>JAQPPZ010003615.1:2300000-3500000 GCA_028583015.1 Wollemia nobilis
AAAATAACTAAAGGAGGTATATTGTAGGGAGCTACCCTTATTTTTTAGGGAAGGATTTTATTTTCTAGGGAAGGACTAACAACAGTTGTGAGGGTTGCTTTGAAGATTGGTTCTTAGATTGTTATCAGGTTATAGCACAAGAGGCAGTCAAATAAATTATACCTAGCATATTATGATCTTGGACATAATTAGTGGTCTTTTGGTTATAGGTTAGTAAAGTATTTTAGAATATTTCCAAGGCTTGGTTAGAGGAGGTTTGGTTATTAGCATTATTAAATATAATTTTACCATCATCTATAATATTCTAAATAATTTTGTGTAAAATGTTGCACCTATTAGTTTTATGACCATGGACACAATGAAAATCATAATGTTCATCATGTTGATACTAGTTAGGCAATTATTTAGTGGTGTCTATAGTTATAATTGGTGGAAGTTCTATCATCTTTGCATCAAGGAGTAGTTTTAAAATATCATATTGGGATTAGCCTATGTTAATGAACTTATGCTTAAGTTTGTCTTGCTTTGCTAAGACAAGCTTTTGGATAGCAGTAGCTATCATATTTAAATTATTCATTTAGTGAGAATTTGTAACACCATTTTCCACCACATGTTTGTTTTTGTATTATCCTTTATTTCTCAAGTAAGATGATTTATCCTCTTCTTTCTTAAGTTTATGTTGAGCCCTTTGTAGGAGGGTGCCTTCTACTCATTTGGCTAGATCAATTGCTTTTTCAAAGGAGGAGATATTGGTGGTTTATAAAGGATAGGATAGCTATTCATGTTGTGTATGAAGATATGCAAGATATCCTTTGGAGGAGGGATGTATTAGAGTCTTCCAACAAGCTTTTGGAGAGCAGTAGCTATCGTATTTACATTATTAATTTTGTGAGAATTTGTAACACCATTTTACACCACATGTTTGTTTTTTTATTATCCTTTATTGCTAGAGAAATATGATTTATCCTCTTCTTTCTTAATTTTATGTTGACTCCTTCGTAGAAGGGTGCCTTCTACTCATTTGGCTAGATCAATTGCTTTTTCAAAGGAGGAGATATTGGTGGTTTATGAAGGATAGGATAGCTATTCGTATTGTGTATGAATATATGCAAGATATACTTTGGAGGAGGTATGTATTAGAGTCTTCCAACAAGGGTTTGCTATTTTTCCAAGAAATTGGTAAATTTTTTGTCCTTGGCTTGTTTTACTTGATAAATATCATTAATAGTGATATTTTCTTCAATGTATACTAAATCTTGTTTGATAACTACTTCCATAAGCTTCCTAAATATTTTAATTGAATGATGAGGTATTTGAAAATATCATTCTAAGGCTAAGACACTAATGTTATTGGGAAAGAACCTAAGGATAAGCATTTCATCATGAGTGGAGTTGCTACAAGAAATTTGAAATAAACTAAGATGACTAACAGGGTCTTGTTTGCCATCATACATTTGAAATTTTTGTGTTTTAAAGTTTGGTGGGAATAGATGGTTGTTTACCATAGGGTTTAATGATTGGCTATAAAATTCATCATAAGATGACTTGTGTCCATCCAAGGCCCATTGGAGAGAGGCTATTTGTCATTCTAGATCCTCCAATTTGGAGTCTCTTTTCTTGAGGTGTTGTAATTTAGAATTTATGCTTTGATATTCAAGGGAAGGCTGATTTAAAGGTGCCTGTGGTAATACAAATGGGGGTTGAGAATTGATATAAGAGTAGGTTTGAGATGCTTGAGGAATTGACACCAAGGGTGGTACCATTTAATTAGATACTAAAGGTGTTGGCACATAATTAATACCTACTTTACTTGATAAGAAAGGGTTAGTAGAGAAAGGATTCGAAAGGGGTAAAATATATAAAGGAATGTTAGATGAAAGTAGAGAAATCAAGACATGGAATATCTATATAGGATAATGGGATATTTTAAATTCTACTACCTATGAAATAATAATGGGTATGGTAGAATCAACTAGATGGCCTAAAGACATTTTAGGGCCTAAAATGCCTACTTGGTTTTCTTTTAATTATGTAATGTTTGATTGACTATTGAAATGTTAAATATTTTCACTTATTGGATTGGAATTGGGTGGTGCTTCTCTACATTGATTATCAAGTTCTTCTTTAAGTGTCTCAGAAAATATGTTTTTATTTTATTACACATAGTCTCTTAGGTGGTCTATGGAATCAAATGCTACTTTCTCTACAATATGTTCTTCCTTCTCATAATTAAGTTCAACAATGGATTTTCTTCTTTATGGAAACATGGAAAATGAGGGTAGGAGGACTATGGTAGCCCCCTACTATGGGTATTATATTGATGTTTGGCATAGATAGGGTTAGAAAGAGGGAATCGATTAATTAATTTGATCTTGATTAAAAATATAGCAAATACTATATATGCCAAACTAGGTAATATATCTTAGAAGGGTCTCTAGATATACCTACCTTAGGAGAGTCTCTACATATACCTACCTTAGAAGGGTCTTTAGATATACCTAAATGAATCCAATATACTTGCCCTCCTAAGATACCCATTTATACGTGAAACTGGCTTGGCTCCCCTCAATATACACGATTGTACATGAGAGCAAAATTTGAGGTACATGAATAAGGAATAGTACAAGGATAAACCACACCTAAATATGTGACTCATATTTGATATATATACAATAGTAAAAGGAACAAGTTCTTAATATTGATTATTATGACCTAATCTGATCAAACAATTTAATGTGGTCTTACTTAGGTTTAAATTAATTTTATTTTTTGTTAAGGCTAGATTTATGTCTTCATGTTGAGTTCATAAAAATGTAGACTATAGGCCATGTGTAGGTTGAGTCCCTAGATCCCTTTCCAAAGGGGACCTAAATCATGTGGTGGGTCTACCTCAATATGTTTTATGTACAAGTCCTAAAACTATGTTATATATGTAAATTCGCAAAACATCTAAGGTTTAAAGTCTAACCATAAGCCTCTTAACTAAAATAGAAAGATAAATGATGCAAGAATACAAGTATGCAACAAACAATGGTCCTATGCTATGTGCTCTGATGATTTCAATGATTACAAGGAAAATAAAAAAAGTTATTTCCTTTCAAGGAAAGACGAGATTATGCAAGCATACAAAACTAGCCTACATATAGCTATATGTGGTTATTATTCCTTGCCTAAGATAATTTGATGAAGCAAATTGATCTAAACTTATTATCTTCTCTTATAATGAAATTTGTCATGGAATAGACAATATAATATAGCCATGAAATTCTAAATAGTAGAGATCTACTCACAAAGATAAAAATAAAAAATAAAAACTATAGCATCTAATTTTGATGTTTATGTAGAAGCGATACCTTTTAGCAGAAGTGCGACCCTAACGCTTTCACATATTCTCAATGCTATCATAAGAATACCTACAAAACAACCAAAAATGCAACTAGGATTATATTTAGAGGGTCTGTATGATCATAGGGAAGTAGAGAACTATCTGGTTAGACTAATTAAGCCCCCATTTTGGTATGACAAAATAAATATATGCCTAAAGATAGAAGCAACGAATACCCTGTGCATAATGTTGATATTTAGGAATAGCGCTACCTTAGCGCTATCACAGAGATATAGGAATTTTGTTCTATGATAGACAAAATAAAATCAATGGAATCCTACAGTTGGTCAATGATATCGTTCTTGCAACTCAAAAACATATATCTATGGCAAAAAACAAAGATCTATGGTAATGAAAACTTGTAAAAATGTCTAACAACTAAATTTTGTGAGTAAATATACACATGAAGTGTCTAAGTATAGTCGGGATGCAAAATGACAAGCATAAGTGAAAAATATCAATAGGTAATCAAAGGATTAAAAGTGTTATAGTATAAAATGTTCAATGTATTATGGTAATGTACTAAGAACAAGAGACAAAATGACCTTCAAAATATAGTAAAAGCTAAGAGGAAGATCTACTACAACTAAGAAGATAACACAAATAAAACAAAAGGAGACAAAATGTTCTTGTTAATAAGTCTATTAGTAGAAGAGTAGCTATGTAATAAAAATTAAATATTAATAACAACTGCAATCAATAAGAAGATAATAACAAAGTGTTACAAGTGATTGCAAGATACAAATGAGGAAATAAAACCAATGATCTATAGCTAGATATACCCCAAAATGAAAGCACATTAGTTATTAACTACAAATATAACAAATGTATTAGGACTATAAAACAAAAATCATTGCAAAAACAATGTTAAATATTAAAATATTATTAATTAATTCAAATTTATGTTTAATTAATTAATTAATATTAATTAGATTTTATAATTAAAGTTGTGAAAAAACTTTTGAAAGGCACAAGTAGCTTTTCAAGATCCTCATAACAAAAACTAAAATATTTTAATTAATTAAAAGTTTATGTTTAATTAATTTATTAATATTAATTAGGTTTTATAATTAAAATTGTCAACAACTTTTTGAAAGGCCTGCCGACCTAATTTATTAGACAGAAAAGCTATTTGTTAAGCTTTTTCTACATATGTAACATAACAAAGATTAAAAAATTATTAATTAATTAAGTTTGATGTTTAATTAATTAATATTAATTAATATCTAGATGTTAGGTGAGTTGGATAGGAGAGGGCAATCCTCCAAGGGAGGCTCACATTCAATCTCCACCCTACTAAAAAGTTGAATTGGGTACCCAAAATCCAATTGATAATGTCAATGCGGATAGGGTCGGGCGCGACATTCGGGTGATGACTTTGACAGTGTAAAATCCATGATTGTGATCTCTTAAACCAAGATGACCCCACAAAAAAAATTTCGCTAAAAAAATTAATATTAATTAAATTAAAATATTATTAATTAATTAAACTTTATATTTAATTAATTAATTGTCAACCTTATTTGTAAGAGCTAGAAAAGCTATTTGTTGGGTTTTTTCGTAAGACCTAGAAAAGCTATTTGTTGGGTTTTTTCGTAAGACCTAGAAAAGCTATTTGTTGGGCTTTTTCTACATCTGTCACGTCAGTTTGTAGGTAGATTTTGTAAATCTATGGTATAGTTTTGTAAATCCATGATTTCTGGCCATGGTTTTTAATTCTCCAGCAATATTGTGAGGTGTATAAGTATGTGTTTTATTAATAAAATTATTAGGGAAGCTTTCAAAAATTTTGGTTCTCATCACAGCACCCTACTCCTTCTCCTTCTCTATGAGATACTCTTGTTTCAGCACATGTTTTCTAATCTCTTTTAAAAGATACCTAAATGAACTAAGAAGCTCTCTGCTAAAATCTTGTCAATCAAAGCTGCCATGCTGAAAAAATGGCAACCGAAAATTTTTCTGAAGGTGAAGAAAATCTAACTGTTGAAGAAATTGAAAAATAAATTAATGAAGATTTTGTTGTTGATCTACCGGTTCTGCCAAATGACCCTGCGGTCAAAGAAGAATTTGAAAGTTTCTTTGATGGAGAGACTTCTGACGAAGTCGAAGATAAAGAAGTTGGTGACTTGATGAAGAAGATTTTGAAGATGAAGATCCTATCCTTTTTTTTCTTTGAGCTGCCCATGAAGGCTTCGATGATTGACATGAAGAAACTGGTTTTCTCTTATAATTTTCCTTCTTTACACCTGATGTTGCTCCCCATCTTTTGCACAAGAAAAATAAGCTAGCACTTCATTTCTACAGGCCACCTAGGCTATTTCTGTCCATAGGAGCCACTTCGAGTTACTGTCCATTTCTGCGTACCTCTGTCATGGTTTTCTTTCAGGGTACACTGACTGCAGCAACCGTCAATTTATATCTTCACATGGTATCTTCTGTTCCACGCAATGTCCTTCATTGGACTTTCACATTCACAAACATGGTGCTACTTCGCAATATTTTTTGTCATGTCGTGCATCAGTTGCGTATGTTGCAGGACAAATTGACGATGTGGGCTTCTGTTCCCTACCATGCCTGGTATCTTCATCGTGCCACCCGCATGGGATAATGACAAATAATAATATTTTGAAGAATATTCTATGATATTTCCATTGTAAAAGGGACATCTCCCTCATCTTTTTGCAACTAGGAAGTAACTCTACTTTTCCCTTTAAACGAGGTATCACACCAATCTCAAATATAGGTACATTTGTAGTCGTTACAAAGCTTTTTTTAGTCCAACTTAGTGGAATCATCATTTTTGAGTTTTGTGAAGACTGACTTCAGTTATTGAAGTGATAAAGTTTGGGTAGAGTGTTTTCTAGTTTTGGTACTTTTCAAGCTTTTTTTTCCTTATTGATTGTATGTATTGGAGTCCAATGCTCTTGTGGTTGGGAGGAGTGTTAACGATTAAAATATTATTAATTAATTAAATTTTTTGTTTAATTAATTAATTAATATTAATTAGGTTTTATAATTAAAATTGTCAAAAAAAATTTGAACGGTCTACAAGTTTGTTTTGTCAAGACTTGGGAAAGCTATTTGTCAGATTTTTTACAAAGTTACATTTGTTGGGTCAGTTTATCAGGTTTATTGGGCAGTAGACAAATTTTGTAAATCTATGGTTTCTCGTTGTGATTTTTTATTCTCCAATATTTTTGTAAGGTGTATAAATATGTTTTTTATCAATAAAATTATTAGGCAAGCTTTTAGATAGCTTGAACCCTCATTAGGCAAACATGAGAGAAATAGGAGTCAAAGATGGAATAATACAACCAAACTCCAATAGAGACTTCCTCCACATCCAAGAGCTTTTCTAAAATCTTAATGGAGCAATAGGAGGACGGTCTTGCTTCAATGCCTCTATGCCTTGCTTCACTTTACCTAAATGTTGATAGAAGGGTGCTTGAAAATGCAAGAGAATGAATGCAATGAATAATGGAGCAAGAGAACTTGGAGATAACTTTTGGAAGAGTTTGGACACTTGTGAATAGCTTGTTGAATCCCCATCCTATGGGCTCAAATTATAGATTTTAGAAAGGAAGTCTTGGAGGGAAAAGAGGACTCATGCTTTTAGAGTAAGGGGTAGAACTCAAATTTTCAAGCTTACGGGATGAGAGTTAGCACGCACAATCATTCCAGAGAGTGGTAGAAGGAATATGTGTGTTAAAGGCTCATGTTGTAAAGATTATGTTCTGCTAGCAAAGGCTCATGTTGCTAGCACTATCATTTTAGATTAGCATTTTGTATGTTTTAATTGTTTGATGGTCAAACTACTTGCCAAAATGCAAAAATTCCATGTTTTTGCAAAAGCACTAGGGTAGCACTACCACTAAAGAGTAGTGATTTTTCTCTGAGACAAGAAATAGGTGGAATTTTGCTTGGATTAGTTTGGTTTACCAAATATCAATTGTTGGGTGTCATGACTAAAGTGATGGTTAGTCAAATGCATCAAAATTTGATGTCTATAATTGGTGGCATCAATTCATGGCCATATTATAGTGTTAGGGGTATAATTGTGTAGGATAGTCCTCGAATCCTATTGCCCTATTTTAAAATGGAAAATTTATCATATGTTATGCAATTTGAATATTTAGTCTACATTTATGGAAAATGTAGTTGGATTTATGATAGCTATAGTAGTTTTTGATTCTTTTGAAGGGATACAAGAAAAGGATTTTAAATTACTTTATTCAATCCCTCTATCCTTTGGGCTTTTGCTTTAGCTTATTTTTGAATATCTAATATTTTATGATCTCTCCCTTCTATTCTATGTCTAGGTACTCTTGGAAGTTTGGAATGGATATTTTCATAATAGGTCCATGCAAAGCCTTGTTTGGTGATAGAAATCAAGTGGCCTAAGGGCAAGTTAATGTTTCTAAATAAGATTATGTATGCTATAAAATAGAAAGCTATACCTTCAAGTTTTACCTTATGTTACTATAGCATATTGAAGCAGTTTTTCTTTAAAGGTGATACTCTTAAATTCTCCTGCTCATTTGGAGTCTTACCAAAAGTGTTCTTTGGATACATGTGGGAGTATCTAATAGTGTCTATAATGACTATGGTACATCCTAAGGATGTTCTTGTGTAGAGGCACTTTTTTGTCAATGTATTTCATTTGATGAGAGGGATCCAAATGAGTCTACCTCAAGTGTGGAGGCCCACTAGAGAATCCATTATGGGGAGGATATATTATTATTATTAATGTCTTCTCTCCTTGATCCCTCAATATATATTATGATGGGGTGTTGAAAGAAGAATTTGGCTTATGGCCAAGGCCAACATTATGTGATGCAAATCTTGTATAGGCCTATAGGAAAACATTGTACAATTATATTTTATTTGTTGTAATATTCTATAACGTAAGCCCTATGGTCCATGGTTAACTTGTTATGATTAAACCCACTTTATATCTTGTAATTAACCTTAATCCCTCTTGTTATGTTGTATCAAGTTAAACTCCCTTATATAACTAGAGTTTTGGTATTGGTATAAATACCCCCACCACTTCATCCATTGTATCAAAGTGTTGTGATTCTTATCTATAGATAATATAGTGATTATTTATGGTGCCTATGGGTATCCATTATATCCTTTAATTTTTTATCTTCTTTTACATTTTTTGTATTATATTTGAGTGGATGGATTGCTTCTATTCATTTCAAAAAATAGATATAAAATACAATAAGTATTTTTGCCTCTTTAGTTATTAATTGATGATACCAAAATTTTAGATCAATCTTAGAGAACAAGGCAACTTTTCTAAGCTGATAAAGTAGGTCATCAATGCAATGACTAGGATGTCAATTTTTGATAGTTACTTTGGTTAATATTTTGTAATCCACATATAATTTGATGGTTTCATTATTTTTCTTTATAAAATTTACCAGTTATCTCCATGGTGATACAGTAGGATGAATAAACCCTTTCTCTAGTAAGGCTTGCAATTGATTTATTAATTATTATAGGTCATTTGGTAAGGATATTTATAAAAAAATTCATCTCCAAATATCATACAATCTCAAAATTAAAATCATTCCTAGAGGGAAAACCAGGAGATTATTTAGAAAATATATTTTTGTACTCATCATATACAAGATATTGATCTAAGATAAATATGGTTTACTCAATTTTAGATATCCTTAAACAAAGAATTTATATTCTCATTGCATGGCTCATTAAGTTGCATGGTTGACACAAAATAAGATTGGCACTCTTTGGATTTTTTGTAGTATTGATTGACTTAATTGATTTTATTTCTATTTAACTTATTGCAATTGATGATGGATTCATATTAAGTCAATTCATACCAACAATACATATATGATCCTAGATTGGAAATATTATACATGATTAAATAAATCTACCATGGTTACACAAGTCTTGACCCTAGACCTCTACCTAACAGATACTCTACCTCCCAACTGTAAGATGATACTAATGGATTTGATTTATATTTTTTAATTACATATAGATAAATGATAACTCAAATATACTCATATAAAAAATGTCTGTGTAGATGAAGCTAGTGCATAGGACATACACACGATGGATGGGAGAAATCAACAACGGCTTGTGGGTCAGAGAGGAGACAAAACATAGGAAAACCATAGGATGATGGCAGGATGATGAGAGGAGAAATTGGCACAGAAACCATTTTTGCTAAGTAGTTTCATATACAAATAAAATAGGATTGAAATAATTCTAATATTATGCAATTAGATCATCGATGTCCAGGGAAAGTGATTATAACCAGCAGGACCACTTTTGTATAGAGGATCACAACAATTTTTAGTTTACAACACAATCTAGTGGGGAAAGTCCCAACTATTAAAGAAATAGTCCCAAGGATAGAAGAGACTAAGGATCTGTTGTGGCCTTACCACAACTATCCCCAAATCTTGGGGACCCACCTTTAAATTTTGGTTTTAGGGTTTTTTGTCTGTTTTGAGTGCATTTTGATAGATCATTGCTCTTGGAGTTTCGCTATGTAGATGTCGAGATTCATTTGGGTGTATCCTTCTCATTGTCTTTTATGGTGTTTTGTGCTTTGGTTGAGGTTTGTGCTCCAAGTTTTAAATGGTGGTTTTAATGTGACATTGTCTTTTAAAGTTGCTATGTTGCTCACTCTTTGAAGTGGTCCAAATCAAGCTTTAAATAAAACCAAAGCAAAATGAACGATTAAATAAAAATATAATAATAATAAAACCTCTATAATTATTATTTTTTATATTTCATATATCAATAATAATTATAATAAAAAACAATATAAAAAATTTAAAAAAAAATAAAACATAAAAATAAAAAGTAAAAATAAATAATAAATAATAAATAATAAATAATATTTATTATTTATTATGGTTGAACTTAGTGCATTCAGTTTTAAATTACTAGCGAGTTTTATGATGATTTTAAAGTAATATAATATGGTGTTCATTGAAGTTTTGTAAGCTTTTTGGTTGTAGAGGTTCACGATATTAATTTTTGTGGTTTGGTTTGTTATGCAGGGACCCACAAGCGACGATGCGACCACCGATGACACGGCAATGCGATGTGGGGTGCGGCCAAATCCGATGACGATGTGGGCAGCGCACAGAATGCCGCACTTTCGACGTCGAAGACTCCGAAGTGACTTACCGGCAGGCGACGAGAGCAGGCCGGCTAGCACAATGTTGACAGAGAAATTCGCCGAGAATGAAGACGACTCGCAGAGTCATCCATAGCAGCAAATCGAAACACAAACGTATGACGAGGAGCTTAGGTGGAAGGTTGGCGACGTGGTCGTACACGGTGAACGCGAACGATGTGCATCCAAACTCCACGTGACAAGAGGACTCGACACCGTGGGCTGTTGAAGTCGATGGTGTTGTGGGACCCATGGGTAGTTGTGACGGACGTGGCGTGTTATTCATTCGAAACAACTAACGTGTGTCCAAAGGAGCCGCAGGATAAACTACGAGGTGAAACGTAGAGCAGGTGGTTACCCTCCAAATCGTCGTGGTGCAAGATGATAGATGGCAACGAGAGTGTGTTCAGGTTAGACGATGGCGAAGATGCCACCAAAAGGTAGTCAGGACGAGGATCACATGGTCGACATGCGGGATTATGGCAGGCAGGAATATCCCAGGGCAGTATGGCAGATGAGAGCTCTGGACAAAAAAACATTACCATGAAAGGAAGAAAATCGAAGACAAAAGGAGTGTTTTCTCCACATGGCACATTCAGCTTCATCAGCAGCAAAACGTTCTTTGAAAGGGAAAGTTTGGTTTAGAGTTTATCGTAGGAGCTTTGGCATAAAGTACCAAGAAGCTGCATGATTAATTTCATTGATTTTAATTAATGGTGGCCAAAGGTGGCCCATGATTGAATTAAATAGCACATGCGGGAGAAAAGGGGGAAGGAAAGGGTCGTTACCAAGTTCATCACGGAAGGAGCGTTATGGAAAACCAAAGAGCTTTGGAGAGGGAGTTTAAATATGCAATGAGGATATTGTAGTCCAGAGAGGGGGGTTCGGAAACTATTGGAAGTAGGACTGCATGCGAGATGAGTCTGCTTTTGTATTTTTTCCCTCTTTTTTGCTGGACTGTCTTGTCTTCCACTAATGCCTAATAGAATTTGTATTCTATATTTCGAGCTTAATTGAAAATCTATTATATTGAAGCTTTTGGCAGGTTTTAATGCACGATTATTTTGGTTAATCAAATGTAAACTAGGTATTGGAAATTACATCCTTGCGACTCATGTGGATGTACAAATCACTCTTCTTCAAATTGTTGGTACAAAATGAAACCGGACAAGAAGGTTCATACAGATTGTGGATGGATAGATCACACACAATGGACCAAGATGAAAGTAATTTTGTATGGATTCTAAAGAAAATGTAAAATCTATGGTAGACCCAGAGGCAAATCCAATGACAGACCGAGTGGCAGTCCTAGAGGCAATGATCCAAAGACAGACCTAAAGATAGACCCAGAGATAAATTTCCAAAGGCGGATCTATAGGTAGATCCAGAGGCAATGATCTAGAGGTAGATTCATAGGTAGATCCAAAGATAGATCCAGAGGTACTAATCCAGTGGTAACCTTAGAGCCAAAGCCATGAGCCAGAGCCAGAGCTTGAGACAACATCTTTCATTTCTCTTCTTCGTCACTGTTATATGTATTACCCAAATAATAGAATAAGAGGGGATGTTAGAGTAATTATTCTATTACTTGGGTAGAATATGTTTCCACTTTACTTTTCTATCCTATATTCACTAATATATTCTTGTTAGCGAATATTAGTAGGTTAATATATTATTGTTAGCAATATTGTTAGTTGTTAGCTTTATTTAGCGTATTGTTAGCTACTTCCTAGGCTGGGGTTATTTACGCTTATCTAAGGCTATCTTTAGCCTTAGCATTTTGTATTTAATCACTTCTTGATTAATATATTGTTATCGCATTATTTATCTCCTAATAGGAACCAGGGTCTAAAGAAGAAGTAGTGGACTATTTGATGAATCCTCATTAGGGCATCTTCTTCTTTGGTAGTGGAAGGAATTCTAAGAGGGAAGTCACCTTTCAAAGAGTTTAGGAATAGGTCTAAGCCAATTTCAATTTTATAGGACTTGCAGCTTTTGGACAGAAGTGGGGTTTGGGATTTGACCTTTTTAGAGCAAGATTATCAAAATAGGCCACAACCCTTTGAACATAGTTGTAAGGGATGGCAAAAAGGTAAGAAACCCTATTTGGTATTTTAGAAGAAGAATTTGGAAGGAGACAAGCCAAATAAAAAACCCTTGGAAGCACACAAAAAGGTGATCAGATGCATTAAAAGGAAGAGTAAAAAAGTAGATGTAGTCCAAGGAGAAGATGTGAAAAGGGGAAAAGTTACTGAACTCTCAAAAAAATGCTTATTGGGAGATCCTATGGGCATGAAATTTCTAGAAAATATATGGTATAATAGATGGCCAAGAAATGAATGAAAGTCCTAAGGTATGTGTCTAGTTTCTTGTTGTTAGTAAGAGGGTGGTTGTCATTTCAGTTTAGGACTAAGGAAGATGTGGAGAAAATTTTGTTGGAGAAATGGTTTTGGGGGTCAGCTTTGTTAATCCTCAAATTATGGGACCTTATTTTTGACCCTAGGACTAATTATATACCTGCTCACCCTATATGGGTAAATTTACTAGGTTTTCCACTTGAAGTTTGGTCTAAAGATATTTCCCAAGCCATAGGCAACTGCATTTGTTCTTTATTGTAGGTGGATGATAGGTATCAGTCCTCATGCATGAGAACAATGACTAGGATACTTGTTGATGTGAATTGAAGAGGTAAATTGATGGAGTAAATTGTGTTAAAGTATAGAAAAGACATGCATGCTCAAAATTTGGACTACATTGGAGTGCCTTTTAGGTGTATGCATTATCATAACTATGGGCATATTGCAAGAGATTATTCTCTTATTTTTTGAGAAATGATTGGTGTCATAAGGAAGAGGGAGGGGTCTTTAAGGGTGATAATGAGATGTAAAATTTTCTTTTGGCACATGACTTACAGACTAGATATAAAATTGAATCAGTGCATAAGGAACACAAGCTGGAATAATTGAGGGAAATAACAAGTGATGTAGAGAAGGTGGAGATAAAAAATTTGTGCCAAATCAAGTGATAGATTCAGAATCATCGTAGTTTGAAGTAAGGCTAGGAATATTGGGATGAAAGTTGGATGTCATGGTCTTGGACCTAGATAGAAGCTTACTAAGTGAACCTATTTTCAAATCTCATTTCTCTTTTAGGATCATAGATAATTCTCCTATGGGTCTATCAACTGATGAATGGCTAGATTTATCAGTCTATAAAACTAAGTCTCTCCTAGAAGGGGGTAAGAGTGGAGTTGAGGTGTGAGTACCCTTGAATTATTCTTCCTTGGTGTTAGTGGATCCAAACCTTAGCTTAGACTTACTTAAGTTAATCAGTATTGCTCCATAGGTAAACCACTTTGATTTTGCTTCCCCACTCCATTTTTCTTATGGTAAAGAAGGTTTTGTGTCCTTAGAAACCCATAAGTACCCCCTTAAATCCTTAAAAATAAGAACAATACTAAGGGAAAGAGGAGTTGGGGGAGGCCTCGGTTTATATATAGGAATTGGAGTCTCTCCAGTGGAAGGAGAAAAAGATCTCTTCTATCACTAGCTAAGAATAAATCCCTTTGTGAATCTACTTTAAAGGGGATCCATAGAGCAATTAAGATTTCAGACATAGTTCACCAATAAAAGTTCTTTCTTTTAATATTTGAGGGATGGAAAATGTAGAAAAAATGGTTGCTTTATGTAGGCTATTATAAATTCATAATCCTAATAGCCTACTAATTCAAGAGAAAAATTGGTTAGCTAACAAAGTGATGGAAGGTCTTAGTAAATTGCTTAAAGGATGGGATTTTTTAACCTTTAATGTTATAGGGGCTTCAAAAGGAGTGGTCACAAGGTAGAAGGCTAATTAGAATAGTTGACTTAGGAGTAGGGACTGGAATATTTTTAGTGGAGGTCGAGGAAATAGTGATAGTGGTGAACATGTATGATCCCTATAAAGATAGAAAGTAGTATTGGGATAAGCTAATGGATCATAAGTTCCTAGAAGTTGATAATTTTATATTAGGAGGTAGTTTAAACTTAACTCTTTCTAGGAGTGAAGTGTGGGGTACTGCTACTAGAATTGATCCACTGGCTAATTACTTCATCCAAATAATTGAAGGGGTTGGTAGACCTAGCGTCTAAAGTTGGTCTCAATTTGGAGAAACATGAGGACAAGGGTTGATAGAATTTCTAAGAGGTTGCATAGATTCTTAATTGCTAAGAGTTTGACAAATGGTAATTATAGACTAAAATCATGGGTTAAGACTGGGGGAGAATTTGATCACCCCCCCATCATGCTCCTTATAGCCAAAGATGAGAAAAATGCACCTTGTCCTTTTAATTTCAATTTTGAGTGGCTGAAAGAGGATAACATTGTAACTCTAGTCAAATTATAATGGATAAAATTTGATCCCAGTTTGAGAGAATCTGCTAGTATTCAATTTGCAATAAATTTAAAAAGGGTTAATGCAGCAATGATTTAGTGGGCCTATTAAAAGAGACTGATGGATGAGAAAAACTAAGGGGGATTAAGGAGGATCTTGCAATGTATCTAGTAAATGACTTTGAAAAATATTTGGATGAGGAATTAAGTCTTAAGTATAAAATTTTGGTACAAGAGAAGAGAAGATTGTTGGTAGAGAGAGAAGCTCATGGTGGAGGCTCAAAAGTAGAGCTCTTTGGATTGCAAATGGGGATGAGAACACTAAATTTTTCTATAGCTTTGCAAATCATAGAAAACAACAAAATACAATTTGGGAGTTACAAGGTCATGATGGAAGTAAAGTCTCCTCCTTTAAAGTAATAGCAAACATGGATGTAAGGTATTTTGGTCAACTATACAAGGATCTTGGTCAAGTCAATATAGTTGAAATAGTCAAAATAGTTTCGCCCCTTCCCATATTTGTATATGAGGAAGCCAATGATGAGTTGGTATAGAAATTATTGAAGGAGGAGCTTAAATTTATTTTAAACTCTTTCAAAAAATATAAGAGTTTAGGCCCTGACAACTGGACTATGGAGTTCTTCCTTAGGTTAAATGACCTTTTGGAGTCTGATCCACTCAAGGTTGTGGAGGAGTCTAGGTAGTCAGGAAGAGTAAATGTAGTCTTCAACTCTAACATCATTTTCCTAATTCTAAAAAAGGATAATCCTTCTTTCTTTAATGATTTTAGGACCATATATTTGTGTAATTGTGTGTACAATATCATATAGAAAAAATTATTATATCAAGAATCAAAAGGTTCTTCTTTGCATCTATTTTTATTGAGTAATTCGGGTTCCTACACGGTAGACAGATTCATAAGGTAATTGGTGTTGCTTAAGAAATTCTTCATTCCATTCAGTCAAAGGAAATAACAACAATGATGATGAAATTGGATCTCTCCAAGGCATATGACAGAGTAAATTGGCTCTATATAAGATTGGTTCTTACTCAAATTGGGTTATGTGTGCAAATTTTAAATTGAATTATGGGATTTTTGTGTTTTGTTTCTTTTGTAGTACTAGTTAATGGATCAACTTCTTAA
Source organism: Wollemia nobilis (assembly GCA_028583015.1). NCBI lineage: Eukaryota > Viridiplantae > Streptophyta > Pinopsida > Araucariales > Araucariaceae > Wollemia > Wollemia nobilis. The sequence goes on from JAQPPZ010003615.1 coordinate 2,316,069, forward strand.
TTCTTCAAATCTTCTCAGAGGATAAGACAAGGTTACCCCTTGTTACCGCTATTATATCTTTTGGTAGTTGAGGGATTGAGTAGATGTATTTTAGAAGCTAAGAAAGTAGGATCAATAAAGGGAAATATAATGGGTAGAACAATGGAAGTCACCCATCTACTTTTTGTAGATGTTATCCTTTTCATGGATGGAATAGTAGGAGCAATAGAGAAGTTAAAAAAATATTAGGATATTTTTTTCCTAACAATTGGTATGCAAATTAATGTACATAAGTCAAGCATCTCCTTTAACAACGTGGATCAAGATCAAGTCATATTAATATGTTATCTCTTCCCCTCTAACAAAATTAATTTTTAAGAGGGGTTTAAATATTTGGGGTTCTTTTTTAAATCCAATGACTACTCTAAACAAGACTGAAGTTAGTTGATAAAGGTGGTGGAAAGAAGAATTAATATATGGTGCAACAGATGGCTCTCTTTGGGGGGGATATTGACTTTGGCCAAGTTTGTGCTAGAGGTAATACTAGTATATAGGCAATCTTTGGCTCACATGCCAAAAGGAGTATTGGATAAAATTATATAGTTAGCTACAAGTTTTTATGGATAGAGAAAAGTGAAAGGGAATGAATTCACTTGGTTAAATGGTAATCCTTAGACAAGCCCAAGGAAAATAAAGGATGGGGAAGATCATCCACATATTTGGCAAGGCTCTACCACTTAAGTGTGTTTGGAATATAATATCAAAGGCAGACTTATGGAATAAGATTGTTTAGGAAAAATATTTAAAGCCATTCACAATCGAGGAGTGGATAAGGGTCCTAGTGAAGCAAACCCATAATATTTCAATCTATTGAAAGGCAATGATATAGGCCTTTTATCTTGTAGGAGATTGGCTCACCTAGAAAATAGGGGATGGATCAAGGATAAGACTAGGCTTAGACCCTTGGATAGGTTGTGGAGGTATGCATAGACTACCAAATAATGTAATTCATATCTTAAGAGCTAAGGGGATTGGAACTCTTGCCCAAGGAGCTAACCTATAATCATCTACAAAGTGGAGACAGGGATGGAATGAAACAATAAAGTTAGGTTTTCAAGACCAGAAGGTAGACCAATGGAAAGAATATGTGGGGAGGCTTAAAAGTGGATATATCAAGTTACGATAGGAAGCTAATCAATTGGTCTAGATAAAGAATGGAGCCACAGGAGAGTACACTTCAAAGTTGGGATATAAGACTCTAGTGGAAGTTAGGAACAATGATTCAACATGGTGGTGTAAGTCACTTTAGAAGCATAAAGCCTCATTGAAGATAAGACTTCCTATGGTTTACCATGAAAAATAAGGTTCTAATATGGGAGGTATTATAGAAAGGGAGTTTGAATGGTATAGGAAGGTGTCATTTATGTAAGTTAGACAACAAAATAATTGATCATTTACTAGTAGCTTGCTCTTTTACTAGATGGGTTTGGAGGGATATTATTGCTTTAACTACACAATAATATCCCTCCATAGTGAGGGATATTATAAATAAGCAAAAATATTTTGTTTTTGTGAGAAAAAAGTGAGCATTAACATTGTATTGAGAATTGGTGGAAATAAATAGTACATGCCCAACAAACTTAGTTCACGCATAAGAGAAATTATGGTTCTAATAACCAACTCTCGGATAGATATACATACGAATAATGAGCCTAAAAATATATGTAATAATCTATGCTAACATCCCCCCTTATTACATTATTTTGAAATACAAAGAGTGTTGCGAAACAACTCAAATTTGACACGTGCAAGTGCCTTAGTGAAAATATCCGCAACCTATTCATCGGTGGGAATGTACTGGAGTTGTATTTTGTGTTTTGGAACTTCATATCGAATAAAATGACATTGAGTGTCAATGTGTTTGGTTTTTTCATGAAATACTGGATTCTTGACGACCTTCAAAACACATTGGTTGTCGCAAAACAAGTGGATTGGAAGTTTCTTGGAAAAATCCATACTTGAAATAATGTGACGTAACCATATCACCTCGCAAACTACTCCACGTGTTGCACGATATTATGTCTCTGTAGATGATAAAGCAACCACCTTCTGCTTTTTATAGTGCCAAGAGACAGGACTGAAGCCAAGATAAAAATGTATCCAAAAGTTGATTGCCTATCATCAATTGACCCAGCATAATCAGAGTTCGTATAACCTTGCAAGAAGGAGTTTTCATTCTTCTTGTATTCCAGGACATATTTTGTACTACCACGAACATAATGAAAAACTCGTTTTGTTGCTTTCCAATGACTAACCTTAGGTTCCTGCATGAACCTCGAAAGATAATTCACAGTAAAACTGATATTTGGTCTGGTGTTGGTCAAATATATGAGACTCCCAATCAACTGGCTATAGAGAGTACCATATACCTATGGAGAAGTATCATATCGCGATAACTATAGCCATGTTTCCATTGGAGTTACTTTAGGCTTACAATCAGTCGTGCGATATTTCTCAATCAATGTCTTCACATATTTCTTCTGTGTCACTCTGATGTGATTCTTCTTCTGTGCCACTTCTAAACCAAGATAATAATGAAGTCCTAGATCTGTCATCTCAAATGACTTTTTCAAGTCACATTTCACTACATCTATCAATTTTTCTAAATTTCTAGTGATAATTAGATCATCAACATAGAGTACTAGAATCACTATTTTAGAACCATTTTTCTTGATATAGATATTAGCATCCGAAGGACTTCTCTTGAAACCATACTGCAATAGGTGATTGTCAATTTTTATGTACCAAGCTCGTGGAGCTTGTTTTAAACCATACAAGGATTTAATCAATATGCAAACTTTTTGCTCTTGGACTTCAACCACAAATCCTTCTGGTTGAGTCATATACACTTATTCCTTGAAATCACCATTTAAGAAGGCACTTTTAACATCCATTTGATGTAGCTTCCATCTGAACTAAGCTGCCATAGCACAAAGTAAACGAATGGTAGTCATTATAGCAGTGGGTGCAAAAGTCTCTTCATAGCCAATACCTTCTTTCTGTGCATAGCCCTTTGCAACAAGGCGGACCTTATGCTTATATATAGTTCCATATACCTTATACTTCACTTTGTATACCCATTTGCAACCAATGGGCTTCTTTCCAAAAGGCAGATAAACTAGCTTCCAAGTGTTATTTTTGATGAGAGACATGTTTTGCATCCATAGTTGCATTCCACTGAGGCTCACTAAATGCATCTTGGACTGTGGTAGGTTCATGCTCATCCAATGAAGATATAAAAACCCTATCATCATCCACATCCATATCTTCTCCTTTATCTTCCTTTGCATCTACAAAAAGTTCCTCAAAGTGTTGGTAAAGCTCGTCAACCTCTGAAGTTGATGCTTTTGCTCTCATTTAATGAGTCATACTACGTGTATGAGGTTGATCTAAATTTAGATCTGGAGGTGTAGTCACTTTTGAATCTCTCATTGTGCTAATATACCATTTGGACATATTCTTCTATGGGGGAGGACTCTCTTTCTTAGGCTCCTCATCATCCAAATATACAGCTAAAGATGTGTTATCTGGTGTGAAAGCTTCATCAAATACCACATATCTACTAATGTGAGTTTTCTTGGTTTTAGGATCTATCAAATGATATCCCTTGCAATGCTCATCATAACCAAGAAAATACATTGTAGGTATTTCTCATCTAACTCCTTTCTCTTTGCTTTTGGAATATGCATGAATGCCTTACACCCAAAACTCCTAAGATAAGAAATAGTGGGATTTCTACCACTCTATGCTTCTTGTGGAGTTGTTCCCTTAAGAGCTTTCTTGAATTATTGAAAATACAAAAAGACCTCTGACTTCAGTTGTAGAAATAAAACCCACATCTTTTGTGAGTAGTCATCAATGAACAACTGAAAATACCTATTTCCCCCATAACTATTTGGTGTATGACCGCACAGATCGGTGTGTACCAACTCCAACGGTCTTTTGGCTCATGAGGAGCTCAAATCAAAAAGTACTCGATGTTGCTTCCCTACTAAGCAATCCAAGCAAACGGGCAAAGTGGATGAAAGGTTGGGAAGACCTTTCACCATTTCATATTTACTCAACTCAAGTAAATATCATAAACTTAGATGGCCATATCTTTTGTGCCAAATAGAAGTGGCCTCTTTTATGTTTACCATCATGGCAACATGAGGTGTAGAAATGGCATCTAAATCAAAAAAGCCATGCTTGTAGGAAATTGTTGATACATGTTTACCCTTCCTTGTGATAAAGCAACGCTTCTTTCTATCCTCAACTTTGAAATCAACCACCATGTTTTTATCCAAGATTTGAGGTACTGACAACAAATTGTTTGTCAATATTGGAACATAGAGGACTTTCTCAATCTAACATTTTTCATCTGGAAGAGTGATTGAAACATTTCCTTCACCTTGGACTCAGTAGGTCTTATCATCAGCTATGGTAACTGGTTTACCTTCCTTAGCCTCAAATATCTCAAACCACGATTTATCATCAGTCATGTATTTACTGGCTCTAGAATCGATATACCACACAGGATCCTTTTGTTGAGAATCTGTGTGAGTCATGAGCACCTTGTGTGCCCTCTCAGAATCTGAGTTTGATTCCTCATAAGCAACATGTCCCTTTGGTTGCTTATTCTTATTTTGTGGTTTGTACTTGCCCTTTTTCTTTTGACCTTGGTCATGTGGTTGTTTATTTTTTAACCAACACCTGTTGGTGTCATGGTTGTCCATATCACAAATTTTGCAATACTTCTTTTATCCCTGTTGAGGTTGCTTGCCTTTGGAAGAAGATCCCCCCTCTAAAAGTTACCATGTTTATTTGACCCCTATTTTGAGTAAAGTGCATTATCTGTCACTTCATCTCTTTGAAGTTGATTTACCTCCTCAGTTTGAAGCAAATTTACCAACTCCACAAAAGTAACTTGTCTCATTGACACTTGAAGGGATGTGATCAACACCTTGTAAGAATTTGGAAAATCTCTCAAAATGACTGAAGTCAAGAGCTTATCCTCTACTATTTCTCCCAAAGCATTCAACTTGGACTTCAATTCTACCACTCTACATAGGAACAATTCTACTGATTCACCAAACTTCATACTGAGAGTATGAAGTTGGGATTAAAGGTTAAGAATGGTGGATTGATTCTTCCCTTCATATATGGTAACTAATGCATCCCAAGCATATTTACCATTTTTAGCATCACAAATATGAGGTTGTACTTCATCAGTAGTAGCAAGTAAGATAAGCATGAGGGACCTTATATCCTTTTTATCATATGCTTCGTGATTTGTACCTGTTGTAGTAGGACGTTTTATAGTGCTAGTCACTACATCCCACAAATATTCAACCTGTAGAATGACCCTCATTTTGGTTTTCCATGGAGCAAAAATGGAACCTTTAAGCAACTGTGTATCTGAAAGATATTTATGTATAGTGCCCATTATGAAGGTTTCTTCTATCACCAAAATGGTCTCTCTTTTGATATACCACAAATGAGTATTGAAAAAGAATTCACTCAAATTGATGGCACCTGCCTAAAAACCTTTCGAAAAAGGATTATTAGTTGGAGGAAATGAAGCCAAGCAATAGGAATGAATTAGGGTATTTGATGGAGTGAATATCAAAATAAAATTGGCTTTTCCTTATTTTTCCTCGACGATTTATAGAGAACAATAGCTCAGATGTCATTGTTACAACTATATTAGGCGTTAGATATAGTAGCCCAAAGCACAACAACTTTACCTATAAGTGTGGACTTGAGGTACCATAAATATCGAACGTTGTTGTGCAATAAATTGCACAAAAAGGTTTAAAACTTGGGGTCTTGTGTGCTTTTGAATTTAAACTTATGATTCAAGTGCAAAAAAATAGGAAATTAAATGCAGCATACAATCAAAAGTGCCCACAAATTTTAAAGCATAGGTGTCGGATTCCACCGACAATGCACCTATTTTTACAATGTCAATTTTAAGGTGTCGAATGCAATCGAAAATGCACCTTTTTACAATAATTTTTGCAAGAAATTTTGTTTTGTGTTTGCAAAAATTTGATATTCACTATGTCCCCCCTTTTGTTTTATAATTTTGTAAAAAATGATACAGTTTTATTGCTCCAATTTGTTTTGAGTTTGCCAAAAAATGAAAAAATTAATCCCCCTTTTTCAAAAAAAATTGCCCTCCAAATTGTCTTGCAAAAATACAAGGTATTACAGCAAATTTTGTTCTTCAATGTTTGCAAAAAAATACAATTTTTAAGGCTAAATTTCTCCAAGCTTGATTTGCAAAAATAATGCTTTGAGCAAAATAAATAAATGTCTTTGAAATTTCTCCAAGATTGATTAAAAAAAAAAAATTGAGAAAAATTTCTACGGTGGAATTTGAACCGCAGATCTCCCTTCGACCAGTGCCCTAGTGCGAATGTTGAATGTCTACCTTCGGGTAGACCAGTCACCCACAAGTCCTCCATGTGCGAGCCATCCATCCTTATGCCACATGTCACCTCGAAGTGCTCGCCCAGGTTTTATCTAGTGCCATCGTGGTATGTGTCCACATCAGCTTCCTCACAGTTTGCATAGCAAGTTTGTCATGTTAGCCTGCAGGAGTCCACGTCAGCTCCTCGAGATATGTGCCCAGGGATGGTTGCAGGGTTTGTCGGCGGTTGTTGTCTGGTTGGTCAGTCTGCATCCAATCTGGGTTGGCCAGGGGTCCCGCTCCAGGATTTGTGCCCTAATCTATCCGTTAGTAAGTCCACCAAATTGTCAACCATGCCCGACACCTTCGTTGCTTTGATACCATGTGAGAAAAAGGTGAGCATTAACATTGTGTTGAGAATTGGTGGAAATAAATAGTACATGCCCAACAAATTTATGGTTCATGCATAACATAACTGGTGGTTCTAATAACCAACTTGCGGATGGAGATACATGCGAATAATGAGCTTAAAAATATATGTAATAATCTACTATAACAGTTTCAAGAGATCTATTTGCCTATTTTTACATAGAATAAAGAGCTAATATTTAGTCTCTTAAAAATAGTGGATAATCAAATTGGAACATAAGGATTTAAAGCAATCTGAAGTTCCTATTCCTAATTATTTCCCTTCAAAGAATTTTTGGTCACTTGAGTCTCTCCCTAAGGCCTCATCCTTTGGTTAGCATTCCAAGCAAGGTTCTTGCATGTGAGAGTCTACAAAGAAGAGTACTTCATGGACTTTTTGTGTGTCTTGTATATGAAGGGTCTAGAAACAATATATCAAATTGTTCCTTTGCTCACACCATTTGGAGTTGCTTCAAAAATATGAGATTATATTAGATAATTCCATCAAAATTGAAAGGGTTGATGAAATATTGGATTAATTGTTTCAAATCTTAAGCATAATGCATTTTGTAGAGGATTGGTTCTTCCATTATTTGTTGGAATTTATAATTTGAAATGAATAGAAAATTTTTCAAAACAAACCTCAAAATCATTTCCAAGTTTGGAATTGTATTGTTGCCTCTTGTATAATGTTTACAATCATGGTGCTCATCATGGGAAGTTTTCAAGTGCAAAAAAGGTGTTGCTAGTCTCTTGGTTATTAGAATTTGAATATACATGGAAGGGTCATCTGTGACAATGGAGTTAACACAAAGGATCTGCTTCAATTAATGATAAAATGGTAACTTTGAAGGTCTTTCCAAAGGAAATTCTAAAAAAAATAGTAAAATGATGTTTTCTAAAATAATGAAGGCAAAATTCTCTTTCCTTACTCATTATCATATGGAACTAAAAATAACTACACTGAGGCTAAGGCATTCTTACGAGGATCAAAATTATCATTGTGAATTGATGAATATATATTTCGATTAAAGGGGATTCACAAACTAGTTTTAATGTTGTCAATAAAATTAGATATAAGGATTAGATAAAAATAACATTTTTTATGATGCCCATCAATTTTTATTAGAGATAATATGTTGAAAATTCAGTTTATCTATAAAGAATGAAACTAGATATCTATATATAAGGAAATTAGATTGTAGAAAATTTAGCCACTAGAGGTGTTGATTTTCAACTTGGTGAAGTTTAAGTCTTAGAAAGTGAGATATTATCTCTTAATGAAAATGATATCAAGGATCTTATTATGGAAACATAACAAATTGAAGATGAATTTTTTCGAGAGAACGACAAATGAATGTTTGTTATTTTGATGGGAGAGGCCCCCAATAGAAGCCACACAACTTGTTAAAAAAATAAAATAAACAAAATTATCTAGAAGATTTAAAAATTTAGAAGTAACGCGATATTACCTAGTTTGCATGCATGATTGAATTCTTAGGCTTTGACTAAGAAAAAATTTAAATTAAATATAAAAGAGAGCTATATCATAATTGAATTCGCTTGGGCTCTAGTTATAAATGAATATAAAAATGGTAGGGTTAAAGATCTGAAAATGGAATATAAAAGAAAAAACTAAACCATATGACAACCTAAAACTAGAAGTATATTCTATACTATATCTTAGAATGCACAAAACTTCAAGATGAAGCAAGGAAATCATAAGCTAGATTAGATCAAGGATATTTCACTCTAAAAAAGAGGCAAAGAAAGCCTATCTATAACATCATATGGAAAAGGCCATCATACTTCACTCGATCAACCGTTAGAAGAAACTAAGAATACAAGGGATGAGAAAGTACAATGTGCAAGTTCAAATTCAAAAGGAATTAAAGATGTAAAGAAAGATATGGAGGAAATTAAAAATAAAGAGGTAAAAGAGGTCAAGTTTATTCCAAGAAAGTCGTTTTCATTTACTTAAGTAGTATAGGATCATCTCCTAGCAGTAGAAATGAAAGTACTATAGAGGTTATCCCTTGCACATTAAGGTTTCAAGAGCAACATAATAAAGAAATGATAATGGAGGAAACCCTTAATCCATAGCAATTTAGGGTTTTTTGGGCAGCATAAGTAGGAAATTGCTATGGAGGAGCTTCCTTGCACTTTAGAGCTTCGAGGGCAACATAAAGAAGAAAGTGTTTTTGGGTTATTCCTTGCACTCTAGACCAAGACAAGCCTATAGATGTTAAGCCTCACTATGCACCTTGTGAAAAATCAAAGAGATTGATGAAGATGAAAGTATTGATAGGAATTGGAAAAAAAAACCATGAAACAAAGAGAAAAGGAAACTCAAAGGAATATTGATATGGGAAAACAAAAGCAAATATAGCTAGTGTTAACAAGACGTGAGGCTAAGCCCAAAAATAAAAACAAAAAGTGATGATAAAAATGATATCTTTGAACATTAGGAGTATGAATAAGACCTTAAAAAATAGGTATTAGGATATTATCATGAAGTTATATAGCAAATTTATAGATATGGAAATTCGTAGTGTTGATTTTCATCTTGCTAAAATTCAAATTTTAAAAGGCAACTAGAGTGAAATTTTCTCTTAGTAAAAATGTTATCAAGGAGTTGATTATGGAGACATAACAGTACAAGGAAGATGAATATTTTTTATAAAAAAACAAATAAAGAATATCTTTGATAAAGAGGAAAGTTGCATATGGTTTAATTAACCTTGTTATAGAGAGTATATCTATAAATATGGAAACCAAATAGCAAATATTTTAGCCATTTGGAGTGTTGATTTTTATCTTGGCATAATTCAGATTGATTTCCATCTTGGCATAATTCAAATTGTAGAAGACAACTAGAAGAGTGAAATTTTATCTATTAATAAAAATGTTATAAGGAGTTGCCTATGGACATGTAACAGTTCAAGGAAAATTAATACTTTTTATAGAAAGGTAAATAAAAGATAGAGTATTTTATCTATTACTAAAAATGTTAGGAGGAGTTGAATATGGACATATAGCAGTTCAAGGAAGATGAATATTTTTTTATAGAAAGACAAATAAAAGATATCTTTAATAAAAAGAGAAGTTAGATATAGTTTAATTAAACTGATAATAATGTGATGAGAGCAATGTAAATTTTTCTCATTAATGGAAGGGGCCCCAATAATATATATAAAGCTAAACAAGTAATAAAAAAAAAAAAAAAAAGGGTAAATAGTGATCATACAAAGTTTATTTAAAAAAAAAAAATCTAGGTGTGAGAGTTCACCATCAATCAAAATAAATTATATGATGAAAAAGATATAACTACTTAGGTATAATAGTATCATAGAGTTAACATTGTTACAAAAGGCAAAGTATCTTTCAACAGCTACAAGGCCATAGGGGATAATCCTCATATACAATTATCTAACCATACCAAACATGTTGCTGAACCCTACTACCCACCCTTGCAGGATTCAAATCTTGGACCCCTCTTTAGAGTTCCAAAAACTTCACACCATTAAATCCCCATTAAACCCATTCTTTTTGTAATGTTTTATATATATATATAATTATCAGATATTAGCTCAACTGGTTTTATTCTTTAACTTTAAGTTTGTAATGTTATATATATATATATATAATTATAATTATCAGATGGTATTAGCTCAACTGGTTTTATTCTTCAACTTTTAAGTTTGTAATGTTCGTTATATATATATATATATATATATATATATATATATATATATATATACAATTATCATATGGTATTAGCTCAACTGGTTTTATTCTTCAATTTTCAAGTTTGTAATGTTTTATATATATTTATATATATGAGAGATGGTATTAGCTCAATTGGTTTTATTCTTCAACTTTCAAGGAAGAGACCCAAATATAAATCTTGTCAAAGGTAACATGTATAATTATCATATTGTTGTCATATCACTATGTATAATTATCATATGGATGTAATATCACTGTGTGGTCATAATAAAGTTTGAGTTAAACCATTTTCCATATAACCAACTATAAATAAAGAAAAATATAATTAATTATGTTGGTAATTTTCTTTAAAGAATATTGTTGTAATATCACTATGTATAATTATCATATTGATGTAATATCACTGTGTGGTCATAATAAAGTTTGAGTTAAACCATTTTCCATATAACCAACTATAAATAAAGAAAAATATAATTAATTATGTTGGTAATGTTCTTTAAAGAAAAATATAATTAATTATGTTGGTAATGTTCTTTATTTATATATATAAATGAAAATACAATTATCAGATAGTATTAGCTCAACTGGTTTTATTCTTCAACTTTCAAAGAAGAGAACCAGATTTAAATCTTGCCAAAGATTACATGTATAATTATCACATGTGATCGTAATAAAATACAGGTGGGACCATTTCAAACCCATATAAAACCCATATAACCAACTATAAATAAATAAAAATATAATTCAAACTAACCAAGCACAACAAATGCATACCCAATCCCAAGAAAAAAAGGTTTAACATTCCATCACACCTATTGCTTAAAAAGACATTTAACCTATTTCAAGATTTATGAAAACAATAGGAACTGATGGAACTGACACATACGATGAACTAGTTTTTTAATAGTCTAATAAATTTTCGTTCTTCACATTGTTTGCATCATTTTTCTCATTTTTCTATATTGATCAGATTAGAAAAAAGGAAAGGGATAATAGGATCCTCCCCTTCTTAATATACTGTTAGATATCAAAAAGTGGATGATAGAACCTTCTCTCACATGGATGACAGTTCGCATCATTTTTTTCATTTTTATATATTGATCAGATTAGAAAAAAAGAAAGGGATAATAGGATCCTCCCCTTCTTAATATACTGTTAGATATCAAAAAGTGGATGATAGAACCTTCTCTCACATGGAGGTGTCATCCGTTTGCTTCAGATCAACATCTAAAAAAAACACAGTTCAAAGCACTCGTACGAATGGCCTCAACAGTAAGTGAATATTATGGGCAAATTGTGAATCTCTTGTTTTGGGGTTTCTTTAGCTCAGTTAATTGGTTGGACTAATGCCCACTGCCTTTGAGAAGAGGTTTCTTCAGCTCAGTTAATTGGATGGAGTACTACCCACAGGCTTTGGAAAGCAATAGCTGGAATATGATACAGTATCTTTAAGGTGGGTAATTCTTCAATTATCATTGGAATCATATATTTCGTTTGACACAGATCTTTCATCTAATATTACTAAACAACTGCAATTGCATCCCAAACACAAGAGCGCATCTTAATTAATCCAAGAGAGGCTATCCTTCATACGAAGTCCCATACAGCATGGCCAGAATATAACTTAACATAGAATATGAGTTGGCGTGTTACCACAAAACTGAGTGACATCTCACAGAATTGTGGGAGAAGAGGTGAAAACCATTTGGAAGGTTTAAAATGGTTGAGATAAAGTAAATAATGCAATAGAGAAGAGCTAGAAAATGTCCTACAGACACGAAAGCAATTCCTCACATATCTATGCCTTCCGTATCAAATAGATTAAAGAAATAATCAATACAAGACTACAAGTGCAGGTTGGACGATATCCAACCAAAATCGCACAAAGTTATCCTACAAAATGTTCTAGGAATGTGAAAGTTATTTGAAATATCTTCATAAAACATATGATATTGTATACTTCTCTCATAACATACACTCAATGTCTTACAACTCAAGCTCAAACTTGCGTTGGCTGGCCAGTGTTTTGCAGATTCATAATTAATATCTTCAGATGTTTTTTTGCACAAACTATCCAACCATGACATCTGTGTACCCTGCTCTTTTCTTTTGCCTGATATTGTTAGGGTTACCTTGAAAAAATGGAACTTCAATGGCATTTTCCCATATTGATTACTGCTATATTTGGTACTGATGCATTTTGAAAAAACAGTTATCACTAGCATCTCTCTCTCCATGCAGTGAAGTGAGGCATTCACTCTTAACCACAGATTGTTACTAACATTTCCCTTTCCATGCATTACACTAGAGCATTCAATTTCAACCACAGATCATTGCTCCTGTGCCTGGGCAGCATTTTCATTTGCTATTTTTGTAGCATCACGGATATAAGTAAGAGGCCTTGACAACTGTGCAGAGGTTGGACCTGCAGGATTTCCACCATTCACAGGTGCAGTGCTTGTTGCTGCTGAAGATTCATTAGCCAGGCCAGCTGAATTGTCAGAAATACCACTTGCCTTGTCCCTCCTCCACTGAAGACTACGAGAGCCAAAAGGCCTTGGCATGTAACTTGCTCTTCTGTATGCACCTGGGAAGCCCCTTCCATACATAGCCCTGGTTGGACGCCTTGCAAGAAATGGAAGAGGGTGACGTAATGGAGGCCGTGTAGGGACAGAAGGTTCAACATTTGAAGCAGCAGTTTTATGCACAACCTGTGCATAAAGAGATTATAAAGTGTGTTACTATAAAAACCAGAGCAAAAGAACGGAGCAACCTTTCAAAACACCGGAAAACTACCTTAAGCATTCGGGACATAAATGATGTCTCACTCAAAGTCAAAGCCATTTCGGCCATTTCCTTGCTAGCAAATTCAATATAGGCTGACCTGTTATTCAAACAGTAGTTAGAATGAAGTCATACTAGCATCAGAACTTATAAGGTAATTAAGGAAAAAGAACTTATATGTTGGCATCAGAGGACACTAAGTTGATAGAATCAGCATCTACCCTTTAGGTTGGTTAGTTGCAGCATCTGTCAGTATAATAACCTTAACAACTTCACCACGACGGCCAAAATGTTTGGTTAACGCCTCTTTTGTTGCTGCAAAGTGAACCTGAAATGCCAGCAAAAAATGGATAAACATCTTGACACTAATTGCATAAACATAAAAATCACCCCTATAAGGCACAAAGATAAATTCTAAAAAGTTCATTTACTAGAATGATATGTTGCACAAATCCAGCCACCTGAATATATATATATTCATATATTGATGGAAAATTAACAGTGCGGGGAAAACTTCACAGCTAACATTTAAGGGCACAACCTAAATAACATGCATTTACTCATGCGGATGTGCAATATCTAAAAAATTATTAAAAAAAGATACTCTTAAATGAATACCTCCATGATCAAATGGTATTAGTTCAACAGTTCTCAACTTTCAAAGAGGAGACTATGGTTTGGATCTTGCCAAGCAATATATGCATAATTGCCAAGCTGTTGTAATACCACTATGTGGTCATTATGTAATATGGGTGGGGCTGTTTCAATCCCATATAACTAATTAAAGGGGAAAAAAAAAAGAATAAACTCCATGCGTTGCTCAAGATGAAGTGCAATATCCGTAATTTAAAATAAATAATTTGAAAAAGTGCCCTATACAAATAAACATTTTATAGCTATAAAATACTTCATTGATATAACATAATTACAATAGCCATGCAAAACAAATGGGATGGAATAGTGGCACAGCCATTGCAACCAGTGAATAAGTAAAGAAAAGCAACAGCAGGTGAAGTTTTGTATTTACATTAGAGACAAAAACAGTCCTTGAATCAGCATCTTCAGGAGTTCGGGCTGGGGTGCAAACTCCTGCAATCAACCAAAAAATCGTGTCAATTTATCATGACTCAGAGCCTATACAAGTTTCAGCAAGTTGCAACCAAAAAAACTATTAAATGAAATTAGGAACAATTAAGAACAGCAGGCCAATACACTGATAAGTACCTTTGACTTGTTAGATGATGCAAAACAAAATAGCAAAAATAAAGCCTTTGCTTTCTTGATTAAATTAGGAGAGTCCAATAAACAATGCAGTAGCACAAAACCATGCAAACTAAAAATGATCTTCACTCTCAATGCCTTCATAAAAGGCCTCAATTACACTTATGCCTCAAAACTCCCATGCCTGCTTATTTAATAACCTAGTTAGGTACAGTTTCATAACTCACCAGAAGTTGAAATACCCTTTCTGATATCACTAGAATAATCTGCATTTGTTGCACTCTGAAAATAAAAATACATCATAAACACAAGTGTCATCAAAACTATCCTAAAATAATATGCACATATATTAACAGACACTAGCAATTGTGAATAGCTTACATTTGTATTTGTTGCACGGACAATCTGCCCCTCATTATGAAGCTCAATACCACCCGTGTCATTTGGCAAAGTCCGATCAATATCCTTTTCAGCATGCTCTGCCAGTAACTTAGAATTCACATTAGAAGTTTTTGTTTTCATTACACCCACATCCCTAAGTGGCTCAGTATGAGTTGGTTTCCAGGTATTCACATTCACAGATATATTCAAAATTTTACTGGAAGCACCTGGTGTTTCTGATGAAGTCTTCTGGACCATACTTTCCCTTGCCATTTCCTGAGAGTTTTGTGCAAGCCTGTACTGTACAGTCACTGATTCCTCTTGACGTTTGTCTTGTTCTTGAGCTTGTAGAGGTTGTCGATCTTTGAAAGTTGAAAGCCTTGTAACTCCACCACCCTCTCTGTTTTCCAATTGCTTTCTTCTTGGTAAAGCACTTGCATGACGCAACCTCTTGTGCCTTGCATCCTCTTGTACCTCATCATATCCCTCCTTGATGGGATCAGACGGTATTATGCTTTCACTGTCCATAATGGATACATCATCCATTAATCCCCTATTTAATCGACTATGAATTTCAGATCTATGTGGATATTTGTGTCCTTGATAGACTACTGCTGACATTGTATTTCCAATGTCATTTCCCTCATCATCCAGCATATGTTCCTCAACATCTTCATGTAATCCATTTAAATCATTGTCGAGCCTCTTGCCCAGCCTATCAAAGACACTTCCTGCTGACTTTACCCTTGCTACATCCTCTGCTGCCGCAGCTGCGGCTTTCACCGCCACAGCCATTGTTGGTAAGGACTTTGCCAGTGCCCTTGGCCTGTTGGAGGCCTCAGCAGCATCTGACATTGCATCTGAATTATCTGGAAAAATACATAACAAAAGGGTTCATAACTCTAGGTTTTTTCAATTAAGAGACTTCAAAAGCAAGTAGCAATAGAACACTTCTGAGGAAAACAAAAACTTCTATTACACAACTCACTTACCAATATTTGTAGAAACAACTGAACGTAGACGCTTGTTTGATGATTCCAATCGTTTAGAATTGGTTGAACTAATAGGGCCAACAGCTTCACGTACGGCAGATTGAAGAAGTCGACAGGTGGCATGTAAACCTGCGGTTGAGCTTGTTCTCTGTTCAATGCAATCAGCCATCCATTTTAAATTAAAAATACAGTATTATGTCATGAATAACCTGATGAACATCATTCTAGATCAAAACTACAGCATTGTCTCATGAATAACATGATTTTCTGTTATGAGGTCAAGAAGCATATAACCAATAAACAAGAAATAGACACCAAACAAATTATGAACCTTATCTACATGACTTTCACCATGCCTAAACCGCCCTCTCCGTTTCCAGGGCTCTGGAGAGTGTCGTCTCTTCAAGGCTGATTTGCCTTTAGAGTGGGATTTGTGATCTTCTATAGAATCATTTATTTCTTCATATTCAGTTTCCTGTATTGGTGCTTCTTTAGTTTCCCTTGATGACTTGTGAACAGGAGTCCATTCTCTCCTTCGGCGAGTTCCTGATGCCTTGTTAGGTCTTTCATTCACCTCTTTGTGAGTTGCAATTGAAACTGGTTCTTCGTTCTCACCTTTAGACTGCCATAAGATTTGTTTATATTAACAGAACATTCTTTTAAAATATATTTCCGAATGAGATAAGAGAAATAATCTTTTAAAAACTGCCCTATTTATCCAAACGCAAAGGAATGTAATTGAGAAAGGGATAATTTATGGCAGCCAATGTACATTTGTTTCTGCGTCAATAGTCCTCCTATTCAGTTTCTCAGAGCTTTTTCTGGTTCCCTCCTCTGAACAATTTTTTGACTGCTCGTTTGTTTCAACTGGTTGTAATGGCTGTGAAGATGGTACATAGTGGTGTATGTTGGATGCAATGTGATCCCATAGCCTGCATATATGCCAATTCATAGAAAAGTAAATTTAAAATTGAATTAAACAACAAAATCTTCTAATCCTTGGATTTAGTATTGGATAAATTCTGGAAACATTAATACAACTTCCAATGGATGAAACTTTAAATTAAAAAAACATTGTAATCTCAAATGATAAATTAAAAACACTAAAATATAATTGTGTTAGAAAACAATATTTGTTGGAATTTGTGGCTTGAAAGGAATAAATCTCAAAATCACCTGAAGTTTGGATTCATAGCATTGCCCCTTTTGTAGAAATTTTTACCAGGGATGGTGCTTGTCATGGGAAGTCTAAGGTGTGAAAAAAGATGTCCTAACCGCTTGGTTACAGAATTTGAATATACATATAAGATTGATCTGCAACGATGGAATTGATATGAAGGATCTACATAGACTCATGCTGAAATGGAAATATTCAAAAGTTGGGTTCATTGACTTAATTTTGATGGTGCTTCCAAAGGAAACCCCAAAAAAGCTAGCAGAGGTGCTATTTTTCAGGATAATCAAAGCAAAATTCTCCTCAGCTACTGAGAATCGTATGAACTACAACAAACAACAATGCAAAGGCTATAGGACACTTCTCACCAGGATCAAGACAACCATGGAAAAGGTTGGAGACATACTTCAATTGGGGGATCCACATATTATTATTAAGGCTGTCCAAAAAATAGATGCCGGGATTGGATCAACAATATCATTATTCTTGACGTCCATCAATTATTGATGGAGGCAAAATTTTGGAAATGTCATATCTACACAGAAGGAAATAGGGTGGCAGATAATTTAGCCAATTGCAAAGTTAATCTTCGTCTTGGCAAAATTCAAATTTTAGAAGGCAACAGGCCAATGGGAAATTCAATCTCTTAATGAAAATGATATCAAGAATTTGATAGATGAAAATCAGCAGTTTGAGAGGGAAAATATTTTTGATGGGAAAGCAATTTTAATATGGTCTAACAGATCTAATAGCAGATATAATGTTTTGATGTTTTGATGGAAGTGGCTCCTAATAGAAGCCACACATGCCATATATATATATATATATATAGAGAGAGAGAGAGAGAGAGAAAGAGAGAGAGCCTAAAACATGATATAACATTGAATCTCCCACACACAAAACCAGAACAGTTCCACGTAAAGTTTAAATCTATTCCAGATTGACAATCATTCTCTAAAGATGATTACTGATGATAACCTATAATGAAATTATATAGAGAATAGGAGTGGCTGACATAAATCTCCATATTCCAACCTCAAGTTCACCAAGTTGGAGAGGGAAAACACAAATATTAAAGACTCGGTAAAGAAACACGAAAACTCCATTTGCCTCTTTGACAGACACCCTATATATGTGCTTTATATAGTTGAACTAGTTGGAGAGAACAGTTGCCAAAGGAGTCTTGTCCCAACAAAATCAAGGCTTAATGGATGAGTACAAAGACACAAGGATCAGAAGATGCAACAAATTTAATGTAAGTAGCACTGGTACCTTGTGAAGGTGTTGGGTGTTGGCTGATAAAGTGGAATAGAGTAAGATGGGTACCAATAAGGTGGTCGAATAGATCAATACAGGGAAAAATCCATATTGCTCATTACAAGCTAACATTAACAAATATATTCATGTCTATTTGCCATATATGTGTCCAAAACATTCCTTCCTTAAAGTTTTAACCACCTTGCCAAAATTTGAAACTTCCATTGCCTTGCCAAGTCAATGCCAATGAAGTTATGCTTTCTACTAAGAATTGATAAAAGCAATACATTCTCTCTTCAAATGCATCATTTAACTTGTGATACTAGTGGTTCTTCAACTGGAAGCGAAAAACTTCAACCTCTATCATGTTGTTTTTAATAAAAAGGAATAGTTTACAGTTCTTCCTCATCTTTTTCTTCTGCTTTCCTTTCTCATTTATCTTGAAAGCTTTATTCAAGGTTTTTCATAATCAATTCAAGTTTAGACTCAAGTTAATACAACCAATCCAAAGATTTACCTCCAAAGTGTCATTACTATGTCACCTTGTCAATACCATGTTATGAACCTATGAAGATCACTTAAGCTGATTAATAAAAACTCTAAATTCTGGATAGAATCATATGAATCATAACACAAAAAAATTCAAATAGATGATGAGATTAAACATACAATGAAACAGATCTGAAAAATAAACTCCTATTAGAAAAGCAAAAGAAATATATTCTGCTTACAACCAATAAACAGAATAGCCCAAGCTCATAGGTGAACCTCTCCATGTTTGAGAAGACAACTAATCTTCTTTCTTTTATTATGCGAATGCCAAATTTTTGTTTGCAAAAAAAAAACACTTATAGATGATGGAGTGCTTTAGTCTACTCTTTCTTGATTCCTTCAGGTGTACTCGATTTATCCCTCCAACAAACTCTTTATATTTCGTTAATTCCCCACACCCTGCCTACCATAGCTTTACCGGCTTTGCCAGCACAGATAGGCCCGAACACAGTCTATATTCCTCCCCGCCCCGTTATGTATGCATGCGTCTGGAGTGACACGGGGTGGGAGCCCTTTAAAACCTTGAGTGGAGTCTGCCCCTAATCAGCAGTTTGCTATGATCCAATTTCTGGGTGGGCCGGGCATGCTCCTACCGAGTATGAAAGAATATGGGATGGGCTGCTAATGATGCAAAGGACTGCTTGGTATTGTTCTTAATTTTTTATATAAGACTCCACTGATTCTTCCTCATCTTCAGAGTATGGAGAATCAAAGGGATCTTTTTGAAAACAAAAAATTGGCATTCGCACAGGAGAGGGAAGAAGATTGGTTGTCTTCTTAAATATGAAGTGGCTCAAATACGAGCTTGGGCTATTTTGTTTATTGGTTGTAAGCAAAATAGATTACTTTCGCTTTACTAATAGGAGTTTATTTTATATCAAATGGCATTAGCTCAACCGGTTATATTCCTGAACTTTCAAAGAGGCAACCCAGTGCAAATCTTGCCAAGCGATAAATGCATAATTGCCAAACTGTTGTATTATCACTATGCGGTCATGATGTAATACAGGTGGGGCCTGTTTCAATCCCACATAACCAATTGAAAAAAGAATAGGAGTTACAAATCTGTTTCATTGTATGTTTAATCTCATAATTTCCGTTATGGCTTATATGATTCAGTATAGAATTTAGATTTCAGAAATTTCAGTTTTTATTAATCAGCTTAAGCAAGTTTCAGTTTCAAATCTTCATAGGTTTATAACATCCATCTTTACAAGCCAGCATTCCCTAATATCAACAGCATCTTTCCATCCACAAAAGAGAAAATGTTCACACAAGAAAAAATTTAACTAGTCAACATCCGACATTAACAGGATTTTTCAAATCGCGAAAAAACGAAATTGCAAAGTGCGAAGGATTAGGGTTTTTCCCTGAAAAAAACTCTCATCTTTTAGGAGTCATATCTTCGTTAAGAGTTATCCGATTCAACTGATTCTTGGACCCACTTGTGCAGAATGTGAATAGCTTTAAAATGAGTGGTCATATGCAAATATCTGAGCAATACTGAGGGAGATATGACCCTCTGAAGTCAACCATTCGGAACAAGGGCAGTGATGATTTTTCAAATCGCGAAAACCGAAATTGCAAAGTGCGAAGGATTAGGGTGTTTTCCTGAAAAACATCTCATCTTTTAGGAGCCATATCTTCGCAAAGAGTTATCCGATTCAGCTGATTCTTGGACCAACTTGTGCAGAATTTGAATAGTTTTAAAATGAGTGGTCATATGCAATATTGAGGGAGATACAACCATGTGAAGTTGACCATTTGGAACAAGGGCAGTGACGATTTTTCAAGTGGCGAAAAATGAAATTGCAAATCATTGCCAACTAGGGTTCGAACAATGGGAAGAGCAATGAAGGGCCAAGACTTCAGTGAGGCAAGACATTCTATTTGGACAAAGATTTTTTCAGCTAAGTTCTTTTTTCCTTTTCTTTATCTTAGAAATTGTGCATGAAAATTTTATAAAGTTTTTATCAAATATTATATTTGTTATAGAACTTTCAGATAAATTTCATTAGATTTTGAGTTTTAGTTTCCTTTCCATGGATCAATTTATAGTTAAATCCTTAGAATCATCCCTAGTGGTAGAGGTTAGTGAGCGCACCTCAAAGAGATCCTCATTGCTCCAAGATAGGGTAGTTTTTGGTAAATTTAATGGGTATTGGCCAGGGGCTTCAGCCTTGAGAAAATGGATTGATAGGAGTTGGAAGTCTTCAGGAGTGATTCTATCATTTCTTTCCAAAGGTTTCTTCCTAGCCATTTTATGTTCTAGGGATGAAAGAGAAAGAATCCTAAAAGGGGGTCCTTGGTTTATGGGAAGAGCAGGGCTCTTCCTTACCCGCTGATATGAAGGCTTTTCACCTGAAAATGTAAATCTATCCCTAGTACCAGTCTAGGTTAGGATGTTTGGATTGCCCATTGAATTTTGGGAAATAGATACCTTCAAGGCAATAGGCAACACTCTAGAAGAATTCCTTGAGATTTCAGATACAACAAAAGATAGATTTTTGGCTATTTATGCTCAAATATTGGTCATGATTGATATAAGTAAAGCTTTACTAGAATCAATCATTCTTAAGTATGGCGATAAGATGTGGACCCAAACTATAGATTATGAAAACATATCTTTTAGATGCAGAAGATGTCATGAGGTGGGGCATATTGAGAGATCATGCCCTAAGAAGAGCCCAGCAGAATCATTTGTAGAAAATCGTAAGAGAAATTTACAAAAGATTATGGATAAATATGGTTTTCAACTTCGAAAAAATAGATCTAAAAAAATAAAATAAAATGAACAGTGAAAACCAATAAGAAAGGATTCATGAAGAAATTCCAATTCTTTTGAGGCTTTAGGCTATGAAGAAAAAGTAGATCAAAACTTAGAAGACACAGGACAACAATTTCAACATATTAGCAAGGAACCGTCTATTCAATATGATCCTAATTTAAGGAAGAACATTCTCGATGAACCCAAGTAATGTGTTTCATCAGATTTTGAAGACTCTCTTGAAGTTCCATGCACCATTCAGGAGAAAATAATTGGTAAAGAAAAAGCAGTTTTAGAAGTAAATACCTCTGCCATTAATAAGGAGATACCAGAAAATGAGCAGGATAAGTCAAAAGCTTCTATAATAGAGCCAGGAGAGGATAAATATGTTGAAAAACAAAATGGTGAAATAATATTGAGGAATAGAATAATAAGACCTACTCCTGATATAGGCAAGGCCAAAAGAGGAAAACCCTCAAATTATCAAGCAAGATCCAGGGAAGCAAAAGCTAACATAGAGAAAGGAACACAAACCAAGTTGGTTGAACTTCTCTTTACCAAACAACAAAA
The DNA here is from genome assembly GCA_028583015.1 of Wollemia nobilis. Taxonomy (NCBI): domain Eukaryota; kingdom Viridiplantae; phylum Streptophyta; class Pinopsida; order Araucariales; family Araucariaceae; genus Wollemia; species Wollemia nobilis. The sequence continues at coordinate 2,338,337 of JAQPPZ010003615.1, forward strand.
TGATATTGGTAATCCGCAAGAGGGGCCAAAAGCCCCTAATGAGACATGATTATCATCTCATGGAATATTAGGGGTGCTAATGCCCCCTCAAAGCATTGGTGTATTAGGGACCTATGTTTAAGTACTAAACCTAACATTCTCTGTATCCAAGAAACTAAGATGACAAAAGAAGAAGTTTCAAAAACTATGAAAGCAGTTTGGGCAAGATGTGAATGGGATGCTATGGATTCTGAAGGAGCAGTAGGGGGAATTCTAACTTGTTGGAATCCTTCTAGAACCTCTTGTGTAACCATTCATAAAACTAGGCATTGGATAGCCTCTTTAGTCACTTGCTACTTTGATGATATTCGCTTCATCCTTATCAATGTGTATGGTCCTACAACTCAGCCAGGTAGATTAGAAGTTTGGAGTGGGATTGAGGCCTTTATGAGAAGTAAAGACCAAGAAACCCATTTCATGATCATTGGAGATTTTAATGCCATTACCAAGTTGAAAGAAAAATTTGGGGGAATTAGGAAATTGACCCAAAGTATGAAAGATTTCTCAACTTTTATTCAAAACAACAATCTGAGGGAAGTTGAGTTTGAAGAAGACAACTATACTTGGACCAACATCAAGAGAGGCCAGAATCTACTAGCAGAAAAATTAGATAGATGCATTCTCTCACATCATTGGCTAGATGAAAGAACTTATGCTAAAATTAATACCTTAACAAGGATTGGTTCAGATCACTGGCCAATAAGAGTTAAAATGGTGGTTAGTGAATTCAAAAAAAAATCATATTTTTAATATGAGCTGATATGGGAAGACCATCCTCAATTTTTTGATATGATAGCTCAAACATGGAATTCTTTAGGTAATGGTGGGTTGTATGCTCTTCCAAACCAAATTAAAGCTATGACATCTAGATTAAAAAAATGGATTAAATGGAACAAGAGCACCTTTGGAAACATTTTTGAGAAGAAAGAAGAGAAAGATAAACTTTCAAAATTCCAAAAAGGTGATAAAAATAATACAAGCTCGGAGGAAAGGGAGTTGCTTAGTGAATATCATAATATTTTGAGTAAGGAAGAGAAATTCTAGAGATTAAAATCAAGGCGAACTTGGTTAAAAGAAGGAGATAAGAATACGAAGTTTTTTCATAGGATGGCTATAGTACAGAGATCTTCTTCTAGAATTGGTAGAATTAAATCAATAGAAGGGGTTTGGATTGAAGATCAGAGTGAAATTAGAAAAGAAGCTAAGTCGTTTTATCAAAATATTCTTGGTTCAAAGGAGACCAAAGTTCTTAATGATAAACTTCTTCAAGATGTTCCTTCAGTTATAACAAATGAAGACAATAGGAAACTGATGGAGCCTATCACTCTAGAAGAAGTTCATTTAGCCCTTTTCTCTTTTAATAAGGATAAATCCCCTGGTCCAGATGGGCTCTCTGCAGCTTTTTACCAACATAATTGGGATATAGTGAAGGATTCTTTATTGGTGGCAGTGGTACAGTCTAGGGTAAAACAATACATTCCTTATAAAATAAATGCAACTTATCTTACCCTAATTCCTAAAAAGAAGGATGCTGAATTGTTTGATTCTTTTAGACCCATAAGCCTATGTAATATGGCTTATAAGATTATTTCCAAAGTGATGGCAAATAGATTAAGGCCATTGTTAGACAAAATCATTTCAAAAGAGCAAGGAGGTTTTGTGAAAGGGAGACAAATTTTGGATGGGATCATAGTAGCTCATGAAGTTATACATTCAGCAGCTTCAAGAAAAGAGAAAGCTATAATCTTAAAACTTGATATGAGTAAAGCCTATGATAGGGTTAAATGAAATTTTTTTTTTGCAGTTTTAGATAAGTTTGGTTTTGGAAAGAAATGGGTTAGATGGATTAAAGCTTGTGTCTCTACAATTTCTTATTCAGTGTTGGTCAATGGGGTTAGTGATAGAATCTATTAAATCCAATAAAGGCCTTAGACAAGGAGATCCTCTATCTCCTTATTTGTTCATTATTATAGCATAAGTTTTGAGTAGGAACTTAAAGAAGACTTACAAAGATGGGTTTATAAGGGGACTGAAGGTTAGTAATAACATCGATAACATCACCCATCAACAGTTTGTAGATGATACAGCCCTGTTTGGAAGGGCAAGGATAAATGAGGCCAGAGCTTTGAATAACTTTTTAAGAGTACGAAAGAGCTTCAGGGCAAAAAATTAATAGGACTAAATCCAAAATTTACTTTCTTAACACTCCTACTAATATCAAAGCAAGAATTTGTAGGTTGCTTCAAATGGAGGAGGCAAATTTGCCAACAACTTATCTAGGGATGCCTTTATTTGAGGGGAGAATGAGGAATCCAGTTATTAGTAAAGTTAAAAACAAACTTCCAGCTTGGCAAGGTAGATGGTTATCATTAGCAGGAAGAGTGCAGTTAATTAAGTCAGTCTTACAAGCCATTCCAACATATTATATGTCTTTGTATTCTATGCCAAAATCAGTTGAAAAAAGTTTAATCTTTATCATGCGATCCTTTTTATGGTCAGGTTTACATGATAAAAGGAAATTTTCTTTGGTGAAATGGAGCAAGTTGTGTGATGACAAAACTAGGGGAGGTCTTGGTTTAAGAGCTCTTACAGATGCAAACTTAGCTCTTAGGGGAAAAGTTATCTGGAGATTGTACAAAGAGAGAAAAAGACAATGAGCAAGAATTCTTCTAAGTATGTTGATCCCAATGACCCAAGTTTAATATTTACTGCATTCTCTCTTCCAAATGGTTTTGCTCTTTGGAATAGTTTAAAAAAATCTATTGATCTTATGATTAAAGGTTTAAGATGAGTGGTGGGAACTGGAGAAAATTTTTCTATTTGGATGGATACTTGGTGTGATAAAAAACCACTCAATTTAGATCCAGTTTTGAAACCTTGGATGAGATTGCTTAAGACAAATACAGTGATAGGGTTTCAAACATTTTGTACAAGGATCAAGAAGGAAGATACAAATAGAAAGAATATTTTCTTACGAGTATACAAGACATTGATGCTAGGGGGCAATTGAGTAGAAAGATAACAACTGTAATTATTCCGAGGGGTGCCAAGGATAAATTGTTAGAAATACTAAGTTGTCATTGATGTCAAAGGTGCATGGTATTCGAGGCAGAAATATTCTTCAAGGATGATAAGTTTATAAGGTTGGACAATATATCATTAATGTCAGAGATGGACTTGATAAATAGCAAACAGCAGAAAATCATCCAAGGCAAAGATATATCTCAAGAGGCGCAAGGAAGGTATATTTCAAAGTAAGGCAAATATATTATAATATTTAAACATCAAATAAATATTATAAAGAAAAGGACAAAGGTTTGGACAAAGGCTTGAAATATTATAGAAGAGAAGAACAAAGGTTTGACATATTTAAATCAAAGGATTTATATATATAAGTTTAAAAATTTGAATATTATAATATTTAAATCATAGGTTTAAATATTATAACCTAAAGTGTTTGAAAAAATTAATGCACCGACATCTTTGGAAAAGATAGAAAGTTGAAGGCAAAAAATAAGATCCGACCTCCTTATCAAAGACAATGGGAAACGTATAAATATAGGGCATCATTTCATCTTTGAAATGTGCAAGTGATCGAACCTCGTGGTGAGTGCGAGCGGCAGAAAGGGGAGAAGAGCAGCGAAAAATCGGGCAGCGAAAGACAAGGATAAATATCAATTTTGCCCCTTTGATTCCATCCGCTAGGGTAGCCAAACGGATGCCTTGCTTGCGTGGAGCGCTGTTGTGTAGGAGGTTAAGAGGTCGAATCTGGTCGACATCGTTTTGCTGAAGAGTGAAGGCAGAATTACGAAGGATCCATATATCAGTTTTGCGCCTTTGGTTCCATCCGTCGGGGTAGCACAAACAGTTGCTTAGCTTGTGTGGAAGCGCTGTTGTGCAGGAGGTTGAGGGATCGAATCCCTTTGACGTCGTTTTGTTGTGGTTTTAATGTTTGAGGGAGTGCAAAGACAATGATAAATATCCGTGAGTCCCTTTTTGGTTTCATGTGTTGTGGTAGCACAACTAGTCACGAGCACTTGTGAGAGCGCTACGCTTCGAGAGGACAGGGGATCGAATCCCGTCGTGGTTGTGCAAGGTATTTAAAGTTTTACTTTATCAAATTTAATTAAGGGAGAAATAAGGGTTATGGTGCTAGTGTAGAATTATATTTTTGCATATTAAATAAAAAGGATATATAAGGGTTGTGACGTTGGTATAAGGTTTCGTTTTTGAAAATTAATAAAAGGAGATATAAGGATTTTAGTTATCAATAAAGCTTTACATTGTGAGTTTCAAAAAGGAAGATATAAGGAGTTAATTTTTCAGCTTTATTATGTATGTTTTGATAAAAAAAAATTAAAGTGATTGATTTGATATCTAATCAATTAAGGAAAAAGAGAATTGCCAACCAAATTTTGAAGGGACAAACAAAAGGAAAATTATTTTTGTCAATACAGGTTTGGAAACCTCATGCAAAAGAAGATCATCATCATTGAGGCAAATTTAGAGGTATGGTGGTTTTGTTTGAGGAAGATATTTTTGTTGTCATATGGTTGGAGGTATAAGGAATTATTAGATGTGATATTTTTGCCTGAAATTGGAAGTAAATGTGCAAGGATTATAGATCATATTTGAGAGCAAATTTGTGCATTGTTCATGATTGATTTTGGAAGTAGATGAGAAGGACAAATTTGTGCATTGTGATTGGTTTTGAAGTGAATGTGGAAATAAGCAAAATAGTATAGTCTCACACAAATAGAAGGGTTGTTTTAAAGCAAGTCAAAAGTATCACATAATGCAAGGATAGTGTGAAAGAATTCAATTGAAAAGAAGGACCTTTTCAGCTATCTAGACATTTTCAGCTATCTACAAAAGGTAAGGAAAGGTGCAAATCAGTAATTACAAGGTCAGTTATCAAGTACTAGACTAGAGCTACCTTTCAATGTAATAAATGTGAGACATGTGGAAGCGACAGACTTAATGAATGTGAAGAACATATTGGGCATTTGATAAGTGCATATCATTCTCTATATGTTCATGAAAGAATTCTGGGTAGAATATGTCTGAATTGCTTTAGTTGAGGAAAGCACATTGAAGAATAGGTGAAGAACATGATGACATCATTATGCAAGATTTTGGAATAGATGAGGATTGTTTTGTGTGCAAAATTTGGGAATAGATGAGCATTGTTTGGATCAGATTTGAGCAGGATTTTGGAGCAGGTTTTAGCAGGAATTGTGAGCAGGTTTTGGAGCAGATTTTAGCAGGAATTGTGAGCAAGTTTTGGAGCAGATTTGAGCAGGTTTTGGAGCAAATTTGAGCAGGTTTTATGAGCAATTTTGAGAGAAGACTTAAGCAGAGTTTGGGCCAGACTTGTGAGCAGAGGGGATTGGTGTCTCCTGTGGATTGGTGTCCACGAACTTGAGAAGGGATTGGTGTCTCCTGTAGATTGGTGTCCACGAACTTGAGAGGGGATTGGTGTCTCTTGTGAATTGGTGTCCACGAACTTGAGAGGGGATTGGTGTCCACGAACATTGTAATAGGGGATTGGTGTCTCCTGTGGGTTGGTGCCCACGAAATTTGTTGAAAATTTTATAAGCAATATTTCTCCGTGGATGTAGCCCATATTGGGTGAACCACGTTAAATCTGTGTCTCTCATATGTGTGATGATTTGTGCATTGTTTCATTACTGCATTGATATTATTGTTGTTATCATTTGGATTGAAAAGTAAAAAGTTTTATCTTATACTGTTCACCCCCTCTCAGTATAAGCTTGTGTTCTTCATAAATTGATTTGGGAGTTGAATAGCTCAAGAGAATACACAACAAGAAGTGGATAGAATGTTCAACACCAACATAATAATAATATCACTAGAATTTGGAGAGATATTTGGGATAGCCCAAGCATTCCTAATGTCAAAATGTTTGTTTGGCTAGTACGTCATAGAAGAATTTTATCCTGGGATAACCTTATGAAAAGGGGTTTTCATGGCCCCTCTAAATGTGTTTTCTGTAATAAGGAGGAGCGTATTGACCTTCTCTTAAGATATTGCTCAATAGTCTGGAAACTATGGCAATGGATTCTTAATATGTTTGGTAAATGCATGGTGATGAATAACAGAATTGAAGATTGGTTAAAGCAATGGCAGAGCACTTATAAAAGTGCGGCTTTACAGAGAATATGGGATATATCATACTTTGGACTATATGGCTAAAAATGAATAAAATAATTTATAAAATAAAGGAAAACAGTTTAGAGGTAATGAAAAAGAATATATGTTGAGCCATAGAGGAGTCTAAACCAACCCTATCAACTCACCCAATCCCTAATTTGGAAGCAGAGAGTCTTGATAGATGGAGTCAAGTGATTAAATGGAATTATGATGTTGGGTACAAGAGAAGCAAAAATAAGGTAAAGAATATAACGTGGAAACCACCAGATGTGGAGTGGGTTAAATTGAATTTTGATGGAGCATCTAAAGGAAACCCAAGACTAGCAGGAGGAGGAGGAATAAAATTGTGGATTTAAGACAAATAATGAAGTTGAACCTTGGGCAAATAATGAAGTTGAACCTTGGGCAAATAATGAAGTTGAACCTTGGGCAACTTTAGAAGGGTTAAAAATATGTAAACAAATGAAATGAAATAGAGTTTGTATGGAAGGTGATTCTCTCATAGTAATAAATGCAATTTTGAGGAAAGCAAAGGCTCCATGGAACATACAAGAGATAATTGTGGAAATTCAAGATCTTGCTAAAGAGTTTGAAGAAACCAGGTTTACACATATATTAAGGGAAGGAAACAAATGTGCAAATAAGCTAGACAATAGAGGGGTTTTGATTGAGGATCGTGAAGTTAACATCTCCTTTCCATGGTTAGAGGAAGTAGAAAGTTTAGTTGAAGCTGACAAAAATTGTTGATTGCCTAAATCAATTAATGATTAAGATTTACTTTAATGTTTTCCATTGGTAATATCTGTTTTATTTTGTAACAATAATGTGTGTTCATTTAGACTATTTATTATAATTTTTGTGGTTGCACTTGTGTTTCAGGAAGGAAACTAGCAATCCAAATTTGGTAAAGCGGACTATGTTAGTGCGATGTTTTGGAAATATTACTCTACTAAGATGCAAGGCATAGACAGTAGAGGTGAAGTTTTGGCATTGTGAAGGCTGCTATAGGAAAATGTCAAGAAAGATGCTAAATTCTGGAGTAATTGTATTCATATAGAGATTTGAAAAGATCCAAAAAATGAAATCAAAAATTCAGACACTTTATGTAAAATGATGTAGGTTTCTAACTATAGTATCTCAATTGAGATGAGAAGTGTATCTATTTGTAAACTCTCAAGCTCTAAAGAAGAGAGATATAATTTGTTAAGGATGGGGGAACCGAGTACAACCCCTTTTTATCAAGCAAAAAAACAAACTCTAACTAGTCAACTTCTTGTAGCCATAACTCAATAATACTTTTCTATATCCATCCTAGTTGCAACCCAAATTTGATGCCTCCACAAAGATAAAATTCCACCACAAGGTAGAATGCCAGTCACCCTAACAAAAATAATAATACAAAATGTTCAAATTTCACATTAAACCATGCAAGTGCAATCCAAACTTAGATCCTATGTAAGAAAAAATTGTACTAGAAAATGATTTTTGGAAAAGACATTCTTTGGATCTATAGAATAACTAATAACTTGTGATGAAATAGGATGCCAAAATCCAAAAATATGCTATTAACACAAATATATATATATATATATAGATAGCAAGTAACAATGTACCTTGATGGTTAATGACATTGAAAGAATACCCTTAAGGTAGAGGATACAATCCCCAAGATAACTCGAGAAAAGAGTCAATACAAGATCAATACCCTACATAATGCTAATGGCATGCTACAATTCTTATAGTGATAAGAAATAGATAATTGGGACAAATCATACTTAATTGAATCCAATTTTATATTCTTCACACATGTATTTATGTAAATCTTCTAAAAACATCCTTCCCGTTCTTCTCCAACAAGGTTTAATGCATATCTTTCTTCTCTTAATAGCTTCCTTCATATTTTTATATATATTGCACAAATGTTTTCCAATACAAATGCCATAGAAAAATGATTGGACATCATACTATGAGTAGAAATTAAAGGGAGTAGTTGAAAAGATAAATGATTGGATGTCATTATTGCAGAACTTATCAAAGTTTATTTTTCATTATCAAAGTTCAAATTTACTATCTCATTTTGACTGTCAAACAAACTCACGCTTCCTAACAGATTCATTGAACAAAACAAAAAAATCATCACTACAGCCCCAAATATAATAGTACACTATAAACAAATACAACATGGCTTCTCCCTGTGGCTATACAAAACCTAATTAAACATGGCTATTGATTAATTCTAACCTGACATCTGATGCTCAACATGGTTGTTATTATAAACTTTTCTTCTTGGACAAGCAACTTTGGTTTTAGAGCCATTGGGCTGACCCTTAATGATTTGTGGTTGCTGTTGTTGTTGTTCTTATCATTACGCAGATGTAGATAAAAAGTGCAATGTTTACTTACAATAAGTACTAAAGGTAACCTAAAAGCCTTTGACAAAATATTTATATCATTCAACCTGATTTTCCACAAGCTTTACAGTATATAATATGGGATTTTATTCTGTAAGTGTGGACAGAAGCATTTCACTTGAAGGTTTTTTTTTGAGGTATTCAATGTTAAGAACATCTTTTGGGTTAATAAAACAAGTTTTAGTGACATAAGGGATCCAAAAAGAGCAAATAATCAAGGCCCTAGATTATGGCAACTAAAAAGTAGTGTTTCGCTGGGCGATGATTTAATTTTTTTTTATTTAAGTGGCCGTAACATATTTTAGTTTAAAATGAGGCCCAAACAACTCATTTGAGTGTCAAACACCTACCACTCAAACACACTATCCCTACGAGACTTGAATCTGACCCTTTTTGTGAAAGACGACCCATCTCAACCACTTGATCTCAGCGTGATAGACAGATAGTTTCAAATGTTACTACGAAGTTTCAAAATGCAATGTCAATCTTGCCTAATGTTAAATTGGAACAAATGGGTGGAAAAACAGATCAGAAAAAAATAGAGAAGGAATCGGCAAACGCTTGACTTACCAAGCAACAAATGCACCACTATGATCACCAAGGAATGCATCCAGGTCCTTCTTTGTCTGGTCCTGATGTTTCCCATGACAAACAAGAACAGCAACATAATCCTGCAGTTAAAAAATCAAAACACCAGTTAATTCATCATACTTCATGCCAGCTATACTCATGAACTAACAGAAGGTGCAATTAACCAAAAAGTAAGCACAAGAACTTCAAATGCATGTGTACTTCATCACAGTCACAACTCAAAAATTAAATAAGAAAAACCCTAAATGCCCAGTCCTTTTTATAAATCTAAAGTCTCCACCATTTCAATATCCATTTACATATTTGAAAAATAATAGTATATAGAATTCCCGTATTTCCTGTTTACAAAGCTTAAACCAAGTTAGGAAAAGCGAAGGCAAATTTTCGAGTCACAATCTAGCAAATGCCGCATAAGAGGGCCGCCTTAATTTCGAGGGAATGTTTTCTTCTCGAATTTTTGAGTCCAAATCTAGCAAATGCATCTAGTTGGCATCAGAGGGTGGCCATGGTTTCACGGAAAAGTTGTCTTCTCTTATATCACTCAAATTCTCTGCCTCCTTCAATTTCAGCCTTTCACAGAACATGTGCTAATTTCAACCGTGTTAAACCTTCGAGGTCCAAACCCTAATGCATAACTCAGATAGTGCTCCCCAGGAATTTAGGCTCATAATATGTTTGAAGCGTAGCTTAATTGGACCTAATTTTCGGTGGTCGTTACAATTTCCACATAACCTCCATCAGAAGGGCAAAATTTCCCTCACTCAATAGCCCCGCAAATAATCCCGCACAAAGTTGCACCCGCCTCCGCAAAAACTGCCTTAAAAACTACAAATTTTCAAATCCCAAACCGTGATTCCCACATAATGCCCTAAAGATTGTGCTAAAATCCACAATCCAAACTAAATAACGGGGCAAAATAAATACTACAAAACTCACCGCTAAATCGTCGTCAGCATAGCCCATGAATTCTTCGAGCTTCTGCTTGATGACCTCCTTCATGCTGCAAGCGCCATCGCTGGCCAGGTCTATGGCGAAGGTCCTCCCCTTCAGCTGATCACCAGACGCGTCCATTCTCGATTTTCCCTAATCGCGATACGATCTGAATCCTCCGCTATAAAATGACGAAGAGCATCCACGGAAGTCGACCTTTGGAAAAATTAAAAGGAAAATACGAAGGAATTGGGACTGCAAATGGCTGAAGAGACTTCGCTGCCTCTGAGAAAAGAAGAATAAGAAGAGGAACAAAATGGGATGGGATGCATGCAAACATGGAGATTGTTTGCATTAAAGCCTGCTAATTTTGCATTAAAGCTCTTTTCATTGCAGTCCCTTCGTGCCCTCCCTCGGTATTGAGGGTTTCAATAGTCCCAGAGGAGAATTCTTCCATTTATTGTAGAGATTTTTTAGCGAATGTTTAATGTTATGTCCACCTGTTTGTTTTTTTAAATTAAGGTTGGGTTTGTATAAGGGGTTTAAGGGGCGACGAGTAGGGGGGCTTAAGAATGATTGGGCGGGTTTGGATTAGTTTGTATTCCACCAGGCAAGAAAAGAAAGAATCAAATCATTGAAAACGCACAATATTTAGGAAGAGATGAATGTGCATTTTTATATTTATAATTTAAATATTTCAAGATACAATTATAAGTTATTTATAGTTATTTTAATATTAAAATTTTAATTTAAATATGTTAAGATATGATTATAAGTTATTTATAGTTGTTTTAATATTAAAAAGTTTAATTTAAATATGTTAAAGATATATTTATAGTTGTTTTAATATTAAAAAATTTAAGAAATATAATAATAAAAATCATTGAAAATAAATATGTTAAAATACAATCATAAGTTATTTATAGTTGTTTTAATAGTGAAAAATTTAAGAAATATAATAATAGAAATCATTGAAAACGCACAATATTTAGGAAGAGATGAATGTGCATGTATAATTTAAATATGTTAAAATACAATCTTAAATTATTTATAGTTGTTCTAATATTAAAAGAAAATAAGGAATATAATAATAGTTTTTTTTTTGGTATATAGAAGCAATGGTTACAATCACGATTTTTAGTAACTACCAGCACGGTTGGTAGGGTTCAAACTATCTACGAAGGCTGCCAGGACTTCCACCGTCTCGGTACATGGTAACCCGGCATGAGATGGGGACCGCCGGACGCACAGGGGTTGCACCGTCGTCATCAATCTGGCGCACCACTCAGAGGAATCGGATTTGGGCTACTATATGTGTGCATGGGCAAGCCCATGGGATTGGAACCTAGGTCTCCTCTGAAATATAATAATAGTTTATTTGTAGTTAAATTTATGTGGTGATAATATAGTACGGTAAAGTTCGTTTTAATCTTATATAAAAAATAATTTGAAAGGTAGTTGAAGTTTGAACAATAAAAAAATAAAAATGTTTGAAAGAAATTCTTTTAAGAATATTTTATTGAAAATAAATAAATTATATTATATAAATTGATTAGAAAGTAAAAGGGCCAACTACCCCAAAGGGACCAAAATTTGAATAAGAGAATAAGAAGTTTAAGCAAGCACAAAAAGTTTGACGCTTTAAAGGGTCCAAGTCTCCTAATCAATATCTTTGTATTTAATCAAGTGGCATTAACCAATATCTTTGTATTTAATCAAGTGGCATTAGCTCAACCGATTAGATTCTTAAACATTTCAAGGAGGAGACTTAGGTTCAAATCTTGTTAAACAATACATGGATGATGTTCAAGTTTTGTTGTAATACCACTATGTGGTGATGATGTAATAAGGGTAAGGTCATTTCAATCCTATATAACACATTTAAAAAATATGTTCTTTTATTTAAAAGGGCCAATTGTCCTACGAAGGGGAACAAAATTTGAATAAGAGAATAAGAAGTTTCATATTTTAAGCCAAAATTTTAAGGGTACAAGAAGTTTCACACTTTAAAGGGTCCAAGTCTCCTAACCAATATCCTTGTATTTAAAGCGAGCGTTAGGATTTTACATTATAAATTTTAACGTTAGAAGTAATTTTTTTTTTTTAATTTATATGGTGGAATCGAAATGTTAGAAGTAAACTTTAAATTTTGTTTTTTGTTTGTGGAAAACACTCCAATTGGGATGCCACTTTTAGGTAAGTCCCAAGGAGGAAAGGGTATTTATTCTTCCAAAATCGTCTAGGGCTCGCACCTGGCCTGTCCCCTTCAGCACACTCAAAGAACATGCCTTAAACAACAAAACATGAACAAACAAACACAAAAACACAAAAAAAACAATAAAAAAAATACAAAAACAACTAAACACAAAACACATACAAAAAAACCACACAAACACAAAAAAAAAACAAGACATGAAGAAACTACAAAAACAACACACACAGAAAAGAAGGAAAAACATAAAACAACTCCAGCCTTTCTAGGCCAAAAAGCTTTTTAGGCAAGATTCAACAAAGGAAACGTAAGAATGAACTACATGAGATAAGAACTAAAATACCCTGACCAAACCAAAGAGAAGCAAAAACAAAGTTAAAAGGAACTAGATAGCTCTAGTACTTGAGTCATCCAAAGAAATGATAGAAAGAAGAGCTTCCCTTATTTGTGAAGCCCACCGGGAGGGTGGTCATAGTAAGTAAGATCACCTTTGTCCAAAATCCAATTAGCTAAAGCATCAACCCTCTTATTTTGTCCTTTGACCACATGATTGTATTCAACTTTCAAAAATTCCATTTGGATTAATTGAATTTTCTCAAGAGAAAAACTAAAAAGAAGGAAAAACATAATACAACTTCGGTCTTTCTAGGCCAAAAAGCTTTTTAAGAAAGATTCAACAAAGGAAACATAAGAATGAATTGTATGAGCTAGGGAACTAAAATACCCTGACCAAACCAAAGAGAAGAAAAAATAAAGTTAAAAGGAACTAGGTACCTCTAATACTAGAGTCATCCAAAGAAAGGATAAAAATAAGAGCTTCCCTTATTTGTGAAGCCCACCATATAGGAGGGTGGTCGTAGTAAGTAAGAACACTTTTGTCCAATGCCCAATTAGTTAAAGCATTAACACTCTTATTTTATTCTTTGACCACATGATTGTATTCAACTTTCAAAAAGTCCATTTGGATTAATTGAATATTCTCAACAATTATTTTTATTCTCCAATCAGCTATGTGATTCTTAGAAGGAGTCTTCAACAGATTAATCATGACTTGAGAGTCAGATTCAACCAGCACCTTTTTCCATCCAACCTTATCAGCTTCTTGAATACCTCTAAGGATACCATACCCCTCAACACCTATACAAGGTTATTGGAAAAGATACCAAATTCTCAACAAAAGTGAAAACTAAGGAACCATCTAGAAGTCCAACAATTCCTCCTGCACTAGCTTTTCTAGGGCTCCCCCTAGAGGTTCCATCAGTATTGACTTTTCCAAAATCCTTAGGAGGAGACTACCAATCCCCTTTCTATCCATATTTTGATTACTCACATTCCCTTTAAGTTGGTTTCCATTAGAAGAATTAATCTTTAATCTTTGCATCACTTGATCCCATATTTGGTGGGAGTTTTAGGGTGATTAAGAAGTTGTTGGACTAATTCAACTAAGTTGGCAATGGTCTTTTCCCAGATATAGTGAATGTCCTTCCTTTCCTGATTACAAAATTGGTTGTTTTTTCCTTCCAGATATTCCAAGGTAGAATGGTAGAACCCATCCAAAATAACTACTTAATAAAATTATCAACGCCCTCCTGTTTAGGCCAATCCCTCCAAAGTTGTTCAAAAGTAAACAAATTGGACCATTGTAAGCATAGTAATGGTCATTCTCCTCCATAACTCAAAGGCTAAGGTAAACTCGATAAAAAGATGTTTGAGAGTTTCCACATTCTCTCCACACAGTTCGTATCTAAACAGACCATGAAAGCCACGTTTCATAAGTTGCTAACTAGTTACCATATTGCAATGCAATAAAAGCCAAGTAAATAACCTCACCTTAGGCTAGAGCTTTTGAGCCCACAACTAAGTAAATATGTCATATGATTGGTTGGGATTATTATGGCATAAGGCCAAATAAACTTGAGCAACTGGACACTCACCCGTAGTAGTGTTGTTCCATCTAAAACAATCGTTATCATAGGATCAAGAGAGATATCTCATATAAAGGATGCTTTAGATGTATTTTTTTTGCCTTTCTGGCATTTGAATAGGCCAATCCTCAACAGGGATCCAATATTTACCAACTTCTAAATTACCAATATGGTACCGACAGTAATTAGCTACCTTTATCCAGTTAGCTCAGTGAAGCTCCTCCATCCAAGACCTCTAATCAGAAAACTGAGTAATCAACGATTGGTGACCATCCCAGGAATTTGTCCAGAAATTTATCTATTCATCATTATGAATTATCGAAAATAATTTTTGCTTTATAAAATCCTCACCAATCTTAAGAAACACTAAAATGGGAGAACCTTTAGTAGGCAATTGTTAGCAAACAAGGTCTTCAGGACTTTTGTTCTCAGTATATTTAGCACGAATATTTTTGGCCCAAAGAGCATTAAGGTTATGCAAAATATTGCAATACAATTTAGCAGCTAAAGCCTTATCGTTATTAATAGTAGACTAAAATCCTAATCCCCTTCATTCTTGGGAAGGTACAAAGTATCCCATTGCACGAAGGCCCATTTTCTTTTCTCCTTAGTACTACTCCAAAGGAACTGATGATTAATTTGATCTAATTCTAGAAGAACTGCCTTTGGGATATTCAACAAAGTAGAAACATAATTAGGTATAGCTTGAAGGATTGATTTAACTAAGGTAATTCTACCCCCAAATGAAAGCCAACTATTGGTCCACTTTCTAATTTTTTTCCTAACTTTGTCCAACAACCAATTCTAGTCTTCTTTTTCTATCTTTAAATATTGATAGATTGCCTAAATATGTGATAAAAAGGGAGGTCTTATTATATCTTAATTTATCTAGGACCATGGATTCATGTGTGGGAGAGTAGTGGAAGAAAATTACTTTGGATTTGTCTTCATTGATCAATTGCTCGGTAGCATCAGAAAAATAACTAGTGATTTGTTTAATTTTAGAAACTTCCTTAATTTTAGCTTTACTTAGCAGAGTAGAGTCATCAATAAATTGAAGATGAGAGATAGGCCTAGCTCCATGAGCAATGGTAACTCCCTCAAGGGTTTTGTTTCTCTATTCTTGGTTATAGTCTTGCCCAAGCATTCAACATGAATGATAAATAAATAAGGGGAGAGGGGGTCACCTTGCCTAATACCTCTAGAAGTTGGGAACAGTTGTGAAGGCCTACCATTGATAAGAACTAAGTAGGACACTGAAGAGGTACGTCCCATAAGCCAGTCCATCCAATCTTGAGATAAGCCAAATTGCCTCAAAACTTTGACAAGGAAGTGCCAGTTCACTCTATCATAAGCTTTGGATAAATTTAAACGAATGAACATAGAAGGAGATTTTTTTATTTCCATGGAATGGATAGCTTCTTGAGCAAAAACTATCTCATCCACTATTTTACACCCTTCCACATAACCCCCTTGTTCAGGAAAAATAATTTTATGCAAAAGAGGCTTCAGCCTTTTCGCCATGATTTTTGTAATGATTTTTAGAAGAACATTACATAAAGCTATAGGTCTAAAAGTTAAGATATGTTATACCTCTTGAGCTTTTCAGACTAGAGCTATATAAATTTTATTGATAACATTCAAAATTTCTTTGGCTTTCATGGCTTCTTCGACCACCTCTAATAAATCAGCATGAAGGATATCCCAAAACTCTTGGTATAACTCAATAGGAAAACCATCAGGATCTTGGGTTTTTTATTTTTGCATTTTAAAAACCACCTATTGAAGCTCATTGATAGTAGCTGAAGCAGTCAAAACAAAGTTCTCCTCATAAGTGATAAGATTAGGGATCGCTTGAAGAACATTATATTGAGAAGTCGAGTCAAGAGGTGCAGTAGCAAATAGATTGGAAAAGTAATTGACAACAATAGAGTCCATGCCATCCCAAGTGTAGACAACGTCTCCAGAATCTGATTTCAAGGAAGAAATAAAGTTGAGAGATCTTTGAGCTAGAAGATATTTGTGGAATAAATATGTGTTTCGATCTCCTTCTTTGAGCCATTAGATCCTAGATTTTTGCTTCCATAATAGTTATTCTCTTGTTTTCCATTCCTCTAACTGAGTTGTGAGTCTAATTTCATCTATACTTCTACTCTCTATGAGGCCATCTAAATGGATTTTCTTATTCAAATTTTCAAGCTAAGCAATCACTTCATGTTTTTTTGGACATCACCAAACTCCTTCCAGTTCCAAATCTTGATTTTGGATTTAATGTATTGCAACCTTTTGGAAAAACATAACATCTTAGTCTTGTGCCTTGGTTTACCTTCCTTCCACCATTGTTGCACTCGAGGTCTAAAGGAACTATCTCTAAGCCACATTAACTGAAATTAAAAAAGACGAGAAACTCACATTGGTTTTCCACATTTCCACCATGACTGGCCAGTGATCTGAACTAGCATTGTTAAAAGTCTTCACCTTAGAAATGTGACCATGGATTAAGAAATTGTCAGAGAATAATAACCTATACAATCTCTCCCATGCTAAGCCTTGCCTTATGTTATATCAAGTCATAAGGTCATTATCTGGCTAGATATCCACAAGATGAAGGTTTATAATTTATTCACTCATGAGGTTAGTGCTCATATCCAAAATTTTGTTTTCGCCCATTTTCTCATATAGAGAGAGGATGGTATTGAAATCTCCTCCGATCAAGATCCAAGCTTTAGGAAAATGAGAGATAATATAAGTTATATCCTTCCATTGTATTATATTTTCCTCTAAAGTAGTCTGAGCATAAACAATTATGTAGAACATAATTTGGTTAGAATGTCTACTTTGAATAACTACAGCTAAAGGACCCCAACTGCCAACCATATGGTGAATAACTACCTCTTTTGAGTCCCAAAGGCAAGCAATGGCACCAAAAGTCCCCTGGGAACTGAGAGAAGCAACTTTTCCAACTGGCCAGATTTTACTAGTAATTGATTCCATTTCCTCTATTGAAATCTTCATTTCCTAAAAGAAAACAAGATGTGGAAGGTTTGTCTAAATCATTCTTCTTATTTTATTTTATTTTGAAAGACTCCCTTTGAATTCTCTAATATTCTAAGTGATGATCTTCATTAAATAAACTTTAATATTTCAATCAAATAAAAAGGTTATAATAAATTTTTAAATGCATAGGGGATTCTGTAACACCTTTCCCTTGGGTAAAATAAAGTCAACGAGACCCTTGACCCTTCAAGGAATCAAACTAGAAAAACCAATCGAAAAACACTAGGTCATTACTATCCAACCTATCCCCTTTTGGGTATGTCATGTTTTGAACTTGGGTCTCCTACAAGAGAGCCTAAAGCCCAAACCACCATGTTGTCCTTGCAGACTAAAATGTTAAGGTAAAGCATGGGTTTTTTATGAGGGGTTCTGATCCCCTCATATTGGGGCTTGAACTTGGGTTTCCTAGATAAAACCCAAGATCATCACTATGGTATCCCTCCTCGCATAAAGGTTATAATAATATTACTATTTTAATTTTTTTTGCTAAATTGATTGTATTTACAAAATGGGTTTTGAAAGGGTCCCAAAACCTTCTTACATAATAGCCTAAGTAGCCATGCAACAGATTAATTCCATAACAGTGGGTCTACCCGCAGTTACCAAAATCCTCCTATCAATAGAAGAGGGATCCTTACACCACCTTTCAACCATACACCCCGACAGACAAAGGGGACCACCCACCCTAGCAGCCATAAACCTAATTGGACCTACTGCCCCACACTGTAAAAATTACAAAAATTTGACTATCCCACCAACCTACTGAAGTAGACAAAAAAGTAGTAAAAAACCATTCCACCAGGGGCCCACCCTTGTTAGTTCTTACCATCATTCTTCTTCGATGTAATGTACTGCCCAAGAATCCTAGAGGCTTCCTGCAGCTGCTTGATTGATGAGTTAATTTTTGATGCCACCAACTGAAGCAATAATTGGGACCTTGATTCTTCTTTGTCACTCTTGGACTTCGAAACAGCCTGGGTTGAGGAAGAGGACACCTCCATCTTGGGCTTCTTAAGTCTGGCAGAGGATTTGCCTACCAAGGTAGTTTGAGGCATAGCCCCCTGCTTCCTTTGTTCGCTGCATTTGACATTTCTGGTTAGAGTAGGCTTGGGATGCCCACCAGCTTGAATCAGCCCTTCAAGGGACTCTTGAAGGGGGAAGGGGAATTCTCTACGGAGGGTTGGGTGGCCATGGGCTGGATGTTCTGGATTGGAGGCTGGTGAGCCAGTGCATGCTTGTATAAGATCACTAGGATCCCTTGCTACCTAGGATGCCTGCCTGCCTTTTGACATTTCTCTAGAGTAAGGTTGAGGGAATACATGAGATATTCAGGGACACAAACAGGTCTCACATCTCGAAGGTGGTTAATGAAGGCCAAATGAAAGCTGCAAAGGGACTTGATCGGGTCATCATAGGTAATATATTGCATAATGGGTATGATGGCATGATTCCATGGGGTTGGGAGGGCAAATACATGCAACGTTGATTTATCCTAACCAAGGCTCTTCCCCTTATCAGGGAATTGCTTTGTCTCTTCCTCCCAATTATATTTATCGTGTCTAATGAGGCGACCAAACAGGGGGGGACCAGTGACTGCTACCAGCATGTCGGGGGTAACCATGAAGCATAAACCTTGGACAGTAACTTTGCCCTGGTTCTAGGAATGCATAAAGTCATCGGTGATAGGATCTTTGACTCTAACGAATTTCTCCAGGAATGGGATAAAACCCTTGGCATCCATGAAGGTTTTGGCATTGGAATTGAGCTGCAGAAGGGTTGGTTCAATGTAATCCATGCTTGAAGCAGGGGGGTTGAGGCGAAAGGCTCTGGAGGGGAAGTTACAGGGGCCAAGATTGAGCAACGACACAACAGGTATGGTGAGGGTAATCTAACCAATAGGGAGACAAGAATGGGACTCTGGTTTATAAAAGAGAAAAGGCATGATGAGGAAGTCGAACAGGGTGTGCTGGGAGTGGATGTTAAAATGGTAAGATGCTACCTGGAGAGGCTTGTGCAATATATAGGGAACGGGTGAGCCAAAAATGATGAGAGTGAGTGAGCCAACATTACCTCGCTTCAAATTTAGCTCATTGAGACATGCCTGACACTCAAGGTCCCTGCGTGAAACTATGTAGAGGGAAAAATGGAGATGAAGGGAAGGGATGCATATCTCTTGAGTCGGACTCCATCGCAGGCACCATGCGTCAAGTATGTCGTCGGGCCAGACATGCTTCTTCTTGCAAAAATCCATGTCACTCAAATAGACCTTGGTCTTGATGACTTAGAACCCAACAGCCTGGTTGGTACATGTGTCAAAGTCGTTGGTATTAGAGAACCACCACAACGTATCTTTACTCGGTGAATGGGCCAAATCCCATGATTTACCTCTCACATTCATGTGCCTTGGAGTTGACATGATCCACCGATGAGAAAAGTTCATATTATGATGGAGAGCTCATGGAAGCCCTACTACCGTAGTGGGTACTCCTAGAGTAAGCTGATAAAATCTGAGGTCTTTGAAATCTGACAGGTTGACTTGCCTCCCTTTCTTGTCGTGTCGCATTAGCAATGACCTGGGGAAATTCTTCCCTCTAAATTCTGAGCTCGTTACCTGAAGTCGTCAGATTGGCCGCGAGGTCGGCTACCTGATTGGCCTCCTTGAAGATATGGTGAATGGTTGCACTGATGTTCACACAATGACACTGAGAGGGGGGGGTGAATCAGTGTAGTTATTTAACTTCAAAACAACAGCATTCAAAGACTGAAGCACAGAAAACTTATAAAACCAGAAGAACAAAATGAGAGCACACCACAACACACAATATAACGAGGTTCACCAATTTGGCTACTCCTCAAAAATTAACTGCTTGGACTTCAATCCAAATCTAGTCTTTGCAAAATTTCAATTTTACAACTTCTTTACCAGCATCCACTGGAAGGAGCACCAACCCCTATAATTTTCTGCTGCAACAGATGGAGCACCAACCCCTAGTACCAAGCACCAACTTGGACTGCAATTCTAATCAAATCAAAATGACATAAAAATGTCTTCATTACTAACTCGACCCTGACTGGTCTGTAATTTTAACAACCTCTGCACAATCTCATGTCTCTGCTTATTTCTCTATTCAGACCCTCTTTTCATAGCAATTCCCTTCTTACTGCAACAACTTCTATCTTTCTACAACAATTTCTCTTTTGACTATTCATTTATATACATCCAATCCGGCACGTGATCGAATCATATACCCAACTGTTCGAATTCTTTTCTCCTGCAAATAAGTGGCTATTCGAAAACGACTGTTCAAAACCCTGCAATACGGCGTTTCGATTTCTTGTAGTATGGTTGTTTTGAATGCTGCAAACATATCTTCTCGAAAAGCATATCTTGATCCTTCATATTCGGCTCTTTGAATACAAGCAAAATGTATGTTCGATTCCATGAGTGCGACCGTTCGAAAGCTGTAAAAAGACTTTTCGAAAACCTTTCGATAATTTATATTTGATTCTTCGAATACATGCAAACGGCTGTTCGAATGCATGACTGACACTTAGAAAGCGTTTCAAGCATGCATCTACATCTGTTCTCATGCATGTTCGACACCTGTCAATGTGTAACTGTCTGTCTGACATCAGTTACTGTTTACGTAACAGGCTGCATGATTATGCTTTTTCGACACGTGTCATTTTGCATGCTCCTGCGGCTTTTACCCGCCGAACAGTTGCCTGTCGCGATATCGCGACACTTTTAATTTTTGCTGACGTCATCCTTCATAATGTCGCGAAATCGCGACGCTTCCAGATTCCAGCACCTTTCCTAGCACCTTGTCGTGAAATCGTGACACTTTCTGACTTTGCTGACGTCATCATCATTCTTGTCATGAAATCGTGACGCTTACGCTTTCTACGTCATCATCCTTCTTGTCGCGAAATCGGACGATTTTTCGGCTTCTTCGACGTCATCATCCTTCTTGTCATGAAATCGTGAGCGTTTCCAGCTTTTGCTGACGTCATCATCCTTCTTGTCGTGAAATCGTGACACTTTCGGCTTCCATACACTCTTCTTTGCCAACACCAGCGAAAATGGAACATGTCGCGAAATCGCGACACTATGCTTCATGCAATGGCAAAATTTTTACATCTTTGTGCCTTGTGTTTTCACCTTGCCTCTTTTCATGAAATTTTGACTTGTAATATCATTGCTGCATCTTTCAGTTCTACACTTTTGACTAGTAACGAAATCGCTACACCTTAGTTTCCCTTTGTTTCAACATGTAGCGCCATCGCTACACCTTAGTTTCCCTTTGTTTCAACATGTAGCGAAATCGCTACACCTTCTTCTTGTGAATTTTTACTTGTGTCGAAATCGCTGCAACTTAGTTTTCTTAACTTTCGATTTGTAGCGAAATCGCTACACCTTCTTTGCCCTTCATTTCAACATGCAGCGAAATCGCTGCACTCTTCCGCCTTGAATTTCAAACTTGTAGCGAAATCGCTACACTTACTTGACTTAGTGCATTTTCCTCCAACATGTCGCGAAATCGCGACATCTTTTCACCTTGCTTCCTTCTCTGCCCACATGTCACGAAATCGCGACAATTTTGCTTGCATCTTCTCTCTCCTAGTTTATGTCACGAAATCGCGACAATTTGGCGTGCACTTTCTCTCTCCTGGTTTATGTCGCGAAATCGCGACAATTTGGCGTGCACTTTCTCTCTCCTGGTTTATGTCGCGAAATCGCGACAATTTTTCTTGCGCCTTCTCTCTCTCCTGTTTTGTCGCGATATCGCGACAGAAAACATGTCGCGATATCGCGACATATTTTCTTCCTTGTCTTTTTCTGCCAATTTCTGAATCTGGATCACCTCTGTTTTCCTTGAAATTCACTGCACTTGATCTGACTGACCTCTGGACTGCATCAACTGCATCAATCTGTCTGTGTTGACAACAATGACAATACTTTTGCAATGCCTTTGTTGTACCTTGCTCAACAATCTCCCCCTTTGGAATTGTTGGCAACACACTGTAACCTTGCTCAATTTCTTCTCCCCCTTTGCCAATAATACCAAAGGGCTGCTGCAGACTCCCCCTGAGTCTATGCACAACATTCTCAGACTGAAAAAGTTTGAATGCTCCCCCTGAGAATGTGTTTCCCATAACTAGTCAGTGCTTGGGTAGTGTGACTACCCCCAACTTCTTTCGAAGATATTCAAATACTTCCTTTGGCAAAGGTTTTGTGAATATATCAGCTACTTGCTCTGTAGTTGGAACAAAATCTAATTTGACCTCTCCTTCCGCAACTTTATCCTTCAAGAAATGATACTGGATTGCAATATGTTTGGTTCTTGAATGCATAACTGGATTCTTGGATATGTTGATAGCACTAGTGTTATCACATTTTATTGATATTGGCTCTTTGAAGTGGATACCAAGATCTTTCAAAGTTTGTCTCATCCATAATATCTGTGTACAGCAAGTTGTGGCTGCAATGTATTATGCTTCTGCAGTGGATAGAGATACTGATTCTTGTTTCTTGTTGTGCCATGCTACCAGTCTGTCTCTAAGATAAAATGCTCCTCCACTTGTACTCTTCCTGTCATCAATACATCCTGCCCAATCTGCATCAGAATATGCAATCAAAGTGAAATCTTTACCTTTTGGGTACCACAACCCATAATCCATAGTACCCTTGAGATACCTGAAGATCCTCTTTACAGCTGTTACATGAGTTTCTTTGGGACTGGCCTGAAATCTTGCAACCATGCATACTGCTTGTAATATATCTGGTCTAGTGGCTATTAAATACAGTAGGCTTCCAATCATAGACCTGTACATAGTTTGATCTACATCTGGGGATTTATCATCCTTGCTCAACTTGCAACCTGTTGTCATGGGAGTGCTTACAGGTTTACTGTCTTCCATTGTGAACTTTTTCAGCATTTCTTTTACATATTTAACTTGAGAAATAAAAATGCCTTTTTCATTTTGATTGACCTGCGATCCTAGAAAATAAGAAAG
Organism: Wollemia nobilis; assembly: GCA_028583015.1. Classification (NCBI taxonomy): domain Eukaryota; kingdom Viridiplantae; phylum Streptophyta; class Pinopsida; order Araucariales; family Araucariaceae; genus Wollemia; species Wollemia nobilis. Next base: position 2,361,694 of record JAQPPZ010003615.1, read on the forward strand.
TTCACCAATCATAGACATCTCAAATTCTTTCTTCATTTTATTTGATATGTCTTTGCAAAATTCATCCATGCTACTGCCAAATATTATATCATCTACATAAACAATAAGAACAATAAGATGCCCCTTCTCTGTTTTGACATATAAGTTGCTGTCCACCAAACCTTTCTTGAACCCTTGTTTAATTAGATAATTATCCAGCCTTGCATACCATGCTCTGGGTGCCTGTTTCAAACCATATAATGCTTTCTTTAACCTGCAAACAAAATCTAGGTTTTCACCAAGTTGGAAGCCATCTGGTTGTTCAATGTAAACCTCTTCTTCTAGTTTTCCATTCAAAAATGCTGATTTTACATCCATTTGATATACTTTGAAGTTTTTATGAACTGCTAATGCTAGAAACATTCTGATTGCCTCTAGTCTAGCTACCGGTGCAAAAGTTTCCTCAAAATCAATGCCTTCAACCTGAGCATAGCCTTTACAGACCAATCTTGCCTTATTTTTGACAACCTGTCCATCTTCATTTAATTTATTTCAAAAAACCCATTTAGTGCCAATTATGTTTTTATTTGTTGGTCTAGGTACTAATTCCCAGGTATTGTTTTTCTCAATCTGATCTAATTCTTCATTAATTGCCTTCAACCAACTTTCATCATTGCTTGCTTCAACAACATTTTTAGGTTCAATGCTAGATAACAGAGAATAGTTCCTCACTGCTGCTCTTCTTGTCTGAATACCATCTTTGGGATCCCCAATAATCTGTTCACTTGGGTGATTTTTACTGCAGTTGCCTGTTTTAAATTTCTTGTTTTCTTCTTCTTCAGATTCAGTTTTTACACCATCTGGATCAATTTTCTGATTCTTCTCTGTTTCTTTTTCATCATCACCTTCAATGACTTCTTCATACATAGGGTAGTTTTCTTGATAAGTAGTTTCTTGTTCTCTACCTTCATCAACTTTCACATCGGCACTTTCAACAATTTTCTTCAACCTCTTGTTGTAACATGTGTAGGCCTTGCTTTTTGTTGAGTAACCAAGAAAGATACCTTCATCGACTCTATCTTCAAATTTATCGAGGTTATCTTCGATCCGTTTTATGTAGCACTTGCTGCCAAATACTTTGAAATGTCTTGCTGTTGCCTTTATGCCAAACCACAACTCATAAGGTGTTTTGCTTTCATGTGGTCTCGGCATGCACTGTTTTGAATGTAAGCTGCGGTATGAATTGCCTCTTTCCAAAATCATCGACTATTTTGTTTTCTCGCGACATTGTCCTTGCCATTTCCTGCCTCTGTTCTATTCTTCCTTTCTACAACACCATTCTGTTGAGGTGTCCTAGCTGCTGAAAACTGTCTTCTTATCCCATGTTTTTGACAGTATTCTGCAAATTCTTCGAAGATAAACTCTCCTCCCCTGTCTGATCTTAGGCATTTAATTCTTTTTCTGATTGATTCTCAACAAGATTTTTGAAGGTTTTAAACATCTCAAAGGCTTTGACTTGAGTTTTAGAAATAGTACCCATGTCATTCTTGAGTAGTCATCTATACACAACATAAAATATTTGTGTCCATTTATGCTTTCAGTTCTCATGGGTCCACATAGATCGGTGTGAATTAGTTCTAATGGCTTGCTAGTGAAGTATTCTTTTGCTTTGAAAGTGGCTCTGGTTTGTTTTCCCTTTTGGCATGACTCACGAGATGCTATTTACGGGTTTGCCAATGTTTGGTATATCTCTAATTGCTCTTTTTGAACTGATTTTTGCCGGATTGTCAAAACTAATATGCCCAAGCCTCTTGTGCCATAGCCGGTTTTCATCTTCTGTCCAATCAAGCATGTTCCTTTTGCGGTTTCCGAAAGTGTATCTAGATTTCCAGAAGTTCTCGATCCGGTGGCTATTAACTTTCCATTTTTTGTCTTTCTTACTTCACGGCCCTCCTTCTTGAAGATTACATCATGACCTCTGTCACATATTTGACTTACACTTAGCAAGTTATGCTTCGGGCCAATTACAAACAAGACTTCTTTTGATTTTATATTGCCATCACTGATCTTGACTGATCCCTTTCCAACAATCTTTGCTCCATCATTATTTCCAAATTTCACAGAACCACCTTCATAATTCTGTAAATTCTCAAACTTTTGCTTGTCACCTGTCATGTGACTGGAACAACCACTATCAAGTATCCAAGGTGCTGATTTGTTCTGAGCTTTAAAAGCAGTCTGGACAATCAAAGATTCCTTTTCTTTCCATTCTGGTTTGATAGCAGATTTTGCTACTTGTTTTGCCTTTGTCCTTTCATTAGCATGTGCCTGTTTTTCAAGAAATTTCTGGTTTTGTTTCAACCCACTTGGCTGAGATTTTCTACCTTGATAATTATTTGATGCAAAAGTGCTTCTGTAGTTTCTAGCAATATGTCCAAAATTATGACAATTATAACATTCAACTGCATAATTCATTAAAGGAGAAAAAACATTTCTGCTGGTAAAATTCCTTTGAGATACATTATGCCTGCAATCTGAAATCTTATGGCCATAAGCATTGCATTTAAAACAATAACAAAAAAATGCATGATTAAACCTGGGTGCCGGTCTTTGCCAGTTTGAAGTAGGAGCCATGACTCTTCTCCTCCTTGGATGTGTGACTTTTGTGAATCCATCTTTGTCAGTATTCTTCTTGAATCTGGCATTATTGTTTTCTTTTGCATGATTTGGTTTTTCTGGTTCAACCCTGATCTTTTCTTCTTTCTTTATGGGTTCTATATTCAAGTTCTTTGAATCCTTTGAAGATTCTCCTTCATCAAAGCCTAAACCAAATTTTATGCCAGAAGGCCTTTGGTTATTTAACATTTTATCCAGCTTTACGAGTACTTTCTTCAAAATTATGAAAACAGTTCAATTTTCTATTCATCTCTTCTAACTGCATCCTTACAATGTCTTCCTCTAGCTTGTTGCATTCAACTGTCTTTACAGTTAATTGTTCATCAAGAACTTCAGACATTTTCTTGAATTCCTCTATCTGTATTTTCAGATTGTTTATTATGTCTGTGGCATTCTCTAATTTCTTTGAAAATTTTTTATTCTTCTTCCTTTCTGCACTCAACTCTTCAAGTGCAGCAACCAATTCTCCTTCCAAATACACTTCAGCTTCATCCTTGGAATTTTCATCACCTTCCTGATTTTCCTCTGTTCTTTCTTCTTCAAGTGCCATGAACAGAGCTTCACCTCCTTCTTCTTCAGACTCCTCATCTGTGCTTTCTTCAGAACTGCTGACATTCTTGGTTATGAAGCTTTTCTTCTTGAAGTTGTTCTTTCTAAAATTTTGTTTCTTCTTCCAGTCACCTTTTTCTTGGTGTGAACCTTCACCATTTTTGGTTCTCTCCTGCATTGGACATTTGGCTACAAAATGACCGACTCCTCCACAATTGAAGCATTTAAAAGGTAGCTTCCCTCTATATTTTCCTTTTCCTTTTGTGAGTTTTCGAACAAAATTGGCTTCTGTTTCATCCAGTGTTCCTTCATCCTCAGATTCATGTTCAACTTTTACATTCTTGTGTGCTTTAAAAGCTGCTTCTCTGTCTGTAGACTTGGTTTGTCCTATTCTCATTTCATATGTTGTCAGGGAACCATGCAACTCATCCATGCTGAAGTTGTTTAGATCTTTTGCCTCTTCTATTGTAGAGACTTTGGAGTTAAATCTTTTGTGAAGTGTTCTGAGAACCTTTTTCACAACAACTGCATCATCAATTTCTTCACCGAGTCCTCTGATTGCATTAATAATTCCGTTGACTCTCAGCATATAAGTCTCTATGTTTTCATCTTCATTCATTTGCAGTGCTTCGAACTGTGCTCGATGAGTTTGCAGTTTTGCTTCCTTAATCTTCCTGTCTCCTTCATGGATGCTCTTCGATTTATCCCACATGTCTTTTGCTGATTTACAACTCATGACTCTTATCAGTTCACTGTCAACAAGCCCACACATTATGGCATTCTTAGCTTTGGAGTTGTTCTCAAATTTCTTTTTCTCAGCGGTATCTGTTGGAGGGGTAGTGGGTGCTGTGTATCCACTATCTATAGAATCCCAAATATCATATCCCAATGCACTCAGATATGTTTGCATTATGAGTTTCCAGAAGGTGTAATTTGTTCCATCAAATAAGGGAGCTTTGTTGGATGAAAATCCTTCACCGCCTGCCATTATTTCTTCCAAGATCTCCTTAGCTGATTAAGCTTGTACAAGGAACCTTGCTCTGATACCAATTGATGTTCACACAATGACACTGAGAGGGGGGGGTGAATCAGTGTAGTTATTTAACTTCAAAACAACAGCATTCAAAGACTGAAGCACAGAAAACTTATAAAACCAGAAGAACAAAATGAGAGCACACCACAACACACAATATAACGAGGTTCACCAATTTGGCTACTCCTCAAAAATTAACTGCTTGGACTTCAATCCAAATCCAGTCTTTGCAAAATTTCAATTTTACAACTTCTTTACCAGCATCCACTGGAAGGAGCACCAACCCCTATAATTTTTTGCTACAACAGATGGAGCACCAACCCCTAGTACCAAGCACCAACTTGGACTGCAATTCTAATCAAATCAAAATGACATAAAAATGTCTTCATTACTAACTCGACCCTGACTGGTCTGTAATTTTAACAACCTCTGCACAATCTCATGTCTCTGCTTATTTCTCTATTCAGACCCTCTTTTCATAGCAATTCCCTTCTTACTGCAACAACTTCTATCTTTCTACAACAATTTCTCTTTACAGCTATTCATTTATATACATCCAATTCGGCACGTAGTCGAATCATATACCCAACTGTTCGAATTCTTTTCTCCTGCAAATAAGTGGCTATTCGAAAACGACTGTTCGAAACCCTGCAATACGGCGTTTCGATTTCTTGTAGTATGGCTGTTTTGAATGCTGCAAACATATCTTCTCGAAAAGCATATCTTGATCCTTCATATTCGGCTCTTTGAATACAAGCAAAATGTCTGTTCGATTCCATGAGTGCGACCGTTCGAAAGCTGTAAAAAGACTTTTCGAAAACCTTTCGATAATTTATATTTGATTCTTTGAATACATGCAAACGGTTGTTCGAATGCATGACTGACACTTAGAAAGCGTTTCAAGCATGCATCTACATCTGTTCTCATGCATGTTCGACACCTGTCAATGTGTAACTGTCTGTCTGACATCAGTTACTGTTTACGTAACAGGCTGCATGATTATGCTTTTTCGACACGTGTCATTTTGCATGCTCCTGCGGCTTTTACCCACCGAACGATTCACTGTCGCGATATCGCGACACTTTTAATTTCTTGCGACGTCATCCTTCATAATGTCGCGAAATCGTGACGCTTCCAGATTCCAGCACCTTTCCTAGCACCCTGTCACGAAATCGTGACACTTTCTGACTTTGCTGACGTCATCATCATTCTTGTCGTGAAATCGTGACGCTTCTGGCTTCTGCTGACGTCATCATCCTTCTTGTCGCAAAATCGTGACGTTTCTGGCTTTTGCTGACGTCATCATCCTTCTTGTCGCGAAATCGTGACGTTTTCGGCTTTTGCTGACGTCATCATCCTTCTTGTCGCGAAATCGTGACACTTTCGGCTTTCGTACACTCTTCTTTGCCAGCAGCAGGAAAACTTGCCACCATGAAAAAGGAACATGTCGCGAAATCGCGACACTATGCTTCATGCAATGGCAAAATTTTTACATCTTTGTGCCTTGTGTTTTCACCTTGCCTCTTTTCATGAAATTTTGACTTGTAATATCATTGTTGCATCTTTCAGTTCTACACTTTTGACTAGTAGCAAAATCGCTACACCTTAGTTTCCCTTTGTTTCAACATGTAGCGCCATCGCTACACCTTAGTTTCCCTTTGTTTCAACATGTAGCAAAATCGCTACACCTTCTTTTTGTGAATTTTTACTTGTGTCGAAATCGCTGCAACTTAGTTTTCTTAACTTTCAACTTGTAGCGAAATCGCTACACCTTCTTTGCCCTTCATTTCAACATGCAGTGAAATCGCTGCACTCTTCTGCCTTGACTTTCAAACTTGTAGCGAAATCGCTACACTTACTTGACTTAGTGCATTTTCCTCCAACATGTCACGAAATCATGACATCTTTTCACCTTGCTTCCTTCTCTGCCCACATGTCGCGAAATCGTGACAATTTTGCTTGCATCTTCTCTCTCCTAGTTTATGTCGCGAAATCACGACAATTTGGCATGCACTTTCTCTCTCCTGGTTTATGTCACGAAATCGTGACAATTTGGCGTGCACTTTCTCTCTCCTGGTTTATGTCGCGAAATCGCGACAATTTGGCGTGCACTTTCTCTCTCCTGGTTTATGTCGTGAAATCGCGACAATTTTTCTTGTGCCTTCTCTCTCTCCTGTTTTGTCGCGATATCGCGACAGAAAACATGTCGCGATATCGCGACAGTTTTCTTCCTTGTCTTTTTCTGCCAATTTTTGAATCTGGATCACCTCTGTTTTCCTTGAAATTCACTGCACTTGATCTGACTGACCTCTGGACTGCATCAACTGCATCAATCTGTCTGTGTTGACAACAATGACAATACTTTTGCAATGCCTTTGCTTGTACCTTGCTCAACAATATCCCCCTTTGGAATTGTTGGCAACACACTTGTAACCTTGCTCAATTTCTTCTCCCCCTTTGCCAATAATACCAAAGGGCTGCTGTGGACTCCCCCTGAGTCTATACACAACATTCTCGAGCTGAAAAAGTTTGAATGCTCCCCCTGAGAATGTGTTTCCCATAACTAGTCAGTGCTTGGGTAGTGTGACTACCCCCAACTTCTTTCAAAGATATTCAAATACTTCCTTTGGCAAAGGTTTTGTGAATATATCAGCTACTTGCTTTGTAGTTGGAACAAAATCTAATTTGACCTCTCCTTCTACAACTTTATCCTTCAAGAAATGATACCGGATTGCAATATGTTTGGTTCTTGAATGCATAACTGGATTCTTGGATATGTTGATAGCACTAGTGTTATCACATTTTATTGAAATTGGCTCTTTGAAGTGGATACCAAGATCTTTCAAAGTTTGTCTCATCCATAATATCTGTGTACAGCAAGTTGTGGCTGCAATGTATTATGCTTCTGCAGTGGATAGAGATACTGATTCTTGTTTCTTGCTGTGCCATGCTACCAGTCTGTCTCCAAGATAAAATGCTCCCCACTTGTACTCTTCCTGTCATCAATACATCCTGCCCAATCTGCATCAGAATATGCAATCAAAGTGAAATCTTTACCTTTTGGATACCACAACCCATAATCCATAGTACCCTTGAGATACCTGAAGATCCTCTTTACAATTGTTACATGAGTTTCTTTGGGACTGGCTTGAAATATTGCAACCATGCATACTGCTTGTAATATATTTGGTCTAGTGGCTGTTAAATACAGCAAGCTTCCAATCATGGACCTGTACATAGTTTGATCTACATCTAGGGATTTATCATCCTTGCTCAACTTGCAACTTTGTTGTCATGGGAGTGCTTACGAGTTTCTTGTCTTCCATTGTGAACTTTTTCAGCATTTCTTTTACATATTTAACTTGAGAAATAAAAATGCCTTTTTCATTTTGATTGACCTGCAGTCCTAGAAAATAAGAAAGTTCACCAATCATAGACATCTCAAATTCTTTCTTCATTTTATTTGATATGTCTTTGCAAAATTCATCCATCTTTCTTCGCCAAATATTATATCATCTACATAAACAATAAGAACAATAAGATGCCCCTTCTCTGTTTTGACATATAAGTTCTTGTCCACCAAACCTTTATTGAACCCTTGTTTAATTAGATAATTATCCAGCCTTGCATACCATGCTCTGGGTGCCTGTTTCAAACCGTATAATGCTTTCTTTAACCTGCAAACAAAATCTGGGTTTTCACCAAGTTGGAAGCCATCTGGCTATTCAATGTAAACCTCTTCTTCCAGTTTTCCATTCAAAAATGTTGATTTTACATCCATTTGATATACTTTGAAGTTTTTATGAACTGCTAATGCCAAAAACATTCTGATTGCCTCTAGTCTGGCTACCGGTGCAAAAGTTTCCTCAAAATCAATGCCTTCAACCTCGAGCATAGCCTTTACTGGACCAATCTTGCCTTATTTATGACAACCTGTCCATCTTCATTTAATTTATTTCGAAAAACCCATTTAGTGCCAATTATGTTTTTATTTGTTGGTCTAGGTACTAATTCCCAGGTATTGTTTTTCTCAATCTGATCTAATTCTTCATTAATTGCCTTCAACCAACTTTCATCATTGCTTGCTTCAACAACATTTTTAGGTTCAATGCTAGATAACAGAGAATAGTTCCGCACTGCTGCTCTTCTTGTCTGAATACCATCTTTGGGATCCCCAATAATCTGTTCACTTGGGTGATTTTTCTGCCAGTTGCCTGTTTTAAAGTATACCAAACATCAGACATATAGTTTATAATATTATGAGATTCCTACCCGGGCGATTGTGTAGGATTCTCTTAAATTTGAGGATGGATTTGTAGACTTTCCACATTGGGACCTTATCATTGGACATATAGTTTATAATATTATGAGATTCCCTTTCAATAATTGCCTCCCTAGGATCCTCACGGAGCAGTAGCAACCCCTTCTCTAGAGCCAAGGCTTCTGCATAATTGTTTGATTAGTGCCCTAGGAACTTCACATAGGCCAAGATGAGATTGCCTAGATGGTATCTGATGACCCCTCCCGCCCCAGCCTTGCCTGGATTTCCTTTGGGTACCCCATCAAAATTCAACTTGATCCACCCTTTCGGAGGCGGACTCCATCTGGCTTTATCTCTGGGATTTGGCCTTGGCTGAGCATCAGGTTCCTCCGAGGTAACTTAGAGGGATTTGAGGATGGCTATTTCAAAGCCCAAAGGAGGAGATTCTGGATAGGGGATAAGTCAAAAGTTTTTTATGGTGAAAGTGATGGACTTAGAATCCATAAACAAGGGATCCCTGAGTGGGCCCGAAAAGGCTCTCATGTTCTACTCTAACCATATTTGCCAAACAAGGTGGGAAAGGCAAAGAGACCACAGGGATCTAAGCTTGGGATTGAAAAACATATTTGGACACTGGGCAAAGAGGTTGGCAATTGACTGGGGCTGGATCCACTGGATGTGGAAACTATTGAAGATGTGCCCAAAGGCTTCAAAGGAAAACCCATAGGTGCAAAAAATATGATTTGTGCTTTCCCAGCTGGATAAGCACAGATAGCAGCGATTGGGGATCATGAATCCTCTTTTGGTTAGGTTCTTGATCGTGAGGATCTTATTTTGGATGGTTGTCCATACAAAAGAACTGATCTTGGGGATGAGTTTTACCTTCCAAAATAGGTTGAAGGGGATGCTTGACATCGAGGTCGAGATTAGGAGAGAATAGGCCGATTTGACCGAGAAGGATCCACTATCAATTTTTCTCTAGATAGATTTATCTTCGGCTTCTTCCAACAAGATAGTGATCGCTTGAAGAAGTTTGGATAGCATAGCAACTTGCTCAGGAAAATTGTCCACCTCAATGGTTCTCCATCTCAATCAACCTACACTGTGGGCTATGAAGCTGGCCACTTTGCTCCCAAAGGTACCATCGATGAAGGGTTTCAGGCCATCAACTCTCTATTATTGCTTAATAGATCCTCCTGCATCCATCGGTTTTACCAGAAATCAATAGTGTTATCGTTGCCTAAGATCCATCTAGTACCCTCATGAATGAGGCTTTTGGTCTGGATGATGGACTTCTAGAATGTCGAGCCATTTTGGGGTCCTTGGTTATCTAGGAACTTGTGGTTCTATAGTTATTTCCCTTTGACAATATTGATACATTATGAGTTGCTATTGGAGTAGATCTTCCAAGCATGTTTGGCCAGGAGGACCAGATTCATGAGAGCTACTTTCTTAAGTCTAATGCCTCCGTTGATCTTTTTGTGGCACACCCTATCCCAAGCCATTAGTGGGATTTTATTTTTGTCTTTGCTCCCCGACCACAAGAATATTTTTTGGATCTACTCGATCTGGAGCTCACCGACACTAGGATCCTGAAGATAGACATAAAGTACATCGGGATAATTTGGAGGCAAACTGAGGTAAGGGTGGCTTTCACTGCCTGGGAAAGGAGATGGCCTTTCCAAAAGGTAAGCTTTTTCTTGATTTTATCTATGACAATATTCCACATGGGGGCGATGGGTCTTCCAGAGAACAAAGGGAGTCCAAGGTAGGTTGTGGGTAGATTCTCGAAGGAACAACCTAGGATCTTGGTGATTTTAACTTGGTGAGAGAGGGGAGTGCAAAGGAAGTAGATTTTACTTTTGAAGAAATTGATCTTCTACCTGGTCGCTTCCTCATAGAGGTGAAGGATATGTTTGATGGTTCTAGCTTGGGGAATAAAGGTTGAGGTTGCTAGGATGGTGTCATCTACAAACTATTGGTGTGTGACTGGAGGGAGCCTGGTACCACTTATGATCCTCGAGATGATACCTCTCCTTACTGTATCTTTGATGGACCTTCTCGATGCTTCGACCAGGATGATGAACAAGATGGAGGACAGGGGTATCCTTGCCTTAGGCCCCTCGAGTTGGAGAAAAACCCAACAGGGGATCCATTGACTAGGATGGAGAACCAGGATGAGGATATACACTTATTAATGAGTTCTACCCAGCTCGGGTGGAAGCCAAAGTTGAGGAGGATGTCAAACAAGAACTCCCAATGGACCCTATCAAAGGCTTTGTTCATGTCCAACTTGAGGAGGAGAACTGCCTTCTTTGCTAGGGTGGTGAAATGGATGGCCTCATGGATGGTAATGACTCCATCAGTAATGATCCTTTATTTGACTAAGCTGCCCTGGCATGGGTTGATGATGAGGGGGAGGATTGATTTGAGCCTATTAGCAAGAGATTTGATCAAGATCTTATAGAGGACATTGCCGAGGCTGATGGGTCAGTAATCAGACAACTTGTAGGCGAGGATTTTAGGGACTAGAGCTATGAAGGTTGAGTTAATCCCATGGGGAATGGATTTGGACATCTGAAGATCCTTGACTACTGCACACACCTCAGTCTTGATTAGGTCCCAAAAAACTTGATAGAATCGAGGGGGGAGAAACCCCTCCAGGCTAGGGGCCTTGTATGACTGCATGGAGAAGAGGGTCCCTTTGATCTCATCCATTGAGAGAGGGTTGGTAAGCATTTCATTGGTGGAATCAGAAATGGACTGGGGGATGTTGGCCAAGAGAGCCTTTGCAGCCTAAGGAGACTCTAGGGAGGAGGATCCTAAGAGGCACTGAAAAAAGTTTATAGCTTCATCTCAAATATCTAAAATATCATTGGTGACCCTCCCGTCGGAGCAGGTGAGATCCATGATTTTTTTGGAGCTCTTGTTTCTAAGAGTGGAAGCATGAAGGAACTTGGTATTCGAGTCATCGTATTTGACCCACAAGGCTTGAGACTTCTGTCGCTAGTAGGTTTCTTCTCTGGCTAGGATATTGTGGTACTTAGCTAGAAGTTGTCTCTCCTCCATTATGGTATTGTTGTTGTGGTTACCTTCTAGATTTTGCAGCTCTACAATATCTAGTTTTTCTTTGATCACCCATTTTTTTTTTAAATATTGCCAAAAAACTCTTTGTTCTAGGTTCTGAGTTGTCCTTTGATGAATATGAGTTTTTGGTATAATCGTCCTAACAGGGATCCCTGGAAAGATTGCTGCCACCACTAGGACACCTGGTTCTTGAAATATGGGTGGTGAAACCACATTGATTCAAAGTGAAAGGGGCTCTTGAATGAGGTGGTTGTGGCACCTTCGAACAGTAGGGGGCTATGGTTTGAGCCTATTATGGGATAGTGGCATCCCCATAGATGGGGATAGCTTTGCGAGACAGGAGGACCCTATCCAACTTCACTTGAATGAGATTGGTGCCAAATATTCTGTTGCTCCAAGTGTACTTGGTTCCTTTTAACTGAACATCCATCAGTTCATTTGCATCTATGAAATCACCAAAATCCTCCATGCTTCTCATATCCACCCCGTTGCCTCTTCGTTTGTCAGATGGGAACAAAGGGTAATTGAAATCCCCTGCCAGGATCCAGGGGATTGTTTTGAAAGAGGTCCTCATGCGGCTAATAGAACTCCATAATGCGGCTCTCTCTAGGGGGTTGTTAGGGGCGTAGATACTAGACAAAATCCACGTCTTGGTGTTGGTTTTACAATGGAACAACAAATTGATAATCCTTTTGGAGGACGAGATCAACCTTCCTTCCACTTGGGTTGTATCCCACATGCACAGTAGACCGCCGATAGTTCCCTGGGCAGGAACGAAAATAAATTCACTTTTGGTCCAGATAGCTTTGACAACTATTAGAGAGGACATTTCATTCACCTTGGTTTCTTGAAGGATGAAAATAGTGGGGCAATGTTATTTTCTAAAATCAACAACTATCCGTCTCTTGGGGGCAACGTTTAGCTCTCTCACATTCCAAGTGAGAACCTTCATTTCAAATCTTTGGGGTTTTTTTTGTGTCCCTTTCCTTGTTGGAGGGGAGGTTTGGGATTCTTTGGATCTTCTCTTATCAGGTTGAGGTGGTCGGCTAGTAGGGTGGATTGGGAGCCATTGGCTATATCATTTGCTGCTTCTTTTCTTCTTTGATCTGCTAGGGATGGTCTTCCTCTTTTCCTATCACTCCCAAAGTCAATAAGGGATGTTCTGCTTCGGGTCTGCTTTGGACTGAAGCTTCCAGATCGACCCTGGGAAGGGACTAGGCTACCTTCATCCTCACTATTGGTATGAATGGATGCTAGGTTAGGGTTCTGTAGGTGGAGGGGATACCTAGAGTTGGACGAGGATCCTAGGGGATCTAACTCAGCCAAATCAACTCGAGGGACAAAAGGGGGGGTGTTTTGTCAAGGAGGAATCCACAAGGTTCTCAGAAGACAAATCAATAAGAAATCCTGGATGACATACCTAGTTTGTGCCCATGGACAGAGGGGATTCGACGATGCTTTTATCCTTGTTCATCGGAGAGTCGACCCTTCCTTAGGACATCTCTTGGATTGGATGCACTATGAGACCATCCTGGTTAGACTGCATTGGAGGGCCTTATGAGTTTGCATGTACTGTGGGACCATCTAGGTTTGGATGCACTATAGGGTCTTCTTGGTTTGCATGCATATCGGGACCATCCTTCATAGGGATGAGAGGTCTCATGGGGATATAGTTTTTTTTGAGGAGGGCACCAGTTTCGAGGTCTGAGAGGCCCCTTGGGATTGAAGGAGTTCTCGGCTTCAACCATCTCGGCCTGGTTGGAAAGAGGGCACTGGTTTTTAAGGTGGTCTTGCATGTTACATTACCCATAAAAGGCTGGTTTGTTCTCATATTCAAGGGTTTGGTGCCACATGTAGGATCTTGAAACTAGGTTTACGAAGGAAGGGAGTTCCCTCTCCAAATTGGTGTTCACATAGATGCAAGCATGAACCATTCTAAATCCTGCTTTGGTAGCCAAATTGACTGCTACCAGCTCTCCAACTACCCTCGCAATGGCTTTCAGGACGTCCTCTTGCCACAGGTGAAAGGGTAAGTCTGGGATGCGGATCCATATTGGAGCATAGTTGATATTCTGAGTCTTGGGGTTGAAATCTACTACCCACCATATGAGGAACAAGCTTCTTCTCCCCAGGAACCAAGGTCCTCCAGTTAGAATATGGCTTGCATCGTCATGGTTGCAAAGTTTAATGCTAAAGAACCCCCAAGAGAGGGCTATAATCTCCATATTCCCTAAAGCTTTCCATTTGGAAAAGGTCCATCACCTTATAGTTTCCATGTTTGGCCGTCCTCCCACAAATTTACTAATTAGGGCAAAGGAAGCTTTGGAAATGTAGGAGGAAAAAAACTCTGTTGGGATCTCGATATCTGTCCCTACCTAAGCTAGGTGGGTTCCTGAAGGAGTTGGAGAGCTTCCCCCACTGTTGGTGACCTGAGCATAGGATGTCGCACCTAGTCGGATGGGACCCTCAACTGCGCTTTTGTCAAGGAGTACTTTGTCTTAAGGGTCCTTTGGGCGAATCCCGAGGGACCCCGAATCCCCATCACTTGCACTTGTCTTACCTAGGCCTGCTCCACCATCCGATGATTCGCCTGGATGAATCTCGCCATCGCCTTCGCTTCCTGCTGCTCCCACCATCCTTTTCTACTGTTTTACATTTTAGGTTTAATGTTATAACTAAACTTTAATATTTCAATCAAATGACAAGTTATAATATTTTTTAATATATAAGGGAATCGTTAACACCATTTGATGCTACCACTATAAACCCTAGCCCTCTCGGTTAGACAAAGTAAAAAACTGGGGCAACTAACCAACAAACACTCGACTACTACCATTCAACCTATCCACTTTTGGGTATCTCATGGTTTGAACCTTGGACCTTCTCAAAGAGAGGCCAAAGCCTTAACCACTACATTGCCCTTGTCAGACAAAGGTTATAATAATATGATAAAGTAGTTATTTTATAGGTTGAAAAGCTTAAAAGCTTGGGGCATATCGGGGCCACCCTCCACGTGAATTGAATTTGAATTTCCGCTAGGATATTACTATGTAGTTTATTGAAATAATAGAATAATCATATTTTATATAATAAAATATAAATAATATATGTTGTCCCTACGAGACATCATAGTGGTTTTGGATTTGGGCTTTATTATAAAAGACTCAAGGTTCAAACCACAATAAAATGTGTGTGAGTGAGCATGTAACAAAAAAAAAAAAAAAAAAAAAAAAAAAAATATATATATATATAGATATCATAATATGATATAACACTATTCAAATTCATATAACCAATTAAAAATAAAAATAAAAAATAACCAACACTACACAACTTAAATTTGAAATGGAGAGTCTCGGTGGGACAACGCAACGGTTTGGGCTTTGGCTCTTCTTCGGGATGTCCAAGGTTCAAACCACAACGTGGGTGAGTGTGTGAGGGGGTGGGTGTGTGGTGGTTGTGTGTTAAATTCCCTGTTGATAAGCATAGCTCTCGACTTTACGAGGGTCATGGTTGGGAGGAGACTGCTCAGCCCTGTGCATTGGTCGTAGGAGTTTCTCACACTAACCAAATAAAAGAAAATTGAAATGGAGATGGTTTATTTTTATAGTTAGGATTCCTAAAAGGTTGGCTTTATATATATATATATAGCCTCCCTATTTTTATTTCTATATACTATGATGATTATGATTGATATTTACAAAACATATAGATATATATGTTTGATAGGGATTCATCCTAATATTTATGGGTCAGAGACCCACTATCATGTGTTCTAAAAAATTGTTTTATTATTCTTATCTTAAATATTGTGGAATATAAATATACAAAATATAATTATTGAAGGTAAACTAGATTTGATGACAATGTTATAAATTAAATATAAAAATAAGCATTAAAAAATTATGAATCGGTAAAGTTAAGGCAAATTTTTTGAATAGCAAACAATCTTTCAGGAGTCATATCTTTGCATAGAGTTGTTCGATTTAGATGATTCTTGTGCCATTTTGTGCAAATTTTAAAAATATTTAAAATGAGTGGTCATTTGAAATAATCCAAGCAGTATTGAGGGAGATATGACCATGTGAAGACAATCATTTGAAACTAGGGTAGCATTAGGGTAATCTTGTCTAAAAAATATTTCATCTTCTAGGAGCTTTGTCTTCGCGAAGGGTTGTTCGATTTAGCTAATTCTTGGATCAATTTGTGCAAAATTTGAATATCTTTAAAATGAGTGGTCATGTAAAGAAATCCAAGCAATATAGAAGGTAATATGATCCTATGAAACCAACCATCTAGAACAAGTGCAGTGATGATTTTTCAAGTTACGAAAAATAAAATTACAGTTATCTATCAGCCAGGGTTCAGATGATGGGAGAAGCAATGGAGGGCTAGGGTTTTAGTGAGGCAAGATATTATGGATTTATTAGCTAAGTTTCTTTTTCCCCTTCTTTTTCTTAGAAATTTTGCATTCAAATTATTTTAGGTTTTTTCCATATATTATAATTGCTATAGGATATTTTGGTAATTTTCAGTAGATTTTGAGTTTTAGTTTTCTTCCCATGGACCAATTTTTAGCTAAATCCTCAAAATAATCTCTAGTAGTAGAGGTTAGTGAGCGTCTCATAGAGGATCGATCCTCGTATCTCGAATATAGGGCAATTTTTGGTAACTTTAATAGGTCTTGGCCAAGGGATTTAACCTTGAGAAAATGGATTAATAGGAGTTGGAAGTCTCTAAAAGTGATTTTATCCTTTCTTCCCAAAGGTTTATTCCTAGCCATTTTTTGTTCCAGGGAGGAAAGAGATAGAATCCTAAAAGGGGGTCCTTGGTTTATGGGAAGAGTAGGACTCTTCCTTACCTATTGATATGATGGCTTTCCATCTAAAAATGTAAATCTATTCCTAGTGCAAGTCTGGGTTAGGATTTATGGATTACCCATTGAATTTTGCAAAATATAAAACTTAAAGGCAATGTGAAACACTTTGGAAGAATTCTTCAATATTTTAGAAACTAAAAAATATGGAATCCTGGCTATTTATGCTTGGATATTGGTCATGATTGATATAAGTAAACCTTTACCAGAATCAATCATTCTTAAGTATGGGGGTAATTTGTGGACCTAAAACATCGATTATGAAAACATATATTTTAGATGTAGATGCCATGAGGTGGGGCAAATTTAAATATCATGCCTTAATAAGAGTCCAACAGAAACATATGTAGAAAACTGTAAGAGAAACTTACACATGGATACTGATGAAGGTGGTTTTCAACTTCCAAAAAATAGGTCCAAACAAATGAAAGTAAATAAACAATGGAGATAAATAAGGAAGGATTTTGGAAGAAATACCAATTCTTTTGAGGCTTGCCTATGAAGAAAAAGTATATCAGAGCTTAGAGGATACTATACAACAGGTTCAAAATATTAACAAGGAATTATCTATTAAGTATGGTTTTGATTTAAGGATAAACATTCTCGATGAATCTAAGGAATATGATTCATAATATTTTTGAAGACTTTTTTGAAGTACCATGCTACATTCAAGAGAAGAGAATTGGTAGAGAAAATGCAATGTTAAATGTTAATACTTCTAGCATTAATAAGGAAATACCAAAAAATGAGCAGGACAAGTCAAAAGCTTTCATAGTAGAGTCGGGAGAGGATAATTCTAATGAAAAAGAAAGTTGTGAAAGAATATTGAGGAATAGAATAATAAGACCTACTCTTGATACAAGCAAGGAAAAAAGAGGAAAACCCTAAAATTATCAAGTGAGATCCAAGGAAGCAAGAGCAAATATAGAGAAAGGAACACAAAATAAGTTGGTTGAACTTCTCTTTACTAAACAACAAAATGATATTGGTAATTCGTAGGTGATGCTAGTAGCCCCGAATGAGACATGATTACCATATCACGGAATGTAAGAGGTGCTAGTGCCCCTCTCAAAGCATAGGTGTATCAGATACCTCTGTTTAGGTAATAATATCAATATTCTTTGTATATAGGAAACTAAAATGACAAAGGAAAAAGTTTCCAAAACTATGAAAGTAGTATGGGTAAGATGTGAATGGGATGTTGTGGATTCTGAAGGAGTGATAGGGGGAATTCTAACTTGTTGGAATCCTATTAGAACCTCCTGTGTAACCATTCATAAAACTAGGCATTGAATAACCTCTTTAGTCACATGTTACTTTGCAAACATTTGTTTCATCCTTATCAATGTCTATGTACCTACAACTCAACCATGCAGATTAAAATTATAGAGTAGGATTGAAGCCTTTATGAGAAGTAAATACCAAGAAACACGATTCATGATCATAGAATATTTCAATGCCATGACCAAGCTAGATGAAAAAATTGGGGGAATTAAGAAATTAATACAAAGTATGAGAGATTTCTCAGCTTTTATTCATAATAATAATCTATGTAGATTGAGTTTGCAGAAGATAAATATACATGGACCAACAATAGGAGAGTCTATAACCTAATAGAAAAACAATTAGACATATGCATACTCTCATATCATTGGCTAGATGAAGGGACTTGTACTAAAATTAATACCTTGACAAGGATTGGTTCAAATCACTAGCCAATAAAAGTTAAAATGGTGGTAAGTGAATTTAAAAAACATCATATTTTAAATATGAGAAAATGTGGTAAGTCCATCCTCAATTTGTTTGTATGATAGCAAAAATGTGGAATTATTCAAGAAACAATGGGTTGTATACACTTCCTAATAAAAGTAAATCAATGACATCTAGATTAAAATAATGGAACAAGAACACTTTTGGAAATATGTTTTAGAAGTAAGAATACCTAAAATATAAACTTTCAAAATTCTAAAAAGGTGATCATAATAATCCAAAATTAGAGGAGAGGGATTTGCTTAGTGAATATCATAATATTTTGAGTAGGGAAGATAAATTCTACAGATTAAAATCAAGACAGACTTGGTTAAAAGGAGATAAAAATACAAATTTGTTTCATAGGATGGAAATAATACAAAGATCAACATCCAAAATTAGTAGAATTAAATCAGTAGAAGGGGTTTGGATTGAAGATCAAAGTGAAATAGAAAATAAGGTAAGGTTAATTTACCATAATATTCTAGGATTAGAAGAGTTTGAAGTTCTTGATGATAAACTAATGCAAGAAGTACCTTCAATTATACTAGATAAAGATAATAGGAAATTAATGGAGCCTATTACTCTAGAAGAAGTTCATTTAGCTCCTTTCTCTATTGAAAAGGATAAATCCCTAGGTATGGATGAGATCTCTACAATTTTATAATTTGGATATAGTTAAGGATTCTTTATTGGTGGTAGTGGAACAATCTAGGGTAAAATAATACATTCCTTATAATTTAAATGCAACATATCTTACCCTAATTCCAAAAATGAAGGATGCAAAATTGTTTGATTCATTGAGGCCATAAGCCTATGTAATATGTCATATAAGATTATCTTCAAAGTGATGGCAAATTAATTAAGACCTCTATTAGACAAGATTATTTCAAAAGAGCAAGGAGGATTTGTAAAAGGGAGATAAATTTTGGACGGGATCATAGTAACTCATGAAGTTATGCGTTTAGCAACTTCAAGAAAAGATAGAGCAATGATTTTAAAAATTGATATGAGTAAATCCTATGATAGGGTTAAATGGGATTTTCTTTTTTGTAGTATTAGAAAAGTTTGGATTTGGTAAGAAATGGGTCAAATGGATTAAATATTGTGTCTCTACAATTTCATATTCAGTTTTGTTCAATGGGTTAGTAACAAAATATTTTAAAGCCAAGAGAGGTCTTAGATAGGGATATCCTTTATCACCATACTTGTTAATTATTTTGTTAGAGGTTTTGGGTAGGAACATAAAGAATGCTAAGAAATATGGGTTGATAAGTGGTATTAAGGCTAGTTCACCCATCAAAAATTTGTAGATAATACAACCCTTTTTGGGAGGGCAAGGATAAACGAGGTCAGAGCTTTGAATAACTTATTAAAGGAATACAAAAGAGCATTAGGGCAAAAAGTTAATAGGAAAAAATCCAAAATTTACTTTCTAAACACCCCAGCTAGAATCAAAGTAGGGATATGCAAATTACTTCAAATGGAGGAGGTAAATTTGCCATCAATGTATTTAGGGATGCCCTTATTTTAGGGGAGAATGAGGATAGACTTATGGAATCTAGTTATAAGTAAAGTTTAGAATAAACTATCAACATGGAAAAGGTATATGGGTATCATTAGCAGGAAGAGTACAACTAGTTAAATCAGTCTTGCAGGTAATTCCAACTTATTATATGTCCTTGCATACTATGCCAAAATCGATAGAAAAAGTTTAATCAATATTATGCAATCCTTTTTGTGGTTAGGTTTACATGATAAAAGGAAATTTCCTTTGGTGAAATGGAGCAAAGTGTGTGATGATAAAACTAGGGGAGGTCTTGGTTTAAGAGTTCTTATGGATGTAAACTTAGCTCTTAGGGAAAATTAATATGGAGATTGTACAAAGAGAACGAAATACAATGGGAAAGAATTCTCCTAAGTAAGTGTGTTGAGCCTAATGACCCAAGCTTAATTTTTCATGCATTCTCATTTCCAAATGGTTTTGCTCTATGGAATGGTTTAAAAAATATATATATATTGATATAGTGATTAAAGGTCTACGATGGGTGGTGGGAACTAGAGAAAATATTTCTATTTGGATGGATACTTAGTGTGATAAAAACCACTCAATCTAGATATAACTTTGAAACCATGGATGATATTACTTCAAGATAAATATGGTGATATGGTTTCAAACATTATGTAAAAGGATGAGGAAGGAAGATACAAATGAAAATAATATTTTTTTACAAGTATACAAAACATTGATGCTAGGAGGTAGTTGAGAAGGAAAATAACAACAATGATTATTTTGAGAGGATCCAAGGATAAGCTAATTTGGGAGTTGAATAGCTCAAGAGAATACACAAAAATAAGTGGTTATAATGTAAAACACCAACGAAATAAAAATATCAGAAGAATAGAAAAATTAGACAAATGCATTCTCTCAGATCATTGGCTAGATAAAGGAAATTATGCTAAAATTAATACCTTAACAAGGATTGGTTCAGAAAACTAGCCAATAACAATTAAAATGGTGGTAAGTGAATTCAAAAAAATATTATATTTTAAATATGAGCAAATGTGGGAAGACTATCCTCAATTTGTTGATATGATAGCTCAAACGTGAAATTCTTCAAGTAATGGTGGGTTGTATGCTCTTCCAAATCAAATTAAATTGATGACATCTAGATTAAAAGAATGGAACAAGAACACTTTTGGAAATATTTTTGAGAAGAAAGAAGAACTAAAAGATAAACTTTCAAAATTCTAAAAAAGGTGATCATAATAATCCAAGCTCAGAGGAAAGGGAGTTGCTTAGTGAATATCATAATATTTTGAGTAAGGAAGAGGAATTTTGGAGATTAAAATCAAGATAAACTTGGTTAAAAGACGAAGATAAAAATACAAAGTTTTTTCTTAGGATGGCTATTGTACAAATATCAACATCCAGAATTAGTAGAATTAAAACAATAGAAGGGGTTTGGATTGAAGATCAAAGTGAAAATAGAAAAGAGGTAAAGTATTTTTATCATAATATTCTAGGATCAGAGGAGATTGAATTTCTTAATGATAAACTTCTTCAAGATGTTCCTTCAGTTATAATGAATAAAGACAATACGAAACTGATGGAGCCTATTACTCTAGAAGAAGTTCATTTAGCTCTTTTCTCTTTTAATAAGGATAAATCCCCAGGTCCAGATGGTCTCTCTACAACTTTTTACCAACATAATTGGGATATAGTGAAGGATTATTTATTGGTGGTAGTGAAACAATCTAGGGTAAAACAATACATAACTTATAAAATAAATGCAACATATCTTACCCTAATTCTAGAAAAGAAGGATGTTGAATTGTTTGATTCTTTTAGACCCATAAGCCTATGTAATATGGCATATAATATTATCTCCAAAGTGATGGTGAATCGATTAAGGCCATTGTTAGACAAAATTATTTTAGAAGAGCAAGGAGGATTTGTGAAAGGAAGACAAATTTTGGATGGGATCATAATAGCTCATGAAGTTATACATTCAACAACTTCAAGAAAAGAGAAAACAATGATCTTAAAACTTGATATGAGTAAAGCCTATGATAGGATTAAATGGGATTTTTATTTTGAATTGTTATAAAAGTTTAGATTTGGGAAGAAATGGGTTAGATGGATTAAAGCTTGTGTCTCTACAATTTCTTATTCGGTGTTGGTCAATGGGTTAGTAACAAAATCTTTTAAAGCCAAGAGAGGCCTTAGACAAGGAGATCCTCTATCTCCTTATTTGTTCATTATTATGGTAGAGGTTTTGAGTAGGAACTTAAAGAAGGATTATAAATATGGGCTTATAAGTGGACTTAATATTAGTAATAACATTGACAACCTCACCCATCAACAGTTTGTAGATGATACAACCATTTTTGGAAGGGCAAGGATAAATGAGATCAAAGATTTGAATAAATTTTTAAAGGAATACAAAAGAGCATTAGGGCAAAAAATTAATAGGAAAAAATCCAAAATTTATGTTCTTAATACTCTAGCTAATATCAAAGCAAGAATTTGCAGGTTACTTCAAATGGAGGAGGTAAATTTACCAACAACTTATCTAGGGATGCCTTTATTTGAGGGGAGAATGAGGATAGAATTATGAAATCTAGTTATTAGTAAAGTTTAGAATAAACTTCCAACTTGGAAAGGTAGATGGTTATCATTAGCAGGAAGAATGCAGTTAATTAAGTCAGTCTTACAAGCCATTTCAACATATTATATGTCATTGTATTCTATGCCAAAATTAGTTGAAAAAAGTTTAATCTATATTATGCAATCCTTTTTTATGGTCAAGTTTACATGATAAAAGGAAATTTCCTTTGGCGAAATGGAGCAAGGTGTGTGATGATAAAACTAGCAAAGGTCTTGGTTTAAGAGTTCTTATAGATGCAAACTTACCTCTTAGGGGAAAATTAATTTGGAGATTGTACAAAGAGATTTAAAGACAGTGGGAAATAATTCTTCTAAGTATGTTGAGCCCAATGAGCCAAGTTTAATTTTTACTGCATTCTCTCTACCAAATGGTTCTGCTCTTTGAAATGGTTTAAACAAATATATTTGATCTAATGATTAAAGGTTTAATATGGGTGGTGGGACCTGGAGAATTTTTTTCTATTTGGATGGACACTTGGTGTGATAAAAAACCATGCAGTGATCCAATTCTGAAACCTTGGATGAGATTTCTTTAAGAAAAAATTGTTGATATGGTTTCAAACATTTGAACAAGGATTAGGAAGGAAGATACAAATGGAAAGAAATTTTTTTACAAGTATACAAGATATTGATGCTAGAAATAAATTAAGTAGAAAGATAACAACTATGATTATTTTGAGGGGTGCCAAGGATAAATTGATTTGGGAGTTGAATAGCTTAGGATAACACACAACAAGAAGTGGATATAATGTACAACACCAACAAAATAATTATATCACCAAAATATGGAGAGATATTTGGGATAGCCCAAGCATTCCTAAAGTTAAAATGTTTGTTTGGCTAGTAGGTCATAGAATAATTTTATTTAGGGATAACCTTATGGAAAGGGGTTTTCATGGCCCCTCTCAATATGTTCTTTGTAAAAAGGAGGGGAGTATAGACCATCTCTTGAGACATTGCTCAATAGTTTGAAAACTATGGCAATGGATTCTTAATATGTTTGGTAAATGCATGGTGATGAATAACATAATTGAAGATTAATTAAAGAAATGGCAGAGCACTTCTAAAAGTGAGGCTTTACAGACAATAAAGGATATATCAAAAGATACAAAAATTTGGACTGTATGACTAGAAAGGAATAAAAGAATATTTAAAGAAAAGGAAAGTAGTTTAGAGGTAATGAAAATAAAGATGTGTTTAGCCATAGAGGAGTTTAAACCAATCCTAACAACTCACCTAATTCCTAATCTGGAAGTAGAGAGTCTTGATAGATGGAGTTAAGTCATTAAATGGAATTATGATGTTAGGTACAAGAGAAACCAAAAGAAGACAAAAATCAATTGAGTGGGTTAAATTGAGTTTTTATGGAGCATATAAAGGAAATCTAGGATCAACAGGAGGAGGATGAGTAATTATAAATAATAGAACTATTTTTTCTCATTACGCTTTCAATAGTAGATTTAAGATAAATAATGAAATTGAATCTTGGGCGGCTTTAGAAGGGTTAAAAATATGTAAAGAAATAAAATGAAACAAAGTATGGATGAAAGGTGATTCTCTCATAGTAATAAATGAATTGAGGAGAGCAAAGGTTCCATGGAACATACAAGAGATAATTATGGAAATTTGAGATCTCGCTAAAGAGTTTTTGAAGATATGAGGTTTACACATATTTTAAGGGAAGGAAACAAATGTGTAGATAGGCTAGCCAATAGAGGGGTTTTGAGGATTGTGAAGTTAAATTCTCCTTTCCATGGTTAGAGGAAGTAGTAATTTTAACTGAAGTTGAAAAGAAAATGTTGATTGCATGAATCAAATAATGATTAAGGTTTACTTTAATGTTTTCCATTGGTAATATCTTCTTTATTTTGTAACAATAATGTGTTTTTTTTATTAAATGGATGAAGAAGTTTTAAAAGGGTCTCCAAACCTTTTAACAAAGTGGAGCAGTCACCGAAAAGGTGATGAAACACTTCAACCAAAGATCAAGCTACCAACCAAAGAGCTAACAGGTGACATTTACATCAGCAAAAAAATTAAAATTTGAAAATAGAATGTCGCCCATCCAGGATAGAATTTGACACAAATATCAAAACTAAAAAGTATTTAAACCGGCCAAGAATAGGTAAATAAAATCTAAACTACTGTCTAGACAAAGAGGATCAAAACCACCACATAAAACTACATAAGTTTTGCGCTCAAAAAACCACCACTCAACTCAGATATAAAATCCATCCCCTTCCTGATGAAGCAATTTGGATCACTACTAGGGGTGGGACACCCACCAAACTACACAAAAGCATTATTTGATTTCTTTCGATTGAGACAACCGGACCTCTGCTAGAAGTTGGAGATCAAAAACCAAAACCCCAACTTCCACTCAAAACTAAAACTGATTCCACATTTCGCTAGCCCAAGGTAAAATCTTCATTTACGAGATTTGATACTATTTCCCCCCTCAGGAGACTGGGAGGATTGACAAAATGAATCAAGCTTAAGTTGTTTACCTTTTGGCTCCTTATCCTTTTCAATCTTTGACAAGAATTGAAGATCATCTGCATCCCCTGTATCTACTACCCAAAACCTGGGTAGTTTTCCAATCTTCCTTTTTACCCCCAAATCCGATTGGCCTTTTTGATTGCTTCTTGTTTTAGGCTGAGAATATATTACCCTTGGTGCTCCCTCCCCAAGGAGAGGGGATTGAACTTCTTTTTGAGAAGCCACAACCTTCAAAGGGGGAGAACCACCCTCAGCTACATCTTGAGGAACACCATGCTCCTCCTAAACCACTACCTAAGAATTTAAGCCAAGAAAAGAATTTTGAAGGAACTCTTGAGGAATAGGAGTTTCAGATTTCAAAACAACAAGGTCAGGCTGAGAATGGCCACTGTAGAAACTATCCAGATTCTTCACAACTACCACTCCTAGATTACTAATATCAACCTCCACCAACTCATCCATGATCCTATCCCCTGTAACCAGGTCCTCATGCTCAATACAAATGGGATTTGACATAGGATCCACCATGGACCCTATGCTTTGGCTATGACCCTGAGATGCCACTGGTTGCTTCTTAGCCTAGTTTTGCTTGGGAGGATCCCTTTTAAGAGTCTCCATTTTGTTTTGAATGCCCTTAGGGCATGCACTAGAGGAATGACCAAAACTACTATAGACTGAGCATCTGATAGGTTTGTTCTCGTAAACTATGGATTGGGTCTAGGAACCCTGGTTGGAAATGAGATCAATATGGTCTAACAAGTTTACCTCCAGTTCTTCCATTACACACATCCTAGGAAAAATTATTCTTGACTTGGCTTGAGTTGTAGAATCGATCAATATTAAATCCCTAATAGCTTTAGCTATACCTCACAATATATCTTCATGCCAAAAGTGGAAAGGCAAATCTAGGAGCCTAACCCAAAGAGGAACCATATTAACTTTTTGAGTCCTTGGGTTAAAATTTGACCCCCATTTTTGTAGGAAGAACCCCCTTCTACCAAATAACCAGGGCCCTCCCCCAAGGATACATTGTGAGTCTTCTTCACTTTGAGTTTGATTAAGAAAAAATGGTTGGAAACCGCCATAATCTCCAAAGATCCTTTGGGTTTCCACTTGATTAAAGCCAATCTCCTTAAGTCATCAATATTCAGATGACCCCTTGGATTTTACTAACTAAATTCCATGAGCCTTCCTCCATGGTGACAACCATCAGCTCATCCAGAATGACCAGCTTATTACAGGATGGGGATAGATCAAATAGAGCACTAGGGTTACGAGACCCATAACCCTTTGTAGCAACTGAAGTAAAAGAAAATGTACTTGGTAAAATGGGCTATCCAAAACTTGGGGACCCACCTCCATGGCCACCTATAGGGCCCTTCTTCCTTTTTGGCATTTGCAAATCACCATCAGACTCTCCATAAACAACCCTTCCACTCGACCCAAGCCCTAACCCGCCATGGTCGGATTCAAATCCACCGACTCTCATCAAAAAATCTATGGAATAAAATAAGAATTATCTCAATAATAATGTCTTTTCATATAAACTATTTATTATAATTTTTGTGGTTGCACTTATGTTTTAGAAAGGAAACTAGAATCCAAATTTCGTAAAGTGGACTATGATAGTGCGATGTTTTGTAAATATTACTCTACTAATATGCAATGTATATATAGTATAGGTGAAGTTTTGGTATTGTGAAGGCTACCATAGAAAAATGTCAAGAAGGATATTGAATTATGGAATATTTGTATTCGTACAAAAATTTGAAAATATCTAGAAAATGAAGATTAATATTCAAACATTTTATGTAAAATTATGTAGGTTTCTAGTTATAGCATCTCAATTGAGATGAGAAGTATATCTATTTGTAAACTCTCAAGATCTAAAGAAGAGAGTTGTAATTTGTCAAGGGTGGGGGACCCAAGTACAACCCCTTATTATTCAACAAAAAATATATATCACAAGAATTTTGAGAGACATTTGGGATAGCTTGAGCATTCTTAAAGTCAAAATGTTTGCTTGTCTAGTAGTTCATAGAAGAAACTTATCCTAGTATAACCTTATGAAAAGTGGTTTTTATGGTCCCTCATAATGTGTTATTTTTTAAAGGGAAGAGAAGAGTATAGGCCATCTCTTGGGACACCATTCAATAGTCTGAGATCCATGGCAATGGATTCTTAAAATGTTTGGTAAATGCATGGTGATGAATGGGAGAATTGAAGAATGGTTAAATCAATGGCAAAGCACTTTTAAAAATGAGGCTTTACAGAAAATCTGGGATATATCAAAAGATACAATACTTTAGAATATTTGGCTAGAAAGGAATAGAAGAATATTTAAAGGAAAGGAAAGCAATTTAGAGGTAATGAAAGGAAAATTTGTTTAGCCATAGAAGAGTCTAAACCAACTCTATCAACTCATCCAATCCCTATATGGAAGAAGAGAGAATTGATAGATGGATTCAAATCATCAAATGGAATTATGATGTTGGGTACAAGTGAAACAAAAAAGGCAAAAAATATAAAGTGAAAACCACCAAAAAATATTACAATATTAAAAATGCTTTGAAAGCTGAAATACATGCTAACCAATCACCTCATAATAGACTATGCCAATCCAATAAAAACTAGATGGTGATAATAAATCTAACCAATACTCTATTCTAGAAATGCTACGTAAACAATATCAACCATAATGCCTATGACTTAGGGATACTTCCAAAATTCTCCCCCTTGATGCTAAAGAAACTCATTCAGTGAGTTCTTAAGCATCACTAATTTGGAAGAAATACAATCTCTTACGTTTCCTCCAATCTATCACCAAAAAATCACAAAATGCAAAATGATGTCTTGGGCACTCCTTCCACCGTTTGTGTGGGATCTCCTTCATCTTTGTTGTTGCTCCTTCTTGCAAGTAACCGAGTGCCTCCTTTTGATGAGCTACTCCCCCTTCATCAAAATCTCCTTCAAATTATGGCATTCCCATAATGCCACAAGTATTGGTTCTCACTAACCAATCTAGCACATTTATTTCATCATTATTTCTATGGTCTTCAAACCATATTTCAACTCCTAATACTCCTTCTTAGTATGTACAATACATCATATTATGTAGATGGTTTTTTCATATTACAATTTCACATACCTCTACACAGATCTTCAAAAAAACATGGCTATGCAATAGCTAGTTACAAATGCAACAACAAATTGTTGCTCCTCACACAGTGTTTCACTCTTTACTATGGCTTTACATGATTCCTTCCTAGGAATTTTAAATACAGAATACAACCAACACATATCCATGGTTTTCATCACCATGCTATCCATGTCCTTTACAAATGAAATAACTTCATCCAAAGATGTCTCTACAAGACAATCATCTCTCAATAATACCTTTTTAAGACATTCTTCTCCTTTCTTCAAATACCTGTTCACAAAAAACAAATCATTAATCACAAAAATATTACCTCCAATGTGATTAGATTTGGTGCTCCCCATAAAGCTATTTTGTGGCATATCTCCTTCATTGTATGTTGCTTCAAGAGCAACCATCAACTCTTCACTAAGAGTTCTCCTCCTTTGTTCAATCCATGTTGGTGTGTTGAAACACCATTCATTCAAACAATCATACATTGTTTCTTTTTCAAGACAACTCTTTTCCTCCAATATAGACAATCCAAGTGATTTTTCCTTTGCCATTACAACAAGAAAATCAGTAATCTCATTTTCATTTTCTGTTTCTATCTCATTGGCTCTCTCACTTTCCACCTCCCAAATGAGATAATCATTTGTGCTATTTTCTTCACACAAATCATTTTCTTCTTTGAGATTCACAAAATCTCTCTTCACACAAACTTCTTGGGCTGATGGACAAGAAGCATCTCTATTTGTCACTCTTGATGAGTGATCTCTATTGAGCATGCAACTTATAGTTTGCATCTCCTCTTTATCAACAATATCATGGGGATCAACATCCCATACAATTTGTGAATCAATCTCCTCTTCATTTTTATCATTTTCCTCCCCCTGTAGAGGAACAATTTTATCTTCTCCTTCTAGGAGATCTTCATTTGCTCTTTCAAGAGAGCACACATCCATTCCAAGTGAATGGTCTTCAAGCCAATGATCTTCCATGAACATTGCTTCTCCATAATCATCTTATTTATTCTCCTCCATGAGAATTGTAGGTGCATTCTCCATAATACATTCATCATCTTTTTCATCAATGTGAATGCTTTCTAAGCATGCCATTCCTACACAATTTTTCTTTTCATCATATTCTCCCTCTAAAAGAAAGAATTGATTATTACAAGTGTTCATGCCTTCACAAGACATGCCATCAACAATGAGAGTCTCACAACAATATTTGTCATAACTCTCTCCACTAAGAGTTTTACAAGACTCCTTCTCATCCTCTTCCTCATGAAAGGATTCTCCAACATCTTCCTCCTCAAGAAAGAACTTATCATTTTTATTGTATATGCCTTCATAAGACATAACTCCCACAACAACAACTTCACAATGCTCACAAGACTCTTCATATGAGTCTTCACAAGACTCTTCAAAAACTTCTTCAAAGAAGCAAGGCTTCTCCTTGTTTTGGAGATTGCTACACATATCTCCTCCATAAGCATCTTGCAATGCTCTCCAAGTCATTTGGGTTGTTCTACATTTTTCAATGAGAGGGAAAGCTTTATCTTTCATGCCTCTCCTCAAATCCATGAGAGCCAAGCAATTTTGATATTGCTGCTCTTTCTTCACTCTCTTCTTTTCTCCTTCAAGCATGGTCCAAGTGGTGGGTTCTTCATAGCCTTCTTGGATAATTTTCCAAAGTCCTTTTGCCTTCAACAAGTGCTCCATTTTTATGCTCCAATAAGCATAGTTTTCTCCATTGAAACTTGAAACCTCCAAGTCTTCAAATATGGTGGCCATTTCCTTTTGTAAGGACTTAAAAAATTTGTAATACCTTCAAATTGCCTTCATTCAAAACACTTGACCCTTACCCATAATACAAACGACGCAGGCCCTAACAATGGTTGCAAAACACACAGTCGAACGCCCAAAAAATACGGTTGTATGACACCTTCATGACGAGAATTAAATTCCTCTCCACTATCGATGGTGTTTTTAGCTCCAGTTCAAGGCTTTTCCATGGTCTTTATTACCTGCTCTGAGAAACCACTCTACCAATGAAAACCGTTGTCTGCTCCTCTTCCACAAGGCAATAAAGCATAGGTGGATCCACTTGGACATCACTCTCATGGTGACGAGTGGCTCCTCTCTAGCAACACTGGAAGCATCGTAGTTCTGGCCTGGTAGCACTGCGGCTATCGAGCAACGATGACATTGAGTAAACAATGCTCCTTTTAGGAGTTATAATAATAGCTGGTCTACCTGGTCCAATCACTTTGCTGGATCACACGATGTCACTTGCTGGGATGGTATACAACCTACAATGCAAATCATTTGCAAATTGATTTAAAACTATGAGATCGTTGTTGCCAATTGTTGCCAATCGAGTTGGATCCAATAACTTCTACTTCAACACAAAAAGGTGCAGCTTGTGTGTCTGAATTCAACCTGTGCTCTTCAATTTTTTTTAGCTTGTGGGAAAACAATACCCCTCTCCTCTGTATGGTGGGTTTGATGTTTGTGCCTCTCGTAACATAAACCATAAACCAACATAAACCACGGATGACCTCCCGCAACATAAACCACAAAGTTTTAATGGTTTGGCATGATCTTCTCTCGGTGGCTCCTCTCATCAATAGTAAATGATTGTCATCTTCAAGTGTTATCACGTGGCCTATTGTGAGATATTTTCTGCCTAGAAATGATTCGTAGCACCTCCTACAACCAACAATATCAACCATCTCCCTGTGCAACTTAGATCTCCAATCTGCCTCTACGAAAATATACCAAATCGCGTTAGCTAAAACTGTCACCTAGAATTTCCACCACATATGCACCACACTCAGTGGCTCTGTTGGCACCACAAACTGCATGATTTGCAAGTTTTCATCTGTAATCTACTTCCTCTCATGACAACACTGACAACAATCCACTATTTAAACGATCTCCAAAACATATCTTGTGTACCTACATCCACATGATGGTCACAACTTAGAGGTAAGCCTCTGATTGGAGGTCTACAAAGTTCACCCAAATCTTAATCGTGATCTCCTTTGATAGATGCTAGTGCCACCACTAAACAATATCATTTGTGGATTTGGGTCAGTCAATCTACTATCACACAACTCAGGGCCATTGGCGATCATGGTATGCAACAAATCTAGACTTGCTCCAATTCAAAAAACCTCCTCGATGCTTTTTAGACGATCTTCTTAGTGCGTTGAAGCCTTGCTTTCAATAATCGACATCTGAAGTTGTGTCAAAGCTCACCGTTGGGCATTCCCCCTAATCAATAGAGACTTATATTCATCAATAAACAATTGGAGGATGGCCGTACTTTGACCAACTCATCTTCGATGCTGATCCTATGGTAGAAATGTCATGATCCATTTATGTAGATAATTGGCTACGTGTCCAAAATTAATTTGTGTAACATTGCAAATGATGATAAAAATGCAAATAAAAAATCATATGCAAATGGCTTTATCATGGACGTGGTATCTGCAACTATAGTTGTATTTATATTTCGTGCGCACAGGTGAAAAATGACAACCACACAACCTTTTTCATGGTCATGACAACCTCATTTGGCATAGAGTTAGGTAGGTGCAATCTATGATGGTGGCATAGCCTCCTCTTGGTGGTACTGCAATAACAACCTCTGCTCTCCCTTGCTACAATCATTGCTAACAAAACTGCACGATGAGACTTGTAAATATTTTTTAAATAAAACCAATATTCCCACATGAAACATGCGAGAGGTTTACATGCTTTTTAAAAATAGTAAAGTATTCTATACTTTTTGATTACCTTTGGGCAATAAAACTTTAGCCAAATTTTTACCCTCCCATAGTTAGGTAACAGGTCTGCGCCACATGTTACGATTCGTCCAAGCTGAGTCAATATGCTTAGGTCATAGGAGTTGTCTGAGTCAAATCATCATGCATTTGGCTCTCTTATCCTCCATTAGGCCATGTCTTCCCTTACCACATAGTCTGTCTAGGTGTCAAGGTCCTGTAGAGTATCTTCTTTCATCTAGTCCATCCAAATCAGTATCCAGTTGCATCCATCTTCGATCCGTGTCAAAATTCATAGGTTGTGTGCCCATTTAGGGATTTGGCAGGTCCATATATGATCAGTCTAGGTTGAATATCACTACCACATCAAGTTGTCCTGTAGCGGTAGCGATCTGCGGGTCGCATAGTCACCAGTTCGTCGATGTGATCCCTGCCACTTGTACCAGTCATTATATCTCCATGAGACATTCGAGGCTCTGCTAGATCATCTAGTCCAGTCCTGTGTAGTGCCCCACCATGTAGGGTATAACATCGCAATAGGTTTGCCACCAATCCCTATGTTAGATTTCGTCGCATCTTAGAGGTGTCCGTGGGTAGGTCTGTTGTCCGCTTGGGATGTCCACTAGTATTCATAGCCACATAGGCCATCAGGGACTCACCCAACTAGATGATGTTGTCCGCATGCCGAAGAAGAGATTCAACCCTAGATCCAAGGAGCTTGCTCATGAATTTGAGCCAGAGATGCTCATGTCGATTGGCCTTAGGAAGCGTGCCCTCGAGTCAACTAGCCAAGTGGTCGAGCTACGAAATGAGCCTCAACCAAGCTGGCTCTAAAACTAAAATGAGCAACTAATACACATTATTATATTTATTAAGAAATATTACAATCTTAAACAAGATTTGAAAGCCAAAATACATGCTAACCAATCACCTCATAATAGACTATGCCAATCCAATAAAAACTAGATGGTGATAATAACTCTAACCAATCCTTTAACAATACTCTATTCTAGAAATGCTACATAAAAAATTTAAACCATAATGCCTATGACTTAGGGATACTTCCAACATTGGTCAAATTGAATTTTGATGGAGCATCTAAAGGAAATCCAAGACCAACAAGAGGAGAAATAATTAGAAATAATAGAGGAGATATTTTGTCTCATTATGATTTCAATAGTGGATTTAAGATAAATAATGAAGTTGAAGCTTGGGCAACTTTGGAAGGGTTAAAAATATGCAAACAAATGAAATGGAATATAGTATGGATGGAAGGTGATTCACTCATAGTAATAAATGTAATTTTGAGGAAAGCAAAGGCTCCATGGAACATATAAGAGATAATTGTGGAAATTAAAGACCTTGTTATAGAGTTTGAAGAAATAAGGTTTACACACACATTAAGGGAAGGAAAAAAATGTGCATATAGGATAGCCAATATAGGGGTTTTAATTGAGGATCATGAAATTAAATTCTCTTTTCCATGGTTAGAGGAAGTAGTAAGTTTAGCTAAATCTAACAAGAAAATGTTGACTGCCTGAATCAAATAATGATTAAGATTTACTTTAATGTTTTCATTGGTAATATTTGCTTTATCTTAAAACGTTAATGTGTTTTCATTTAAACTATTTATTACAATTTATTGTGGTTGTAATTATGCTTTAGGAAGGAAACTAGTAATCCAGATCTAGTAAAGCGGACTATGATAGTGCGATGTTTTGAAAATATTACTCTACTAAGATGCATTACATAGATAGTAGAGGTGGAGTTTTGGTATTGTGAAGGTTGCTATAGAAAAATGTCAAGAAGGATGTTGAATTATGGAATATTTGTATTCACACAAAAAATTGAAGAAGATCTAGAAAATGAAAATCAAGAATTCAGATATTTTATGAAAAATAATGTAGGTTTTAGAGAATATTACATTATTTAGTACATGCTTATGTACTACTTTGGTACAATATTAGATTAGTTGTGTATATTAGATTATAGTGTGAGTTTATATTCCATGTAATGTAATAATGTGCAGGAAATGTGCAAGTGTCATGTAATTGAGTGTGCAAGCGTTGTGAGTGTGGATGTGCACGTGTCCATTATGTAAGAGTGTACATGTGTCCTTAGAATAGGAAAGTGAAGAGTTTCAAAGAAGAGTGAAGGTCAAGAGTACTTCATATGAAGAGTCACATACTATTATATATTTGTGACAAAGCATTGTAATTATGGTTCAAAATGCATTGCACATATCATGCATTAATAGACCTTTATTATATAATATTTTTAGTATTTTTGTGAGCATTTCCAAGTGATTATTCTACAAGTATTTTTGAGTTTATATTATTTTTTGACTTATTTTTATTAAGTCCATTTTATCGCAACTTTATCATATACGATTCTATGGTTATTTACATTGAGTATTGAGCTACAAAAGCTATCGGTGATATCATAGCCACAACAAGTTTTCTTGCATATGTTTTTAAAGTTACAAATATTCCAAGGATATTTCCACTAGCTAAGGAGAGACCAGTGAAGTTGAGGATATTACCACTAGATAAGAAAAAATAGTGAAGATAAGTATTTCCATTGGCTAAGGAAAACTAGTGAAGTTAAGGACATCACCACTATGTTAAAGAAAAACCAGTGAAGACATGCGTTTCCACTAGCTAAGAAAAAGATCAGTGAAGGCAATAATTAATACTACTAAGTTGAAGGACAACGAGTGAAGATTAAATATTCAATACTGAAAAGTTTCAGATAGATTGAGTTTACCTATTCCAAGAACAAATTCATAATAGAAGACAATCTACAACATAGTTTCAGGTCTTGAAGATAGACCTTGAGATTGACGAGAGTAGGGATACCCAAGAGAAAAGAGGTCTCATAGAAGTAAACAAAGGAGACTTGAGAAAAGTCCCATTGAAGGTAAATTAAGAGACCCAAGAAAGAGGTCCTATTGAAAATTTTGATAGAGAAAGCAAACTTGAAGGTAGAAAAATACTTCAAGAGAATTCAAGACAACAAAAAATCTTGAAGATAGTCCTATCTAAAGGACATCACATAACATATCAAAGGAATCGTTTTGGTAGTCCACATTAGACAAAAAAGTTAGAATATTAGGAAGGCAATATTTGGAGTGAATGCCACAAGGGCAATATTAAAAGTATTTGAATATCACAAGGACAACATTGAATAGAAAGGTAACATTTGAAGGCCATAAGGGAAATATTGAAAGCAAGTGAAGTAGTACAATAACATCAAAGACAAAATAATTGAAGCTAGAGAAGGTAGCATATTCAATCAAGAAAAATACTAAAATATTCAAGAACAACATTGAAGACAGAGAAAGATATAGAAAATAGTTCCAAGAGAAAGAAAGGAGTTTCAAGAAATATCTCATTGGATTTGGGACAATCATCATCATTCGACGACAAGCCCATAGATAATAGAGAAGTAATGCTTAGAATTAAACTGAGCACATGGGGGAATAATTAAGGCTCAAAGGAACTATAAGAAATAAAGAAGTCTGGAATCATATACAAGGAAGATAAAGTTGCATATTAAAGGTGATTAAGTGCATTTTTAAGAAGTTAAATTATTAATGGTTGTAGGTATTCAAGAGGACAACATAGTGTGAGTTTAATCTTGGAGAGCACCCTGCACCAGTGATCCAATGCTTGAGTTTCTTGCACCTATATCTGCAAGAGGATAACAAAGTGAAACAACAAAGAAAGAAAGCATTAGCAAAGTAAACAATAAGGAGAAAAACATAATCTCCATTAGCACTACAAAGCATCTAAGAATGCTAAAGTAGAATAACAAGCAATGTCAAGCAAGATAGAGTTTAAGGAAAGCTAGGTAGAACTAAAAGTGCTAGCAAGTTAAAGGTTCAAGAACTAGAGAAGAAGAATATTGCGGGTTCCAATGGAAAGAAAATGTCTCCATAAAGAAGTTAGAAGAGAAGATAGACAATTACAACATAAGGAAGAGAAAGAGATTCTACCATTTATAGTGAGAGTAAGGTTTCAACCACAAACAAATTTATATGAACAAGAATAAATAACAAAGATCAAATTATCAAAGTTAAAGTTTATAAAGGAAGTTTTATTTCCTAGTTGCATTCGAAAGTCAAATGGAGGTACTTGCAAAATCAGAACGATGCATGATTAAAAAGCAAATATGCACTAGACTAAGGTTATTCAAGAAGTATCTAGTGTAGTCTACAAGGAGTGTCATAGTAGCACCAAAAGCAAAGGAATATCATAGAAGCATAATTCTTTAATAATATATATATTGGTGTAGTTGAGTTTAAGAGCACCATTCGTTAGAGCTCGGTATGTGTATCTGCAAATAAGAAAGAATTGCAGTCAAGGAAAGGTGTATAAGAATGTTCTATGTCAGGGCCAAGGTATTCAAATCGACATTCACACAAAAAGTAATAACATTAGCAATAGACAACAATATTAAAAGTGATCAAAGCAACAATGAAGGGTGAAGAGTTCACCATATAAAGTTGAGCAACCAAAGAGCGCCAAGTAAGAAGTCGATAACACCATAAAAAGGTAGCAAAGCTCCAAAAGAAGTGTAACAACACTCAACCTAAAGAAGATAGAAAATGTTAAGCACAATGCCATCAAGGCAACCAATATTATTGAAGAGCATAAGCACTTAAACAAAGAAAGGTTTACCTCAGGTATTAAATCCATTGAGCAACAACCAAATTGAGAAAGACTAAGTACTAGCAACGTTACGTAGGTTCCATCCAAGATATAGAGAAAGTACCATCCATAGATACCTAAGCCAAGGTGTGCAAAGGACACAGTAGATGCTAGCCAAGGAACACAGGGATTGAGAAATGCACGCAGAAGCCCAAGCAATGTAGGAGATGAAGAGTTGAGTAGTAAACCCATTTTGTAAGAATCAAAGTGCCAAGAAAGTAAAAAATTAGGGCAAGAGAGGAGCTAGAGTCATGGAAGATCAAAAGCCAAGCATCTAGCAAAAGATATCTAGCATTCTAACATTGTTCAAAAGGAGTGTTGAAAGATAATGCATTAGTGGCTAGAGGGAAGTGCAAGCATTACCCTAATTTGAACGCCCAAGAAAGCAAAAATGCTTGAATGTTACAAGCGTATGAAGGAGCGTCAACTATTCTAGCATGCATCGCCATGTAGCACAAGGAAGACAAATGGGCAATTTTTGTAATGTCTTATGAGAAGCTCAAGTAGGAATACATGCAAGGAATCTCTATCCACTTCTCACATTCTCAAGTAAGGTGAAGAGATTACAATCCACTTCTCACACGTTAAAGCAAAGTAAAAGGGCAATACAAATTTAGCATTGAAGCCTCGCACAATTATAGCAGAACAACCATATTTTCAAAGTCAAGAGAAGAGCATAATGTAGCCTAGAAATCCTTTGCTAAGTTATGCACCCTAAGGAGGTAAATTAGTGTTTGTAGAGATTATTAATTTTTTCTAAGATTAAAAGGAGAAATAAGTTAAAGTTATTGTCTATTTACTAAGGATAAATAAGTCTAGTGGAGAGATAAGTAGTTTAATAGAAAAATTAATGCTTTAACTACTTGATTGGAGTGATAAGTAGGCTTTATTATTTTTGAAGTCTTGTTTTTCAAAGGATTCAATAATAGCTTTAGTGATTTATTGAAATTCTAAAACCATAGAGTATTTGCAATAATTTAATCAT
Organism: Wollemia nobilis; assembly: GCA_028583015.1. Classification (NCBI taxonomy): domain Eukaryota; kingdom Viridiplantae; phylum Streptophyta; class Pinopsida; order Araucariales; family Araucariaceae; genus Wollemia; species Wollemia nobilis. The sequence continues at coordinate 2,399,203 of JAQPPZ010003615.1, forward strand.
GGAGAGACAAGGAATTCTACTTAAAATTTAGAAATTCATAAGTTTGCAAATATTCTAGTTTCTATTCAATTAGGGAGCCATAAGGTATTCAACTTCAAAGGTTCTTACCAAACTTGAAAACTTGGAATTTGTTATTCAATAACTAGGGAGTCAAAAGGATGTCTACATTCAAGAAGTAAATAAATAATGATATGGAAAACATATTAAAAAAGAAAGAGCAAATGTTATAAAAGTTGGAACAAAAAATTTGCTTACAAAATTTGAAGGAAACATAGATCTAACTACAAAATTAATCTGTAATGAAGCAATAGGAGAAAGATTTTAAACTTTGAAATATTATCTGCATGCTAGGATTATTGAAATAATTGGTAATGGAATAGATAATATTCTAATTACTTTAGATATTGGTAGCATTCTATATATGGTATTGCTGACACTCAAATATTACAAAGAAGAAAACATGAAACAAAGAGTTGATTGAATCTCTTAAGAGGAAAGCAAAAATAAATGAATCATTTTTAGAAAAGATATTTCATTCTTCATGTAATATTGATACATCAAGTTATCAAGTGGCATTAGCTCAATTGGTTAAATTCCTCAACATTTCAAAGAGGAGACCTAGGTTCAAATCTTGCCAAATGATACGTGGATTATATTCTAGCTTTTATGTACCACTATGTGGTGATGATGTAATTAGGGTGGGGCTCATTTCAATCCCATTTAACCCAATATATATATATATATATATATATATATATAAGTTTAGGATCTTATCATGATGCTTTAAGTGAATGTTTAAAAGACACTATATCAAAGAAGACATGTCATATAAAGAACAAAGGCAAAAGGAAAATTCTTTTGGAAGAATTCAATGATAAGAATATTGTTCAAGAAAACACAAAAACTGAAGTGCATGGTGCTAAAACTAAAGATGAAGATAAGCAAGAAGACAAGGAATATGATCAAGATGAAGGAGGCATACAATGCAAAGTAAATTGAAGGATAAAGATTGTATTGAAGACAAAGTCTTCAATAACCAAATAATGTAATACATGGGGTGTTAGAGAATATTACATTATTTGGTACATGCTTATGTACCACCTTGGTACAATATTATATTAGGTGTGTGTCTTAGATTAGAGTGTGAGTTTATATTTCATGTAATATAATAATGTGCAGGAAATGCACAAGTGTCATGTAATTGAGTGTGCAATTATTGTGAGTGTGGATGTGCATGTGTCCATTATACAAGAGTGCACATGTGTCCTTAGAATAGGAAAGTGAAGAGTTTCAAAGAAGAGTGAAGGTCAAGAGTACTTCATATGAAGAGTCACATACTATTATATATTTGTAACAAAGCTTGTGGTCAAAAATGCATTGCATATAGCATGCATTAGTAGACCTTTATTCTATAATATTTTTAGTATTTTTGTGAGCATTTCCAAGTGATTATTCTATGAGTATTTATGAGTTCATATTATTTTTTTACTTATCTTTATTAAGTCCATTTTACAACTTTATTATATACGATTTTGTGGTTATTTACATTGAGTATTGAGCTACAAAAGCTATCATTAGGTATATAGCTATAGCATATTAATTGAGATTAGAATAAAAATCTATATGTAAACTCTCAAGATTTAAAAGAGAGATTTGTGACTTATCAAGGGTGGGAGACTCAAGTACAATCCCTCATTCTCTAGCAAATAAATAAATAAATAAATAAATAAAATAAATATTAAAAATATATTTAAAACGAAAAGATAAATTTTCATAATTTAAACTAAAATGTTTTATAGGGATTCATCCTAAGATTTAGGGGTTGTTTTGGAGACCACTCTCATGTCTTCTAAAAAATTATCTTATTGTCTCAAAATTTTGTGGAACATAAATAAATAGAATAATATAATTAGTCAACGTAAACTAGATTTAATGACAAGGTAATAAAATATATATTAAGATATTTTTTAAATAAAAAGATAATTTCTCATAAATTAAGCTAAAAATTCAATTCTATAAAAGGAATAAGAAGTTTCACACCTTAAATCAGAATTCAAATCTTGTAGTTAAATCTTAGCATTTAGTCCAATGGATTTGGAACTAGTAAAGAGTAAAGGATTTCACATCTTAAGCCAAGATACCATTGAATCTTAACATTTTAATCTTAAATAACATGAGATAAATTGTTTTTAAAATGAGTTATATGTGGCTTCTATTAGAGGCCACTCGCATTAAATTAACAAAATATTATATTGTTCTTGTTACATTGCTATTAGGGTAATTAAACCATGTCCAACTTGCATTTGTATCAAAGATATCCTTCATTTGCCTTTCTATCAAAGAGATTTGTCATCTTCCTCAAATTGTTGCACTTCACAATCAACTCCTTAATATAATATTTACTAAGAGATCAAATACGACTCGTCCAATTGCTTGCTAAAATTTAAATTTTTCCAAGTTGAAAATCAACATTGCAAATGGTTAAAATATTTGCGACCCCATTTCCATTTCTATAAATATATCGTCTTTACAAAACTATCAATTCCCTAATACCTTTTTTTTAGGAGTCTCTTTCATACCCCTAATATTCCAAAATATAATTTTTATCATCACTTTTTATTTGTGGTTTTAGTCCCACTTCTTGTTAAAACTTGTAATATTTCCTTTTGTTTTCCCATATCAATATCCCTATGAGTTTATTTTTCTCTTTGTTTCTACTTCTTGAGTCTTCCTCCCTTTTTTTTTATTTCCACCAACACTTTCATCTTCATCCATCTCTTAAAATTTTCACACTACTCATAACAAGACTTATCATCTATAGGTTTGTATTGCTTTGAAGGATTTAAAGTGCAAGGAATAACCTTAAAAACACTTTATTCTTTATGTTGCCCTAGAAATCCTAAAGTGCAAACATTCCCCCATAGTAATTACCTTCTTATGTTGCCCTAAAAACCCTAAATTTTTATAGATTTCCTCCATCCTCATTTCTTTATTATGTTGCTCTTAAAACCCTAAAGTGCAAGGGATAACCTCTACACTATTCTCATTTTTATTGATAAGAGAGGATTCTATACTACTTGATGAAAATGAAGACAATTTACCTAGAATAAACTTAACATTTTATGTTGTCTTTACTTTAAAATTTTCCTCCAAATCTTCCTTTGCATCTTTAATTCCTTTTAAATTTGAACTCACACATTATGATTTTTCATCCTTTATATCCTTCTTTGTTTCTTCTTTCTTTTCCTCTTTGTTTAGAGGGGAATATCCTTGATCTAATTCACTTTATATCACATTATGATCTCCTTGCTTCATCTTGAAGTTTATCTTGTGATCAAGATTTTATATCTTTTTCTTAATCATTTTCACTTTGTAATCTCTTGCCACATGTTTGGTCTCATAACGATTGCAAGATTGAAATACAATGATTCACTTGATGATCTCATTCTCTTGATTCAGATTTAATCTTAATGGATTATATAAAGGATTTGAAATATCCATAACAACACATATCTAAGTATATGTATAGTATTATTTTGCTCCTTAGTAGGTGGTCCCTACTTGTTGAATTCTCCTATGGTATTTCTAGTATTCTTCAAACCATCCTTATTGATAAGATGATATGGAAGTCCAAAAAGCTTAACCCATACTAGAAGTGTTTTTATAGTTATTGTCTCAACAAAAAAAATTCTCTCTCCATGGTCTTAAAATAAATAGCATCTCTCCCCCTAAACCATGGTCCACCACCCATAATTTTATCTCTAATTCCTAAACTAGAAAAGATGATGAGGAAAATACCTTTGGGAAGAAAAGTTAGTGTAATTTGAATTCAATTTCCACTTCCACTTGATCCACTTTTGAATCTCTAAAAAAGCTAGCCAATATCCATGGAACTTACATATTAAACCTCTACTTTTAAGAACCATTATATCATGCTCAATCATCTCATCCTTAATAATCACTTTTGGTGTAACATTTGTTCCTTAGATCGAACTTGCCATATATTTACTCTTCCTCTTATCTCCAACTTGGGCATCCATACTTCTAGGTAGGGCATCCTAACTTCCTATTATGATTTTCAAATATGATTTTCCTTCCATACTACCTAAGGGGCTCTCTCTTGACTCACACTGACTCCCATAACATGAGATAAGTAGTTAAAAACATATGTTGATACTTTTAACCTAGGATTCCAATGAACCTTAACATTTTAATCTTGAATGACATGAGATAAGTAGTTTAAAACATAGGTTGGTAGTTGCAATACCATCGCATGGTTTATTGAAATATAACCATAATGTATACATGATGTAAGTAGGACACTTATCATGATGTGATAAAACTAGGGTTTGTTTCAATCACATACAACCAATTCAAAAATTAGTTTTCAAAAGATAATTTGAGTTTGAAATGTAGGTTTACTAGCGATTCCTAAAAGAAAGGCATCAATTTTTACCTATTAACATATTATTTATATTATTAATAAATAATAAAATATTTTCTAACTCACAAATGATATATATGATTATGATTGATATTTAAAAAAAAACTACTTATGTAGTTCAAAATAGTAATTTAAGACCATTGAAACCCAAAATGCTAATTAAATATGGTGGCATTACAAAACATATCTAAAAAAAAATTAAAAATCCAAAGGCAAATATTCAATGGATGTTCAATAGAGAAGGGGATAAAAAATATGTTGAATAGATAAGGGGATAAATGTTTTTTACAACTATTTAAAATTTCATTTGTTGTTAGTATTATTGTTTCTTAATAAGCTATATGTGGATATTTTTTGTGGGGCACTTCCATTAAAATATCAAAATATTATATTTGTTATTATGTTAATTAGATTATATCTAGCTTGTATTTTTATTAAAGATATTTTATATATTTTTTAATTTGTCATATTTTTTCAATATTCTTGATATCATTTTTATTAAGAGATAAAATCTCCCTCAACCAATTATTTTATAAAATTTTAATTTTATCAAGATAAATATCAATAGTATGATTGGCTAAATTATTTGCTACCTTATTTCCTTCTCTATAGATATGTTGACATTTCCAAGATAATATCTTCAATAATAGTTGATCGACATAAAAAATAATGCAATTTTTGATCCAATCCCCACATCCATTTTTCTTGAAAGCATTTATAATTATTTGTGAATCCCCCTTAATTGAAATATATCTCTATCTTTTTTCAATGACAATCTTGCTCCCTATAAGAAATGACCTAGCCTATGCATATTTGTTAGTTGAATTTCCATATGATTGTGAGTGAGGAGATTTTTGCCTTTACTATTTTCAAGGACACCATCTCCACCAAATTTCCATATACTTTCTTTAGAAGCATTGTCCAAATAAATTTGGATGAGTCAAATTTTTAGACGTTTTCATTTTACCAAAAATCAATGCAATTTTTGTATTAACTACAAAATCAAGAATGAATTGGAGAACATTTATGGTAGTTTGATTTGTGATTACATAGAAAGGAAGGAAGGAGGGGTAGGATGGAAGAAATTAACAAGAAAATTATAGAATACAAAGGCTCTTGATAAACTCAATGATAAATTGAGAGCATATCATGTGTGCTCATCCTCAAAGGAAGATTCCATTGTTTGGGGTCATACCCTTGAGGGTGTTTTTAGTGTCAAATTAGCCTATAATTTACTCTTGGTTTAATCGAGTGGAGGATTTCCATGGAAGAAACTATGGGGTAAGAAATCTATTCCAAAGATAGTTATTTTCCTTTGGTTAGCATCTCAAAATAAAATTTTGACTGGAGAATCTAAAAAAAAATGTTTCTACTTCCCTAATAAATGTTACTTATGTGAAGCTAATGAAGAATCTGTGAAACACATTATGTTAGAATGTAAATACTCATTGAAGGTTCTTAATGATTTAATTTTGGAAATGGGAATAAGTTGGGTCCTATTGGATAATATGTTAGATTGGATACAACAATGGGAAAGGCCATTCAAGAGTAGCAAATTGAACATGATTTGGGATCTTATTTTGTTTCACTATGTTTAGGACATTTGGTTAGAGAGAAATATAATACTTTTTAGAGGGGAGAAAATACCTATAGTTAGAATTTCTCAAATCATTAAAGGAGTCATTCTAGATAATTTATTAATTTTGAAGCTAAAGGGGGAACTTGAATTGTTGAGGAGATGAATATAGTATTGAAGTGGAATATTAAAAATTTAGAAAAAGAGGATATTTTCCAAACAAACTTGAGAGGCCAAGTCAATTGGCACCCCCTAAAGAGGAATTGATGGAACTAAAATTTAAAGGGGCTTCCAAAGGTAACACAAGTAAAGTTGGTTGAGGGGGAGTTATCAAGAACAACAATGATGTTATAGTGGGGGTAGTTACTAAATATCTAGGCACTATGACCAACCACCAAGTTGAGGCTAGAGCAACCCTTGCTAGAGTAAAGCTAGCCATAGACATAGGAGTGAAGAAGTTGGTGGTAGAGGAGACTATTTTAATATTATTAATTGCTTGAAAGGGAAATTTAGAGTAAGTTGACAAGTGTAAAGCATCATTGAGGACACACTATAGATGTTAAGATCTTTAGAGAATTTTGAATTTTCACACACTTATAGAGTGGATAAAAATTTGGCAAATGGGGGTGTGCTTAGAGAAGAGGACCAAATATGGATCCCCGCTAATAAATTTCATCCCAACCTAAACCAAATGGGGGAAATGGACATAAATAATTTAGTGTTGAAAGTATTGTATTATTTGGTAACTTGTAAGACTAATATAAATACCATGTAAATAGTTTAGTTTAAAGTGTGATTAATGTTTGAGTATATAGTAGGTGTCATGTAAATAAGTGTGGAGTTATGTTTTGAGGTATCATGTTACTAAGTGAGGTATCATGTTAGTAAGTGTGGAGTTATGATTTATGTAAGAGTTTGTAATTTAGTATGTGCAATCATTAGAGTCTTTGTCCTTATGTGGATATGTGGAGTCAATAAGAAATTTATTATTATGTGATATTTCTCCCATGAGAAATATGAAGTGTTAGATCTCCCGTGTGCGTGAGGAGATGAATAGTCTATAGAAAGTAGAAAGGTTGAGAGTCTTATGAATGTGAAGAGTCTCATATCCACATGTGTATATATTGAAGAAAAAGCATTGTAATGGAGAATCAAGAAGAAGCTTTGCAATATATTGTATTTGCATTGCTAGAGTTATTGTATTTGTATTAATCAATAAAATATTTCATATGAGTTTGTTATTATCATGGATTGAACATATGAATTTATTGAACATATCATGGCTTCACCAACAATTTTTATCAGCAACTTCATGAAATTATAGGAGATGACCTATTGGCAATGATAGAAGAGATGAGGATAAGAAGTAATCTATCTGGGGAAATCAACTCCACTTTATTAGATTTAATTCGAAAAGAAAAAATGCTACTTTTGATAGATTCATATCTATATCTTTGTGCAATTTCTCTTATAAGATAATGACTAAAACAATAGTAAATATAGTTAAAAGGAAGATTAATGGTTTGATAGAGCCAAAAAAAAAGGGGGTTTATTCCATGGAAAAAAATAGATGACAACATTATAATGATTCATGAATCCCTACACTCAAGTACCAAGACCAAAAATAAAATAATAGACATTAAAATTGATATGGCTAATGCCTTTAATAGTGTAGACATTGGATTTTTAACATAGGTGTTAGCCAGATTTAGATTTCCAACTCAAATGATAGACTTAAGAGGATCTTGCATAGAGGGACCTTGGATAGCCCCTCTAGTCAATAGAAAATATGTTAACTTCTTAAAATCCACTAGAGGATTAAGGCCAGGGTGTCCTCTCTTCCCTTACCTTTATATATTTCTAGTTGAAACTTTGGGGAGGACCTCAACCAAATTGAGAAGGAAAGAAATATGGGGAATTAGAGCAACTATAGGATATAGAACAATCACTCATGCTCAATTTGTAGATGGCACTATTTTACTAGGGGAAGCCACAAAACTGAATGTCTGGTTAATCAATGAAGTTTTAGATTGTTTCTCTTTAGCCATAGGGGCTAAGATAAACACCCAAAAGAGTAAATATTACACTATATATACTTCAACAACAAATGATATAGGTTTCTCTTATATTTAGGGATTTTACAAAGGTAGTGATACCTTTAACTACCTAGGTGTTCTTATGGGTTTCCATAAAAAAACAACAAGCTCGGAATGTCATTCTAGAAAATATATTATAGACACCAAATCCTAGCCACTTGTTCACCATTCCCATTTCCCGCCATTCAATTGGCCATTCCATCCCTTCCACTCCATCCAATGGCCCACTTTAACACTTTCCTGCCATTTTCCAACCCACACTTAACCCATTTATATTTATTTTTTATTATTTATATTTAAATATAATATTTTATATTATATTTTAATATATTTATTATAAAATATGTATTTATAAACCCAATAAACCTCAGCCATACGATCTAGTCTAATCACAACCATCCATCTCCCTTAATATGTGTCACACTTAAAGTTTAATATCAACCCTTGGATTTGCTTTTATCCTAGCCACACGATTTGGTAAAACCCTAAAGTAAACCCTAGGTCTGGTAATAAATAGGAGCATTCTCAATGCTCAACCCCTGGAAAAACTTGGAAGAATTGAATGCTGGAGCTCTAATTTGCTGATAAGATTAGACCTTGCTGAGATATAGTTCTTGTGAGTAGGTTGTGCCCTAGATTATACTTCCCTAAAAACCCTAGATTGCCCTAGGATTTTTGAATTCTAGCCACCTTCGCATCCTATTTTTGTCATTTCCATTGTTGCCCATCCGCCAAGCTCTTCGCATCCCCCTGATCTACTTTTGCATATTATACCCTAACCTACAGGTGCAACCTAACACCTAGTGTAGCCCATAGGCTAAGCCATGCGCCTGTTGCATTCCACAGGCACAACCCAACACCTGCTGTTCCCTCAGCCATACACCAGAATCTACTACATAAAATCACCAAGTGGCACTAGGGCACCCTGCCATCGAATCTGCAACGAAGAAACAAAACAAAAAAGTAAGTATTTGTATGCATTTTATTTGTTGTTATTTGATTTTGCATATTTTATTCATTCAGATATAGGATATTTGGTTTGCATTTCTAAGGGTTCAAATCATGGAGCCCTCATTTGTTGGCTAACTATTTTATGTTTTGATGTGTGTGTAGGATTGGATAGCATCGATCAAGGATTGTTGAGTAGTTTTTGAAGCTAGAGTGGCCCGATTAAGAATAACCAAAAGCCCACTCACCCTGTTGGAAGCAAGATACATTGGAAACACTACTTGTTGTTGTAGCTAGAGTTTCGAAGAACCCTAGCATATGTATTTACTATATCAAAATAATTTCGGTGAATGGATCGATTGTAACAAAAGGAGTTTCTCAACTCCCCCATTTATTGAATAAAATCATATTTTGTGTTATCCCTTGTTCATCTGAGTTATTTATTTTTATATTATTTTAGTGTTGTATTTTTGGAACCATATGAGTCTTGGTCAAGCCAAATAATGGACTTTCTAAAATTTGGAACACTCCCATAAGATATGTCTCGGTCTGCAAAACACTCTTTTAAGCAAAAAGTAGCTTGTTTTATTCTCTTGGGGGACGTGTTGTATAAATGTGGTTATGATGGAATCCTTCTTCGTTGTCTTGAAAATAGTGAGGCTCAAAAAGCTATAGCTAAAGCCCATGATGGTACTTGTGGTGGTCATTTTAGTGGAATGGCCATTGCAAAGCATCTTTTACGCATGGATTATTATTGGCCCACAATGGAACGCGACTGTTGCAACTATGTATAAAATGTAGGCAATGTCAAGCACACGCTAATTTAACTCATGTACCATCACAAGCTTTATAGCCTATCCAAAGCCTTTGGCCCTTTTCACAATGGGGTCTAGATCTAATTGGAAAAATCTCACCTCCTTCCTTGAGACAACATACATTCATCATCACGACCACTGAGTACTTCACAAAGTGGGTTGAGGTCATTCCTATAACTAGTACGACAGAGCCTTGAATTATGGATTTCATACTCCACCATATCATCTATCGTTTTGGCATTCCCTCTAAAATTATTTTTGATAATGGAAAATATTTTAAAAACAAGGATGTTCGAGCACTTTGCGAGAAATATAATATCCAACATAGTTTCTCGACTCCTTATTACCCACAAGCAAATGGACAAGCCGAAGCTACCAATAAGACCTTGATTGCTATTCTCAAGAAACTTGTTAATGAAAATCATAGAGATTGGCATACACAAATTCCTTTGGCATTATGGCTTATCGAAAAAGCATCCAAACACCAACAGGAGCAACACCATTTTCCTTGGTCTATGGAGCTCGATATTCCCTCCTTGCAAATTTATTTGCAAGAATTCATAGATGATGACACCCCTAGACAAGCACGTCTTGACCAACTCACTCTTCTTGGTGAGAGGTGAGTTAATGCACTAGAGCATTTACGAGTTTATCAAGACTGCCTAAAGCGTGCTTACAACACCAAAGTCCATATTCACGAATTCCAAGTAGGATAACTTGTACTTAAAGAGAACCAACAAAACACTAATGCTTTTTCGCACCTTCGTGATAAATTTACGACTAATTGGTTAGGTCCATACATAATTTCCCAAAAAGTGGGTAATGGTACATATAGACTCGCCGATTTAGAGGGAATAGAGGAACCCGAACCACTTAATGTTATCCACTTAAAGGTATTTTATTGTTAATATGATGTTTATATGTATGTATATACATGGCTAAAAAACAAAACAACAAATCACTCACATAAGCATGTTCCCATTGCATACATATTGAATTGTTACATGCATTTTTTTCATATTACATTCATACATACTGCATACATCTTGCATTTACATATAGGTATATTTACATGCATTTTCATATTCCACTTGCATTCATTCCACATGCATTCCACTACACTCCTACATTTCACAAATTGCATTCATCCCATCCCACGTTCAATGATATTTTATAGTAGTGATGATATGGCCAAATCAAAAAGTCAAGTTTCCATAATTGGGGGTACATATTTTTGGTACTTATGCAATTTTCTCCAATATCATAAGCCAAGAATTCCATTTGTCAAAAGTCATAAAGCCCAAATTTTCATTCACCTAGCCACTACTAGTGTGTCTAGTAACCTCCAAAAAGATGTTCAATTTTCTTTAGGACCAAAAAACACTTTTCTCACATTAATAAAATCTTGATTATTGTCAACTGATTCTGAAAACAATATTGCACCAACCACACTTATTCACATATTAAAAACATTCTAAGTCAAAGAGGGATAGCACCATACTTGGGTAGCACCTTGAAGTGAAAAGGGTATTCCTCGTTTGTCCTATCATGCAACATAGTAAAAATAAAATAAAAAACAATGGTTTTCACCACTATCACAATAACTCTCCAAAAATAAACATAAAAACATAGAGTATTAAGGATAGGGTCACATTCTCATCACACTTTGGTTGAGAATTCGATTCCCCAAAGCTCTACCCAAAGTTAACAAGATCAATTCACACACCACAGATCCCTAAAGCTATAAGGATAATACTACATTTCCCTCATAAAGTCATGTAGTCATCCCCAAGGCCTAAAGATCAGATCATTGGATTGTGGAGTGAGTCTCCACTGGGGCTATAGATGCCTGAATAGCAGTGGAGTAAGCTCATGCGGGACAACGTGTCTTTATTCCAAAATGGGAGACCTCTGACTGCACATAGAGTAAGCTAGCTTCTTGGTCTATTCCATAACAGGTCATGCCCAATTTACTCATAATGGGTTAATGAACTTCACATGCACACACACTGGTTCTTGATTGCCTAGGGTCATTGTCATGCTCAATATTTGGTACATGAACTTCACTTGCACACACCTTGGTCCTAAAGAAAGTTAGAAAACCTTTAGTGAGTTTGGTTGATAACACTAGTTTGTTTGAGTCTTTGAAAATATTTTAGTATTCCATATCAACATCAATATCTTCTTCCATATCAACATCCATATCTTCTTCCATATCAACATCCATATCTTCTTCTATGTCAACATACATGTATTCATCATGGATCAACCTGCATAACGCCACCGAGACTGGTACCCGCGATTGCAAAAAAATGAACAAAAACGACCAACAAAATTTTGAACTAAAAATTATCATTTGAACATCATGTATTCCTCTCATATAGTTTGCATTCATTAGTTCATATACATGCCATTTCACTTACATTAATCATCCAGAACACTACGCATACACATCATGGTTAGCTTGCATTAATCATCCATAAAACATGCATAAGATATGCATGCAAACATTTTCATAAAACATGCATTGCATAAAACATTAAAAGCATTCACACAAAAGATAACACAAATATAAAAGCCATGTATATATATATATATAAAGATATATATATATATATATATCAAAAATATCATATGTACAATGAATGCCAAAAAGGCTACAATGGAGCACCAAGGCTCATATACAAAAGTGCATCTAAGCACTAAGCTAATGTCTATGAGAAGACCCCTGAGACCTAGTAGGAACCCTAGACCTAGAACTAGAATTTATATGCCTTGATGCCTCGGTTCTAGAGGATGAAGGAGGATCCAACAAAGGAATGTGATTATCCATGCATAAATCCTCCAAGGAGTGCACATATATCTCGCTAGCATGTAGTCATCGCAAGTCAATTTGATGTCAACACTCTCTCGCAAAAATATCTACCCAAAGTCTCGTGACCGTCTCCTGATCACCAGTCCCGTCTATAGGATACTCTACCTCCATGCAAGCTATAGTAGCCTGTAACCCAACTATGACCCCATATCTCCTCATTGGAGCCTCCCTGTGAGACTCTAGTGTAGTCTCTCGCTCCTCACGAAGCTGCTCCACCTCCACCCATAGCCTCACCACCTCGGAGATCTCCCCCATCTCCTCATCATCCTCCCCCTAATTATCTACCACCTCCACATTGGGAGTCTTTTGGGTTGCTTCTCTCGATCACCTTCGACTCGCTAGTCGTTGAGGTCTCATCCTCTTCGAAGTCACCCTCGACCTTGCAACTTTCGCATCCCCACTAGTTACCACCTTTGGTACCCATATTGGTTGGGCACAAAACCATGCTATATACTCTAGAGTCACCCCAACATCATCTGCATCGGGAACCTCTACCCACTCATCATCTCCAATATGAACCCTCCATGGCTCTACGCATGGAAGAGCCACCTTATCCCATCGATGCCGGTACAACATTGGATCATTTGGCACATCTTGAGGTAAGTTGAAATACCTCAACACCCGTGAGTACTAAAAGTACTCCACCTTCTCATACCTCCTCACAACCAACCATTATGTCAGCCTCAACCATCACAACTGCTCCTCATCATCCTCCCATAGGGCCTCCCACCATGGCCTCCATATCACCTACGCCCTAGTCAACCATGACCACATATCCCTATACCACTGGCTGGTATATACCTCTCAACTCGGTTGCACCTCCTCTACCACTGCCCATCTCCTAGTGTAGGGCTCACCCATCTACCATGTCGCACATGGTAGTCCCTCTGGCCGAGCCATGATAAAATACTCCGAAGCCCAACACTACATGAGAAAGCTGCACCTAATCCATTTTCTCCCTCTCCATGTCACCTCATATAGATCCTGGTATAGCTGCACCAATAATATAGGAGCCCATGCATATCCCCTTGGGTCGGTGAGTAGGTCACTCACCAATCCCAATAGGTTCCAAGGGAACCTACACCCCGTGTTGTTGGGGAGCACTATGTTCACCAACATGAGCATGATCAAGGTTGGGAGTGCATCCAAATATTTAGCCTTATGCATGCTCAGGTAGCATATCTCCCCATATCCCATCCTCACCTCCCACCATCGATTTCCAAACATCTTCTCCATATTCACCTTCTTATCATGCCCTACCGTCACCTTCTACCCCTCTACTGGAACCTTGAGGATGTGGTATACATCCTCAAGGGTGACAATAGCCTCCCCAGTTGGTAGTTGGAATGTCCCCCTAGTTGAGTCCCATCTCTCTATTAATGATGAGAGATACCCATCATCGGCCCTCACCACATCCAACCATGCCACTCCCTCCAAAACCACATTCCCCAAAAGCTCCCAATCACTGTATGTGAGCTTCTTCCTAATCCTAGGAATGAGAGGAGAGAAGCGGTGTCGAGGCTTTATCTCCATCAACTACAAAAACAAAACAATTTTCATTAATATTATTTCCAAAAAATAAATAAAAAAAAACAAATTACAAAATTTTGCACAAAAAAAAAGTTTTTTTAACATTACCGAGGCAAATCGTACCTTCGCTCCACCAGCAGCATTCACTCCCTCCACTGCCATAGCTCCCGCACAAATTTTCACCAACCTCACTTCCCTCACCAATTCACTCCACTCCTTAGGTGCAGATGCAAAAACTCTCAAACGCAAAAATGAGCCACAAAATCTGCCTCGCAAGCTACTTATAGCTACAGCTAGCGCACTCAGGCGCAGTCCAACACCTGCAATCCGTAGGTATGCTTGGGCACCTACAGGTGCACCTAGGCACAACCAACTGCCTGTAGGATAATACAAGCGCAGCTGGGCACCTGGCGCCAAAATACCATAAAGACAAAAGGAGCCAAAACAATAGCTTCCCCTCTCAAAATCTTACCAAATTTCATCCACACATCATGCACATCATAAAATTAGGTTTTGTGAAAATAGGAATCATTTTGTGCACATATTTTTCAAATACAATGAACATTTGTAAAATTCACAAATCAAATTACAAAACACATCAAATGAATTCAAATTTTCACAAAACTGACACTCATCTCCTCCACTTCATTTTCTTCATCATTCCACAAGTTTTCACAAAAATTGGAGTTGATATCACCATAAAATCAAGTGTTTTCATCTGAAACCAATAAAAGATCTAACATTTACCAATAGACTCCAATCTTGACGATTTCATCACATTCTTCCATAAACAATCTTCCAATCTCATAATATACTATCACTTCTTCCAACAAGTGTCAAAACTACAAGTGAATCTCGTATATAGTGGTTTATTCTATATACTTGGCGATTGCAACGATTAGCATCCATGCAATTCGGTAAGACGAATGAATTACCATAAGAAACTTGGTCATCATCATCATCACTTATCTCCTTGTTCGAGATCACAATCACATTTGGTACTTTAGATTTTGAGTGAAACATTGCTAAGAACAATTTGCACAGCTGTTGTCATTGATGGCCTAGTCTGTGAGGCTTAAAACATGGACACAAATCAAATTTCAATTATTCACAATCTCCTTAACATCTTCGAGATACACACTAGCTAGGATGATTGGTTCCAATCGTGGGAATTATTTCAACAGTCACTAGCAGTACATCCAAGGTTGACTCATTTTTCTTTGCATCATCATTTTGCATATCAATGACGTCAAAAAGGCAAAATGTTTCAGTAGCATTGGGTCACCCCAAATTCGGGGCAACCATAGTTTGATTATAATTTTTCCACGACGGGACACATATTACATGATCATGACATCTACATTTGACACAATCCCCTTCCCACCATTGGGGAAAAAATGGTATCACATTTTACATCATTCATATCGTCCACATCACATCACATTTGCACAAAACCCTTCATCCGTTAGGGTACACGCAGACACATCATATCACATTTTACACCAACCCCATTTGCATCGTTGGGGCAAAAATGGTACCACATTATTCATCATTTGCACAATTTTTCAATTGGCTCATGCGATTCATCTGTAATCTCATTCACCAATTAAGGGAGTAAGCTACACAAATTTCAAAATTCTTTATTCTTTTGTCTTCAATATTATTGCTCAAAAATCCAACAAGAGAGAGAAGCTGCTTCTGTGCCCAAAGGCCCAACCAAGTGTCTCGTGTTTTTGCACCATATTGTGTTTCACGCAACATGGTATAAAAAGGGGCATCTGTAGACACCAAATCCTAGCCACTTGTCCACCATTACCATTTCTCGCCATTCAATTGGCCATTCCATGCATTCCCCACCATCTAATGGTCCACTTTAACCCTTTCCCACTATTTTTTGACCCCCATTTAACCCATTTATATTTATTTTATATTATTTATATTTAAATATAATATATTATATTATATTTTAATATATTTATTATAAAATATTTATTTATAAGCCCAATCAACCTCAACCGTCCAATCTAGTCTAATCACAACCATCCATCTCCCTTAATCCGTGTCACACTTAAAGTTTAATATCAGCCCTTGGATTTGTTTTTATCCTAGCCACATGATTTGGTAAAACCCTAATATAAACCCTAGGTCTGGTAATAGATAGGAGCATTCTCAATGCTCAACCCTTGAAAAAACTTGGAAGACTTGAATGCTGGAGCTCTAATTTGCTGATAAGATCTGACCTTGCTGAGAGATAGTTCTTGTGAGTAGGTTGTGCCCTAGCTTATGCTTCCTTAAAAACCCTAGCTTACCCTAGGATTTTTGGATTTCAATCACCTTCGTATCCCATTTTCGTCGTCACCATCCATCGAGCCCTTCGCATCCCCCTGATCTGCTTCTACAGATTGTACCCTAATCGGTAGGTGCATCCTAGCACCTATCGTAGCCCACAGGCATAGCCACATGCTTGTTGCATTTTGCAGGCGCAACCCAGCGCCTATTGTTCCCTCAATCGTACACTAGAATCTACTACATAAAATCACCAAGTACCATCGGGGCACCCTGCCATAGAATCTGAAATAGAGCAACAAAACAACAAAGTATTTGTATGCATTTTATTTGTTGTTATTTGATTATGCACATTTTATTCATTCAGATCTAGGATATTTGGTTTGCATTTTTGAGGGTTCACATCATGGAGCCTTCATTTGTTGGCTAACTATTTTATGTTTTGATGTGTGTGCAGGATTGGATAGCATCAGTTAAGGATTGTTGAGTAGCTTATGAAGATAGAGTGGCTTGATTACGGATAACTAGAAGCCCACTCACCCTGTTGGAAGCGAGATACATTGGAGACACTACTTTTTGTTGTAGCTAGGGTTTCAGAGAACCCTAGCATCTGTATTTACTGTATCAAAATTATTTCATTGAACAGATTGATTGTAACAAAAGCAGTTTCTTAGCTCCCCCCCCCATTTATTGAATAAAATCATATTTTGTGCAATCCCTTGTTCATCTGAGTTATTTATTTTTGTATTATTTTAGTGTCGTATTTTTGCTTCACATATATCAAAGAGAATACACGAATATAGCAATGGTTGGTTGATTTTTATTGGAAGAGTTATTTTAATCAAATTAGTATTAGCAAGTCTTCCTATATATCAACTATTGGTGTATCATGCACCCTTATATATCTTGAAAAATCTAGATGTAATATTCAGAACTTTCCTATGGCAAGGAGGAAGGCAATCATATGCAAAAAAGTTTCATTTGGTCAATTGTGATATTGTTACTAAGCCAAAGAAGCAGGGAGGCCTAGGAATAAAAAAAACAACAATTGTTAGCAAGGCACTAATTGCTAAGCTACTTTATAATCTGCTCACTCCACTAGACTCTCCATGGAAGTAAATATCAAAATACAAATACCTAAACAACTCTAATGGGTTCCAACTCATAAAAAGTATGAAAAGTATAGCAGGCTCCTCCTCAATTTGGAAATATATCATGGAAGCTAAATATAGTATATTAAATCATACATCTTGGATTATATGGGATGGTAAACAAATTAATATAGAGGATGATCTATTCTTGGGAGGACTTCCAATCATTAAGAATTATTTTCCAAAAATAAAAGTAGACCTGCAACAATTGGGTGTTAACTCTCTTGCAAGCTTAATTGAATGGGTGAGAGATCCACTCCTACCACATCTTGACCAAGACTCATGGAGAAAACTACACATCCAAACTGAAGGGATTAAAATTTCTCCCTTTATTCTAGATAAACTTATATGGGACTCTATTAGTGGGTTAGGTGTTTACATAGTTAGAAAAGGGGTGTTATTACAACAACAAGGTTAGAAGAACTCAACCATAATTAAGGTATGGAATTACAAGATTTCCCTTAAACTTCAAGTCTTTCTTTGGTTGGTGCTCCAAAACAATATTATTACTAGAGATAACCTCATTAAGAGGAATATAATGGGGCCTTATATTTACCATATGTGCCTTAAGAACAATTAAACAATATTACATCTATTCTTTTAGTGTACAGAAGCAATTAAAATTTGGATTGAAATAACCCAGTAGCTAGGATGAGCAATATTAGGAACCTTCAACCCAAAAAAATGCCTAATCAATTGGGGCTAAATGTACAAATAGGGACTGAAGTACAAGCACCTTATCAAGAATATATGGTATTCAGTGCCAATATTCATTATTTGGCACATATGGAAGGAGCAGCATGATAATATTTGATAACAAAAGAACCAATTTTTAAGTATTCACCGATACAATGTTAAGGGAGATAATATTGAATACAAAATCTATATATAATAAAAAATAAGACATTAGAATATTAAGAAAAAAATAGATACAACTATTACACCAAATGGATCTCCAAAATATCCTAAATTTTGGGCCATAGGTTAGAACAATCAAACCTCTAGAGATAAAGTTCCTTGCACTTTTCTTTGATGGAGCCTCTAAATCAAACCTAGGTTGTGTAGTGGTTGGTGGTGTGATACTAATGGAACCACACTATGAAATGCTTCAGTTCAAAATCAATTTGAAAAAACAACAAATAATGCTATAGAATTGATAAGTTGTGAAATGGGACAACAATTGGCTTAGGAATAAGGTATTAAACAACTCCATGTGTATGGTGATTCGAGACTTGTGATCTCTACCCTATCTAAGGGGAAGGATTTCTCATCAATCCAACTACAAATAGTTCAAAGAAGACTAAGAGAATTAGAGAAAAAGTTTGAATATATACAATACTCCCACATTGGAAGGAGGTATAATATGGTGGTTGATCACCTTGCAAATGAGGCCATAAACATAGCCTATTTGCATCTCAGAGTAATAAGAAAAAATAAAAGTAGACAACATGAGTGGCACATATAATAGGAAGTATATGGTAATTTTGGAGCCTTTGGAGATTCTGGAGACATTGAAGATTTTGGCACCCATGAAGATTTTGATACCTCTAGATAAACCTAGAACATTGCGTGATTCTAGAGCTTTTGGTGTTTCAATTTTTTCAGTGATTATGGTACCCTTGTTCTACCATTGCACTTTTTGGAATTTTTAAATTTGCTTTGTTGCTTGTTCCTCCTTTTGGACAACAATCTTGTGACCTCCAAGCTACTTGTTGGATAATTGTTCTTTGCAAATTTGAATATCAATATATAACTTATTTTCTTAAAAAATAAGATAATTGAAGAAAAGATTTGTGTGAGACAAAGAATTGCAAAATTATTCAAAGAATTATTGTTGAAAAAACAAAAGTGAAAAATAATAATGAGTGCATCAAAAAGATCTTTTACAAAATCACATATGTTTAAAGAGGTAAACTTCATAAAGAGAGATTTTCAAAAGCGAAAAAAAACTATTGCCACAAACATGTTTCGAGATATAATGAATCACCAAAAATTAAAACATAACCAAAAATTGGTATGAAGATAATTCTCAAGAGTCAAAAATCATATGACTTGAAACCTATGTTGGTTTGACTCCATTCAAGTGAAACAAAGTATATCAATTAAGATAGTTGATGATAAAATCTACCAAGTACAAGGAATAGACAATGTTACACTTAGTCTACCTTACTCATAATGTACACTAGAGAATGTGCTTTATGTTCCAAGGATAACAAATAATCTAATTTCAGTCTTTCAATTGTTATATAGGGGAAGAAAAATAGAATTCAAATCATCAATTGTATAAGAAATATTTATCAAAATATTAAACGCAGTCGAAGCTCTTGGGTCCTATAAAAGTGGTATAATTGGTTTGGCTATGATAACACTTGCACAAAAAAAATTGGATTAAATTATACCAGAAGAACAATATCATAAAAAGTATATAATTAAACATAAAGTTATCATGGAAAAAGAACAAGATAGGACATAAAAAAATAATTGAAAATATGATATATAAGTTGAAAAACATGAAAAACACCTTTAATCTTCATCAAGGGACCAATATTCAATATGGTTTGAACAATATTGATGATTTCAACCTCAAAATTGAAAAAATGAAAAACATTGATATCAATGATGAGTTATATTATTGTGATGACTTGCTTAGAAGTGTGATAGATATAGGTAACAACCTAGAAGGATAGATTCAGTGCTCAAACTTGAAGGATTACAAGAACCAGAGCAAAAATACCAAGACCAAAATGAAGAATTGAAAGTACATGAAGGCAAAGGATCTTCATACCAAATAATGTAATATGGGCGGGTGTTGGAAGTATTACATTATTTGGTAGCTTGCAATATTAATTCAAGTACCATGTAAATAGTTTAGTTTAGAGCATGATTAATATTTGAGTATATAGTAGTAAATAAGTGTGGAGTTATGTAAGTGACGTGTCATGTTAGTAAGTGTGGAATTATGTAAGTGAGGTGTCATGTTAGTAAGTGTGGAGTTATGACTTATGTAAGAGTTTATCATTTACTATGTGCAATTATTAGAGTCAATAAGAAATCTATTATTATGTGATATTTCTCCCATGAGAAACATGAAGTGTTATATATCCCGTGTGTGTGAGGAGATGAATAGTTAATGGAAAATAGAAAGGTCAAGAGTCTTGTGAATGTGAAGAGTTTCATATCCATGTGTGTGTATATTGAAGAAAAAGTATTGTAATGGAGAATCAAGAATTATTTCTAAGGTTGTTGTCTGAGATTGTTGCTAAGGATGTTTTTAGACCGTTTTCTAGGACTATTATTGAGGCTATTTTCAATACTGTTGCTAAGGTTGTTTTCTAGGACTATTGCTAAGGCTATTTTCTAGGACTGTTGCTAAATTTATTTTTCAAAACTGTTGATAAGGCTATTTCTAAGACTATTTTCAACTAGTATGATGGTGGATTACAAGTGGTTTTTTAATACCTGAATAGCTTCATTTTGTCTTGTAAAAGGGTATGAGTCCTTTCAAAACCTTGTATTTACCCTAATAAAAAAACTCCATTGTCATAGATGACCCTTACATTTATATTCAAATCTTGTAACCAAGAGGCAAGCATATTTTTTTTACACTTGAGACTTTTCATGATGAGCACCATGCTTACAACCATTCTCCAACTGAGGCAAAAAAAAATTAAACATGGGCATGATTTTGAGATTTTTTTTTTTAAATTCTATTATTCCTTTTAAGCCATAGATTCCAACAAACAATGGCAAGGCAAATCCTCCAAAGAATGCACAATACCTTAACTTGGAAATAATTAAACCACATTTCCTTAACTCTTTTAACATGGATGGAGGTACCCAATACAATCTCATTTTTTGAAAAAGCAATCCCAAATTATATAAGCAAAGAAACAATGAAGAAGTGAATGATCTGATGTGTCTAGATACTTCTTACACAAGACACACTTGAAAGGTCTATGAGATCATCTTCTTTGTAGACTTACTTTTAATAAATTTTCTTTAGAATGCTAACCAAAGGAAAGTGACCAAACATTCTTCCACGAGAATTTTTTTAGAGTAGAATTTTTTTAACGCTTAAATCCTTATGTCCCAACTCAAGCATCCACTATTTTTTGGTAGATTCCAAACAAAATTATCCTTTTACATAAAAAAATGGGTAAATAAAAAACATGAAGCACAACTTAAATCTCATCCTTTTATTAAGTCCTTTCCCTCAATTAAGTTGTTAATAAAATTTTAGGATCTAGAGTAGTTTCTCATATCAATGCAATTTTTGACCTTTGAACCTTTACAAGCTAAACATGCTTGAGCTAGAAATTGAGAATTAGGGTCATAAATAAGATATTAAGGCATCAACCAAGCATTAGACCAAAATTTGTATAATATTTATTGACCAACCACTTAATATGTTTATTGATCAATCACAAGATATTTGATATGAAGTTCCACATTATCAAGCCCCTACATACTGTTTGTTTCTTGAATAATTTTATTTAGTTTTAATAAGTTATATGTCGCCATTCCCATCAAAATAACAAAATATTACTTATGTTGTTAGGTTAATTAAACAATATCTAGCTTGTTTTGTATCAAAGATATTATTTTATTTTTTTCTATCCAATATATTATTCATCTTCCTCAAATTGTTGTGTTTCATAAATCAACTCCCTGACATCATTTTCAATAAGGGATAAAATCTCATATGGCTAGTTGCCTTCTAAAATTTAAAATTTGTCAAGATGGAGACCAACACTATGATTGGATAGCTACAAACTTATTGTAGTGGTAAGGGCTTTGGCCTCTCTTTGAGAGATCCAAGGTTCAAACCCCACTCGATATGAGGGGACCATGACCCCTCATAAAAACACGTGTAAACTCATTGAAAAAACACTATGATTGGCTAAATTTATGCTACCTAGTTTCCTTTTCTACAAATATGCTAATATTTCCAGGAGAATGCCTCTAATAATAGTTGATGAATATAATCAATAATATTATTTTCTAATGAGAGAGATTTTGTCTCATTATGCTTTCAATAGTGGACTTAAGACAAATAATGAAGTTTAAGCTTGGGAAAATTTGGAAGGATTATAAATATGCAAACAAATGAAATGGAACAAAGTATGGATGGAAGGTGATTCACTCAGTAATAAATACAATTTTGAGGAAAGCAAAGACTCCATAGAATATACAAGAGATAATTGTTAAAATTCAATATTTTGCTATAGAGTTTGAAGAAATCAGGTTTACACATACATTAAGGGAAGGAAACAAATGTGCACATAGGCTAGCCAATAGAGGGGTTTTAATTGAGGATCGTCAAGTTAAATTCTCTTTTCCATGGTTAGAGGAAGTAGTAAGTTTAGCTAAAGTTGACAATAAAATATTGACTACTTGAATCAAGTAATGTTTAATATTTACTTTAATGTTTTCTATCTGTAATATTTGCTTTATTTTATAGCATTAATGTGTTTTTATATAAACTATTAATTATCATTTCGTGGTTGCACTTATGCTTTAGGAAGGAAACTAGCAATCTAGATTTGTGATGAGGAACACAATATGATATAATAAATAGGCTTAGGATTATTTCTTAGGCTTACGAATTAATGATTTATCATAGGCTTTTTATTATTTCCAATGTAATACGTGAATCTTCTAAAAGCTCACATTAGATTTAGTTAGTTTGTTAGAATATTCTAGAGATAGATGGTTGTTAAAATGATTGTTAGATTTCTTATCTTGCTATTTAGATTTAGTAGATAGCATATTCTATGCTTCATAGTGTTCATAACTTGTAACTTTTTTTTATGCTTATTTAAGCACACATTCTAATGCAAACTCTAACTTTATGTTGAATCCATATTAGTGGTATCAGAGCAGGTGATCAGTGGTTTTAGGTAAAATTTGACCTTTTTTCTACTCACACGATGGTTTGGGTTATTTATGGATATCATTTATGCATAATGTCTTAGAAACTCCAATTGAATGGACAAGACTATAGTTGCATGAGTCTTTGTTCTCACGTCCCATTGATATTTGGTCGAGAAGAAATAGGCTCTTTAGAATTGTTAGTTTTGATGTACATTGTTTATATTCTTTAGAAGCATCTCTCCCTAGGGAAGTCCACATAACAATTGTTTGCTAAGGTATAATTGGGAGACCGAATATTTGATATGTCTTGACAAATAAGACGTTAGCTCATTGGACAGATGGGGAATAGATGATGATGTCCATGATGGAGATCACATTTTTAAAATGAAGGTTCCAAATGAGAACGTATAAATCTTACCTTCAACAAGAAGTTGAGAGTTGATGAATGACTTCGTAGATGCCCACGTTTCCTAGTGGTCATCATGCATGTCGATGTCATGCTTTATCAATACTAACACATTCATAGAAAAATATCCTACAATCATCGATTCTTAGAGCCTTTCATGGGACCAAGGGCCTCCTCAAAAATTAGGAAGGAAGTTCAAAGGCGATGAAATGAAATATAATAGTTTAGCCTATGATATGCATTGACTTTCACCAGGCTTTACATTGTCCTCACCTATGGTAGTAGATCCCATGGCCCTTCAAAAGTAGACATTAACAAGTGCATTTGTGATCACCAATCTCTTTTTTTAGTTAAGAAGCTTTGAATCAAGGCTTGTGATCTATAGAAAAATAGGTCAATATGTGTTGATGACATTCCCTTCCAATAGAGAATTGATACAGTAAGTGAACATTGCTACGACCAAATACTTTTTCTTATTGTGGTCTTGCTACATACAACACCTATTTGTATTATATATAATTTGATGTTAATGTATGGAGATAAACGAAGCAATTTATGTTTGGGATTGGATGTTACATAATGTCATATCAAACCCCTAATTCATCCTAATTATGATGTTGAGTTATTTCTCAACCGATGGTGAAAACAAAACTTTGACATCTAGACTATGAGCTTGGTAGGAAAGTTGACCATTGAAATCAATTGTGAGAAGGTGACCGTCCAAGGAGATCGACTAAAAATCTGATCATTGGACTTTCTAGTCCAAACATTGGCACGTAGAACTTGAAGAAGACGCTTCATGGTCACAAGGTGAAATTTTAATTTAAAAAAGGGTATGCTTTAAAAGTATTTTTAGATTGAATTAATTATTCAATTAATTTAGTACTTTAGAAGTGTTATATCAATTGATTTAATTAATTTTTGTTATTAAAATAGGGATATTGT
This sequence comes from Wollemia nobilis, assembly GCA_028583015.1. NCBI lineage: Eukaryota > Viridiplantae > Streptophyta > Pinopsida > Araucariales > Araucariaceae > Wollemia > Wollemia nobilis. The sequence continues at coordinate 2,424,149 of JAQPPZ010003615.1, forward strand.
AGGTTGGATGGAGGTGAACCAACAAGTTTTATTACTAGCCAACAAGAATTTAGGCAATGAAGTGTGTTAGACCAAGGTAGATGATTATGATGATTAGCCTTTGGTCTAACATCACATTGTTGCTTATAGCACTCTTAGTACCAATTTGGGGTAGCCCCCAAAGTCATGGCAAGAGGGAGAAGCTAATATGGGCTCATTGGAATAGTATTAACCACAATTGTAATCATGATAGGAGTTTATGCTCTTTGGATTGCACTAAGAAATTTGTGGTCCAAGAAGATGTTAGAGTTAGTTTTATTAGGATCTTAGGGTTGGCCAAAAGTGGTAGGCCAATTATTGTAACTTTGGACCTATCTTCTTAATAACATTTTCACCTTAAATTTTTTTGAATAAAATTCATTATTTAATTAATTGAAAATTGCATCCCTTCTTGAAGATAGAGGCATTCCACCTTGATTGTACAAGCTTAAAAAGCTAAAGTGCTTGTAACTACTTGGAACGGGCCAAGTTTTTATAAACTATTTGTAAGCCTTTTGGTCAATTTAAGCATAAATGGATTTCACCCATTTTGCTATGACCACCAATTTAGTAGAACAAATGGTTGCATTAGCTAATGTAGTTAGTGCCTTGGTTGATAAGGTCAGTGACATAATTATCCAAAATGACCCAAGTGATATAAAGATCTATAATAATGACCTTGGATCCAAGACTAAATGCAAGGTCAAATTGTATGATGGCTTTAGATATCCAGATATCTTGATATGGAGATATAATTCATCTATACTCATACTCTTAATGAGGAGAAATTTCCTTTTACAAAACTTAAGCTTTTTGGGTTAGCAAAGATTTTGATAATGGAATGCCATAAAGGTCAAAATCCATTTAACATTTGGGAAGACCTTATTAAGGCCTTGAAGGAAATTTTCTATCCTTCTAATTATGAGCAAAAATCTCATTGTTAAATGATTTTAGTTACGGTAAAGTAACATATTTGTGTAGGACTATATTTTCCAATTCAACAGGTTGTGAATTCTACTTGGTGTGGTGGATGCAACTACTGTGCCCATCATCAAGTTCAAGAGTTGCTTACAAAAACATTTGTATTGGGAGTTGAATTACACCCTCATTTCTATAGTAGATGTTGCCTTCAATCATGCATAGCTTTTCGATGAGAAACTTGTTGCTCAATCGAGAGGATCTTGACCTTTATTTTCTATAGGCACTTCCAAGGCTCCAAATCAATAGCAAAAAAAATAGAATATGAAAATGTCTTCTTATTCATTTTATTCTTCTTCTCCCTCTTCATTCCCTTCCTCCTCCTCTTATTCTAAAATTCTTCATCTTTCTCTAATCCCAAAATATTTATAATTTTTGTAAGAATAAAGGACATATTTAGTCATAATGTTATAAGTTCAAAAACTTAAAGAAGAAATCATTGATTGTACAGTATCCAAACAAGGACCCAAAATATGGTCCCATTGATACTCTATGGGAAGATAGAACATACAATGAGTTAAAGGGAAAGCTAAATAATATCACCTTAATGAATAATAATTTATCAGTAGGTGACAGTGACAACTTGTTCATCACGAGAGCTCACCTTACTCATGACTTTTTGGTTGATTGTATAATCTAAAATGGCTCACAAAAGAATTTGATTGTGAGGTTCATTATTGATAAGTTGAAGTAGAATGAACATCTAGTGGCTTATCATTCCAAGATATTCTCAGCTACCAAATAAAACTATTTGACCTATGACAAAGAGTTGTATGCTTTGGTGCAAGCTACAAAGTATTGAAGATATTACTTTCTTGATAAAGAAACCATTGTACATACTGATCACATTCCCCTTAATTTTCTTAAATCTCAAAAAATATTGAGGAAGCTTACCACAATAAGTGGGCAACATATTTACAATAATTTAACCTGGTGATCAAGTACAAGAAAGCGACTAGCAACATTGTATCTGATTGCTTGAGTCACCCTCCAACAACTCAAGTCTTGACAATCATGACTACTTCCCATATTGGTTTCCAAAATTTACCTATATGATATGCTTTTGATCTAGATTTTGGGAAAGTTTACCAACACCTCTTGCATCCTTCCTCTTCCAATCTAAGTCCTTTTCAATAATTTCAGATGAAGGATTGTTTGTTGTACATGTTGGATAAAATTTATGTGTTATAGGAGCATCAATTGTCTCTTCTCAAAGAGGCACATTTTACACTCTTTGGTGGATATTTTGGAAAATACGAGACTCTTCATTAATGATTTTTCTACTAGCCTCACATGCAACATGATGTCCTATGATTTTTTAGATAGTGTGTTTCTTGTTATCGCTTGAAGCCAACTAAGAGGAAATTAGGTCTTAGTGTTCCCTTGCTCATTCCTTCTCATCCTTGGGAAAGCATTTCCATGGACTTGGTGAGAGTTTTTTCAATGACAGTTTGACAACATGATTGTCTTTTTGTGATTGTGGATAATTTAGTAAGATGACTAAGTTCATTTCATGTTGTAAGACCAGTTCTACACTTGACTTAGCACATATCTTCTTTGACACAATATGATGCTCCTTTAGTCTTCCTACGAACATCGTATCTAATTGGGATTCCTGCTTTGCGTGTCACTTTTGGCTCTCCTTATGGAAGATTTTAATAGTTTCTCTTAATTTCTCCATTGTATTTCATCCGTAGTTAGATGAGTAGATCAAAATGGTTAATTGCACTCTTGTACAAAGTTTAAGGATCTATCACCACACTTCTCTAGCTAAGTGGGATTTTAGCCTCACTCACATAGAGAATACCTAAAACAAAGTAATTCATACCTCCACATGACACTCTCCTTTTGAAGTTTGTGTTGGTTTTTAACCTTTGGATCCATATTAGTTGTCTTTATCTTTACCCTCTCCAACTACCATGTACATTCAAAAATAAAAAGATAAGGAAAACTCTTTCATACAACATTTGCAAAGTATTCAATCCAAGGTGATCCAAATTTTATAGAATACTTGGTAGTAGAAAAAGCGAGCAATGGATAGACATCGTATTCCTCATCCTTTTCAAGTTCGAGATAAATTTTGGCTCTATTTGTACAAACAACATTTTTAAAGAAGGTACACAGTAATATTAAACCACTCAACTATAGGCCTTATACAATCCTCCATCAAGTTTATATGAATGCCTTTCACCTTGACATTTTAGTTCATATTGCCATTCATGACATTGTCAATGTGGATTTTCTAAAGCGCTATAATGATTCCATATTGGATATTGATCCTGTCATCAACCTTCCGATAGATGTGGTACCTAATTTTTGGCTTTTGCTTGATTTTTACTGAGTATTCAACACTAAGACTCATCAAACTCAATAGGGTTCTTTCACTTCTTGCCTTGTTGCCCATTGAGGTCAGCTTCTACACTAGACTTGTTGGATATCCCATCATCAATTGTCTCATGATTTTCCTTCTCTTGAAAGCATTGGAGTCAAATGCTTCTATTGTAGGAAAGAGTGATGAGGAACACAATATAATATAATAACTAGGATTAGGATTATTTTTTAGGCTTAGGAATTAATGATTTTAGGCTTTTTAATATTTTCTATGTAATACGTGAAGCTTCTAAAATCTCACATTAGATTTAGTTTGTTAGTGCAACTTCTAGAGTTAGCTTGTTAGCTTACCAAGTTGTTAGATTTTGCTAGAGATAGATGGTTGTTAAGATGATTTTTATAACTCTTATCTTGCTATCTAGATTTAATAAATAACATCTTGTATTCTTCATGGTGTTAATTGTTTGTATACTTCTTTTTTATGCTTATTTAAGCATACATTCTAATGCAAAATCTAGCTTTACATTGAATCCACATCAATCTAGTAAAGCGAACTATGATAGCACAAATTTTTAGAAATATTACTCTACTAAAATGTAATGCATAGACAAAAGAGATAGAGTTTTGGTATTATGAAGGATGTTGCAGGAAAATATCAAGGATGCTAAATTTTTTAATATTTGTATTCACACAGAAAATTGAAGAAGAACCAAGAAATGAAACTCAAGAATTCAGATTTTTTATGAAAAATCATGCAGGTGTCTAGCTAGAGCAACTAAATTGAGATGAGAACTATATGTGTTTGTAAAATCTCAAGCTCTAAAGAATAGAGTTGTGATTTATCAAGGGTTTGGGACCCAAGTACAAACCCCTATTCTCTAGCAAAAAAAATAGGCCCACCACACTAGTATTATATCATTATATTATTTGGTGAGATTCAAAACTTGGTGTTTAACTTCAAAGTCCATGTATTTAATTAATTAAGATATTGTCATTTAATAAAATTTAAGGTTTACCAATAATATTTGTACCTTGGCTAGTGGTGTGAAACTCTTCGCTCCTAAGAACTTGTTCTAAAGCCATTAGGTTTTTTAAGGTTCACCTAAGGATTTAAACCTTGATATCAATTGTAAAACTTCTTATTGTCCACCATTTACCCCAAGTTCCTTAGACAAAATATTAAGGTTCACCCAGAGTGCTGGAACCTTGGTTTATGGTGTGAAATATATCTTCAAACTAATTATCCCAAACCTTATGGGAATGAAAGTGACCTCACCCATATCACACCAAAATCATATAGTGGTATTATAACAATATATTTAACAATCATATATATATATATATATATATATATATATATATATATATATATATATATATATATATATATATATTTCTTAAGAAAAAAGGGTTGTACTCCAATCCCCCACCCTTGATAAATCACAACTCTCTTCTATAAAGCTTGAAATTTTACAAACATATTCAATTATCAACTCAATTGAGATGCTATAATTAGACACCTACATATTTTTCACAAAAATTTTGAATTTTTTATATTCATTTTTTCAATCTTCAATTTTCTTTTAAATACAATTATTCAACATCTTTTTTCTTGAGAATTTCAAATCCTGTTCATCCATTCATCCAAGTGAAGTCTTTATTAGTGATGGTCTTTGATGATCCCAAGCTACCATTGTGGCACTTGAATATTCATAACTACTTTGTTGACCCCATGCTTCTACTATTATGCTCTAATATCTTGAATGGTTGGTCCTATTATTCCTTGATGCTATTGTACCCTTTTAAAATCCAAAAACATTATGCTTTTTTGCAAAAAAATGCTATACTTGATGCCTTTATGACTCCATGTAGATCTAAAATATTGATGCCTTAAGCCATGCCTCCAAGGTTGTTGTTGCTCAGGGTGGTATGGGTGCCGATATACTGCAATATTAACCTAACATTTTGTTTACTTGGATTATTCAACAATTTGTTTTTTTTTTATTTATTTTAAATTCTTCTTTGTAATATTCTCTCTTATACCTTTCTTTTGGTGCATCCTTATGCACTTTTAACAAGCTTCCTTGGACTTTGTTGTTGCTTATTCCATGGACTCTATTGTTGTTGCTATTGTAAATTCAACTTTTGAGTTTTCTAATGGTTCTTCAACTTGTTCCCTTACCATAATTGCTTCTTGCTTCTCCTTGAATCCTTGCTTCTTAAGATTTTTATTTTGAATGTGACCATGAACTTGCATATTATCATTTGTATTTAATCCTTCTATTATATCATCTTTATTCATTTCTTCCAGTTACCTTTGAAGCCTTTTTTATTTCTTCTTCATATCCTTTGATGGTGACCTTCAAACTAGCTATCTTTTTATAAGGGTTCCATTGACTCAAGAATACATGCTCCATTCATTTCATTTTAAAATTAATTCTTTAATATTCCTTTCCTTAGTAAGCATATCCCACCAAACATGAGCTTTCTCTTTTAAAAGATAAAAAATTTAATTCCAAAAAAATTCACCAGAATATAGAGATCTAAACTTCATCCACCATTCTCGAGCATCAATGTCATCATTTCCAATTAAAATTGGTAACTCCATGATCTCAACCCAAAAAAATCCCAAAAGCAGTTAGGGTTTTGGAAAGGAAAAAACTAGGGTTTTTCAAAAATTTCTCTTAAAAAAATAAACTCCTCTAATCCTTGTGATCACCGATAGAACAATTTAAATGCAATATAATTGACATAAAAAGGAATGCAACCGTCTATTATGACTTTGCATTAATCCATTACCAAGCTTCTCCTTCAAAGGGTTCAAAACTATTGTATAGACTGTTGCTATTATTGCGAAGAAGCATGGATGGCTTTGATGGTGGTGTGGTTCTTCTCAATGGCGATGATGATAATAATGAAAATTTATTTTACCAGTAAACAAGATATTGCAGCTAAAACTCAAATCACTTCTCTTTGTTGGTAATCTTGTTAGTAATCTTCTCCTCTGATAATCTCATCTTTTGTAAATCTCCTTTTTCCCTTAATCTTCTCTTACAGATATGTAATATCATATATAAATAAATAAGTATATGTTTTTTTAAATAAGATACATGGGATTTAAGTGTGCCTCACTTGTATTACATCATGACCATATGATGGTATTACAATAATCCTGACAATTATGCATGTATTGCTTGGAAAGATTTGAACCTTGGTATCCTCCTTAAAGTTGAGAAATCTAACTGGTTGAACTAATGCCATTTAATAATAAATAACTTTATGTTTTTTTAAGTGGGGTTTGAACCTTGGACCTCTCAAAGAGAGGCCAAAGCCCTTACCACCGCAATAAGTTTTCAACTAATAAATAAGTTTATGTTAATAATTATATTTTATTTATTTAAAAAAAAATTAATATATATATATATATATATATATATATATATATGTATGTATAGATATGTATGTATGTATGTATGCATTTAGTCAGCTATGTGTGGCTTTCGTTGGGGTCACTCCCATTACAAAAAATAAAATATAACATTGCTCTCATTACATTTCTCACAAGTTAATTAAAGCATATCCAACTTTGCCTTTCTATCAAAGATATTCTCCATCTTCCTCAAACTACTAAGTTTTCACAATCAACTCCTTTTATATCAAGTGCCTTCCAAAATTTAACTTTTGTCAAGATGAAATTCAACACCATGAATGGCTAAAATATTTACTACCCAACTTCTATATCTATAAATATCTTGTTTATAACAACCTCGCAATTTGTGTTGGTCAATGGATTTGTAATAGAAAATTTTAAAGCTAAGAGAGGTCTTAGACAAGGAGATCCTCTATCTCCTTATTTGTTCCTTATTATGGTAGAGGTTTTGAGTAGGAACTTAAATAAGGCTTACAAATATGGGATTATAAGTGAAGTTAAGGTTAGTAATAACATCGACAACATCACCCATCAATAGTTTGTAGATGATACAACTCTTTTTGGAAGGGCAAGGATAAATGAGGCTAGATATTTGAATAAATTTTTAAAGGAATATGAAAGAGCATCAGGGCAAAAAGTTAATAGGACAAAATCCAAAATTTACTTCCTTAAAACTCCAACTAATATCAAAGCAAGAATTTGTAGGTTACTTCAAATGGAGGAGGCAAATTTTCTAGCAACTTATCTAGGGATGCCTTTATTTAAGGGGAGAATGAGGATAGAATTATAGAATCCAGTTATTAGTAAAGTCCAGAATAAACTTCCTACTTGGAAAGATAGATGATTATCATTAGCAAGAAGGGTGTAGTTAATTAAGTCAATATTACATGCCATTACAACATATTATGTCATTGTATTCTATGCCAAAATCAATTGAAATAAGTTTAATCTATTTTATGTGATAATTTTTAAGGTTAGGTTTACATGATAAAAGAAATTTTCCTTTGGTGAAATGGAGCAAGGTGTGTGATGATAAAACTAGGGAAGGTCTTGGTTTAAGATTTCTTACAAATGAAAACTTAGCTCTTAGGGGGAAAGTAATCTAGAGATTGTACAAAGAGAGTCAAAGATAATGGGTAAGAATTCTTCTAAGTATGTTGAGCTTAATGAACCAATATTAATATTTACTACATTATCTCTACCAAATGGTTTTGCTCCTTGAAATGGTTTAAAAATTTTCTATCTGGATGGATACTTGGAGTGATAAAAAACCACTCACTTTCAATCCAATTTTGAAACCTTGGATGAGATTGCTTCAATACAAATATGGTGATAGGGATTCAAAATTTTTATATAAGGATCATGAAGGAAGATACAAATGGAAAGAATATTATTTTACAAGTATACAACATATTGATGCTAGGAGGAAATTGAGTAGAAAGATAATGTGAATGCAAAAACGAAACACCAATGCAATAAATAAAGTAACAAAAACACTATAAATGAAAAAAAATTGCACATAACATATATTCTTTTATTGAATGGTGTAGATCTCCTGATTGTACAAATAATGTGCCCCAATGTGGGGTCTTTACAATGCTCTTGATACAATTACAATGTTAGGGTTTTTGAGGCCCTAATCCAATGAACGATGGTATCTTCTTGATCATATTTGATCCTAACAGAGTGGTGAGTGGTCTTTGGTATGCTATGCAGGGCCACTCAAGCTTCAACATCTTCCAATAATATGATTTTTTTACCTACAAACAATAGACAACATACAAAGTTAGTAATACTTGTGAGGGCTCCACTGCGTGAGATCCTCTAAAAATATGATTACTAACCCTAGATGTTGCAGAATAATATTGAAAATAATAATACATAAATGAAATAAGTGTACACAATTTGTTACCTTGTCTTAACTAACTTGTCATTTCTATTTTCATTGTTGTTACAGAGGAGGGTTATGCAGTTGTGCCCTAGCGGCACCCGAGGGCCGTAGGGCTACATAACTGGGATAGGAAACGCTCGTGGGTGCTTGATGTTGATCAAAAGCACCCAGAGGCACCTGGTAGGCTATGGTGGATGCTCTACAGACTCTAATGGATGCTTGAGAAGCTCTAGGGGGTATTCAATGGTTGAGGAGAAGGTCGAAGAACCATATTTGGTTCACGAGGTGGGTGAAAATGAATGCGGAGGATGCGAGGGATATCGATGGAGGATGGAAGGGGCAAGGATGCTTAAGAATTTGTAGGACCTCAAGAACTTAGATCAATTAGGGAATTCAAAAACTTAGGGGACTTAGAGAACTCAGGAAACTTATAGAACTTAGGGGTTGAGTCATCAGAATGACTCCTCTTTACAATCTTCCCTTAAGCATGTTAGGGTTTTGATGACATAATTTGTGTGGCCAAGATTAAAATATGATGAAGAGTAGAGATTGAAGTAGGGTAAGTGGCATCGATTAAGGTGGATGGATGGCTAGTATTAAAACATGATGGATGGTTGGGATTAATTCATACATATATACATATATTTATTAAATATATATAAATATAACAAATAAAATATTATTATCATGTAAATATATATTAAACAAATATATATACATAAAATAAATAATGGATAATATGGTAGGAAAATATGGACGAATGACAAGTGGCTATATTTTGGTGTCTACAGATACCCCTTTTTGTACCACGTTGTGTGAAACACAATGTGGTGCAAAAATATGAGACACCTGGTTTGGCCTGATGAAGACGTAACTTTCTCTTGTTGGAATGTGAAGATTGAACTTGAAGATAAAAGAATTTTTGCATGTGTAGCTTACCCCCTCAATTGACGAATGAGTGAAGAATGAATCTCACAAGATAATTGACAAATTTGTGCAAATGATGGTGGAATTATGGATGATATGAATGATGTAAATGTGATGCCATTTTTGCCCCAACGGTGGAAGGGGGTTGTTGAACAATGCGAGTGATTGATTTTGTTTTTGCCCTAACAAAGAAGAGGGGTTTTTACCAAGTGTTGATGCCATGATCATGTAAGATGTATCCCATTGTGGGAGATCAAAATCAATTTTTGTTACCCCAAGTTTGGGGTGATTCCATGTTATTGAAGAAATTATCATATGACATCATTGAAATGCAAAGTGATGAAAAATGCAAAATATCAGGAACCAATAACCCTCAGATTGGATGATTTCTAGGAGGCTGCTCCTAGATGACTTTGCATAATTCTTGATTATTGAGGAGAATGATGTTGTGTAATTTATCCATGTTTCAAGCCCCATGAACAAGGCCAACAATGACAGATGTTGAGCAAATTGGTCTTGTCATAGTCTCACTCAAAAATATGAGGGACCAAAATATGATTTTTCTTTTGAACAATTATATATGTGTTTATGAAGATGACCAAGTGTCCTTATGGTGATTTATCCATCTTACCAAATTGCATGGAGGTAAATCGCTGCAATCGCTAAGGAGATAGAACAAACCACTAGATACGAGGTTCACTTAAAATTGCATATAAACTTGGCATTGTGCAAATACAATGATTGATGTGTGAAAATGATGTTGAAATGAAAGTGGGATGATGAGAAATGCATTTGATGATTAAATTGAGAAAATTTGTGAAATTTTGTATTGATTTGGAATTTTTTTGAGGTAATTTTGGACAATTTTATGCCTTATGGATGCAAATAAAAAGTAGTCATCCAAATCAATTTATAATATCACAAAATTGATTACAATGATGGAATAGGTGGTGAGAATAATGAAAATGGTTGGTTTGTGAAAATTTGGACCGTTTTGAAATATTTTGTAACTTGTAATGTGATTTTATGCCTTTTGGTCGCAAGAAAAACTTATGAATCCAAATCGATTTTGGTTTTCAAAAAACATGATATTATGATGAAATTGATGTAGGATGCAATTTGAAATTATTTTGTGGAGGTAAGGTACCTTTTTGGATCATTTTTTTTATTTTTGTCAATTTTGACTAGAAACGTCGATGGGCACCTACTGCATGTGCAAACGCCTACCAGAGTTTGTTGTTCTCCAAATGTACGAAGGCATTTCAATACACTTGGAAGCATCCATGGGTGTTTCAATGTGCTTGAAACAACTATAAATAGCCTGTAGAAGGGAAAACAAGTTCATTCTTGCGTTTGTTGATTTCTAAAGTTGCATCTGAGGGAGTGGAGTGGAGTGGGTGAAATGTTGCAGAAGCTATGGCAATGGTGGGTGGGGATGCGGGAGCGGGAGTAGATGTGTGTCTTGTGAAGGCAAGTGCCCTTGAAGTTTTTTTGACTTTGTGCAATTTTTTTGTGACATTAATGTTTTGCCTTTATGTATTGTGCTGTAGTTGAGGATTTTGGAGGCTCGACATTAGTTTTTGCCTCTCATTCCAAGGATGAGGAAGGTGATGCATGAGGACCAGTGGAAGTGGTCGAAGGCTATGGGGTTGGTTGGGGAAGCTAGTGGTAGAGCAGGATGCTATGGTAGTGGCTCGAGATACAGAGATAGCTCAGCTACGAGACATGGAGATAGCAGCTCAAGATGTAAATATAGCTTAGTTGCGAGTAGAGCTAGAGGCATGATGGAATGTAGGTGGAGGTGAGGACAAGATCACGAGGCTTCAGGTAGAGATTCTAGAGAAGAGTCACCAATAGAGACATGATGTACAGTGCCTTCGATATTAGGATGGATATATCTAGTTGTTGGATGATCAATTGATGGAGCATGATATTGGGCTTCCAGATCCACCCTCCTCTTCTATATTCGACTCTATTAGGCCTAGTGAGTCTAGGCATAGCTCTAGGTATAGGGCTCCTTCAGGGTCACAAGGGTCCTCTTATAGGTATTAGCTAGTGCTTAGATGCACTTTTTGAATATGATTCTTGGTGCTCTATTGTATCTAGCCTTTGGGCACTCATTGTACATGTGATATTTATACATATATATGCATGGATTTTACTTTTTTTGTTATACATTTGTGTGATTGCTTGTTGTGGATGTATGTATATATGGATGATTAATGCAATGATAATGTGTTATGAATGTAAATGTATATGGATTATTAATGCAAGTGATAATGTGTATGAATGCAAATGTTCTAATGATCATTCATAGGTTTAGATTTTTGTTGGCCATGTTTAGCATTGTTGTTTAATCAGGGGCACCAAACTGGTGGCATGTGAAATAGAAGACTTATGAAATGACATGGATGTTGACATGGAAGAAGACATGGATGTTGACATGGAAGAAGACATGGATGTTGATATGGATAAAGGTATGGATGTTGATATTGAAAACTGATTATTTTATAGAGACTCAAACATACTAGTGGCATCAAACAAACTCACTAAATACTACCTAATTTCTCTAAGACCAAATGTGTGTGGAGTGAATTCATTTACCGAATCATGAGCATGGTAATGACTTGAGGTAATTAAGAACCCATGTGTGTGCAATCATTAACCCTTCTTGAGTAAATTGGGTGAAACTTGTTATGGAGAAGACCAAGAAGCTAGCTTATTTTATGTATGGTTAGAGGTATCTTTAAATGAGACGTGTCACCATGTGTGAGCCTACTCCACTGCTAGTCAAGCATCTACAACCCTAGTGGAGACTTACTCCATAGTCCAAGAATTTTTATCTTTAAGTTTTGGGGATGACTACCTAACCGTCTAACTGGAAATGTAGTACTATACTTACAACTCAAGGATCAGTGGTGTGTGATGTGTAAAATATTTAGAGTTTTGGAGAGTCGGATTCTCAATCGAAGTGTGATGAGAAGTGTACCCTATCCTTACTACTTTATATTTTGTATTTGGAAGCAACTGTGATAGTGGTGAAACCACTGCTTTTGTGGACTATGTTGCATTATGAGATAAGCAAGGATTACCCTTTTCACTTTGAGGTACAACCCAAGTATGGTGTTATCTCTCTTTGACACAAGATATTTTTAAGATGTGTGATTATGTTTGGTTCAAGAATTTTTTGGATCCAATTCCCAAAGCTCAAGATTTTCTTAGTGAAAAATGTGTCTTGGTCCTAAAGAAAACTTGACATGTATTTATGGTTTGCTTTAAACACTAGGATTGGTTGAGTGACTGAAAACACCTAGGAATTGTATTCATGTGGTTTCAAATAATAATTTTGAATCAATGACATGGTGCAATGACATGGATGATGTTTTAAAGGTGCCCTTGATTAAGGCAATATGATTGTTGGACCAATTATTATCTAAACTGAATAAATGATCCCTAAAATAAAATGTGAAATGTGTGAAAATGATGGTACAAATGTAATGAATGAAATGTGATTTGTGAAATGGAATGTATGAAATGCAATTTTATGACATGAAATGCAATGTTTGAAAATACAATGTGTTTTTATGTAATATCCATGTATATACATATATAAATTATAGTATGCATAGAATGCTCTCAAGTGTATAACATTAAGTGTTTTAGACTCTTCAACTCCCTCTAGACTAGCAAACCTATAGGTTCTTTTCCCATTTTTTGAGTAACAATGGATGGACCTAACCAACTAGACGCAAATTTATCATGAATATGTGGTAAAAAATTGGTATTTTGTTGATTCTCTTTAAGAACAATATCTACTACTTGGAATTCACGTAGATGAACTTTGTCATTATAAGCATGCTTTATACAGTCTTGATATACTCGTAAATGTTCTAAAGCATTGACTCACTTCTCATAAAAGAGTGTGAGTTGGTCAAGATGTGCTTGTTTAGTAGTGTCATCATCTATGAATTCCTACAATGAAATTTGCAATATGATTACTTCGGATCCATAGACCAATAAAAATGGTGTTGCTCCAATAGGTGTGCAGATGCTTGTTTGATAAGCCCATAATTCCAAGGGAATTTGTGTATGCCAATATCTATGATTTTATTTAACAATTTTCTTGAGAATAGCAATTAAGGTCTTATTGGTAGTCTCAGATTATCTATTTTCTTGTGGGTAATAAGGAGTCGAGAAGCTGTGTTGGATATTATATTTCCTACAAAGTGCTTTAACATCCTTGTTCTTGAAAGACTTGCCATTATCAAATATGATTTTTGAGGGAATACCAAAATTACAAATGATATGATGAAGTATAAAATCCACAATTCTTGGTCCTATCGTACTGGTTAGAGGAATTGCCTCAACCCACTTTGTGAAGTATTCAGTGGATGTAATTATGAATGTATGTTGTCCCAAGGAAGGAGGTAAAATTTTACCAATTAAATCAAGACCTCATTGTGAAAAGGGCCAAAGGCGTTGAATAGGGTGTAATGCTTGTGATTGCACATGGGTTAAATTAGCATGTTCTTGACATTGCTTATAATGTTTGACATATGTACAAAAGTCGCATTCCATTGTGGGCCAATAATAACCCATGCATAAGATACGCTTTGCAATGGCCATTCCACTAAAATGACCATCACAAGTACCATTATGAGCTTTAGCTATGGCTCTTTGTACCCCAGAAGACTCGAGACAATGAAGGAGAATTATGTCATAACCATATATATACAACACGTCCCCCAAGAGAGTAAAATGAGCTACATTTTTCTTGAAAGTGTGTTTAGCAGTCCATGACATATCTAATGGGAGTGTTCCAAACTTGAGAAAGACTATTATTTGGTTTGACCAAGGCTCATATGGTTCCAAATGGATAAAGCAAACATCCTTTTCATCCTTAGATTCAGCACGGACAATTATAGATTTAGATATCATTATGATAATGAGTGGCTATACCTCTCCTAAGGTATCCTTTGGAATCAATGATCCGAGAGAAGCCATCACATATGCAAATCTATTAGTCAAATGTGGCAAACTATCAATTTCATACCAATCAAACTTAGAGAGCAATTTCATTGCTACTTCATGGTAAAGCTTTATGGTAGATTCTTTGCATTAGTATTCTCCTATGATTTGTTTAAAAACAAGTTGAGAATCACCAAATATCCTGATATGCTTTATGCCCATAGCTATAGCTGCTTGAAGACCTAAGATTAAGGCTTCATATTCTGCATTGTTGTTTGTGCATTGGAAGTCTAGTTTGAATGATAAGGGGATAGGCACCCCTTGGGGTGTATGAAACATGACTCTAGCACCTTGACCTTTTTTGCACTTAGAACCATCAAAGAAGAGAGTGATATTGATGTCTTTATCTGGAATGACATCTTCTTCTTATTCAGTGACAGTGAATATCGAATCATCTTGGAGCTCAATAATCAAGGGTTGATCACGAGGTAGTGGAGATTTTGTAAGCTAATCGGCTATAACCTAATATTTAATGAATTTTTGAATTATGAACTCAAGATCAAATTCAATGAGAAGCATTACCATTTAGCGGTGCGGGTGTTATTGTAAGTGCGATACATCATATAACATAGAGGATTTTATCTAGTTGTGACATATGTGGTGTGACTAAGCATGTAATGTCTGAGTTTCTTAGTGTAAAAAACCACTACTAAGCACAAATTTTCCACGTAAGAATATCTAGTTTCATAGCTTACTGTACGATCCTAAAAAGCATACACCTAATCTAGTAACGATTGAAAATCACATAAAGCACATACATAAATTGAAAAAATTGAGATAACCAAAAGAAAGGTATCTTTTATTAAAATTGAATCAATTCATGGCTACAAATTTATCCCTCTTAGGGATACCCAATGTGATACAATGTTACAATCATAAGAAATCCCTTGCAAGGGTAGGTGTAATCCGTAGGCCTTTCAGAATGACACGAACTGCTCCAGGTCAAGTATGACCTTCTTCTCTCCTTGGAAGAGGCATTTGTTGCCTTGAATGCATTGACGATGGAGTCCTAAAAACCTTGCGTTCAAGAAACAACAAGAAACAATTAAAAGCAAAGGATGCCTCTCTTGATGAGGCTTTTAGAGGAATCTTGCATAAAACATGTTATGAAATCAAGAAAGCTTGTAAATCTATCAATCTATGCAAGAAATGGTGAAATTGTCATAAAGCATGATAAATAAATAAAGATCTAGCTATGAATTAATCTAATTAGCCATTAAAAGTATCGAATACATGGAAATAACAAGGAAACTAGTTTAATTGCCAAATGCTAAGAAATGAAGGAAATCTATCCTAAATCTCTAATTCAACCGTACAATTGTCTCTAAACATGTAAATCTAACTAAGATCTATCTAAAAAAATGCAAAGAAAGATAAATCTACTGCTAAACAAGGGAAATTAGGGATCAAACCCTAGCCGCATGTCCAAGGTGCAATGAGCACTGTTAGCCGTGGTTGAGCTGAAAATGACTTTGCTCTCCAAATTTGGGGTTGGATCTCCAATTCTCCTCATTGAATTGATGATCAAGGGTCACCTCAGTGTCCTCTGATGGATTGGTGGTGTGAATTATCTGAATCATTGATGGAATTGGCTCAATTGCGTTTCTTGATTCTCCTAGACCTCTAGGACCTTCATGGTTTCGAATGCATTCATGATCTCCAATGGGGCAACAAAAGTGTTCCTCTCAAAGGTGGTAAGTGAATCCACAATTCGATAGGGCTTCACTACATTTCAACTCGAGATCCTTCTAGACTTATCCCCAATTTGGAGGGGGATCTTATAGCACTTGAGAAGGCCTTGCCTTGGCTTCATGGAGAAGCCAAGATCAAGAACCTACAGTTGGAGCAGTTGGAGGGAAAGTTCTAGAGGCTTCCCCACCCAAAATCTATTTGGATTCATCGCCCAAGCCGTTGTAACCGATTCTGGGTCCAAAACTACTTTGATGCTAGTCGTGGCTCTGAGGCACAACTAGCTCTATTAGCCATGGGTCTCAGCCATGGCTAAGGCTGAGCTAAGCAACTCTACCCAAATTGAGTGGTAAAAACCACTACTTCACCTTGGAGCTGTCCAAGATCATTCATATGGTCTGTTAGCATGTCCCATATGAGTAGTCACCTCGACATGATGCATTTTAGGTGTCTAAAGATGCCCCTTTTGGGATGCATTGTGAGATCGAACAATGCTGAGAAAAAATAGACCTCCTAAAATGATGTCGCAGGTTGAATGATGATCATTAGTCGGATCAACATTAGATGCCCAAGTTCTATAAAAGAACATGCATCCTAGAATCATTGCTTCCAACTGAGGGAAGGCTTAAATTTGTAAAGCTTTGGCAAGCTCCAGCGGCGATCGGGTAGCTTCAGTGCTACTATAGGCTTATATGCCATATAGATCCGAAAGGAGGAGAGCTACTAACTTAACTATCATAGTTGTGTTTTTGCCCAACAAAGGGTAAGCTTATGATAGTCGTTGGCAATGATTCGTAAGATGAATACAATTTTGACAAAATCAAGGGATCTTCTATTGACTTTGATTATGATAATTGATATAATGACTACCCCCTCAAGCGACGAGTCGATGAGAGTAGGACAATTAAATGAAGTGACGAGTCGCTTGACCACTATGAATGACTTGAACAATGTAAGGTTTAGCACTTTGATTACTTGGCAAGGCTTAATTCAGCCATGATTGCAACTATTAATAGTAATTGTATATCTCTATCCCGTGGAGCGGTCCAACCATGAAGGCCTTCTTAGGGAATCAAGATGATAACAATTCCAATTAGGCATGTGTTGAATCATATTGGTCGATGATCTGCTAAAAATGTCATAGAAGCATTGAGATGAATACCTCATTCCCATGGAGCAGTCCGGCGTTATGGCCTTCTTAGGGATAGAGGTGAAGCATATCAATTCTACGATGACTAATTTACCCCAAATGGCCTTATGGTAATTTACTCATCTTGTCGGATTGCATGGATCACAAGTCGTTGCAACCACCAAGTGTATAGGGTAAATAACTGGATACGAGGTGCATTTGCAATTTTGATTTATCTAAATTTTTTTGTTATTTTGAAAATTTTGAGGGTTTTGGCCCATTAGATATTTTTAATTTTTCATTCTAAAACTCCTCATGGTGAAATTTTGAGGGTATATGTGTCCAGATGCTAGCCGCATGTGCCAGCGGCAGCTAGAAATTACAAATTTCTTAGCCGTGGCTCTGACCCGTGGTCGACAAACCCTAGTTCTGCGCCCACGGGTGCCAGGCATGATCGGGGGCAAATTTGGAAAATATAAAAGAAAATATATCATTTTTAAACCATTATTTTCCAATTGCCAAGTTGTACACCTGAGAGCTCTGAGAGGAGAAAGTGATGTTTTGATCCAGAATGCTATCGAAACGCATACTCACTCTACCCGACATGGCTGACCCGATGGAGGGATCTTCCAGTGGTGGAGCCGGCATTGCAAAGGTAACACTGCAACTCTCTCATTTGATTTACCGCATTAAAATTGAACCTCACTAATTAATGAGTTAAATGAACTACACTAAACTACCGATAAAGAACCTCATCGTAGTTTAGGGTTAGCAGTTAAAAATAAACCTCATTAAGTAATGGGTTAATTGAACCACATTAAATTGCCGGTAATGAACCTCACCCTAGCTTAGGATTAGTCTAGGTTAGTGTAGGGGAGGGTTTAATTTATTTAAATTTTATTTCTTTTTTCTTTTTTTTATCATTTTCTGGGTGGGATGTGACCCCAAAAGGTCACATGCCTTAGCCTGCAGTGGCAATCACGGTTCCCAATTGGAAAATTGGGGGTTGTGGTTGTCAGCCATGGCTAGGTTCAAATTCCAATGGTCATAAATTTGACCATTGGCATCAACCATGGATCCCAGTCGCAGTGAGGCAACTTTAGGAAAATTTTCCAAATTTTTCAATTTTTTTTATTTTTTACTGGTTTTATTGATTTTTTTGAATGTTTTTGAAATGCAATCTTGAATTTTGAAATGTATTGCATGTATTTATGATTGTTTTTATCTCTTTTGAAGATTTTTGAATTTTTTTGATTTTTTAAGTTTATTTTTTGATGTTTTTGGTTGATTTTATGTTTATTATTATGTGCTCTTCTAGCTGACCTCCTGAGTGAGGGAATCTAAGCTCTATCAGGATCTCCTTCGAGAGATCAGTGATGTCGATCAAGATTGGTTCAATGCTATAGGGCTCGGCTATGTCCTCTACCTCCCTACCATCAGGCCTGATCAGGCCTACATGACTGCGTTGGCCCACCATTGGGATGCGCGGACCAATACTTTTCACCTATCGACCGAGGAGATCATGGTCACTCTGGAGGATGTCTACCACATATTTCGCATCCCCATTGATGGTGAGGCCATCACCTCTTCACCTACTATGATGAAGACTATAATTTTTTGATGGATCTTCGATGATCGGAGCGATGCGATGCTCCAGGACATTGACCACGGGGGTGTGCCCATAGAGCGCTGGTATAGGGCACATGTCTTCTCAGAGAGATAGGCCATCTTGATGTTCTCATGCATCCACATCCTCCTACCAGATACATCAGGAATGAGGTTCCCCTGGAACCTCCTCTCTAGGATGCAGGATCTTCTCGGGTGCACTACAGAGGAGCCGATGATTCTATCATGGGGTAGCGCCCTCCTAGCCCAGCTCTATGATGAGCTATATAAGATTACACAACGGGGCCATATTGGAGTCGCTTGTAGCATGTTGTTGTAGATATGGGTGTGGTAGCATATTACCATCGATCATCCAAGGGGACTTCCACATTAGATTGATGCCATAGTAGAGGCTTCACAGTGCTATATGCTATGTGTTGGCCTAGAGAGGTTGAGGGATTCTAGAGTAGGACTTGGGCTGGAGATCTAGAGTACTACATTGATAGGATCTCATGACTACAGCCTAGATAGGTACTATGGAGGGCTTACATGGATTACCCCATGTGGCTAGAGGTAGACGGATACTTGAGGTGTACCAGATGAGATAGGTGGTTGATCGGGTGTAAGGCCGACATGCATGAGTTTTTCCACTTCTCGCATCCTGAGGTAGTTTGGTATCTACTAGGACATTCCACCAATGCCTTCTATCTACCATCACCTGACTATAGAGAGAGATCTAGCATGGTCATAGGTCACCCCCTTAGGTGATGAGGATGATGACTAGTAGGACTCTAGGCTAGCAGATGCAAGGACTACTATCGATTATGATGCTTGGTGGGCTCTATTGATATGGCGAGGTGGTGACCCACTCGACTAAGATGGAGATGGAGCCATAGGAGTAGAGGCACTTGAGGTACACCCAGAGGGAGTAGATCCTCATGGGTGTAGGATTCACTAGTGGATCGAGGGTGGATGGGGAGAGGGCATAGCTATTGAGGATGTACCCTAGGTTGAGGAGGAGGAGGAGGAGGAGCCTGATGATGAGGTTGCACAACTTTGGGTTTAGGTAGCCAACCTACAGAGATAGGTGGGGACTTTATAGATGTAGATCCTACATAGGGATACCACCATGGCTACTCTACAAGCATAGTTGAGTATTGCATAGGATCAGCTGAGGTAGGGATAGGAGTAGTGGTAGAGCTATGAGGAGGAGAGGATAGCTCTCTAGGCATAGATCACCACCACATACACAGAGATAGGGAAGATCATTGGACAACATGATCTTCTCTAGGCTCGACTAGATGTTGTCACTATAGAGCGAGACTTGCTCAGGGTAGCGAGGGGAGATCCCTCAACTTCACAGGTTGCCCCTACCATTCCAGCTGTACCAGGACTAGCAGGTTTGGATCCAGGCATGAAGATCCATAAATTACATGCCCTCATCCAAGAGGGTAATGCGTAGTAGTCAAATGACATGGCTTACATCTCTCTCATGGTAGGAGAGATCAGACTACTAGGCGGTGAGGTGCTAGAGTGACCCATAGCTACAGAGTCTCAATGCACCAAGACATGGGAGATAGGGTAGTCCTCAGCTCGGTCCAACCATAGGACACATCAAATAGAGAGATCCTTAGGCACCAGCTCTAGACGGACTCACAGGGAGGGCAACACTGGTGGAGGAGCTTCACAAGCAAGAGGCACAGGGCCTACTTAGTACAGATATTGACAGATATTGTTGTACCATTTTTGAGTGTAAGGTCGAGGACCTACATAGTTGTAGCCTATGGGAATTTTGGACATATGCCTGGACACTCTATATTTTTGACACACACACACACACAAATATATATATATATATATATATTAAAAAAAAATCAAACTTTTATGAGACTCATTACATGTGTAGATTATTTTTATTATTTTATGGTATGAGATGCATATGGATGCAATGCTTATATGTTATATTTATTTGATGCTATATGATGTGATGTATGGATGACATGCACTAGATAAATGATAGATGTATGACTAGATATTATGATCTCGATGTATAGATGGACTAATGTGATGTATTGCATATAGATGCAATGTTTGATTTTAAATGCATGTTTAATTTACTATACTTGTATGCATTTAATTTATGATGTTATGACATGCTTCATGCCATGTATGTACTGCATAATTTTCATGATGATGATTTACTGTAAATGGACATGTATGCTTTAATCACTTAAAACATAATGTATGAATGCAATATGAGTTTAAAAATCTAATGGATGACACCACAGAATGTATAACAATCATGAACTATAATTGATATATCTTATCATAAGAATTAATCAATTGGACACCCATATGTGAGATGTAATGATGTATTGTTTCTATTCATAAGCTTTTGTAAATTAAAAGAATATGTATAACATAGTCAGTGGTCGTTTAAATATCATTGCTGATATCTATCCGGTATCTAACCTATGTTATGAACCCTTCTAATAAACAAAATCTTATAAAAAGAAATTGATATTTGATGATTGTTGAAATTTGATTGTTGCTATTTGGGAATTTTTGAGGTTTTCCATGAAACTCAAACACCCTAGTTGACTTATCAAAAGTTGTATAATGACTATACTAGACTTCTAAAAAATAAAGTTTTCGCTATGAAATACCAAGCTATTCATTACCCATGTGTGTGAAAATGAATATATTAGATAAGGCATAAGCATACCCTAGTGCCAGGTGGGATTCATTCAGCCCATTGTTGTATTGGGGATCCTCAAATGTCTATCCGATCCTAGGTTTGAATTTAGTTAGACTAGACCACTAGGCAATCCAGGCCACCTAAAGCTAGCTCACTTGTGACTTGCTAGACCTACCCCAATGTCAAGGTGATTCATTCAGCCCATTGTTGTATTAGGGATCACTCCATGGCTTTGAGTATTGACCATTCCAGGGATTCAAGTTCACCCCCTTTTTTTCTTCAATTTATTGGGATACTTGCTCATAGATAGTGATAAAAATCATTGTTTATTTTGTATATACTTTTTTTTAGCAAGGGATAGGATTTGACTCTAGGATTTTTCTCTTTTTTATTTAAGCAAGGGATCTCTTCGGGTAGGGGGTGAACTTGTCCTTTTTCCAATGACCTCTACTCTAGACCATTGCTCCTCACAGATGAGCAAGTAATAAAACCTTTCACCTAAGGTGACCCGGACCACTTTTGTAGTGTTCATCCTTCCTTACCCTAATTAGGATTGTTTAAATGTGTTGATTAGTGATAGGATTCTGATATGCTAAGTGCTATCAAAACTAGACCTCATATACAAAAGCAAAGCAATATTTCTACCAAACTCTTGAGAAGACCACTAGGTATGGTTGAATGACCGAAAAACCCTAGTATATTCTTCATAGCAACAGGAGGGGTTGTGTTGAGAAACATAATTACTCACAAGGGTGATGGATGATGATGATAATGCATAGATGCATGATTGAAATACAAATGTGGTGTCATTTGTAAGATTGTAAACACAACCTATCCTAATGCAAGTGTGATGGATGGAAATGCCTAATGCAATGCAATTAAATGAATGCAAGTGCTAATGAAATGCATGATGCAAATGAAATGCAATAATGCAAAATGCAATGCAATGCTTTTAGATTTTATTGCTTTTTAATTTTTATGGATTTTTGAAATTTTGATTTGACCAAAGGGTTTAGATTCCTTTGGAGCATTTTATGGGGTGACCAAAGGGCTTATAGATGCCTTTGGAGCCTTTTGTGAATGACCAAAGGGCTTACAGATGCCTTTGGAGCCTTTTGATGGTTTTAGGCATAGAACACTTTAAGATGAAGGATGTTGAGAGGTTCAAGCTCTTCAACACCTTCAAGCGATGTTAAGCGATATGTCCCAGGTCCAATATTCTTAGAGATGATATAAGGACCTAACCAGTTAGCCATAAATTTATCTCATAATTTCGATGGTAGATTTGAGTTATGTTGGTTCTCTTTTAACACAAGATCACCAACCTCAAAGTCTCTCAGATGGACTTTGTTATTGTAAGCTCATTTTAAGTGCTCTTGATAAACGTGAAGATGCTCAAGGGCATTCACATGATGTTCATCAAGTAGCATCAATTGATCAAGGTGAGCTTGTCATGTAGTGTCATCATCAATGAACTCTTTCAATGCGATGTGCAACATTGGAATCTCCAACTCTAAGGGCATAATGGCCTCAATGCCATATACTAGTGAAAATGGAGTTGCCCCAATGGGTGTCCGAATGCTAGTCCTATAAGCCCATAATGCAAGGGGTAGTTGGGTGTGCCAATATTTGTGGTGCTCTTGTACCATATTTTTCAAGATGGATACCATTATCTTATTTGAAGCCTCAACTTGCCCATTTGCCTACGGATAATATGGAGTCACAAAACTGTGTTTGATCCTATACTTGGATGTTAAAGCCCTCACATTTTTTTCTTGAATGATGTTCCATTATCCAAAATTATCTTGGATGGTATCCCAAAATGACTTATGATATTGGTGAGTATGAACTCCATAATACGTGCTCTAGTTGTCATTGTTAACGGGATTGCTTCCACCCACTTAGTAAAGTACTCAGTAGCCATAATAATGAATGTATGTCGGCCCGATGACAGAGGAGAGATCTTTTCAATGAGATCCAAGCCCCACTGAGCAAATGGCCAAGCCACTTGAATGGGTTGTAAGGCCTGTGATGGCAAGTGTGCAAGATTAGCATGATGCTGACATTTAATGCATTTCCTGACATACACATTGCAATCCTTCTCCATAGTAGGCCAATAATAGCCCATGCGAAGGATGCGCTTGATGATAGCCATACCACTAAAATGGCCATCGCATGTACCATCATGAGCTTACGAAATCACCCAAGCTGATTCTTGGGGCTCAAGACAATGAAGGAGCACTCCATCATAGCTTCGATGATACAAAATATCTCCTAACAAGACATACTTTATCGCTTTCTATTTAAATGTGCATTTTATGGCATATGATAATCCTTAGGGGATTACACCAAGTTTTAGGAAGTCATGTATTTGTGACATCCAATTTGATAGACCTCAGCCTCAACTGACAAGACAACATGTTCCCCCTATGGTTTAACATTCACAAATGTAGACTGGGAAACAACCTTATGGTGAATGGTAGTACCATTCCCCATAGGACCCTACGAGATCAATGACCCCTAGGGCGCCCTCTTGAGAAAGTCTCTAGCTTTATAGAACCATTCATGGTTTGGTTCTATATGAATCATGTTGAATAATTCTTTATTATCCAAAGCCTCATGTTGTATGATAGAGTGTGACAATATTTTTACATGGATGGTAGTAAAATTAGTAGATGGATTCTAAGGAATTAAGGATCCCAAATATGCCATAGTGTCTACAAATATTTTTGATGAATGAGGGATTGCCTCGATGTCGTACCACTCCAACTGAGCTAGATAAGAGTCAACAAGATCTTTGTAGGCCTTCAAGATAGGACACCTACATTGAAAAAGTCCCTTCACTTGGTTGAAAATGAGAAGGGAATCACCAAAGATATTTAACCTTTTGATCTTCATGGTGACAACTATTTGGAGGCCCAAGATTAGGGCTTCATATTCAACATTATTGTTGGTGCAAGGAAAGTCCAACTTAAATGACAAGGGCATGGGAGCACCTTGCGGTGTGAACAACACTATTCCTGCACCACCCCCTTGTTCACACTTTGAACCATCGAAGAACAAGGTCATATCAGCTTTGTTATCCGATTCTTTGGGTTTGGGTGCTTTGATAATGTGAAGACTGCATCATCAGGAAGCTCAATGGTGAGAGGCCTACTATTTTCTAGAGGTGCCTCAACCAGTTGATCAGCTATGACCTATCCCTTGATGGACTTTTGGCTAATGAATTCCAAGTCGAATTTTATCAATAGCATGATCCACTTTGTAGTACGTGTATTATGATATGTCTTGCTCATCATATACTACAAAGGATTTTGTTTTGATATGACATATATCATATGAATTAACATATAATTCCGCAATTTCTTTATTGCAAACACTACTGCTAAACATAACTTTTCCACGTAGGCATATCCTAGCTCATAACTCACCAAGGTTCGACTAATGTAATATATGGCTTGCTCTTTATCCTGCACATTCTTTTGGGCTAACATGGTCCCCAATGCAAAGTTAGTTGCCAATATATATAGCAAGAATGGTACATCTGGTCTTGGTGGAGCTAGCACTAGCGGTATCGCTAGGTAGTGCTTAATCTCAGCAAAGGCAGCTTGACAGTCCTCATCCCAATTGAATGGGACCCCCTTGTGTAGTAGTCGATTCATGGGTCGATATTTATCCGATAATTGTGTGATAAATCACTTTATGGATGCTACTTTGCCCTATAGGCTCCTTAATTCCTTGATATTTATGGGAGGATGCATTTCTAAAATGGCCTTGACATTCACTAGGTCTACTTCGATCCCTCATTTTGAAATGATGAATCCCAAGAGCTTTCCTGAAGTTACACCAAATACACACTTCTTAGGATTCAACCTAACATTATGCTCTATCAAGTGATCGAAGACCTTTCTCAGGACCTCTGCATGCTCTTAACGTAGCAATGACTTTGCCAACAAGTCATCAATATAATCTTCCAAGATCTTATGCATGTAGTCATGAAAGATGTATGTCATAGCCCACTGATATGTAGCACCAACATTCTTAAGGCCGAATGGCATAACCTTATAACAAAATGTCCCCCATGGCATTATGAACGTGGTTTTATGCTGGTCTTCGAGCTTAATCTAAATTTGATTGTAACCAGAAAAACCATCCATTAGGGAGAGCATCTCATGACCCGTAGTTGCATCTACGAGAGCATCTATGTTTGGCAATGGAAATGAATCCTTTGGTGTTGCCCTATTGAGGTCTCTGAAATCTATACAGATACGGATCCTTCCATCAGGTTTTCCTATAGGTACCATATTTGATACCCATTCTAGATAGTCGATGGAAATGACAAACTCTACATCCAATAATTTTTGCAATTCATCTTTAACCATTAAGGCTACTATTGGATGCATTTTCCTAAGTTTTTGCTTGATTGGATTTTTTGAGAGATCTAGCGAAAGGTTATGAGTAACCAATTTTGGATCTAGACCCAGCATGTCTTTATAAGTCCAAGAAAAGAGATCAGGTCTCTCTTTCAGTAGAGGGATGAGGTTGGCATGCTCATCAGGAGATAAAATTTCTCCAAATTTAACCTTCTTAGGAATTATGGGATCATTGTTGATATCCACTTCAAAGGTTTCCTCTATTGACATGTGGGATCCCTCCTCGAGCTGGTGAGGCATAGGGATCAAGTGGATGTCATCTACTGGGTTTATGGGTTCCATGTTGGAAGTATCCTCAACATGATAAACATCATGTGCATAGCCTAGTGTAAAATGAAAAGGTTGCAACATTTCTTCATTGGGGAAGAAATATTCAGGCTCTAGTGGTGAGTCAACGTGATCCCAATCAATAGCATCTACATTAAGATACAATGGTTTGGAGGGGTCAGCTAGATTACGAAGTGGAGTGGTCAAATCAATGGAGATCATATTTATGGAATGGATTATATCTCCAGGACCACGTGCATGTGACTCTACATTGATATAACTTCCATCCCCGAGATGTGGTTCTAGGGGTATGGGGATCTCTAGATCCGATCTATGGATAGACTCAAAAATAGGATCATTAGGCTCAAGGAGCTCCATGTATGTCGATGGATCAGGATACACTATATGATAAATCACATCGAGATTCGGTGGTCTTCCCCTGAGGTGAGGGTGGAGATTGATATCTCTATACATATCCTCTATAGTGTATGGTGCATTACGATGATGCAAGTAGGGAGGCCCCAAATAGGCTCTCTTTATTTCATCTTCATCATCACTATCATAATAAAAACCCTCACCACTACCTACTAGAACTAGGAGATTAGGAATATGGGGCCCCATGTAAGCCCACTCTTGATAGCCACTATCATCAATGGAGGATTTCTCATCCTCTACGACTATCTCCAAGGGTAACAGATGACATAAATTTAGAGGCCCAGGTAAGCCACCTCAGTTTCATCCTCATATTGCTCATTGTTTGAGGACTCACCATCATCATCACTCTCATACATGCAACTCGGTCCCTCTCTCTTAGAGATGGACTCTACTTTATCCTCGTTAGAATGATCCTCTGACTCGAAATCTTTTACTATACTAGCATTCTGAACTTGCAGGCCTATGTCATTGGCTACCCCATGGATTTGTTCATCCAAGTTATCTCTTGGTATGTGTTCTGAACTGGTCTCCACCAAGATGTTCTCATGATATATCTCAGGTGGTTCTATAGTGATGTAAGACACTAACCGATTATCCCTTCGAAAGGAGGAGGGATTGGGGTGATAAGGATTGAAATCTACTTCACCCCCAGACTAAGGTACAGGTGATCTAAAGATGTCATGAGGAGTTCATCCTATCCTCTAATATAATACCCTAACCCAAACCTATCAATTGGCAACTGATATTATGGTTCGTATGGCCTTCTACGCCCTTGCTCGAATAATCTAAGATCGTAACCATACCAATGGTAATACTCAAAATATTATAAGGTATATTCTAAGTTAGAGAGATAATGAACATTCATAATGAATGGTTCATCATCATCCTCATCCATGGGAGTGCGAGATGTAAGTTGTCGAGCCCTCCATAGATGAAATTGGTTTGGTTAGGAGGTACCCCCAATGGTACCACCATCCCTACGAGAAGGCGATGGGCTTGTGGTCAGCCCATATCCTGTGTAGTCTCGATGATCGATGTAAATGTCATATTCTACATGATATACTCCCCTAATCTAGGATTAACCAAATGAATGGTCACCTACGATGCAGATGACCCTGCTGAAGATGCAAGTGAAGTAGGATGAGGTGCCTCTTCGACTTCTTCTTGAGCATCCTCTACTTCCATGGGAGTAGGGACCTCGATAGTAACTGGTTTGGGTGCTCATTTTATCTCTTTTTCACCCACCTTTGCTTTTAGCTTCCTATCATCATGAGGCATCGTGGATGCCATCGGTCTGGTGGAAGCAGCTATCATGTGCCCTTGAGATGTAGATGTTGTAGGTTTGGCACACACTTCCTTCATTTTACCTCCTAGCTCTTTGATCGACGATGTTGGTCGTATGTCTAGGTGCATTGAGGGGAGCATGAAGTCCCCGAAAAATCTGCTAAATTCATGTATTTGAATGGTTCCTCATCTGAAGGTACCATGTGAACCTGTCCCTCATGAACGTATTTAATACATTGATGGAGAATGGAAGGGACACAATGCATTTCTCTTATCCAAGGCCTCCCTAGAAGGATGTTGTATTGCATAGCACCTTCAATCACATGACACATCACTAGGATGGTCTTTAGTCCCACCTGAATAGGTAAGACTATCATGCCGACAATTGAGCATAATGCATCATTAAAAGCTCTCAATGTGAAGGTAGAAGGTATGATATGCATCTTTGGCAACTTTAGGTATGTCAATGCCTTGGTCATGATTATATTGATTGATGATCCTGTATCAATCAAAACCTGCTTGAAAGGTATGTGATTTACACATGCAATGATGTGGAGTGACGGGTCCACTATGATAGTGGAAACCATCTTGATTTCATGATCATAAAATTGTATGATCAGTTCCTAACACTATTGCACGTGTCCCATAAAGTGTGTGAATGCTTTGGGATCCTAGGACTGCACTTCTATGGACCTTAGAATGTCCATAAGCATCTCCCTATGCTTGGGAGACTACTGAATCAGCTCATAAATTGACAACTTTGCTAGAGTCATCTATAGGTTTTGAACTAACCTACTCCTGATTGTTACCACCGGTCTAGTTGGTGGGCCTAGCACATTTTGGGCTAGCCTTGGAGGAGGTGCAACTTGGACCCTAATGGGAGTTAGAGGTTGATTTGGTCTTTCATACCTCACATGTCTTGTGATAATGTTAACCATTTCAATGAACCCATGGGTTGGTGGTTCGATGCGTACTTGATTGACTTGGCCAACATTATTCCTTGGTACCTCATGGTTGGGTAGAGGATTTTTGTAAATCCCCATATTCTGATTATCTAGTGCTTGTGGATTGTCCACAAGAAGCGTACCTTTTTCAATCATATTTTGCACTAAATGTTTGAAAGACCAACATACCTCTATGTCATGACCTTTCATTCGATGAAATATGTAATATTGATCATCTTTATATCCCTTAGGCTTGGGTTGATTAGGGTCCACTAATTTTATTTTTGGTAAGTTTATTGCCTTCGCCTCACATAATTGATGGAAAATCGATGTCAACGATTTTGATAATTGAGTGAATATGTGAGGAGGGCATCTTTCTTTGTCCTTACCCTTTTGGTTGTTGTTGCACTATTCATATTGTACAGGAGGAGGTTGGGCTTGATAATTTCATTGTTGTTGCCCCTTATCCCCTTTTTGAAGGTTTAAAACCACCTGATTAACGTGGGTCGGCTTGGCCTGTTGTTTCTCGGTGCTCTTCTTGTTCCATTCCTTCTTGTTTCTGAGTTTCAAGTTACCCTCCTATAACTTGATATCCTCTATCACTTTGGCTTGCACCAAAGCCTCTTCAAATATTTGATATTGCTGCAACTACAACAATAATGAAATGTGCTTTGCACAACTTTTTGTAAACATTCGAGTTAATTCAGAGGTAGGGATGGAGAATGGTAGCTTTGCCATCAATTTTCTCCATCATTTCCCATAATCCATAACTGGCTCATCATCATGTTGCATTAAAGCAGCCAGATCGGATAAGTTCACCTTTTTCTTGATGCCGAAGGAGAAGCGTTCAAGAAATGCATCGACCAGTTGCTCAAAGCTGGTGATGCTGTGCCTTTTGAGTTGATTAAACCACTCCTGAGCTGGGCCTGAGAGGGTTGTAATGAAGGTCCATAGGAGCAAGGCATCATTGCTCTCGATCTGAAAGCACATGTCTAGAAAACTCGTGATGTGCTCCTGAGCGTCCTCCTCTCCTTGAAACTTTTCCAACCTAGGCATCTCAAAATATTCAGGATAGGCCGGAATAGGCACTGACGGGCATAAAGGTTCATTATGAATCTTATTCAAGGTAGGCTTTTGATAAGTCATTCCTTGCTTCTCGATAGCTTTAACCTTTTCTGCCAAGGCCTTATAGGCCTGCGAAGATAGGATCTCATCTTCTCTGGATTGCCTTTGAGGCACCTTTGGAGGGAGATTCTTCTTCGATCGAGGTGGAGGACTAGGCTCATCATCCACTTTGACTAGGGATATTTTAGGATATTCTTGATCTAATTCATCTCCCACTTCTTCTTCATACTACCTATGCCCATGATGTTTGAGCATTGGATGATGATCCCTATGTTGGGTCGTATGGTGAGTATGGGTGTCTATATGCTCAGGGTGCAACTCGGGTTATAAAGTAGCTCATCTATCAATGCGCTCCCTATACTCACTATGGGGAGGTAAACCGACACTAGCCAATCGGTCCTCCCTCTCAACATGCTCCTTTTGATCAAGGATGCATTGCTCATGCATGCATTATTCATATAAGCATTGTCTTATGAACCTTTGCCTCTGAGTGTCCTCATTTTTGAGGCATTCTCGCTCTGCATGAACATCTTCCAATTGGTCTTGGAAGATCTGACATATCTTCTATGACACCAGCTTGTGAGATCTATCTATGTGATCAGTCGTATGAGGCCTCTAGTGTGTGCACTCTATTCAAGCGGCTTTGTGGGTGTGCCTCCCAATAGACTGATTTGCTACGCTCTTGCCCTTGTCTATGAAGATGACATTTGCATTCAACTATCACCTATACTCTATTCCTACATGGGATGCAGGGGCATGCATATCACGAGAATGCTTGGAGCATTCTCTAGGTTCCCTGATGGTCCTAATTGTACTTCCACTATGCACACTCATAGAATGAGAGGGTGTAGGTGAAGGTTTATAACCTAGCTATCCTAAGACTCTATCTAGACCATCTAACTATCTACTATGCCATGGCTCATGTGGTGGCATACCATTTGCTCCCACTTTAGACATGTCTATGGTGATCCTACAAGGTTCACTTCTATTGGGAGTTTGTATGGGCCTACGCTCAGAAGTGGCCCTCTCTACTTACCCCTGAATGGGTGGATCTTGAGCCTATCTATACTCAGATGGTGGGGGCCTTGAGCCTCCCTTAGATATAGGTCGAAGGGGTACCAACCTGGATCCCTCTATGACATACTCCTCAGTAGATCCCGTGGATGCACATAGAGTGTGATCATGATAAATGCTACCATGTTTGGGACCCCCATGTTGGGAAGCCCCATGCTCTGATCTATGTCTCGAGGAGTGTCTAGTACCTCCTCTAATAAGGGTATTCTCAATAGGATCCCCATGCATAGAATTATCCCCTCTAATACTCGTTGAATGATGTTTAGGAGGATTCTGTGGTTGAGGGTCCGACACGTGTTGTTGTGTATCAAGTGGAGCTTGGGCGTTGACCTCAGATCTATGTCGAGATCAGCCCCTCCATGTAACCACCATAATGTGTATCCTATGTCTAGATTTAAATTTTATTAACACACAAAGAATACAATGATGATTATCTCTTTTAAAGTTTTAATGTGCCCTAAACTGTTTGATGATTTTTCAAGTTTGTTGTATCAGAAAGTAACTCTCATCGTGTTTTCAGAATGTTGATGATATACTCAATTTTTTAAGGGCTTTCACCTGTATACTCATAGCTCGACAATCGATAATGAAATTCATGATCACGTAAACCCCCTAAAATGTGGAGATGAAACCCACACTCGGGTAGGGAGCATAGGTCCTCCCGGTCCTCACCCAGTTCACCCGTGCATAGTGATACACCCCTCCGAAGAGGAATGCATGCTATTTTGCATGGGCTATGATGGTTCTTGGAGCCGGTATTGGTCTAGTAACAAAAGGATCGAGGGAGTTGGGCCAATGGATGGAAATCACTACCACCATCGTTGAACCCTACTAGTGGTTGGATATGACTTCCAACTCACTAGCATTTAAAGTGTGTCATGGTGTGTGTGGTTCTTTTTACTTTGCATGAAAAATAAAATGCATCAAACAACATTCAAATGATTTTCCCTACATGCTTTGAAAAAGAACGTTTGATTTTAAGAGAATGCACGACTATGCTAGATGATTTTTTAGAGAATGCAATTCTACCTATGAAGGAATGGCCACTAATTGGGCCTCATGCATGCAAACTCAAAACATGAAATGGCCTAGACCGTTGGAGACTAGGGTGGACTGCAATCAGAGATCCATTATTCCTAGCAACGGCTAGTAGAAAACTACAAAGCATTTACGAATTTTCCATTCTACTTTTTGCTATGTTTTCTACTTAACCTATTCATCTATTGCATTTTGATTTATAAAACATAGAAAAAAAATAAAGACAGGGAAATGGTCCTACCTCAGATCCAAGTCTGATGATGGTATCTGATATCTGCTATTTTTCTATTTTCTATTGACCGCGTCTATCAGGCATGACTACAACTATTACTAGCGACTAATATGCGTAGCTACAACTATTCACCATGGTTGTCAATCATGGTTGAGACCTACCATCAAAAAACATAGTAAGTTAGACTTTAGATCACTTAAATTGTGGGGTTCCACCATGATCACCTTTTGTACGATCCTAAAAAGCATACACCTAATCTAGTAACGATTGAAAATCACATAAAGCACATACATAAATTGATAAAATTGAAATAACCAAAAGAAAGGTGTCTTTTATTAAAATTGAATCAATTCATGGTTACAAATTCATCCCTCTTAGGGATACCCAATGTGATACAATGTTACAATCATAAGAAATCCCTCGCAAGGGTAGGTGTAATCCGTAGGCCTTTCAGAATGACACGAACTACTCTAGGTCAAGTATGACCTTCTTCTCTCCTGTGAAGAGGCATTTGTTGCCTTGAATGCATTGATGAAGGAGTCCTAAAAACCCTACGATCAAGAAACAACAAGAAACACATTAGAAGCAAAGGTAGCCTCTCTTGATGAGGCCTTTAGAGAAATCTTGTATAAAAGATGCTAAAGGTAACATGAAATCAAGAAAGTATATAAAGATGTAAATCTATGCTAAACATGATAAATCTGCCATAAAGCATGTAAATGAAATATATATCTAGTCATATAACATCCTAATTAGCCATTAAAAGTATCAAATACATGGAAATAACTAGATAACTAATATAGTTGTCCAATGCTAAGAAATAAAGGAAAAATATCCTAAATCACTGATTCAACCATATAATTATCTCTAAGAAAACTGATCTAAGTTAGATTCATCTAATATAATACAATGAAAAATAAACCTACTGCTATAACAAGGAAAATTAGAGATTAAACCCTAATCGCGTGTCCGAGGTGCAGCGAGCACTGTTAGCCATGATTGAGCTGAAAATGTGTTTGCTCTCCAAATTTGGGCTTAGATCTCCAATTCTCCTTGATAAATTGATGATCAAGGGTCACCTCGATGTCCTCTGATGGATTTGGTGGTTGAATTTCTCAAATTTATGCTTGAAGGCCCTCAATTGGGTTTCTTGATTCTCCTAGACCTCTAGGACCTTCATGGCTTCAAATGCCATTTTGATCTCCAATTGGGCAGCAAAAGTGTTCCTCTCAAAGGTAGCAAGTGAGTATCCACAATTCGATAGGGCTTCACTATGTTTCAACTCAAGATCCTTCCAAAATTATCCCCAATTTGGAGGGGGGTCTTATAGCTCTTGAGAAGGCCTTGCCTTGGCTTCATGGAGAAGCCAAGATCAAGAACCTGTAGTTGGAGCAGTTGGAGGGAAATTTCTAGAGGCTTCCCCACCCAAAAGCCATTTGGATTCATTACCCAGGCCATTGTAACCAATTATGGGTCCAAAACTACTTTGATGCTAGTTGCGACTCTAAGGTGCAGCTAGCTCTATTAGTCGTGGGTCTCAGCTATGACTAAGGCTAAGCTAAGAAACTCTACCCAAATTGAGTGGTAAAAACCACTACTTCACCTTGGAGTTGTCCAAGATCATTCATATGGTCTGTTAGCATGTCCCATATGAGTAGTCGCCTTGACATGACACATTTTAGGTGTCTACACTTACCAATATTCGACTAATATAATAGAAAACTTGCTCTTGATTGTTCTCATTCTTTTGTGAAAGCATTGTCCCTAATACAAATTCCGTTGCTAAAACGTAAATATGGAAGGGGACCCCCAGATGAGGAGGAGTTAAGTGAGAAGTAAAGTATTGCTTGGTATCATCAAAGGTTTTTTGAAACTCATATTTCCATGAAAATGACACCCCATTTTGTTGCAGGTGATTGAATGGCCTGCATTTGTCTGAAAGTTGTGCAATGAAATGACAGATTAATTGAATCTTTCCTTGTAAACTACATAATTCCTTTAGGTTTGTTGGGGAAGGCATCTCCATGATGACCTTGAACTTGTTTGGGTCCACCTCAATACCTCTTTTGGAGACAATGAACCCTAGTAGTTTGCCATAGGTAGACACATTTCTTGGGGTTCAACCTTATATTATGCTCCAGAAGTTGATCAAAGACTTTTTCCAATACACTAATATGTTCTTGTCGAGTTTTGGATTTTGCAATCTTTGATGATCTTATGCATGTAATCATGAAAGATGTATGTCATGGTACGTTGATAAGTGACACCTACGTTTTAAAGGCCAAAGGACATCACCTTGTAATAAAAAGTTCTCCAAGGTGTAGTGAATGTTGTTTTGTGTTGGTCATAAGGATTTATTCAAATTTTGTTGTATCCTGAAAAACAATCCATTAAAGAAAGCATTTCATGGCAAGCACAAGTGTTAACAAGAGTGTTGATGTTTGGAAGAGAAAAATCATCCTTAGGATACGCTTTGTTAAGATATTAGAAATCAATGCAAACGTGTATCACCCCATTAGGCTTGTGAACGGGTACCATGTTTAAGAGCCACTCAGGATAGTCAATGGGGATAATGAAACCCACATCTAATAGCTTTTGAAACTCTTCTTTGACCAAGAGGGCAATGGTAGGATGCATCCTTCTAAGTTTTTTTTTATCGACTTAGCATCGGATTTTAAGGTGAGATTATGGACAACCAAATTAAGGGCAAGATCGGGCATGTCCTTATAGGACCATGCAAAAATGCCCTTCTTATTCTTGAGGAGAGCAATTAAATACTCTAGTTCATTTATGGATAAAATTTTACCAAGTTTGAAAATTTGGAGATTTTTGTGTCTGAACTAAGGTTCACATTGATAGTATCATCAATAGACATGTGAGAACCTTCCTTAAGTTGATGGGACATTAGGATCAGATGAATATCATCTATGATGTCATCAAACTCTTCTGACTCAATGTCTATGTTTACCTAGAAAACCTTAGGATATGAAGGTGAAGGTGGGAGTGATGGAGGAATGTAGTTGGCTGAAGCTCTTAACAATTCCTCAGATAGGACAAACTCAAAAAGGATGGCGGTGAGAAAATCTGGTTCATATCAATAAGGCTCATGTCAATTGGAATAGGCTTTTCCAAATCATATGGATTATGGAGTGGGGTGAATAAGTCAATAGGATTCATGTTGAATTAAGGGGAAAATGGATGGTTGACAAGGTGAATGGATGGGTGGATCATGTTTGGTAGAACCAATTCTAGAAATATAGGAACCTGAACAACAACAAGCAACACAAATAAATATAATGTACATGTAATGCAAAATGTTTTTATTTTTGTTTTGGTTGTTTTTTTTGAATTTATGTACATATGTTAAAAGCAAAATGGTCGGTGATATGGATCAATGAAATGGAGGTGGTGGCTCACCAGTTGGGTGGGCTCGCTCTTTTGGAAGAATCAAGTGAATGATAGGCTAATGTATGGGGAATATTTTGAGGTAAAACTCATCTTGTTCAGTATGCAGAAGATGGGGTTTGACTCTTCTTTAGAATCATTAGAAACTATTGACATAAGGTCAAATTCTTCATAGATTTCATCTTTGGAGTCATCGATGTGATGGATATCTTATTTTGAATTTAAATTTAAACTTTGGAAAGCTTGTTCAAGAGAAGAAGTGGATGATAGCCTAAACCTGAATGATCATGTGTTTATCGATATGAAACATCGACAATTTCATGCATTCCTTGTTCGTGCCATCCTAGGCCATGTACTCACCAATTAACAATGTGAAAATATTGGGATGGAAAAACCGACATATGTTGTATATTGACAAGTGTTGGTGGTTTAGGTTCATCTAGGGTAACTAGATTGGACGATGAATCATACCCTCCATATATAAAATTAATTTTTTTTTTTATTGGTAGAAAGGGTTTTGAAAGGTCCCTGAACCTTGTACAAGAGAGATTACAATAAATCCATATCGACCGAGGTGGTCCAAGAAGAAAGGAATAGAATGTTGGCAAACCTCCACACTAGGGAAGGTGTCGCGAAATCGCGACCAAAATGGTGATGTCGCGAAATCGCGACAAGATGCGCCGTTGAAGCCAAAGGAAGAAAAGAAGTCGCGAAATCACGACAAGAATCGCCATCGGAGCCGAAGAAGGGAAGAAGTCACGATATCGCGACATGTTGCAAAGTGTCATGATATCGCGACAAGTTGCAGGGTTGGAGCCGGTCGAGAAGAAGAGTCACGAAATCACGACAAGAAAAAGGAGTCGTGAAATAGCTACAAGAAGTGAGAATGCTGCAGAAGAGAAAAGGTGTCGTGAAATCGCGACAAGAATGAAGACCGCAGCCGAAATAGAAAATGAGCCCCGAAATCGCGACGAAAGTGGAAGCCTGCTGCCAAGAAGAAAAAGTGTCATGAAATCGTGACAAAAAGGAAGACCGCCGTTGGAGAGAAAAAATGTCGCAATATCGCGACAAAAATGGAAGTCCGCCATTGAAGAGAAAAAAGGTCGCGATATTGCGATAGCCTGGAAGACCGCTATTGGAGAGAGAAAAAGCGTCGCGAAATCGCGACAAAAATGAAGACCGCCTTTGGAGAGAAAAAAATGTCGCGATATCGCGACAAGTTTGCGCAAAGGCATCCAATAATAATAAAATTAATATTATTATGCACTAAACCCATGTTTTATACTGCTCCTATAGATAAGGGTGGGTCACGTGGGCGGCCGTAATCCTTAGCAGTTTGATGTTGAGCAGTGTAACTATGATGTATTGGACCACATATTCACCAATACCAGGATTAGAGAGGTGGACCTCAACTTGGGATGATGTGTATGGATTGGATGTAGATGTGGATGACTCATGGTTGGTTGATGGTATCTCATAATCCATCATTTTGACTTGTGAGACATTGGCTCATGGGGATGGATATGGATTTGGTTGGGTGGATAATTATGATTTGGAAGGAATTATTATGGAAGGTGATGATGTTGGTGATGTGGCTAATGTAGATTGAGTTTGACCACATGTGCATGTAGTCAATGGTGATGACGATGGGGGTATGGAAATGGATGCTTGATGTGAAGTGGTGATGGAAAGATCCTTCGGGATAGAGGATTTAGATGAATATATGGATGGGGTGGTTGATGAAGTGAGGAATAGATGAGTGGAAGATCACATGGACTCATAGGGATTTGAGATAAAATTTCAATGCTTGAATGGTTCAACATCCATCAGTATGCAATGTACTTGTCCCTCATGTACGTATTTCAAGCATTGATGTAGTATAGAATGGACACATATCATTTCTCTCATCCAAGGTCATCCAAGGAGTACATTATAATCCATGGACCCTTCCAATATATGGAACATAGTATGCAATATTTTGACCCCCACTTTAATGGGTAAAACAACAGTGCCAACTATAGAGCAGAGAGCATTGTTAAATGATTTCAAGGTGAAAGTGGATTTGGTAATGTGATCTGGTGGAAGCTGGAGATGTTGTAGGAAAAATGTGGTTATGATGTTGATGGAGGAGTCGGTGCCAATTAAAACTTCTTTGAATGGCTTCCTATCAATTTGAGCCATAATATGTAATGGAGATTCCATCGATTCTGATGATATTGGTTTTATCTCAAAATCATAAAAAGAGATGGAAGGTTCCATACATGTTTGGATACTTTCCACAAAATTGCTAAAGGAATTATGATATTTGGATTGGAGTTCAATGGATTTTAAAATATCCATTACTACGTCGCGATGTGGATGAGATTTTTGAATGAGCTCGTATATAGACAGTTTTGCTGAAGCCATTTTAAGACTTGCGGTTAAACGACTACTCAAGGAGATGATTGGCCTTAGGGGATGATTGATGGGATGAATGGGTGGATTTGGATGGCTCAGAATATGGATTGGTGGTGAAGGATTGGTGGAAATTTGGATTGGTGGTGATGATGTGCTAGGTTGAGACACACTTTCCTGTGGTGCTATGGGCAGTTGAATATGTTGTTGTTGAGTTACTACATGAATAACACCCAAAAAATATTGATACTATTGCACATGATTAAGTTGATTTGAGGGATTCTTGGTGTTAGAACCTCCTATTTTTGGTTGCAATTCTTCATGACGAGGAAATGGTGTTTGAAAGATACCAAGATTTTGGTTTTTTTGAGCTAAGAGGTTATCAAGCTTGATGGTCTCCAATTCAATGAGGTATTGCACTCTGTCTTTAAATACATGATAGTTGTTAATATCATGCCCATTTTGCCCAAAAAAATGCTCTTGGTAATGTTTACCATGTTTAGTGGGATCATCTGGTTTAACCTTAGGCAAAGCAAATTGGTTAGTGTCATATAACCTACGAAAGATGGAAGCATAAGATTCGGCTAATGGGGTGTACTAGTTAGGTTGTCAAACAGATTGTCGATATGGTCAATTTTCCACAGCTGGCACCGTGTTTTGACTTGATTGAGTTGTTGAGAGAACCACATGATATTCAAATTATCACGGTTATTGTTACACATTTTGTTGTTGAGCCATTATCGAATGGCTCATGACCACTTTATTAACTTGATTAGCTTGATTGCCCAGATTGGCATGGTTTGATTTTGAATGGCCAAAATAGTTACTTTTATATTGGCCCTTACTTTACCATTCTTTATTTTTATTCTTAATTACACCTTCTTGGAATTTTATTTCCTCAATGATGCTAGCCTGGGCAAGAGCTTCCTCAAATGAATGGTATTGTTGCAATTGTAACAACCAAGAGATGGGTTTTAAGCAACTCTTAGTAAACAATCTAGTAAGCTCTTCCATTGGTAGGGTAAATGGCAATTTGGTAATAATGACCCTCCAACGGTTGCCAAAGTCATAGACAAACTCATCATCATATTGTTTTAGACCATATATATTAGATAATGAGACTTTCTTTCTAACATTAAGGGAAAATATTTCAATAAATTGGTCAACCAATTACTCAAAAGTATAAATACTATGATGAGGTAAATGGTTATACCACTCTATAACATCTCTCCCCTATGTCTAAGGAAATGTTCAAATCATTAGAGCATCATTATTTTGTATTTTTAAGCATGAATGGATGAATGTGCTCACATGTTCTTTAGGGCCCTCAATCCCCTTAGTTTTATCAAACTTTGATACTATGAAGTATGTTGGATATGGTGGGGAGGTACTGAAGGATGGATTGGTTGATTGATCAGCTGACATAAAGTGGGCTTTTGGTTCATCAAACTAGGAGTATGTTGTATCAGACTGTCAATCTGTTGTTGCATAGTTTTGATCCTAGGATCTTCCCCTAGAATGTGAAAATCCTAAATCACTTGATGACTATGTGAAGGTGTGGTGGAAAGATGTTGAGGCGTAATGAGATTATGATGATGTGGTGAAGTGGATTGAAATTGATGATAATGAGGTTGGTGAATAAATGATGGTGAATTTTGAAATGGAGATGATGTATGAGGACTGTGATTGTAATGATTATTGATGAGAATGACATGGGTATGGGTTTATGGTGGTGTGGGGATGGAAACCACAGAAGATTGTGGTACCCATGATGGACTATCGATAACAAAGGTGGGTTGAGTGGAAATAGGTTGAGGCTTAGGATTGACCACCTAAACTTGCTATTGAGCATTTTATCACTTCTTAAGCAATTTGTTAAGGTGTTCCCATGCTTCATGTATTTCCATATCTGAAGTGGAAGGCATGGATGTAGATGGAACTGATGAGGTAAGTGGATGACAAGTTGCAACAAGAATTACAATTGTATTGGTGACATTGGATGAAGTAGATGTTGGCATCTGTGAAGCAACATTGACATGTGATTCATACAAAGGATTGCTATAGGTAGTGGTGTAAGATGATGGGATGGATGTGATTGGAGCACATGATGATGGGGTATGGACCAATGTTGGAAAAGTGTAGTTGATGCCTCAAAAAGAGGATTGTTATACACCTGGGTAAGGCTTGAATGCTGGGAGGAGATAAGTTCCTACTGGAAATAAGGATCATATCTAGGTGAGTTATGGACGAATTCTAATGCATAGTTAGTAGATATTTGAAGAGCTTCTACTTGGGCCATGTCTATATGGGTGACGTGGTGACCAATGGTAGGTGAGGATGATTCTATTTGTGAAATGACCATGTGGAATGAATATGTGTATGACACAGTGTGTGAGGGATCCGTAGACAAATATGAATGACTTGCCTATATCACACTAGTGGGATTGACCACAAAAGTGGTAGGAAGGGATGATGAATTATCCATGGATGCAATGTGTTGTGGGATGAAAATTTTATTAAGTGCTTCTTTATTTTTCTAATTTCTAGTTAAGACCATAAGCTAAATGAATCAAATATATGCAATGTGCAATACAGTAATGAAAACTTCACATAAATCAAGTAAAACAACTCACTTCTAAGTTTATGCAATAAATGTGTCTTACCTTTTTTAATCTCATCTTTAAAGTTTTTTTTGTTTTGTTTTGTTTTATGTGTTTTGATGTACTAATTTGAATTAAAATGGATTAACTCTATGGCTTGGATGGGCAATGAGATTCTTCCTAGTGATGAAGTCTAGAAATTTTTCTCAAGGGTATCCTAAGGTGACTAAGTGCAGATATTGGTGGATGGATATGAAGCCCACCATCACCAAATCTCAAGCAAAGGTTGGTGATGAAATCCAACATATTACTGTTTAATGTGATACATGTTGTGTGCGATTCCTTTTAAAATTTCAAGTTTTTTTATGGTGTACATACAATGTTTGAAATAATTAATTTTCCAAGTCTAAATTAGAAGCCAACAACAGAAATATCATTTTCTTCAAAAGATGTAGAGTACACTACTTAAGACCCTCACTGAACAGAGGAGGGTTCATCTACTCTTCTGAATTGAGTCACGAAATGTGAGAATACTTTTGACTAGTAAAAGAGAGATTTCTAACCCTATAATGCAAACTATTTCATGCAATTAATAATTCATATGAAAATAGAATGCAAGATTTTAAGTGCAACACACCAGAAAACAATGAAATTTTAATTGGAAATGTGAAATTTGTGATTGAATATGGATGCAAAAATTATTCTAAATGCCTAAGATGCAGATTAAGTATGTTTGTTTTTAACAAATATTAATGATGTTCTTTTTAGCCTTTTATCTGTAAAATGTAAAAACAACAAATAGAGTGGTTAGGGTTTTGAAGTAGGCTTATAGATAAGCCTATGTATTCTTATTACCTCTCTATAAAATGCCTCCCAATGCCTCTAAAACACACTTGGGCATTTTTTGAACACTAGAGGGCACCCCTCGAGCGTCACCGGACGTCTACGTAACTTCTACAACTTCTACAACTCTTTAGAAACCCTGGTTCTACAAAATTCATGTGATCCATTTTTTTGAAAACTTGCAAAATGAAAATAGAAAACCACAAGTTAGTGACAAGATAATTTAAAATTTAGAACCCTTTGTAGGTCCCACCATGATCGCCATTTGTGAATGCAAAAACAAAACACCAATGCAATAAATAAAGTAACAAAAGCACTATAAATGACACAAAATTGCACAAAATAGATATTCTTTTATTGAATGGGGTAGATATCCCGATTGTACAAATAATGTGCCCCAATGTGGGGTATTTACAATGCTCTTGATATAGTTGTTACAATTTTAGGATTTTTGAGGCCCTAATCCAATGAACCATGGTGTATTCTTTCTCGTCTTTGATCCCAACAGAGTGGTGAGTGGGATTTGGTATCCTATGCAGTGTCACTCAAGCTTTAGTAGCTTCCAATAATATGATTCCTTTACTTGAAAACAATAGACAACATACAAATAGTTAGTAATACCTGTGAGGGATCCACTATGTGAGACCCTCTAAAAATATGATTACTAACCCTAGATGTTACAAAATAATATTGAAAACAATAATACATGAATGAAATAAATACACACAATTGTTTACCTTGTATTCACTAACTTTTCATTTTTTTCTTTGTTGTTGTTGTTGTAGAGGAGGATTACACAGATGTGCCCTAGTGACACTTGAGGTCTGTAGGGCTACAAAACTAGGACGGGGAAAGTTTACAGGCGCTTGGTGCTGACCAAAAGCGTCCAAAGGTGCTTGGTAGGCTCTGGTGGGCACTCTCTAGACTTTGAAGGGTGCTCGAGAAGCTTCGAGGGGCATTCAACGATTGAGGAGAAGGTCCTAGAACCAAATATAATTTTTGAGGTGGGCGACAGTAGATGCGGAGGATGCGAGGGATAGCAATGGAGGATGGAAGGGGCAAGGATGCTTGAGAATGCTTAGGACCTCAAGAACTTAGAGGACTTAGGGCATTCAAAAACTTAGGGAACTCAGAGAACTCAAGAAAATTAGGGAACTTAGTGGTTGAGTCATCAAAATGACTCCTCTTTATAATATTCCCTTAGGCATGTTAGGGTTTCGACGACACAATTTGTGTGGCCAAGATTAAAACATGACAAACGATGGAGATTAAAGTGGGGCAAGTGGTATGGATTAAGGCAGATGGATGGCTAGGATTAAAACATGATGGATGGATGGGATTAATTCATACATATATACATATATTTATTACATATAGATAATATATAAAATATTATTATTTAAATATATATTAAAAAAATATATATAAATAATGGATAATGTGGCGGGAAACTATAGATGAATGACAAGTGGCTAAATTTTGGTGTCTACATATAACAACTATGATTATTTTTAAGGGAGCCAAGGATAAATTGATTTGGAAGTTGAATAGTTCATGAGAATACACTACAAGATGTGGATATAATGTAAAGCACCAGAAAAATAGTAATATCACTTGAATATAGAGAGATATTTGGGATAGCCCAAGCATTCCTAAAGTCAAAATATTTGTTTGGCTACTAGGTCATAGAAGAATATTATCCTGGGATAACCTTATGAAAAGGGGTTCTTGTGGCCCCTATCAATGTGTTCTTTGTAAAAAGGAGGAAGAGAGTATAGACCATCTCTTGGGATATTGCTCAATAGTCTGAAAACTATGGTAATGAATTCTTAATATGTTTGGTAAATGCATGGTGATGAATAACATAATTGGAGATTGGTTAAAGCAATGGCATAACATTTATAAAAGTGAGACTTTACAAAAAATATGAGATTTATCAAAAGATACAATACTTTGGATTGTATGGATAGAAAGGAATAGAAGAATATTCAAAGGAAAGGAAAGTAGTTTAAAGGCAAAGAAAAGGAAGACATGTTTAGCCATAGAGAAGTCTAAACCAACCCTATCAACTCACCCAATCCCTAATATGGAAGCAAAGAGCCTTGATAGATGGAGTCAAGTCATTAAATGGAATTATAATGTTGGGTACAAGAGGAAAAAAAATAAGGCTAACAATATAAAGTGGAAACCACCAGATGTGGAGTGGGTTAAATTAAATTTTGATGGAGCATCTAAAGGAAATCTAGGACCAACAGGAGGAGGAGGAATAATTAGAAATAATAGAGGAGATATTTTTTCTCATTATGCTTTCAATAGTGGATTTAAGACAAATAATGAAGCTGAAGCTTGGGTGGTTTATGTAAACAAATGAAATGGAATAGAGTATGGATGGAAGGTGATTCTCTCATAGTAGTAAATGCAATTGTGAAGAAAGCAAAGGCTCCATGGAACATACAATAGATAATTGTGGAAATTCAAGATCTTGCTAAAGAGTTTGAAGAAATCAAGTT
This sequence comes from Wollemia nobilis, assembly GCA_028583015.1. Lineage (NCBI taxonomy): Eukaryota > Viridiplantae > Streptophyta > Pinopsida > Araucariales > Araucariaceae > Wollemia > Wollemia nobilis. The sequence goes on from JAQPPZ010003615.1 coordinate 2,468,457, forward strand.
TACACATACATTAAGGGAAGGAAACAAATATGCATATAGGCTAGCCAATAGAGGGGTTTTAATTGAGGATCGTGAAGTTAAATTATCCTTTCCATGGTTAGAGGAAGTAGTAATTTTAGCTGAATCTGATAATAAAATGTTGATTGCTTGAATCAAATAATGATTAAGATTTACTTTAATATTTTTCGTTGGTAATATATGTTTTATTCTATATTCATATAAACAATTTATTATAATTTTTGTGGTTGCACTTGTGTTTCAGGAAGGAAACTAGATATCCAGATTTAGTAAAGTGGACTATGATAGTACGGTGTTTTGGAAATATTACTCTACTAAGATGCAATGCATAGATAGTAGAGGTGGAGTTTTGGTATTGTGAAGGTTGCTATAAAAAAATATCAAGAAGGATGTTGAATTCTAGAATGTTTGTATTCATATAGAAAATGAAAATCAAGAATTCAAACATTTCATGTATAATGATGTAGATTTCTAGCTATAGCATATCATTTGAGATGAGAAGTGTATCTATTTGTAAACTCTCAAGCTCTAAAGAAGAGAGTTGTCATTTTTCAAGGGTGGGGACCTAAGTACAACCCCTTATTATCCAGCCAAAAAAACAACCTCACAATTTTTTAATACTTGTTTTTAGGGTTCTTATTCATTCCCCTAATATTCGAAGATATTGTTTTCATTTTTATTTTTTATTTTTATTTGTGGTTTTAGCCTCACTTCTTGTTAACACTTGTGATATTTGTTTTTGTTTTCTCATATCATTATCCATCTAGGTTTCTTTTTCTCTTTTCTAATATTCCCAACAATACTTTCATCTTCATCAATCTCTTCAATCTTCTCATATTGCTCAAAGACATAATATTTAGGTTTGCCTTGTTATGAGCAATTTGAAGATCAAGCAATAATCTCAAAAGCACAATCTTCTTTATGTTGCCCTAGAAATCCTTAAGTGGAAGGATTCTCTTCTATAGCAATTATCTTCTTATCCTACCCTAAAAAAGCTAAATTGTTATGGGTTTCTTCCATCTTCATTTCTTTATTCTTTATTATGTTACTCTTGAAACCTTAAAGTACAAGGGATAACATCTTCACCCCTTTCAATTTTATGACATGGAGAGGATTCTTTACTACTTGAGGAAAATGAAGATGATTTACTTGGAATAAACTTGACCTCTTTTTCATATTTGTATTAGGATTTCTCCACATCTTCTTTTGCACCTTTAATTCTTTTTAAACTTGCCAAATGATACTTTAGATAGGTTTTCATTGTATCTTCTTTTGAAGTGGAAGATCCTTGATTTGATCTAGCTTCTATCACTATATGATTTCCTTGCTTCCTTTTGCAGTTTATCCCACTGCTAGAATTTTTTCTCTTTCTTCATAGTTTTCACTTTGCAAACTCTTGCCATGTGTCCAATCTCATAACAATTATGGTATCAAAATACAATATTTTCATAATCTACTTGTTGATCCCATTCTCTTGATTTATATTTAATCTTAATGGATTGTGGTAAAGATTTTAAAATATCCATAGCAACACATATTCAAGTATATATAGCATGCTTTAACTCCTTAGTAGTTAGTCCTTCCTTGATAAATTCCCCTAGGGTATTTCTAATATTCTTCAAAATATCCTTATTTATAAGCTGATATGGAAGTCTAAAAAGCCTAACCCATACTAGAACCTTCTTAATAATTTTTTGTCTCAACAAAAAAAAATTCATTCCATGGTCTCAAATAAAGTGCATCTCTTCCCCTAAACCATGGGCCACCAACCATTATTTTATCCCTAATTTTTTAATTGGAAAAGATGATAAGGAAAAAATATTTAGGAAGAAAAGTCATAGAGTAATTTGAATTTAATCCTCACTTCCACTTGATACAATTTTGAATCTCCAAAACTCCTAGCCATGATCTATGAAAGTTATATATTAATCCTCTACATTTAAGAAGCATTATATCATGCTCAATCATATCATCCTTGATACTCACTTCTAGTGTAAAATTTGCTACCTAGATCGAACTTGCCATGTATTCACTCTTCTTCTTATCTCCAACTTGGGCCTCCATACTTCCAACTAGGGCATCCTAACTTCCCATTAGGGCTTTCAAATATGACTTTCCTTCCATACTAGCTAATGAGGCTCACTCTTGGCTTGCACTCCCTCTTGGTTCGCACTCCCTCTCGGCTTACACTCGCTCTTGCCTCACTTTCGACTTGCACTCCCTCTTGGCTCGCAATAGCCCCTATCTCTTTTTTTCTCAATATTCCTTCACTTCAACAATTTTTTGGAAACAATGTTCCATGCATTTATGGTAAGGGTTTGAAGCATTGATGCACTCCGGATGAACCTGTCACTCTTTCACCATGACTAAATCTTGACTTGCACTCCCTCTTAGCTCGCACTTCCTCCTAAATTCCACTTCCTTAAGTTTTTATATTTATATGATATACATATATTCTTATTTTTATAAATATATATTTTTATTGTTATTTATAATAACAATTAAAATCAATGGTAATAATTTTATTTTATTTATATCTTGAAATAAATTAACATAATATATGCACTTACTAGCATAAATTTTTTTTTCTCTTAATTACAAAGTTATATTCATAACATCGAAGTTTTTTAATCAAGAAAAAAAATTAAGGGATGAAAATTATATGTGTTATATACTTAAGAAAAATTACGAAATTTAGTGGTATTGTATATTATATTTGATAAATCTATTATTTTTATTTACATAAGTTTTATTTGGAAGCATCTGAGTTTACATTCAGTTGATCTTCAGATCCTTCAGATTTTGGTAAATTTGAACATGTTGCTACAACAATACTTTCTTCCTCAACAGAATGACAGGGACTTCCTTCTATAGACTCATTCTCCTAAAGGCCTTCTTTCTGCCAAGACTGCATATGAGACCCAAAAATTGTCTAGGGGAGGATATCTTTTGGTGGAAAGGGTTTGGTATCCTCGTTTGATCCCTAAGATTGCATTTTTTATGGTTATGTTTGCAAAACAAAATTTTGACTGTTGATAATTTATGCAAGAAAGGCTTTCATATTCTCAATATTTGTCTCTTGTGTTCTAAGGATGTTAAATCTATGGATCATCTTTTCATCCATTATGATTTCTCAAATAAGGTGCTCAATGCTTTACTAGATTTTTTTCTATCAAGTGGATGTTACCTCAAACTTTCAAGGAAATTTCACTCAATGGAAATCACTCTTCATTAGTCACAACTTCACTAGGGTGTTGGATCTGGTTCTTCCTTATTTTTTATGGGGTATATAGTGGGAGAGGAATATAAGAAATTTCAAGGATATTGCTAGGGATGAATCCTTTGTCTTTAGAAGGATTAAAGTTGCTATTGAGAATAACTTAATTGTCTTTACTACTGGAAATGGTAGGGAGAAAGTTGTGGAGAAAGGGGTTGTTAGTTGGAAATTGAATCTAAGGTTTTTTGCTCCTGTATCCATTTTTTCAAAAAGGATTGACTACTAGATGGTATAAACCAGATTAAGGGTGGGTCATTCTAAACTTTTATGGGGTTTCCAAAGGTAACCTTGGGAGGACAGGTGGAGGGGGTGTTGTTAGAAATGATTATGGTGAGGTCATTTGGACTTACGTTAAAGATTATGGTATTCAAACCAACCACCTAGTTGAAGCTAAGGCGTTTTTCTCGAGTGTTCATCATGTTTTTGAGAGGGACTTCAGAAGACTTCTCGTACAAGATGACTTCTTGAACATCATTCGATATTTACAGGTTGGAAAGACTAATAATTGTTTCATCTTGAATATTATTAAGGACACCTCAAAGATTTTGGAAGGTATGTTAGAAGTTAAAATTGAGCATATTTATAGGGAAGGTAACTAGACTACTGACGTTATGGCCAATTTGAGGGTATATAGTGGCCAATTCAAAATTTGGGAAGATAATTTCCCTCTATGATTAATGATAATTGTTGCTTTGAAAGCATTGGACCTACCTATACAATAGGCATTTTTATTGTCTTTCTGCTTGGTTGAGGTCTCCTTTGTGTTGTAGTGATCCTCTCTTTAGGGGGTCTTTTTTGGGGGGCTGGTCCTTTTGCTCCTTGGTGGTTTCCATTCTTAAGGAATATGCTTGGTGGTTTGCCCTCACCCTTGCTCTATGGGATTGGGGTTTTGTTATTTGCATCTTGATGTATTTGATTTCCTTTCAGTCTTATGCAAAAATAGAGCAGGGGGGCTGGTCTATGCTCTTGGGTGCTTTTTGGGGTTAAATTTTTTTCTTTTGGTCTTGGAGGTTGGACTATGCTTAATTGGCCTTCTATTTCTCTGCATCCTCTAATGTAAAAAGTTTTGGGACCTTTCAAACCCTATTTTTCACCATTAATATATATATCATGAAAAACTTAACTAATTAACTTTAAAAAGCATAAAAAATACCCTAATTTTATTTTTCAAAAATGACTCTTAACTGATAGATTGAGTGTTTGTATCATTGAAGTCAAAAAATTATTATTATTTTTTTGGATTTGGGTAGTGTGATAAACCCTTATGACCGATGCATAGGGCTGAGCAGTCTCCTCCTAGCCATGACCCATCATAAGGCTAAGAGCTATGCTTTTCAATAGGGGATTAACACATAACCATACACACACATCACAATTTGAACCTTGGACCTCCCAAAGAAGATCCAAATCCCAAATCGTTGCATTGTCCCCCCTAGGACCAATAAAGTATAATATTTTCTTAGTTCGAATATCAATGCTAATTTAGAGTTACCTTAATTTATTTTCATATTTCACTTTAACCTAAATAGTGTATTAATAACTATTTATTACTATTAGTTAGTATTGGACTATAGTGTTCAATGCATAAAACAAAATTATATTGATAATAAACAATCTTTATTTTTTCACAAGCTCATTGACACACATACACAAATACTTTGTGGTATAATACACAATCATGATGCACATATATTATACATGGTTAAGGTTCTTGATCTACTCACACTATAAGTTTGACCCTATCCTAGCAATTTATTATGGTTATTTATGTAAGGTTACATTCATCTTCATGTAAGATGACCCTTGTTACAAAATTTTGTATTCAAGGTGATTCAGTTAAGGTCATTTCCAATTACATTTCCACTCTCATTTATATATTATTATTACATAAATGAGTAAAGTGTAGTCTCTTCTACATATCATTTAGTATCAAGAGTGATGAGAATAGAGTTATAAAGTGGGAGTTAAGACATTGAAGATATTTTTTTAAGTGAAGGCTCCTCTGACCAACATAGAAACAATATTCAATTATCGTGCTATGAGAAATAAAAGACCTTGTTGGTTCAATAAATGTGATTATGAGAAGTGACTATGAAATCTACTATTCTACTCCTTAATAGATTGATCAAAGCATATATAAAGTGCACTAAATTTAAACATTGTTGATGCATTTTATAATTGAAAATGAATGAATGAAATTTTAATTTTGGAGGAAAGTTGAATATTTTTTATTTTTTAATTGATTATATGGGATAGAACCATACCCCATCCATATTACATCATCACCATGTAGTGATATCACAACAACTTAGATATTATCCATGTATTGCTTGGCAAGATTCAAACTTGGGTCTTCTCGTTGAATGTTGAGGAATCTAACCAGTTGAGCCAATACCATTTGATAAAGTTGAAGGTTTGAATTGTAAGATATTATTATAAAGTTATCGGGTCATCATGTATGTCCAACTTGTAAAATTTCAAAAAAAGTAAGCTATCATGCAAGTATTTAGTCATCTAATATCTAACAAGTAGGGTAATCATCAAATTACCAACAAGAATATGGGTTGTATATTCTGTTGGAGGTCATCTAACATAAAGTTTGAGTCATCATCAAATTATCAAGTTTTTGTCTAGATCGATAAAAATTGAAAGAGTCATTTTGTTGTGCACCATCTTAGGTAGTTATCTAGTCAAAATGAGGGTTGTCTAAAGAGGTGAAGTGCCAATATAATAACAAATCCAACGATTAAATTTTGTCTTGATAACTTTTCTATATATGGACATCGTATGAGTCTTGGCTTGTGGAGGGAGTTCTACTAGAGTTTATACACATTGACACCACCATTGCATGTAGAAGCTTCAATAAGGTAAAATATGAGGCTTAGGGTTGGATTTTCTTGTATCAAATATTGTTCAAATAAAGTGTAAGTAATTTTTATTTTTTTGTTGTTTTTAATTTTTGGAGCAGATTAGGATTTTGGAGAATTCTATAGCTTTATCATGGAGGCAATAGTAGGAGGATACCTCCCCCAAACCTTCTTTTTGAGATCCAGTATGATCAGGAGGTGGAGGACACTTGGGTAACATCCCGACCAAGGTTCCTCGTATGCCTATGAGAATACTACACTTAGATCCCAAGAAGAATTCCAATGGGTGCATGAAAGTGATGGATGGATCCTTGATATTTTAAATAAATAAAGGTAGAAATTTAGACAGGCATAAAGGATACAAAAAGAAAAGGTTTGATATGTAGATTCATGGGTTTTAGAACCCAACTATTAGCCTTAGGGACTAGACATCTAGAAACTGGTAAACTAAGGGAGATGTTCAAATCACACTCTAACCCAATGGTTATTTCCTAGTGCTCTTTAAGTGTGAAGAGGACTAAGCATGCATATTCCAGGGAGGGTCGTGGTTTCTTAGAAAAGCAGGCTTGTTCATGAAACCTTGGCATACAAAGTTTAAAACAGAGGAAGAAATACCTTTTGTGGGCCCTATATGGGTCAGGTTATTTGGGTTACCAACTGAATACTAGAACCCAATATTCTTTGTAGCCATTAAAAACACTCTATAAACCTTTATAATGGTGGTTGACAAAACTTATAGTTTGAAACAAATAATATATGCTAGAATGTGTGTTCTGATGGAAATTTAAAACCTCTTCCAAAAAATATCACATTATAAACAGAGGATGAAGCCTAGGAGCAAAAAGTTGATCATGACAACATCCCAATAAAATTTCACATATACCATGAGTATAGGCATATGGCGAGAGACTATCCACAGAAGTGCTCGAAGCAAATGCAAGTAAAGGAAAAAGTTCACAAACTTTCAAGAACCTAAAAATAAAGCACATTCAAAGAAAAAAGTAGATATGGAAAGTAGTGTGACACTAATAACAAATTTAATTCTTTAACTAATGAAGATCCAATTGCAGGATAATATTAGCAAATGGAGATAGAATCAATGGTGCGGTCAGTTCTTGAAGCAAATAATCAGTCCAAATTAGGGGAAAAGGCATTAGAAATAGATGAAAATCACATAAATAGGCAAATGGACATAAACTTGAACCATAGAGGTCAAAAAAGAAAAAATAAGCAAGATGCCAAAAAAGAAGAGAATGATACTTGTGAAACACATAGGATAACTTAGCCTGAAGTAGGATGACAAACCTCAATCTCCTATTAATAAGGCCTTGGTGGTATACACAAATGATCATGAAGGAGGATTTGCCCAAGATCCTCCTAGTATACAACATGAAAAGCATAAGAGAATGAATATGGATACCGATCAGAAAGTGGGACATAAGACCAATCAACACTACTTAGCAAAAGAAGAGTAAACTTTTGTTTCTAAGGGAAAGGTGACTCTTATCACCAAACTCTTAACCCACCCATCCTCATGATACTTATATCATGGAATGTAATGGGGATAAAATGCAGTCCCCTCAAATGCAATGAAATTAGAAGGTTGATTCATAGATATAAGCCAAACCTAATCTTTCTTTAGGAGACTAAGTTAACAATAGAGAATATGGAGACAATGTGTATCGTTCCAAATTTTTCGCACCCTTACCTTCAGGCTAAAGGATCCGTGCCCGAAAGGGGGATGCGAGAAGGATGGGACGGTACCTCGGACTGAGAGGCCCTTTGAAGGTCCCGCCTCTCGAGGGAGGGGTATTAAGGTGATTTTTCGACGGATGGTGGGGTTCACCAGGAAACGTTTAGTGGCAGTCTCCACGCCTAGGTTGGGAATGTGTTTAATGTGTTCAATTTTACTTTTAATCATCCAAGTCCTAGGTTTGGCCAAATGAATCTAAGTTGTTCTATATGAAAATGCAGATTTAAATGAATACAGAAAATAGATTTAAACAGAAAACACAGAGAATAAATTAAGTGAAGAAATCCATACCTAGTTCCGGATGTCTGATGGAGGTTCTAATTTTTGAAGCAGTCAAGATCGTCTGGAATTTGATAGGATCGTCTCCGATCTGACAAGATCGTCTGAGATCTGACGAATTCATCAGACGAATTCGTCAGAGACCTGCAATCAGAGAAATGGACACAGAATATAGAAAATGCAACTATACTGATAAAGGAAAATGATGTGAAATGACAAAATGATGTTAATAAGATAATCCCAAATAAAAATGTAAATAAATTATCATGCTTTAATAGCTAATCATGATTTTATTATGTACTTAAGCTATATGGGTGAACTCCAAGATGCAGAATAAAACATCAGACTAGAAGAGAAAAATGCAAACTCTGGGCAGTAATTGCCCCCAATGTTGACTGCAGTCAAAATCGTCTCTAATTTTGACGTGATCGTCCGAGATTTGTACAGGATCATCTGCGACGATCTGAGCTTGCTCCGGCTGAAGAATGACAAGGTTCCTGCAAGAAAATCCGAAAAGCACAAATGCAGATAATGATCCAGGGTATTATAATGCATGCAAAGATCGAATTACAGGGAAATTCAGCCAGGGGAATGTCAAGGGGGGTCCTAAGGTTTAAATAGGCTTAGGAGGGAGGTTAGGAGGTTGGAGATCATCCTAATCTGGAAGATCTCCAATGGGGGAGGTCTCTAACGGCGCAGACACGCTTCTGCCCAACTTAGAGACGTCGTTGAAACAGAAGCTAATTTTGAAAAATCAGTTTTGGGACGAAATCGTCTGGACGTTCTGCTCTAGACGAATTCGTCCGATCTGAGGCGATATCGTTGATCGGCGACGATATCGTCCAACGGACAAAACAAACTCTAAAAATGGCACGAAAAATGAGGAAACGGGTAGCAGGCGGTTTTGGAGCGATTTTGGGGTTAAAATTTGAATTTGAATTATTACTAAAGTAATTTAAATTATTTGCTAAGGTTTACTGCGCCAATTTTAGGGTGCTACATTTTGCCCCCTCTTTAGCGAATTTTTTGAAGAAAATGCGTTAAAGATGAGTTCTTCTCGATTTACGAGAAAGCAAAAATTATTCCCATTTTTAGGCGACGATTCTTGGTCGAATCGTACGACAACTTACTATGGTGCCCCCTCCGTGTTTTTACCCAAATCGAACGTTTGAGGTAAAAACACGAAAAGCAAAATTTTAAAATGTTTTTAATTGTTTTTGAATAAAATTAAGAAAAATAGGGTAAAACCCTAATTCATTGTTACTGTTCATTTTCCTGGTTTCTAGAGCTCTGCAGACAAGATGGTCGAGACAGCGCACAGATCGACAGAGGTCCGATGCGGGCTACGGGTAAGGGTCCAAACTTAATTTAGAATGCTTTAATTTTGAATTTCATGCTTTTTAGATTAATTTTGAATGATTTTTGAGCATCGCGGCCGTTTTTGGGCCGTCAACGTCGTCGGGATGAAATCATCTCAATTTCATCGAAATCGTCTCGATATCGTCGATTTCGTCCAAGGACGAAATCAGTGATATGGAGACGATTTCATCCTATAAGGGATGATTCCCTCTTGCAAAATCGGAGATGAATTTTCTCAAATTGTGGACGATATCATCCAGTAGATGACATCATTATTTGTATGAAATTGAACTTGTTTTACTTGCATTTTTAATCACTGTTTTATTAATGATTTTTATTGTTTTGTTGTTTATGTTGTAGAGAGGATTACTAAAGAGCAGAGAATGGAAATACGACGGGCTGAGGGATGACTTGGCCACTCTATCTCAAGCAGAGCGAGATCGGTTGGCTCAAGTCGGCTTGCAGCATGTGGCAGATATGCCACATGTTTCTACAGATATGGGGCTATTGATAGCCCTAGCAGAGAGGTGGTATCCGGGTTCTTCCTATTTTCGGTTACCGACAGGGGAGATGACTCCCACATTGGAGGATGTATGGAGGATTTTGAGGATCCCCATACAAGGATGGCTAATAACTCCCATGGCCAATCAGGGCCACGCGATGATGCGACTGTGCGGAGATCCGAGCTTCACCCTGGAGAAGGGCGGAGTGAACATCGAGTCGCTACGCCGGATGCCTGGGGCATCTAGACTGACACAGGTTTTGGCTGGGGTGGTAGGTGGTCTGCTTGCTATGCCATCGAGTGGATGCAGAGTACCATGGCTACTGATAGATGTGGTCTGTGACATGAGAGACCATGGGTACTAGGTTTGCTTGGGGGAGCTTTGTACTATGTCGATTGTATAGGATCCTGCATGGGGTCGTATACAAGGGCGGCCAATGTCTGGTCATGACATCATTACTACAGGTTTGGTGCTGGGAGCACATCACGGTGCGGAGGCCGATAGGGCTCCCACTGATAGGGATTGATGGGGAGAGGCCCCGAGCTTTCTACTGGTGGCTCCGGAGAGGGTCACAGCGGCGGATAGATCTGCCAATGTCCCGGAGACTACTTGATGACCTTGTCTCCGACCAGATCACCTGGAGGCCTTGGAGAGATCATCCAGGGTGGGCCGAGGATGGACAGGAGCTGGCTCACGTTAGGCGAACCTATTGGCTGAGGATGGAGAGGGGAGAGGTGGAGCTCCATCGCTATGACCGAGTTTTGAGGTAGTTCGGTCTACAGCAGGGGATCCCATCTCTCAGAGACTACGAGTTTTCTCGGACCATTCGGGATAACACTACAGTCAGCGGGGCTCCAGATATGCAGTGCTTCTGGAGTGAGGATGCGGATGATGCCCCCATTCAACCAGTGGATGGGGACGACACAGGGGTTGCTGACGGCTACGATGCCTGGTACTCAGGCATCCGCCCTCCTCGGATGACGAGGGCTTAGGGTTCGATTCACGTAGTTGTGCGTCGGATGGGGAGGCGGTGCCAGGTGGCCATTGAGGCGGCATAGGGTCACAGCGGGAGAGAGCAGAGGAGGCCACAGGCTCGGCAGAGGCCGTGATAGTGGGAGAGGAGGGAGGAGAGACCCCCTTCTCCATGGAGAGAGAGAGGCCACCATCGCCCGATAAGGGCAAGGGTGTCGAGGTAGGAGAGAGTAGCGAGATGGCTACTCTTCGGGTGAAGACTGTTCGTCTCCAGGCTCAGGTGTAGACTTTACAGGATGAGGCTGCACGACACCGAGAGGAGGCCACACAGCTCAGAGATGAGGTCGCACGCCTCAGAGCATGGAGCGGAGGGGTGAGCACTCGGGACTTAGCATGGGCTATTGCCCAGATCACATTCTATCAGATGCTATACCACCATATGGTACCGGAGGGGCAGAGGTTACCGTTGTCGGCCCACATTGCGGAGCCTGTCATGATGAGGTCATCGAGGACATCATCACGATCAGAGTCCAGGACTCATAGCACCACACGGACTACGATGGGGCCACCTCGTCCACCTCAGGGCGGGGGAGGAGATGAGGCTGAGAGCTCGAGGGGTTCTCGAGGCTAGCTGCTATAGATTGCACTGCATAGATTGATACATAGTGCTTATTATTATTTTTTTGATAGAGGATTGAGTATGCCGAGGTACAGATTGTGGCATACCGATCCAGTTTTGAGATGATGTAGATATTGTTGATATATATATAGATGAGATATTTTTTGATCATATGACTTGTCTTATGTGTTTGTATGATGCTTTAATGTTTTGGTGTGATTGATTTGATGATTCATGTAATTATGTCATTTGGAAATATTATGGTTTGAATGTCATGCTTTTAAAATTTTAAATGAAATAATCTGATGTAAACAATTGGTGGTTGTGGTGTGATAATTTGATAAAAATAAAAGGGGACTTTTAACAATAATTTCAAAGGACATTGTCGCTATTATAGACCATTTCATGGAGTCGCCGCTCACTCGGTCGTCAAGCTAATCCTGGTATAGAAATATTGCTAAAAGTAAAAGAGTGCTTAAGAGACTGTCTTAAGACTTTGTTGTGATGATGCAAATGATGATGATGATGATGATTTGTTTTCAGATTTCCATGAAAATATTATGCATGAAATATTTTAAAATGACTTTTGCTAGGCATAAATTCCTAAGTGTGATAAATTTTTTGAATAATTCCCTAGGAATTATACCATCATTGCAAAATTGAATTTTGACATAATGACATGAAATAGTAACAATGTGCGTTGATTTAAAACATAATTGTGTAACATAATGATTTAAGTCATATGTTTTTATGCTTTTAAATAAATGGAAAATAAAATTAATACAATGGTTTGCGCTAGGCATAGAATATTTAGGTATAAACTTATACCATCATCGCGAAATCCAAAGGAGAAAATAATAGTTTTATTGCATGGTTGATTTTTAATTTTTGAAAATAATCAAAAAATATGAAGATGAGGACTTGCGCTAGGCATAAAATTCCAATTTTGGTTTTGGAACTATACCATCGTCGCGAAAGTCAAAAGTTATATATAAATGTAACTTTATTGCATGTTTTTGAAAATGATTTTGATTTTTGATAATGCATGTAGTTGTCTTTATACTAAACAACTGTTCTCCAAAGAAGAAAATGAAATTATTCCAAACAATTTGCAAAAATATTTCAAAGTATCTTAAAGACAAAAGTTAGATTTATAAGGAATCCCATGTGCGTATGTGAGTTCATTTCCGATCTTGATTTATCATAATGATACACAAAATCTCTCAAATACAAATGTGTGTGCAATTGCATTGTTCATTTACCAGTTTTGAGCAAGATAATTTGATACAAGTGATTTGAATTAACCAAATAAGTGTTCATTAACCATGATTTAGATGCATATAACCATACCAGACTACTATGTAAGTCAGGTTATCAAGAGCTAGCTAATCCATAAGCAGACATAGGTCTATACAAAAGAAGGTCGCTAATGTGACAGACATATCACCACGCTAGGAGTTACCCAAGGCCAAGCGGGTTGGGCACAAACCACCTGTTATGGGGCTTACCTCACGGTTTTCGAATAATTGAGAATTCCAGGGATTCAAGCTCATCAACCCTTCTTTTCTTTTCAATGGGTAGGGAAAGGGATTTTATTGCTTTTGCTTTTGCTTGTTTTGCTTTTTTTTTTTTTTTGTATTTTTCTTTTTCGTATCTTTTGCTTTGATATTTGAGATAATGCTGAAATAGTGCTAAGAGAGTACAAAATGATTTTGAGATAATGCTTCTTTTTTTTCTCATGATTTTTCTTGACTTTTCTTTTCTTCCTATGCTAGGGATACTTGCTCGGATTAGTTGTAGAGCAAGGGATTTTTATTCCGGGTAGGGGTGAGCTTGTCCTTTTGTCAATTCTCAAATATTCTAGACCATGTGCATGATAGGATAGCAGGGGAAACTTTTCGCTCAAGAAACCACTTCTACTATGTAGCATAGCATGGACATTACAAATATAATCATTTTATTGTGAAAGAATATGCTTGGTTTAAGTAAATAACAAGATCAATTCTCTGTGCTCAAACTTTATTTAATTGAATTTTGTGGACTTTGATATAAGAGAGATTAGTAATCATGCCAGATAAAATCAAGATATTTATTTTTGTGTTTGTGATAGTGAGGGATTCCAAATAAATGCTAATTTATCCAAAATAACTTGAAAATATAACTGCAATACTTGAAGAAGAAATATATACAACAAATATTTTTGAGGAGTTTGATGATTTTGACTCTCTCTTTCTTCTTTATTTTTTTTGGTTTCGAAAGAGTCAATAATATTGTTGTTTTTACTTTTATTTTTGTTTGTTTTTGTTTAAACAGTTTTATATATATTTTTAAAATGAGACAACATGCAAAATATATACAAATGATGAAATGACCAAATTTTATGCGTAATATCGCTTAAGATGCATAATATTCATAGGTTCTTTTAAATCTTTACCATCTAAGGTAGCTAATTTGTATGCTCCCGATTCAAACTTAGCAGTGATAATATATGGTCCAAGCCGGTTGGGCTCAAATTTACCTTTAAGGTCTTTAGTTGCATTAGTATTTTTTTTTTTTCTTTTAAAACAAGGGGTCCGACCTCAAAGGATCGATGACGAACTTTCTTAGCAGATGATGATTTTTTAAGCTTGTGGTGGGCGGAGAAGATGCTCCAAAGCATTGATGCGCTTTTCATCTAGGAGTTCCACTGGTGTGGGGGTCTCCCTCTCTATTTCATCCCCTACTTTGGTGTCTTGAAGTAGTAGAGCCAAAGAAGGAACTTCTAATTCAAAGGGAAAAATAGCTTCAACACCATAAACCAAGACAAAAGGTGAAGTTCCAGTGGGAGTTCGAACACTAGTTCGATAGGCCCACAAAGCTGGATATAATTGAATGTGCCAGTCGCGGCGCATTTATTGACCAATCTTTTAAGAATTTTGATTAGGGTTTTGTTAGATGCTTCTGCTTGACCATTACCTTGAGGATAATAGGGAGTGGACCAACGATGTTGAATCTTATATTTTTGGCATAATTTCTTAACATCTTTATTTTTGAAACAAGTTCCATTGTCTGAGATGAGATTTGCAGGAATTCCGAACCTACAAATGATTTGATTAAAAATAAATTTAGAGACTTGTGTTCCAGTGCAGGAAGCTAAAGGCATAGCTTCAACCCACTTCGTGAAATACTCGGTGGCGGTTATGATGAATTTGTGTCCATCAGATGACACAGGATTAATTTTGCCAATAATGTCTAAGCCCCATTTTGAAAAGGGCCAAGGAGATGAAATAGCCTGCAGTTCTTGTGCAGGGGCATGGACAAGGTCAGCATGTTTCTGGCACTTGTCGCAATGGCGCACATAATCATGTGCATCATTCTCCATGGTAGGCCAAAAGTATCCTATCCTAAGGAGCTTTTTAGCAATGACACTACCACTGAAGTGTCCTCCACAAGATCCATCGTGGGCTTCACTCAAAGCTGATTTGGATTCTTCTAGATTCAAACATCTTAATAGGATACCTTCAAAAGATCTCCTATATAAAGTATTGCCAATTATTACAAATCGACTTGCTCGTCTACGTAATAACCGACGTTGGTTTCTATTAGAACTGGCAGGGAAAGTCCCATTTTGAAGAAAATCAAATATATTCGTATACCAAGGTTCAGGAGTAGTTTCATTGATTAGAAACACATCCAAAGGTTCTAAGCATGACTTATTTGAAGTGGGTTCCTGGAGTCGACGAATAATGATGGTGGCATATTCGTCATCTAACTCCAAGGGCAGAAGAGAGGCAGCTGCAGCCAAAGCGTCAACCGCACGGTTGCTAGTTCGAGGAATAGCTTCCAAAGTAACTTTATCAAACAAGGATAACAATTGCAAAACATATGCTTTATATGGGCGTAATTTATCATCTCTGGTTTGATAAACTTCATTAATTTGATTTATGACAAGTTGTGAGTCACCAAAAACCAATAAACTTTTGATTTTCAATGCCAAAGCAGCTCGTAATCCAAGGATTAGAGCTTCATATTCAGCAGTATTATTAGTGCAAGCAAATGTTAATTTGAAGGACAGAGGAAGAAGATGTTTTTGTGGAGATATTAAAATAATACCCGCACCAGCCCCACTCATGCATCGGGCTCCATCAAAGTATAAGGACCATTGTTCAATATGGTCTGCCTCTAATTGAAGGCATTCATCAGGAAACTCAATGATGAGGGGATGGGTAGACTCTAAGGGTGCAGCAACTAATTGATCTACTATGATTTGACCCTTAATAGACTTTTGTCCTATGAACGTGAGTTCAAACTCACTTAGAGCAAGAACCCACTTTGTTGTACGACCCGATAAATAAGGTCGACTCATGAGATACCGCAAGGGATCATATTTAGCAATGACATATGTTTTTTGACTGAGCATATAATGGCATAATTTCTGTGTAGAAAATACGACTGCTAGACATAATTTTTCTAATGAGGTATAACGAGTTTCATAACTGATGAGGGTTCTGCTAATGTAATAATTAGCACGTTCTTTCTTCTCATCATCAAGCTGAGCTAACATAGCTCCTAAGGCAGAATCAGAAGCAAAAATGTACAAGATAAAAGGACGATCAGATCTAGGTGGTGAAAGCACAGGTGGGTTAAGGAGGTATTGTTTGAGAAGTTCAAAAGCTTCCTTACATTCGTCGTCCCAATTAAAAGGGACATCCTTCTTAAGAAGCTTAAGAAAGGGACCGGTTTTGTCCGCCAGCTTATCGATGAAGCGACGGATAGCTTGAAGCTTACCTTGTAAACTTCGTAATTCAGATATATTGGTAGGTGCGGGCATATCTGTGATAGCCGCAATCTTGAGAGGGTCAATTTTGATACCACGTAAAGAAACTAAAACCCCTAATAATTTACCGGACTTGACTTCGAATATACACTTGGCTGGATTTAATCGAATAAGATATTCTCTTAACCGATTGAATACTTTTCTTAAGTCATTTAAATGATCATCTTCATTAATAGAGCGAGCTATAATATCATCTACATAATCATGTAGGATATCATGCATCATGTCATGAAAAATATAAGTCATAGCTCGTTGATATGTTGCACCTGCATTCTTTAAACCAAATGGCATCACTTTCCAACAAAAGGTACCCCAAGGGGTAATAAAGGTTGTTTTAGCCTGATCTTCAGGAGCTATCCTGATCTGATTATAGCCAAAAAATCCATCCATTAGGGACATCATTCCACTTCCGACGGTAAAGTCAATGATTTGATCCATGTTTGGAAGAGGAAAATCATCTTTAGGGCATGCGGCGTTAATATCTCTAAAGTCTATGCAAACCCTAACTTTGGTAGCTTCTTTCTTGGTGACTGGAACTACATTTGAGATCCATTCAACATAATCAATAGCCTGTA
This sequence comes from Wollemia nobilis, assembly GCA_028583015.1. Classification (NCBI taxonomy): domain Eukaryota; kingdom Viridiplantae; phylum Streptophyta; class Pinopsida; order Araucariales; family Araucariaceae; genus Wollemia; species Wollemia nobilis. The sequence goes on from JAQPPZ010003615.1 coordinate 2,485,495, forward strand.
TAAAAACAACATTCAGGAGTTTTTCTAACTCCCCTTTGACTAGCAAGGCCACTTTGGGATGCATTTTTCTGAGTTTTTGTTTAACAGGTTTAGCATCCGGATGGACTACTAGGTGATGCATGACTACAGAAGGGTCTAAACCTGGCATATCTTCATATGTCCAAGCGAAGACATCTTCATATGCTTTAAGGAATGCAATGTATTGCTCTTGTTTTTCTTGACTTAATTCTGATCCAATATTGATTATGTGGGGATTATCCTCAGTTCCAATGTTAATTTTAATGACGTTTTCTACTTCCATGTGTAGATCTTTTTCAAAATTAGGTGGGGCGGGTGAAACGCCCAATTCTTGTAATTATTTTAAGGTTAAGTTGGATAATTCATCTTGAGGAGTGGTGGCCTCAAGCTGGGCTATAGTGGGTATAGAACCATCAAAATAAAAACCATTGTGTAACAACTCTTCAATGGAGACATCATGGAAAATATCTCCTTCCAACTCATCATCGGATTCAACAATCATTTCAGGGTAAGCTATGGATAGCATATTGCAGGTAAATGACTGATATTTTAGAGGCAAATCATCATGCCCATCTAAATAATCTTGATAACATATGAGTTGATCATCATCTTCAAAAGGGAAGGGTTGACCCTTACTAGGAAATAGGCCCACACCACATCGGGCGGGCCATGGCTCTACCTCAATAGGTTCTTTCATACCATTTTGGAAAGGTCCCAAGCCTTTCCCTTTATAGCCCATTTTAAGCATTATGGGTTTAGCTTTGATATATTCATTAGCAAGATAGCATCTAGCATATCCATCATAATGAGTTTTGATGTTTCTGGGTATTCTTCCCCAGTCATATCCCTTATAAATGAAGGCACAACTCCCGACTTGGTAAGTACTTCCCATAGGTTGTGGGAGGCCCAAGGTACGAGGAGAAGGCGGCAAATTACTTAAAATAATGGAATCTTGCATAGAAGCATTTGTTTTTTTTGATATAAGAATTTTAGATAAATCAGGTAAGAGTTCATCAAAAAGAGCATAAGATGTAGAAGGATCATTCCCTATATCTTTAGATGTGGAAGGTATGATAGATGTAGATAATGTGGAGGTGTTAATAAATGGGTCTATAGGTTTTGAAATTATAGGGATGGAACATGAAGAATTGGTTGTGGATTTAAGATCCTTTTGAGGTTCTAGTGTGGTTTGTTTAGAAGATGGTTGAGGTAAATGTATAGGTGTAGTTGATGGGGTAGATGATGTTATGGGTGTGTGTTTCACACGTTTAGATGAAAAATAAGAATTAGGATGTGTGGATGATAGAGCGGGGCAAAATTGCACTCCAACAGGTTCTGCCAAAGCACACATATCAAAGGGTCTAGGATCACCATGGATAGTGACCAACTGGTTTTTAAATTCGAATTTAACACACTGATGTAAAGTGGAGGGAACCGCTCGCATCGCATTGATCCAAGGGCGACCCAAAAGTATATTGTATGAGGCAGGGCAATGTACAATAAACACGGTTGTATCTAGGGTTCTAGGACCAACTTGCAAGGGTATAGTAATGACTCCACAGGTTTCTTGTGTTTCGTCATTGAAAGCTTTGATAATCATATCCGTTCTTTTCATTTCATCACTTCTAAACCCAAATCTTTGGTAGAAGTCAAAAGTGCATATGTTTAAAGATGAACCATTATCAATCAAGACTCGTTTAACAGCTACATCTCCAATTAGGGCGGTAATATATAAGGGGTTATCCTTATGTAAACTATGTTGTGGTATATCTCTATCTCGAAAGTCAATACAATCGACTTCTCGAGTGATGATAGTATTGGACATGGCTTCAGGTTGAATATTTTGAGGTACCATCATTTGGCTTAATGTAAGCATTAACTCATCCCTATGGGTAGGAGAAGATCTTAACAAATCCAAAAGGGAAATTCTAGCTGTAGTATTGGATAATTGTTCATTAATATTGTAAGGAGGCTTAGGTTGAACATTAGACATATGATTCCCTTTATTGGGATTTTTCAAAATAAATGGAGCTGATCCATCATTCTGAGTTTGATCCTGTTGAGAGTTTTGAGCCTGTTGTCTGGTAACAACTCCGATGGTACCTACAATGTTATATTGAAGACGTTGAACTGGTCTTGGTTGAGCGTTTATGGCTTGTTCATTAGGAAGGAACTGATTAGAAGAGGGTCGAGTAGTAACTCTTCTAGGAAATGGTTCTTCCGGAACCATAGCATCTGTGATAGGTTGAATAGGATCTGATTCATTTTCAGAACTATTCGATTGATTTGAGGTGATGTCTATTTCACTTTCAGTATCCGATTCTACATCACTAGGATCCGATGTTTGAGTATTATATAAGGGTCTGGTCGTGACCATGGATAAAGTTGTGTCAAATATTTGAGGATCCTGAACAGGTAATTGTCCGCTAATAGTCCCTACATATCGGGTAGGAGGGGGAACATTATGATGTTCGATTTGATTAGCCACCTCTTTACCATGTTGTGGTAAAGGATGTTGAAATATGTCCAATGATTGATTAGCATTTTGATTCTGATTTTGGGGAATGTTCTTTTGAGCATTATTAGGAGCATTTTGTTTAGGTTGGAAGGCTTGCACCTCCATTTCATTATTATCAATCAAGTCTTGTATTTTATGTTTTAATATTTTGCAAGAGTTTGTAGAGTGTCCAGGTCCTCTATGGAAATCACAATGTAAATCAGCTCTGTATCCGGGTATAGTTGGATCAGGTTCCCGGATAGCTGGTAATTGAATCAAGCCTCGTGCTAGTAATTGAGGAAGAATGGTTGATAAAGGTTGATTCAATCTAGTAAATTCTCGGGGTGGTTTATCAGGAGGTTTTAATATAAACTTCTCCGTTGTCTTCATTGTATTGATATTAGCAATGTTTCTACTATCAGTGACTCCGTCACCTACAACTTGTTTGTTTTTATACTGATTTTTGGATGTTTTCTCATCATCTTTCTTTTTGAGCTGACCTCTCCTAATGAGAGCATCTTCTACCCTTCGAGCTAAGTCTATAGCTTGATCGAAGGTGGTTAAGGTAGCGATTGATAACTCATAAGATATTTGTTCTTGCAAATTATTAATAAAAATGTCCAACATTTCCCTATAAGGTAGCACAAAGTGCGGTTTCCTATCAATTGCCTCCATCTAGCTAAGAAATCAGCAAAACATTCATCTTTGTCTTGTTTTAAGTTGTACAAATCTTTAATGGTGACATGCCTCTCGATGTAGGCACTAAATTGATGCACAAAATATTCAGTTGTTTCTTCAAAATTTCTCAAAGAATGAGTGGGCAATTGATAGTACCACTCCAATGCCATTCCTCCTAAACTTTTTGGGAACATTTTTAGTAATAGCAAGTCATCATGTGATATATCATGACATGCTATCCTAAACATGCGAAGATGCTCTATGGGATCTTCAGTTCCTTTATATATAGGCAGGACGGGCATGGGAAAGTGTTTAGGGTATGGTTGTGCTACAACTATGGGATCCAAAGGCTGACTACACATCTCTCGATAATTGTACGAGGGATGGTAGGGATCTATCTGGTCCATGCGGGAAGCTAACTATTTCACCATGGCTTCCAGATTATTGGTTTGCCCACCATATTGGTTCGGTAGGGCATTAATATGGGATTTGTGAGCATATGATGGAGGGACATGAAGATTAGATGCTATATTGCTATTGTGTAAATTGTTGGTAGGAAGGGTGTTATGAAGAAGTTTTGAAGTTGTATTATGTTGTGATTGTTGAAAATTGGTGTTTGGCTTCATTTTAGGTTTTTGTCGATTTGAAGCATATTGATCAATAGTTTGGCGAAATAAAGCAGTGAATGAAGGTCTCTTTTGTGTGGGAATGATTTTAGGCTCAATAACAGGTTCCTTAGGGGGTTGGGTAACCTGTTGTTTTTGCATGTTCTGAATCATAGTGACCATATCTCTATTGGATGGTCCAGCTTTATCACTTTCTTGATCAACAAAGGACAAGGGATTAGTGTGTATGTTAAACATATCTTCCATGGCTGCTTGAGTGTCACTAATTTGTCCTCTATCAATACGAACTGCCATATTAAGAGCACCAATGTTATTATTAAAAAATTTCCAGAAATGATCTAAGTTATCAAAAGCAATAGTTCCATCTGGAGCCATTCTAGGGGATGAGGATCCTTCCTCTTTAACATTTTCTTCTTGTTCATCTACAACAAGCTCATCTTCTGGCTGTTCTAGAGTTTCTCCTTCCGGAATTGAATCTTCAGGAAGGACATTTGGGTTTTTTGTTTTGTTTCCTAGCCAATCTTCTTCTTCTTCTTCTTCAGTTTGTTTACCATTCCTAAGTCTAGGCATTGTGCTTAAATTTAGATTTCAGCAAATATATATATATATATATATATATATATATATATATATATGCAACAAGCTTAAGAGGTATATATTTTAATTATATACCTACTATAGTATTTGAAATAAAATGTTTTAGTTTTGTTATGTTTTTGGTTTTTCTTGTTTTTTCTGTTTTTGTAACAATATTATAAAGATAACAAACAACACACTAAATGCAAGAAATAATAATAATGAAAGCAATGATCTAGTTTTCTATAAACAATTTATAAATATCATTAATGGGCTCAAGTTCTTCAGGAGTCATGAAATGTTCTTCTTCAAATTGAAAATTTTCTTTCAAGAATTTGACAAAAAGTGCTATAGTGATATTATCTGTCTCAGACTCTGGTTGGTAGAAATAAAGTTCGTGGCAATATTCTCGATATAACACAGCTCTAGGAACTCTATTCCACCTTTTCCTAATCATAAGATTGACCTCTTGGACTTCTATATGAACTAGGAATTGGCGTACCACAGCTGCGTTCTCGAGGTATTCCTCGAAGGTGAACAATTTTGAAGACACAAGAGCTCTCCTATAAGCTAACCACCTATGGCAAGCTCTCTGAAGTTCATGATAAAAAATGAGTTGATGAGGATCCAGGATCCTATCTAGGGCAAACCTCTTGATTTGTCTAAGTTCGATTGATCTAGATGAAATGATACCTAGCCTCCTATCAAGTTCTTCCCACAAAAGTTGGTTTCTATCTGTTTCAGGCACACTAAGCACAGAATTAACTTCTATGGCTGCTAATTGGTTTTCAACATTTATAGTGACAGCTAGTCTTTTCTTAGGAGCTACCATCTAGACATGATATGCAACTTAGTAGTTTTCTAATGATTTTAAATGCATCTATGTTTTTTTTTTTTTTCAAAAGGTTTTAGTTTCACGTCGGGTTCACCAAAATGTATCGTTCCAAATTTTTCGCACCCTTACCTTCAGGCTAAAGGATCCACGCCCGAAAGGGGGATGCGAGAAGGATGGGACGGTACCTCGGACTAAGAGGCCCTTTGAAGGTCCCGCCTCTCGGGGGAGGGGTATTAAGGTGATTTTTCGATGGATGGTGGGGTTCACCAGGAAACATTTAGTGGCAGTCTCCACGCCTAGGTTGGGAATGTGTTTAATGTGTTCAATTTTACCTTTAATCATCCAAGTCCTAGGTTTGGCCAAATGAATCTAAGTTGTTCTATATGAAAATGCAGATTTAAATGAAGACAGAAAATAGATTTAAACAGAAAACACAAAGAATAAATTAAGTGAAGAAATCCATACCTGGTTTCGGATGTCTGATGGAGGTTCTGATTTTTGAAGCAGTCAAGATCATCTGGAATTTGACAGGATCGTCTGAGATCTGACGATTTCCTCAGAGACCTGCAATCAGAGAAATGGACACAGAATACAAAAAATGCAACTATACTGATAAAGGAAAATGATGTGAAATGACAAAATGATGTTAATAAGATAATCCCAAATAAAAATGTAAATAAATTATCATGCTTTAATAGCTAATCATGATTTTATTATGTACTTAAGCTATATGGGTGAACTCCAAGATGCAGAATAGCAGAAAATAACCATAAACTGATCTAAATGCAGAATAAAACAGTAGACTAGAAGAGAAAAATGCAAACTCTGGGCAGTAATTGCCCCCAATGTTGACTGCAGTCGAAATCGTCTCTAATTTTGATGTGATCATCCGAGATTTGTACAGGATCATCTGCGACGATCTGAGCTTGCTCCGACTGAAGAATGACAAGGTTCCTGCAAGAAAATCCGAAAAGCACAAATGCAGATAATGATCCAGGGTATTATAATGCACGCAAAGATCAAATTATAGGGAAATTTAGCCAGGGGAATGTCAAGGGGGGTCCTAAGGTTTAAATAGGCTTAGGAGGGAGGTTAGGAGGTTGGAGATCATCCTAATCTGGAAGATCTCCAATGGGGGAGGTCTCTAACGACGTAGACACGCTTCTGCCCAACTTAGAGACGTCGTTGAAATAGAAGCTAATTTTGAAAAATCAGTTTTGGGACGAAATCGTCTGGACATTCTGCTCCAGACGAATTCGTCCGATTTGAGGTGATATCGTTGATCGACGATGATATCGTCCAACGGACAAAACAAACTCTAAAAATGGCACGAAAAATGAGGAAACGGGTAGCAGGCGGTTTTGGAGCGGTTTTGGGGTTAAAATTTGAATTTGAATTATTACTAAAGTAATTTAAATTATTTGCTAAGGTTTATTGTGCCAATTTTAGGGTGCTACACAATGACTAAGAAATTGTGGCCCATGGGTTGGTCAAAATATCTTAGCTCTCAAATAGCTTTGGGTGGGCTCTTCTATCTATGGGATCCAAAGGAATTTATGGTGCATGCAACTATGGGAAGCTAGGGTATTCTAGGACTTCAAGGACAATGGAGGAAAAAGGACCAACAACTCCTATGTATTAACATATATGCAGCCACTACTATAGAGGACAAATAGAGGTAGTGGGAATATATCTAACACCTTAGGCTCCAATTTCCCAATGACGTGATTATCCTAAGAGGGGATTTTAACACCATTCTCTCCTTAGATGAAAATATGGTAGGGATGAGAAAATTGAACACTACAACTAATTCAATGCATGAGGACTTGAGGCATCTCCACCTAATTGATGCTAAGCCTGATAATGAATTTATGATATGGAAAAACAAACAAATGGAGCTCACATGTATCCTAGAGCGCTTGGATAGGTTTGTAATATCATATGACCTCTCTCTAGAAATAATTCTAAATCGCTTATCCTTAATAATGGAGGAGTAGACCGCTGGACTATATTGCTAGATATTTGGAAATGTAATAGGAATTACTCACCCTTTAAATTCCAAATCATGTGATTGAAATATACTTCATTTAGGACATTAGTTTTTCAGTGGGTGAGGGAAGGAAAAACAAGATATGACACTTAGTAGTATTGCTTCATCAAGAGATTACAATTCATCAAAATGAGAATTAAGGAATAGAACTAGCATAAGTTTAGGGATGTGAGAGCTAGAAAGGTAGGTTGTGCTTTCAACTAGAGCAAGTTAATACTCAGATTTTCTCCTTGGGAGTTATAGAGGAGCTCAAAAAATAAGAAATCCAGCCCCAAGCTATATTCTTTCTGAGTCATGGATGGGGTTTGAGTTTTGTCCCTAAGTCCTTTCGAATTTTAAAGAGGTTCCCTCTTCTTATAAGAGTGGGGGGTCCCTAAGTCCCATTTGAGTGAATGGTATTTAGTCCCATTCATTCCATCTCTTATGAGTTAGCAAAATGGGAAAGGAAGGAGGAGTTATTGTGGAAATAGATCCAATGGTTGAAGGAAGATGACATAAACTCTAATTTTTTATATAAATCTCTTGGCCATACGAGTTTCAAACTTTGTGCCTTCCTTGAATACCAACATCGGTGATCTAGTTTACTCTTGGGATGGGATGAATAAAATTACCACATACTACTTTGAGGAACTTTTATCTAAAGTCCCCTTGGACCTTAGGAATCAAGAGGAAGTTCTATAAGGAATTCCTTCCCTTATTAAGGAAGAGGATAATAAAGTATTGACAATGTCATTTTCTATGGAAAAAGTAAAGGAAGTGGTTTTCAAGATGAAAAAGAAATAACTTCTAGACCAGATGGCTTTTCCATTGAGTTCTTCCAAGAATTATGGGACCATCTCAAGGATGATCTACTTGCAGTGGTAGAGGAAGTACGAGTGGAAAAGTTAGTTTTGAAAGAAATCAACAAAACCTACATTGCATTCTTACCTTAGTCCCAAGAGGCAAATAAAACTTTTGGCTTTAAACCGATAGCCCTATTTAATGTTCTCCTCAAAATCATTATGACAATGATAACTCAAAGGTTAAAACCCTTCCTATGATAATATCGCTAGAACAAAGAGGATTTGTTGTAAGGAGACAAATTGCAGATAAAATAGTGCTTACTTAGGAGGCCCTTCACTCCATGTAGGAATAAAGATCCCCGTCCATGTTTAATTTTTTGAACCCCTTGAAGGCTTATAAAAATGTAGATTAGCATTTTTTCTTGAAAGTCTTGATGAAGTTTGGCTTCTCTTAAGACTAGGTGGATTGGATTACAGGAACTATTTCCTCAATTCCTTATGTTGTGTTGATAAGAGGTAGTCTGTCTCCTTTGTTTACTACTTCTAGAGGACTACGTTAGGGGATCCTCTTTTCCCCTATTTTTTCATTTTGGTAGTGTCTAGGTAATATCATCTTTAAGGAAAGGAATAGTAGATCCATTCAAGGAATTATATGTGCATCGAAAACCCCTTATCTCTCTCATTTATAATTTGTAGATGAATTGACCTTGATGGGTCGTGCTACTGTGTTGGAAGCATCCATATTTAAAAAAATTCAGACCTCTTTTTGGCATCCACAAGACAACTTATTAATGAGGAAAAGCCTAAGATCATATTCTTTCATTGTACTAATGGATTGGAGACCATGATTCTAAGTATCTTGAATTTTAAGCAAGCATCTCTTCCAATATCTTATCTAGGAGTTCCATTAAAGGTGGCCAAACAAAAAAAAGGAGGAATGAGGATGGTTGATAGAGAAGATACAGAGTAGAGTGAATAATTGGACCAATCGATGACTCTCTCTTGTAGGTAGGTTCACTTTGGCTAAATTTATCTTACAATCTATTCCCATCTATGTTTCCTCGGTCCTAAGTATTCCTAAGGATGTGTTGAGAAAGTTGGACAAGATTAATCAAAGGTTCTTATGGAGTAGGGAAAATTAGAATATAAGTGGACCTTAGTGAAATGGGATCAACTTTGTCTTCCAAAAAAATATGGAGGCTTAGGCCTTTGATTAGTGATAAAAAACAAGTTAGCTTTGGTAGTAAAATTATATTGGTAGTTAATTATTTTCCCTAATAAGTTATCGAAACAGATCCTAAGAGCCAAGTATGCAAAAAATCGAGCTCTAGAAGTATTTACTTGATATCAGCTTCCTCAAAAAGGATCTTAAATTCTTGAGGTACTAAGGATAGGGGAGACAATTATCAAACCATAAATATTCTAGAAAGTGGGGAATGACCATCAAGTAAATTTATGGACAAATGGTTGGGATGGTGATTGTCTCAACAATTTCCAAGATGACAAGACATCGTCAAACGACTTCATAGTCAAGGATGGATAAAATATCACACTATTATAGAAACTATAGAGAAAGAAATTTGGAGGATAAATTTTAGATTCCAATTAGGGACTATCCAATCTTGGTAATGGAGGCTCTCAAGGAGGCTATTCATTAGATTCTTAGAAGTTGGTCATCCAGATTGACAAAGAAAGATAGGTTGTAATGGGGCTTACATTCTAACAATGTGTATACAGTAGCTCTAGGATACTCATACCTCACTCACCATAGGTAAAATCCACTTAGGGATGTCATTAATCAAATGTGGTAACTTCCAACATGCCTAAAATGAAAATTTTGTTTTGGCTTCTACTCCACAAGAGGGTTTTTACAAGAGACTAGTTGATGAAACATGGTTTTTTTGGTATGTTCAAATGTGAGCTATGTTGTGGAAAGAATAAGATTTATGACCACCTTTTTTTCTTCTATCCCCTAGTCATTTAATTATGGAAATGCTTGAAAATATTTTTAGATCTAAGATTCCTTCAATATACCTCCCTCAAACAGACATGGAGGACTTGGCCTAGGGTGAATGGATTGGATAACTCAATGAAACATATGGTCTTTGTTAGCATCTCTCTAATGTTCTAGACTCTATGGAAAGAAAGGAATAAAAGAATTTGTAAATAAAATGACTAGAATGTCCAACATATTTGGGAAAATACTACAACCAATATCAAGGAATTTACCCTACATACTTTGAATCCTCCATCCAAGGTATCTTAGTGGTGGTATAGTTTACTCTCTAGGATTCAACTCCCTTTGGATGAATGGAGACCCATAGAGTCCTTGGCCTACTATTCATATGGATGGACCATGGCAAGCCCCTCCTAGAGGTATGGGGAAGATCAATACTAATGGTGCGTCAAGATGTAATACAAGAAAGGTATGTATGGGAGGCATATGAAGACTCGCATATAGTACTCATGTCTTTGTTTTTGTAGAGAATATTGGTGTGCTCCCTAACAATCTAGTAGAAGTGTGTGTTATCCATTGTGGTCCTCAAGAAGTTGTTAAGGTTTGTTTATTTGTAATATAGGTTGAATCAGACTCACAAGTAACCATTAATCAACTAAAGGCACCCACTAGGACCTCCTCTCAGGTTTGGAAGTTACAAAGGGTGATTGACAAGATACATGTGCTTCAGTACAAATTGAGAATAATAGAGTTTATTCATGCTTACTGAGAACAAAATAAGATCATAGATACTATGGAAAATTGATCTTTAGATGATATAGATCTAACTTGTTATGGAGATCCTCCATGATGGTGGGTGCAAATAACTAGGGAAGATCTCTATTGTATACTCCATATCGATTCCGACAACTTTGATTCCTATAAGTAGTGACTTAGAATAAAGTCATAGATTCCTCTTTCCCTGTATTAGCAGAATGCATTACAACATAGTTGTTGCTCTTATATAAAACTTTGAATGAAAGCCTTATTTGCATGGGAGGTCCAACGATGTAGAATTATAACTTGCTTATAAGGAATACAAAAGCCTTAAAAAACAAAACAAAACCAGTCATCTAACGAGATCAAAGAATTCATACCAATGAGGGGAGATAATTTGTTCAAATCAATTTGGTCATATAGACAATATATATTGAAGATGTTGCAAATCCATGAGATTGTGTTGATAGTGATACGTCTCATGAGACATTTTTGTGAGTGAAAAATGAGACATTGAGGCAGAAGTCCATGGTACAAACTATGTATTTTTGTAGTTTGTGTTAAACAATTTTTTGAAATGTTGTAGAAGTGGTGTGCTTTGAAGACATAGAATCCATGAAAGTTCTAATAAAAAATGTTTATTTGCTTTGTTGAAATGTTATATAATAATCATTGGCAATGGTTATGCTTTGGGCATAGAAAATATAAGAGAGTGACATTGTTCTTTGAGTTATGTATAGTTTTTTAAGAGAGTTATGTTGTTCTTTGAGTTATGCATAGTATTATTTTTATTGTTGCAAAGCATTGTCAAATGTAGAGGTTATGAGATAATGACATAATTTTAAGAAAAATTAATGTAAAGTATATCTTGGTGGGAGATATTGGATCTTGAAGGATCGATAAATGTAATTTATTCTAACATCATCACAAGATCCATTTATTTGGAGAAGCACTATTTCCAAAGTTTTGTTTGAGGGAAAAGTTTATCCTAATAAGATGCTAGATATATTGCCCCACATGCATTGTGGGTACATTGTTTTGATATTGATATCACTCATTTGTCCTCCTATTATTTGAAGTAAATTATGGAGCACATGGATGGTCCATGCATTTTCAAGTGGTGAAGAAAAAATCAATATTTTTAAGAGAAGAATACCTTTGTGTCGTTATGCCATAGATGATGTGAAAGGACATATTGATATTTAAATACCATACAAGGATAGCATCATATTATAATTGAATTAAAAAGAATTTTAAATATGTGTTATAAAGGATTTGAAAATTATTATTTTACTCAAGGGTATATTATTTTTTAATATATATATACATAATTATTTTTCAACCCGATATCTTTAAATTACTTTGATTGAGGGGGAATGATTTATTAACATGTATGGATAAGACAATTGTTATTGATAAGTTTAAAGGATGAGACTTTCATACATGACAAGTCAAGCTCTAGTTAGTACTGGTAAAAAATGATCTATAGGATGTCATGAATGAGAATACACCAAAGCCATTGGATATCAATGGAATGGCAAAATGGACTATAAAAGACCATAAAGTAATGGTCATAATTAAATTTGGGATCTTTGATGCTTATCTACATGATAAAGATCTCTTAAAAACTACAAAATGAGTTTGGGATGGACCAAGTGCTTTGTTTAGATCACAAGCATCAATTGCAAAGATGACTCTAAAACAAACGTTATTTGGATTGCAGATGATAGAAGGTAATAATATTATCCAATATTTAAGTAAGTTTTGCACTCTACTAAATGAAATTATTGGGATTAATGCCAAAGTAGACAATGATGATGCCAAATTTATCTTGTTAAATAATATGCCTATCAATTATTCTATTATTATATTCATGTTAAACAAAATTAACCTAATTTTGGAAGATATAATTTCTTCATTACTTGATGAAGAAAAAAAAGTTAGTAAAAATAACCCAATTATAAAAGAAACCACAGCACTTATGAAGAAAAAGCTTAAATTTTCCTTAGATACTAGTTGGTCCTCTTTTAATATAATTTTTTTTGAAGAATATATATGTGTTGTTATTATAAGCAAAGGGGTCACATTGTAATGAATTGTGTTCAATGGACCAAGGATCTCATATATGACAACTTAAAGATAAACAAGGTAATATTGTTTACTTATGACAACAATAACAAAAAATGTGGTTTTGTGACTTATATTGAAGACACTCCCTATGAGAAGAAAGGAATAATATATTTATTGAATTATAACAAGACTTTATACTTATGAATAGTTGTGTCCCTATTCACAAGATGAAGTATTTTAGTAAGGCTTAGACCTACTAGTTACCTATGACTAGTTGTGTGTGTCCCTGGTGACAAACATTGTGGATACTTGTGTTTGTCCTTGTAATGGTTGACATGTGTCCCTATCTACATCTAATGTAAGATCATGAATAATAGAGATTGTCCATATCCTTGGTTACAACTTTAGTGAAGTGAACAATTGAGTGTGTCCTTGTTCATGTCAATGTTAGTCATAGACTCTAGTGTATGTCCTAGTCCATAAAATTTTAAGTACCTAATGAACTTATGTGTGTGTCCTAGTTCATCATAAATCAATTTTTTAAAATTTTTATATCCACTTCTACGTTGATGTAATAAGAGGGAAATGTTACGAATTTTGATATCAAGTTATAGGTGGTTTAATTTAGGTTGTTTTTAATGGCACATCCTCTCTCATGTATATATTGTTATTATATCAATGGATAACATGTAGCCTCTTATATGCATCATCCATGTGTTAATTATTTCAAGATTGATTCTCACCTCGAATGTTTCTATGAGGAAATACATTCAACAAAGCATGTTGACAAAGAATCCACATACGATCATTTTTCAAAATGGTTATATGGGGATTGAAATTAGTCCCATGTGTATTACATCAATTATCACATCGTGGTATTACAAAAACTTGACAATTATGCATGTATCATGTTTGGCAATATTCCAACTTGGGTCACCTCCTTGAAATTTTAAGAATTTAACAAGTTGAGCCCAACATATTTGATTGTAAAAATGATATCCAGGATAATTGACATTGATTTATGGTGTGTAACTCTTGACTCCTAAGCACTTGCTTTAAATCCCATGGGCTATATGAGGAATAAATTTATTTTTAATAAGTTATATGTTGCTTCTATTGGGGGCCACCTCCATCAAAAAAATAAAGTATTGTTAGAGTAGGTGTTTACCTTAGCTCATGTTCACCTAGATAATTTATTTTATTTTTATTTAGTTATTCCATGTATTTTCCCCACTCACTTATTTGTGGATATTTCATTTATCTTATTTAGATATTATGAGATGTTACATATTTATTTCTTAGATATTATGGGGATATTTTTAGGTATATTTGGAGGGTTGAGATTCTTTCTCCTATAGCGATTACAAATCTATGGACCATATCACATATTCCTTTTGTATGATGAATATTTATCCTTAGCTTGATCCTATGATTATGGTTGATCATACTTACCTTTATAATCAAAGCACCTACATTGTACTTATAAAGGAAGTTTATTATTCATGTATAATATATGATATTATTGCTTATTGTTTTGCATATGCAAGGAATGATCTTATTATATTTCCTTTCATGGTATCAGATCAATAGGTATTGCATTCATCCATTTGTGAGTGATGTGTAGATGTTTCTCTTGTAGGTTCGAATATTGGTGTGGAAGCTTCGATTTTTGTGATCGGGTCCTTGGTGGAGGTTTTGACCAATTTGTGTCTCTCCTTCTATTGTTAAATCATAATCAACCTCCTTAACTCTCTTCTTCCCATACTACAATAGCCTCATTTCCTTTGATCTATCCTAAGCAATTTTTTTGAGCATTTTTCTTTTTTGGCAAGGTCACCAATACAACCTATTTTTGTATTTTGCATATATCTCTTGATAGAATGTGAATTTTTCCACAAAATGTTTTGGAGGTCTGTAGATGCATTCATATGATCTATGCCCAAAATTTTAGCTCATTTGGATAAGTATTCTTCAAGTTATCATGATTTTACGAAAACCTTTAGTTTTTTAGTAATCTGCATATATCTTCATCAATGCTTTGAAGTTTTTGCATATGTTTTTACAAAATGTGTAAACTTAGTTGATAGAACTTACCACAAAATATTAAATCATTTGGAGTTGTATTCAAACTGTTACAATAATTTTACTATTTTTAGTAAACTTATTCTTTCGGGAGAAATATTTGGAGTTGCTCAACGAATATTTTTTAGGAATGTAAAATAATGTTTCTAATATGTCTCTAAAATTTTATATTGTTTGGCTGCACTCTCAATATTGCATTATGAAAAGGTTTTTGCACTTGAACCGGTATATGGACTATTGTTATAAAGTCTCATATTCCTTTACTTGTTGTTTGTCCAATTTGTTTGGACCTTTGTGATCAGCTTACTTGGTGTTCAATATTGGTGGAGCCTACACATTGTTGTACTTGAGGAGTCATTTGTCTTTGAATTCCCTTGCTTTATTGTGGTGCATCCTCTTGTGCCAATATTCCTCACTTAGTTTGAAGGAGGGGATTCTTTTGGGAATTCCTTTGGAGATTTTGTAGAGTTTGAAATCTTCATTTGTTCATTGGTGTGATTTTGTGGCATTTTGTACCACCTTGTGACATCACACTAAACCTCTCAAATTATAATGGCAATTGATTATTTTTTGGGGGGCTTTTCTACTTTTGAGGACATCTTGGAACTTATTTTTTTCAACTTAGAATAGAGGCAAATGCTAAAACTTTTGAAGCATGGTTTAAGATACTTTGTTCATTATGTAAAAGTGAAGGTTTGGATCCTTTGTTCATAACTCCAAAACCCAAACCAATGGTGAAATATAAGGAGTATAGGATGAGGTTCATGAATAATTTAAGTATCTCTAGCATGCTTTGTTATTCAGTTTATGGGGAGCTTCAATTTTTTTTGGAGTTCATAAGAACACACCTCACCTTGCTTATCATATGTTGAGAAGAAATTTTTTACCCAAGGCACCTTCTCTTACAATTTCTTGCATGGAGGACATCATTTGTGACATTGCACATTTTTTTCTAGAGTCGCTATCTGATGATTTTTTGGATGATAAGGTTGATGCTACAATACCTATTTTAGATATTTTACAGGATACATCTCCATACTTGTTTTATGTGGATGATCATGTTGATGTTGCAACATATACAACAAATATTTCATGGCATGTTACATCCTTACATACATATGACTTCTTGGATGGTGTTGTCTCTCTCTTCATTGAGAGACACATGTGATTTTCTTAACATGTATGAGGAGCTCACTCATTTATTTGATGATGATGTATACATTGTATCTCCTCCATGTACTTCTTCCTTTGCAAACTCTTTTTTGGTGTGCCCTCCTTTGAGTGATCCACCTTTACCATTTTCTTCTCCTATTTCTTTCACATTGGATTATGTACTCCTACAAGAGTTGGATATAAAGATTTTATCTTCGGTTGGAATCTCACTTGGAGATCCTGAAGACCATGTTGATTCATTTGAGGCTTCTAAGACTCCACTTCTTTCTCTTGCTACTTCCATGGCCTCATCACCACTTATGCAGTAGGAAATTGATGATTCTTCCTTAATAGATGCTCTTCACACATCTCTTCTACTTTTGCACACTCATGGTTTTGTGCACATTGATCTTTTAGATGTTGATTGGAACTATATTCTACCCTATTTTGGTGTTGATTTGGTCTTCTACATTCTTGGAGATTCATTTCATAATTCATTGGTGACATCTTGTTCATTTTAGCTCTATTTGAAGGATTCTACATCATCATTCTACATTTTGTTCCCATCTTCTCACACTCACTTGGAGTGGGAAGACATTCAACAAATGATTCATGGCTACTTTATTCGTTGTGGGAGACACATTATTCATCACAGAGGCATCCACTTCTTCATAGGACTTCTTCATGGAGCTCGTCATCCTAGGGTGCATTGGGATCACTCCTTGTTTCCATTCTTACTTCTCTCTTTCTAGAAGGATGGTCTTTTTTCCACATTGTTTTTCCTTCTTCTAGTTTGAGAATTCTTCATAAATATATTATACATGAGTACCTGATCAAGACTTGTTGTCGAGACTCATACTATGGATATGCCATTTTATTTTTTGGAACCTAGATTCACTTGAAGGGGGTGTTAGTGTAGGTTGTTTACCTTAGCTCATGTTCACCTAGGTAATTTATTTCATTTTTATTTAGTTATTCCATTTATTTTCTCCACCCACTTATGTGTGGATATTTCATTTATCTTATTTAGATATTATGAGATGTTACATATTTATTTCTTAGATATTATGGATATATTTTTAGGTTTGACTATTCCTAGGGGTTATGGGGATATTTTTAGGTATATTTGGAGGGTTGAGATTCTTTCTCCTATAGTGGTTACAGATCTATGGACCATATCACATATTCCTTTTGTACGATGGATATTTATCCTTAGCTTGATCCTATAACTATGGTTGATCATCCTTGCCTTTATAAGCAAGTCACCTTAATTGTACTTATTGAGGAAGTTTATTATTCAGGTATAATATATGATATTGTTGATCATTGTTTTGCATATCCATTTGTAAGCTTATGCTATCAATTTGCTTTCAAATTATTATTTTGGTTGAATGTGGTATTCTGTTAACACTTGATATCCTTGTAGCTTGGAATGATATGATTATCATTCCTATCATGGTATCAGATCAATAGGTGTTGCAGTGATCCATTTGTAAGTGTTGTATAGTTGTTTCTCTTGCAAGTTCAATGATTGGTGTGGAATCTTTGGTTTTTATGATCGGGTCCTTGGTGGAGGTTTTGTCTAGTTTATGTCTCTCCTTCCATTGTAAAATCATCATAAAACTCTTGAAATCTCCTCTTCCCATACTGCAATAGCCTCATTCCCTTAGATCTGTCCTAATTTTTTTGAGCATATCTCTTTTTTGGCAAGATCACCAATACAACCTATTTTTGTATTTTGTATATATCTCTTGATATAATGTGAAATTTTCCATGAAAATTTTTGGAGATCTGTAGATGCATTCATATGATTTGTGCCCAAAATTTCAGCTCATTTGGATAAGTATTCTTCAAGTTATCACAATTTTACGAAAACCTATAATTTTTTAGTAATCTGCATATATCTTCATCAAAAATTTAAATTATTTGCACATTTTTTTACAGAATGTGTAAACGCAGTTGATAGACCTTCCCATAAAATTTCAAAGCATTTGGAGTTGTATTTATACTGTTAAAATTATTATATTATTTTTTAAAAACTCAAACTTTGGGGAGAAATATTTGGAGTTGCTCAGCAAATTTTTTTCAAGACTGTAAATCATGTTTCTAATGTCTCTAAAATTTTACATTGTTTAGATCTATATTTAGAAATTTATGATGATTTTATGAATGCACTCTCAATATTGCATTGTGAAAAGGTTTTTGCACTTGAATCGGTATATGGACTATTGTTATAAAGTCCCATCTTCCTTCACTTATTTTTTGTCAACCTAGTTTGGACCTTTGTGATCAGTTTACTTGGTGTTCAATATTGGCAAAGCCTACACATTGTTGTACTTGAGGAGTCCTTTGTATTTGAATTCACTTGCTTTGTTGTGGTGCATCCTCTTATGCCAATATTCCTCGCTTAGTTTGAAGGAGAGGATTCTTTTGGGAATTCCTTTGGGATTTTGTAGAGTTCGGAAGTTTCATTTGTGCATTGGTGTGATTTTGTGGTATTTTGCACCACCTTGTCACATCACACTAGACCTCTCACATTATAATGGCATTTGATTTTGGGGGGCTCTTCTACTTTTGAGGACATATTGGAAACTTATTTTTTTCGACTTAGCATAGAGGCAAATGCTAAAACTTTTAAAGCATGGTTTAAGATACTTTGTTCATTATGTAAAAGTGAAGGTTTGGATCCTTTGTTCATAAATCCAAAATCTAAACCAATAGTGAAAGATAATGAGTATAGGATATGGTTCATGAATAATTTAAGGATCTCTAACATGCTTTATTATTCATTTTATAGGGAACTTCAATTTTTTTTTGGAGTTCATAAGAACACACCTCACCTTGCTTATCATACGTTGAGAAGAAAATATTTACCCAAAGTACCTTCTCTTACAATTGCTTGCATGGAGGACATCATTTGTGACATTGCATATTTGTTTCTGGAGTCACTATCTCATGATGTTTTGGATAATTAGGTTGATGCTACAACACCTACTTCAGATATTTTACTGGACACATCTCCATACTTGTTTTATGTGGATGATCATGTTGATGTTGCAACATATACAATGAATATTTCATGGCATGTTACATCCTTACATACATATGACTTATTGGAAGAAATTTTTTACCCAAGGCACCTTCTCTTACAATTTCTTGCATGGAGGACATCATTTGTGACATTGCACATTTGTTTCTAGAGTCACTATCTCATAATTTTTTGAATGATAAGGTTGATGCTACAATACCTATTTCAGATATTTTACAGGACACATCTCCATACTTGTTTTATGTGGATGATCATGTTGATGTTGCAACATATACAACAAATATATCATGGCATGTTACATACTTACATACATATGACTTCTTGGATGGTGTTGCCTCTCTCTTAATTGAGAGACATGTGATTTTCTTAACATGTATGAGGATCTCACTCATTTATTTGATGATGATGCATATATTGTATCTCCTCCATGTACTTATTCCTTTGCAGACTCTTTTTTGGTGTGCCCTCCTTCTTTGAGTGATCCACCTTGTCCACCATTTTCTTCTCCTATTTCTTTCACATTGGATGATGTACTCCTACAAGAGTTGGATACAAAGATTTTATCTTCGGTTGGACTCTCACTTGGAGATATTGAAAACCATGTTGATTCTTTTGAGGCTTTTAAGCCTCCACTTCTTTCTCTTGTTGCTTCCATGGGCTCATCATCACTTATGCAACAGGAAATTGGTGATTCTTCCTTGATGGATGTTCTTCACACATCTATTCTACTTTTGCACACTCATGGTTTTGTGCACATTGATCTTTTGGATGTTGATTGGGACTATATTCTATCCTATTTTGGTGTTGATTTGGGCTTCTAAATTCTTGGATATTATTTTCATAATTCATTGGTGACATATTCTTCATTTTAGCTATGTTTAAAGGATTCTACGTCATTGTTCTACATTTTTTTCCCATCTTCTCCCACTCACTTGGAGTGGTAAGACATTCAACAGATGCTTCATGGCTATTTTTTCCTCGTGGGAGATACATTGTTCATCATCGAGGCATCCACTTCTTCATAGTACTTCTTCATGGAGCTCGTCATCTGAGGGGGGAGTTGGGAGCACTCCTTGGGTCCATTCTTACTTCTTGTATCTTCTAGCAAGATGGTTTTTTCCACATCATTTTTCCTTATTCTAGTTTGAGATTTCTTCATGGATATATTGTACATGAGTACCTTATGAAGCCTTGTTGTCGTGACTCATACTGTGGATATGCCACTTTATTTTTTGGTACCTAGCTGCACTTGAGGGAAGGTGTTAGAGTAGGTTGTTTACCTTAGTTCATGTTCACCTAGGTAATTTATTTCCTTTTTATTTAGTTATTCCATGTATTTTCCCCACCCACATATGTGTGGATATTTCATTTATCTTATTTAGATATTATGAGATGTTACATATTTATTTCTTAGATATTATGGGGATATTTTTAGGTTTGACTATTCCTAGGCATTATGGGAATATTTTTAGGTATGTTTGTAGGGTTGATATTATGTCTCCCATAGCGGTTACAGATCTATGGACCATATCACATATTCCTTTTGTACAATGGATATTTATCCTTAGCTTGATACTACGACTATGGTTGATAATCCTTGCCTTTATAAGCAAGGCACCTTCATTGTACTTGTTGAGGAAGTTTATTATTCGGGTACACTATTTGATATTGTTGCTAATTTTTTTGCGTATCCATTTTTAAGCTTATGCTATCAATTTGCTTTCAGATTCTTATTTTGGTTTAATGTGATGTTCTGTTAACACTTGAGATCCTTGCAGCTTGGAATGATCTAATTATCATTCCTTTCAAGTATTAAATTTATTGTTAGGAAAATTAAACCATATCCAAATTGATTGTTCATCAAAAAAATTATTTTTTTAGTTGGTGATATGAGATTGAAATGGGCCCCACCTGTATTACATCATTGACCACATAGTGCCATCACAACAACTTGGCTATTATGCATGTATTACTTAGCAAGAATCAAACTTGAATCTTCTTCTTGAAATTAGAGGAATTTAACTAACTGACCTAATGCGATTTGATTTTTTTAAAGACCATTCATTCCCTTTCCATCAAATATATTCTTCATCTTTCTCAAAACTACTATGTTTTTGCATTCAGCTCCTTAAAATCATTTTTATTAAGAGATCAAATCTTACTCGGTTTATTGCCTTCTAAAATTTGAATTTCACCGATATGAATATCAACATTGCAATTGGCTACATTATCTACTATTGATTTTTATTTTTATTTTTAAAAGTTATATGTGGCTTCTATTTAGGGCCACTCCCATCAAAATACCAAAATATTACATTTGTTGCAACATACCTTTTTATCACAAATTTTTATTTCTTTTTTTTCTTAAATATATTCTTCAAGTTCATCAGAGTGCTATGTTTCCATAATCAAGTCCTTAACATCATTTTTATTAAACGATAAATTCTTACTTGGTGAGTTACCTTCTAAAATTTAAATTTCATCGGGATGAAGATCAACACCACAATTTTCTAATTTATTTTCTACCCAATCTCCTTCTCTATAAATATGCTCACACTTCCAAGAGATTGTATCTAGTAATAGATGATGAACATCAATAATAATATTATTTTTTATCCCATCTCCACATCCATTTTTGTTAATAGCATTGATGATAATTTGTGAGTCCCCCTCAATTGAAATATATTTCTATTCTTTTTCTACTGCAATTTTAATCCCCATTAGAAGTGTCCTAGCCTCTAAATAGTTGTTAGTTTAAGTTTCATATGATTCTTAATAATGAGGAAAAGTTTTCCTTCACTATTTCTAAAAACACCACCACCTCTACTATTGAAATTTTCTTCCTTATAAATATGATTACATTTCAAAGAGATTACCTGCAATAATAGCTTATGTACATCAATAATATTATTATTTTTCAACCAATTCCCATATTTATTTTTGTTCACAACATTAATGATAATTTGTGAATTCCCCTTAATTAAAATATCTTTCCATCCTTTTTCAATTACAATTTTTATCCTTGTAAGAAGTGCTCTGGACTTTGCATAGTTGTTAGTTAAAATTACATGACTTTAAGTGAAGAGAATTTTACCTTAATTATTTCAAAAAATGCCATCACCGCTAACTTTCCCTATATTTCTCTTGGAATCAGCATCAAAATTAGTTGTCATTAACCCATTTTATAAATATTTTTATTTTACCATAGATCGAAGAAAATCCTTTATCTTAACTCCATTATATAGATGACCCTTCCATGTGTATTCAAATACTATAATTAAGAGGCTAGCTCCTCTTTTTATACACTTAAGATTTCTCATGATGAACACCATTTCTATAAACATTCTATGAGAGGCAATGATGTGGTTCCAAACTTGGGCATGATTTTGAGATTTATATTTTGAAAATACATTATTCCTTTCAAGTCATAAATTCTAACAAATAATAGGAGGAACATAATACATATTGCTTTATATTTAAAATAATTTATTTAACATTTTATGAACTCTTTCAATATTGATGTGTCATCCAATATATCATGATATTTTGGTAAAGGATCTCCAAATGGTGTATAATCAAAGGGACAATGAAGAAGTAAATGGTATATATCTGTAGACACCAAAATCCAGCCACTTGTAAGTCATCTATACCTTCCTGCCAGCCACGTGTCAGTCATCCATCCTTCCCGCCATTATTTGGCCCAAATCCACACTTTCCCACCATTATTTGGCCCAATTTCACTTTTCCCGCCATTTTTCATCCCCAAATTTATTTAAATTAATATTTATATATATATTTTAATATATTTTAATATATATATAAATAAAGTTTAAGTGATTTAATCTGAGCCGTCCATCCTTCATTTAATCTCATCCGTCCATCCATCTTAATCCGTTTCACAACCTAGATTTATTCTCTACCCTTGGATCCACTTTAATCTTAGCCACACGTTCAAAGTGTCGTTAAAACCCTAAAGTGTGCCCTAAGAGTAGATTATAAATTGAGTCACCTTGATGGCTCAAACCCTATCTATCTCTTCGGCTAAACCTACTTATCTTCCCTATCTAAGTCTGGAGTTGGCTATTGATGTTAATCCTGAGTCTTCTGAGTCTTCTACGGCCCTAAGTCTGAACTAAACCCTTTCGTCGCATCCATCGCCGCCGCCTGGTCTCGCCGCGTTAATAGGAAAAGGTATAGATTCGTCTAAAGCAAGTAATCTTTCTTTATGTATTAATCTGCTGTTGAATTCTGCATTCTGTTTATTTTTATTTCATAAATCTAGGGTTTTAGACTGTTTCTGAGGGCTCACACAGTGGAGCCCTCTTATTAGTTTCTAACTCTTTGATAATTTTAATGTGTGCGGGATTCTAGTGGTAGATCCGATTTGTTGATAGCAGTTGCTTAAGTCGGAGTGGTCCGAGCCAAAGGATACAACGAAGCCCACTCATTCTGTTGAGGTTAAGGATACATTCTTCGGAGACGCCACCACATTGTGCCAGCTAGGGTTTCGGAGAACCCTAGCACAAATTGTAACTTTGTATCACGAAAAGGGTTACGAGACCCTGTTGTACTTAAAAGGAGTTTCTAAACTCCATTGATTAATAAAAATCATTCATTTTGTACAACTGCTTTGCATTCCTTTATTGTGATTTCTTTATTTCTGTTTGGCGTTGTATCTTTAATCTACAAATGGCGATCACGGTGGGACCCCCTAGGGTTTCATGTTTTTAATACTTGCTTTCTTGATCTATTCCTATTTTTTGTTTTATTTTGCGAGTTTCGAAAATCGTGAAATTCGTTGTTCCAGCGAACTAGGGTTTACGAGGAGTTTGCGAAAACACGACGAGACGCAGAGCGGCGTACGGAAGTCCGATCCGAAACGCGAGAGGTGCGTTTCAGCCTATGCAGACTCCCTTGGGCGTTTGAAGGCAGTTTTATAGAAAAAGCGTAGGCTTCCGAGTAAGTGCGTTTTTTTTTTCTTTGTTAAACTGTACTTTTTACGTTTTTGGTTTTTCTGCTGTATTCTATTTCTTTTTCAGATCATTGCTTTAAAATGAACAAAAACTAAGTAATCTGGAAAAGAACAGTTAAAGCTGTATATACATTTTTTTTGTTACATTTTTAGTTACATTTTTCTGCATTGCATTATTGGTTGTTGCTTGCATAAAAAAAAAAAAATTGCATACCTAGCTGCATATTAGAATAGCTACGAATTATCTGTTTTAGTTATCTAAGTAGGACTATTGATTGGATGTCAATAGTACTCTTGCCATTGGGTGATTCCGAGGCGAGAGAAGTGGACGAACCTTTCGGTTGCTCCTTTGATATCCGATATCATTGGTAGGCGGGGGGTTTTAAACGGTGTACTCCACTTCTTCAGAGGAAATGGCATATTTTCAGTGGCCTCTTGCTTAGATCATTAGAACTTTTGATTTATAGCTTTGTATGTATACATTAGACAACTAAAACACTTAAAATAAAATTCATTGCATTTCATATTGCATTTAAAACAGTAATATCTGGATTTCATCACCAGGTATTGCTTGAAGTTTAGTGACGGTGGAATTCATCTCCATCCATTAAACTTCTGCCTCAGACACCATAGGTCACCCCCGAGCAAACTTGTTGGATTTCATCACCAGTAAGAATCTCGTTGTCCTTTCCTAGCCATAGTTTTTACCTTTTTTTGTGAATAATTCAAGATTAGATCACATGCAAAACTCATAAACCGGACACTTAAAATTTACTCCAGATTAAGATCAGAAAATAAGTAATTAACCGCAGGTAAGACACATTGGTTGAAACCTAGGTTGTGACTGTTTTCTAGTAATTTCTTTAGTGTAAATTTATCATTCAAGTTTTGCATTCTTCTTTTTTGAATTTGTTTAGATTTATTGCGTTATGGTCTTAACAAGGAATCAATCTAAAGTGTTAAATCTAAATAATCAAATGAATAATTCACAGAACATCCCCACCACCAACATGACCACTTATCCTAGTGAATTTTAGGCAGGTTCGCTTGCAGGTCTTTCACGTCCTTCTATCCGTCTATCGCATGGCCATGCCCATGGAGGAAGACAATTCTTGTCATATTACCCACATTGATATGGCCCAAGTGCAAACTCACTTAAGAGATGGCACTGGTTATATCCTTGAGCCAATCCAAGATTCCCCTATGCAAGATTCTATTTTTCAGCAGGGATATTGCATCAACTATACCCGCTGGTTTCACTCAGGTCTACACTAACCCTTTTTTTGAGGCTAATGTTGTATCCGCTCAGCTGGCTTCATCTCCAACATCTTCCCGGATGCTCAATTGTCCTCCTTTGGAGACAAATGTAGTGTCTTCCCGACCACTTTCTCCTCCATTTACCGGGTGTACACCAATTCTCTCTATGAGGTTGGTGGAACCTCCTCTAGCCATGACCAATTTCAACCCTCTTCTTCCCAAACCATTTATGGTTTCACCCTACCTGGGGCACAGTCTACTGTTTCTTCCCAGGTACCGCCTACTTCAGCCACCTTCATTGCCCCTACTATGCAGTCTCCTGTGACTACCATGGCAGCCTGCCCTCCACCTTCATCCAATCATCCCACATCCCTTGGGTTAGAAATTAATAAGGTTAGGGAGTACCTCGACAAGTTGCTTCAGCAACAACAAGCAACAAAATGCCCAACCACCTGTCGTAGTAAATCCTACACCCCAACCAATTTCTACCCGACCCAGCTTTTCTTAGCTCAGGCCCCACTGGGTACCCCAATCTTCGGTGGTGTCCATTCCTACCCCACCTTTCTCCCAACCCGGTCCAGTTCATCATTCACCCCAATCACCTTCTTTTCGGTATCATCCATACCAACAACCTGTCCATTCCACACCGCCTAATCCAGGCAATTTCATCCCATCTCATCATTTTTCCACTCCTCCATTGCATCATCATAATCATCAAACGAATCAAAATTTTCATGAAGATTCTCGACTCCATGCTATGCAACAACGGATTGACAACCTTATGCTCAACATGCACGGCTCATCTAGTCGGAAACCTACGCTAAGGTCGTTGATCAATCAACCAATTCATCCTTCGGTACCTTCACCGCCATATCCGATCGATTTCACATTACCGAAGTTTGACAAATTTCGAGGAAGCGAGGATCCTCACGAACATGTGAGCTCATTCATGCATGCATGCTTTAGAATCCAAAATAATGACGCTCTTATGCTCAGAACTTTTCCTCAGACATTAGGAGGAGATGTTGTACAATGGTACAATCATTTACCTCACCATAGCATTTATGCTTACGAGCAATTGATTAATCTATTTTTAGAACGATTCTCCCTAAATGTACAAAGGAAAGTCTCATTGTCCGACTTATACAAGCTCAAGCAACATGACGATGAGGCTGTTTATGACTTTGGAAACCGTTGGAGGGCTATCATTAATAAATTGCCATTCTCCCTACCAATGGAGGAGTTAACCAAAATGTTCACCCGGAGTTGTCTAAAACCTATCTCTTGGTTACTCCAATTACAACAATACGGGACTTTTGAAGAGGCTTTGGCCCAAGCAAGTATCATAGAAGAAATTAAAGTCCAAGAGGGTGTTTTAAAACCCCGTAGAAAAGAATGGCAACAAAAGGGCCAACAACGAAATAATAATTATGGCCAAAACAAACAAGCACAGGCTAGTTCAGCCTCAAATGTTAACCAAGTTAATCAAGTGGTGGCGAGCCAACCCGTAATGGCTCAACAACAACAAGTAATGCAAAGTCAACCGCAACCAATTGCTTATCATGCGGTACCCGCCCCTCCTCAACCAGACTCACAATCTTGGGCCAACCATGGAAACTCGACCTTGGCAAACAAATCGTCCCAAGCGACAGTTCACACCTTTAGATGAACCATATGCGGTCATATTCAACAAGTTATATAGCACAAATCAATTAACTTTACCTGAGTTTAAACCTTTAGAACCATCTAGAAGGGGGAAGTATTACAAGGAGTACCTATTTTGTCCTTATCATAGGCAAAATGGACACGATATCAATAATTGTACAGATTTCAAACATGTGATCCAAGATCTTATTGAGATTGGAGCCATTAAATTGGATAGCCCCTTAGCCCAACAAAATCAAAATCTTGGTGTATTTCAAACACCCCTTCCACATCGGGAGGAAGCTCCAACAACTCGGGGGGAGTAACTCGGGTAACTCCTCCTAATCAAGTCAACCATGTACAACAATACCAAGGTTTTGTGGGTACTATTAACGTAGTAACCCGGGGTCAAAGGGCGAACCAACCAAATCGAGGCTGAACCACGACCACCTGTACAAACTCCCGGTCCACCTCGGGTAACGGTGACCCAACGACGTGCTAGTACTTCTCAACAACCGCTAAATCATTCTACTCAATGCCAACGACCCATCATGTCATTGAGTAGCCGATTAACTACCAGTTTAAAAATGGCTTCCGCCAAGTTATCGATCTATGACCTCATTCAACAATCTCCCCCGCATAGAGAGGCATTAATGGAAATATTAAAGTCAATCGAGCTTCAAACTCAAGATACTAATGCCTTCAACAACTTTGTGGGGAGTATTCAAACATGCATGGAGCCCTCCATCACTTTCTATGATTTTGAAATCAAACCTTTGTCAACGGAAAGTATAGATCCTCCACTGCATATCATGGCCAAGATCGATCACAAGCCATTCAAGAGAGTCTTAATTGACACCGGTTCCTCAATCAATATCATTACAACATCGGCGTTGAGTCATCTAGAGTTGTCGCCATCCCTTATCACCAAGTCGACTTTTACTCTTAAAGCATTCAATGATGCTTTATCTTCCACGGTTGGCACGGTTATCTTGCCCATTGAGGTAGGGGCCCGAACTTTGCATACCTTGTTTCACATCTTGGAAGGGTCCATGGCATACAATGTATTGCTTGGACGGCCTTGGCTTAGGGAGATGAGATGTGTCCCTTCTATCTTGCATCAATGTCCGAAGTATGTATATGAGGGACAGGTTCATTGTGTACCTGCTCACATTGAACCCTTCAAACATTGCAACTATGTCTCAAATCCTTATGAGATTGTGTTGCCATCCACTCATCTTTTCTTGACCCCATCTACTTCTTCTATACCATCTTCTTCTAAAGCTCCCATTCCTGAGGAGCTACCCATCATATCGCAACCATCTTCCTCTTCCGCTATTCCATCTCATTCACCACTTTCTTCATCTCCTAATCTTCCTTCTTCTTCATCAGTGACCACATGCACATGTGGCCATGACCAATCATCTCTTTCCACGTCATTACCCCCTTCTTCTACACCTTCTTCAACATCACCTATTATTCCTCCATCTTCCCAACCATCACCAGGTGATGTTTCACAAGTCGGTGAAGCATCAACCCAACCAAATCCTTCCAATTCTTCTATCCCACATTCTTCTATTCCATCATCTAGTCCATCTCCCTCCCAAGTCAAGGTCCATCTCAGCGATGCGGGTATTGGTGAGTATGCCATCCAAGATGTCCACATCACACCGTTCAATGTGCAAACTAGTTAAAGATTTTGGTCGTCCACATGACCAACATTTATCCATTGGATCGGTTTATAACATGGGTTCTATGCCAAATTCCATTAATTTTGTATATGGGGGAATAGAGTCATCTTCTAGTCCTACCACCATACTAGAACCCAAGCATCCAGTCCTTGCCAATATCGAAAGGATGGAGGGTTTTCCCTCTCGCTATTTCCACAGACATAATTGGCGGCAATTTGGCCTAGGTCGATACGAGCAAGGGGTAACCGAACGCATCGATATGCCATACCGAGAGACCCACCGAGCGTTTTGGTGCGGGCTACCAACCACTTCCATCCCTTTCTTCTTTTGAACAAGCTTTTCAAAGCATTAATCTTAATTCGGAAGAATAAATCCTCCACCCCGACGAATCCGAAGATGAAGCCTATGAAGAATTTGACGTCATGTCAAATGGTGATGAATACGAAGAAGAGTCGGCGCCAATTGTTACCCTCACTTGAACAAGGCGAGTTTTATCTCCAATTGTTCCCTCTCCAAGAGGCCATCTTTCGCTTGCTTCTTCCACAAGAACGAGGTGAACCACCCCCTCCGCCACATCCATAAGCCATAATCCAAACTTGTATTATATGTATATACTAAAATAGTGGTTTTCACCACTACCAAAAAAAAAAAATCAGAAAATTCCCAAAAAAAAAAAAAAAAATCAAAATATATAAAAATACTTTATTGCTTTATGTATGTGTGTAATAGTGGTTTTCACCACTACAAAAAAAAAAAAAAAACTCAAACTACAAAAAAAAAAAAAAAAACTGAAAAACTATGTTGTTTTGCATTTCGAGGTCTTCACCGGTTTTCCCTTCCATTCCGCCCATCCTTTCTTTCATAAGTCGACAATGAATTTTGAAGACTTATTCACACCGCTCCATAATCCATATGATCCGGATAAGCCAATCCCGATCAACCCAAACCTGATTGACATGGATCGGATTTCATCTCCTCCATCTATTTCAGAGTTCATCCTTTTCGAGGAATTGTTAAGGGCTTCCGCCAACTACATTCCTCCTTCACCTCCACATTCACCTTCATCTTCTAAGCCAGAGGTCTTCCAAGCGGGACATAGACGAGAGCAAGGCGCAGGAGCCTGATGACATTTTAGATGACATAAATCCGATCCCTACTCCCCATCGGCTTGAGGAAGGTTCCCACATGTCTATTGAAGAAACTATCGATGTAGACCTTAGTCCAGGCCAAGATGGCACCCAAATTGTGAAGCTGGCTAAAAGTCTATCATCGGAGGAACAAGAGCAAATGATTGCTCTACTCAAGCGGAAGAAGGAGATATTTGCATGGTCTTACAAAGACATGCCAGGCCTAGACCCTAATTTGGTTGTCCATAACCTCACCTTACAAAAAGATGCTAAACATGTCAAACAGAAACTTAGGAAAATGCATCCTACCGTGGCCCTCATAGTTAAATCGGAGATTCAAAAACTTCTGGATGTTAAATTTGTCGTCCCGATTGATTATCCTGAGTGGCTTTCTAACATGGTACCCGTTCGCAAGCCTAACGGGGGAATACGTGTTTGCACCGATTTTTGAGATCTAAATAAAGCGTGTCCTAAGGATGACTTTCCTCTTCCAAACATTGATACTCTTGTCGATACTGCTACTGGTCATGAAATGCTTTCGTTCATGGATGGATTTTCGGGATACAACCAGATTCGAATAAACCATGAAGATCAACACAAAACAGCATTTACCACACCTTGGGGAACTTTTTGTTACAGGGTGATGCCCTTTGGCCTTAAGAACGCAGGTGCAACCTATCAACGAGCCATGACTTATATTTTCCATGATTATATGCATAAGATTATCGAAGATTATGTGGATGATTTATTGGCAAAATCTAAAACTCGACAAGAGCATTTTGATGTATTGGAAAAAGTTTTTGATAGACTTCTAGAGCATAAAGTAAGGTTGAACCCTAAGAAATGTGTCTTTGGTGTTACCTCAGGCAAACTCCTAGGTTTTATTATCTCTAAACGAGGTATTGAGGTGGACCCAAACAAGGTCAAAGCCATTATGGAAATGTGTCCCCCAACTAATTTGAAGGAGTTGCGTAGTTTGCAAGGAAAGATTAATTCAATCCGTCGCTTTATTGCACAACTTTTTGATAAATGTAGGCCATTTTGCCACCTACTACAAAAGGGGGTACAATTTTCATGGACAGATGAGTGTCAGAAAGCCTTTGATGACATCAAGCAGTACTTAGCGTCTCCGCCAGTCTTAGCTCCGCCTCGTCCAGGGGTCCCTTTCAATCTTTATATCTCAGCAACGGACTTTGCCTTAGGGACAATGCTTGCACAAAAGAATGAACAAAATCGTGAGCAAAGTTGTCTATTATATTAGTCGAACATTGGTAAGCTATGAAACCCGATATGCTTATGTGGAAAAGTTGTGCTTAGCAGTGGTTTTTGCCACTAAGAAACTTCGTCATTATATGCTTAGCCATACAACATATGTCATAGCTAGAGAAAACCCTCTGCGTTATATGATGTCTCGCACTTATAATAACACTCGTACCGCTAAATGGATAATGTTGCTTACCGAATTCGATCTTGAATTCATTAGCCAAAAATACGTTAAAGGTCAAGTTATAGCCGATCAACTTGCGGAAGCTCCACTACCTAGTGATCATCCTTTGATTATTGAGCTCCCAGGATGATTCGGTATTTGCTATCACTTGAACAAGAAGAGGACATCATTCCGGAGGAAGATGTTGACATCACGCTATTTTTTGATGGCTCTAAGTGCGCGAAAGGTCAAGGCGCTGGAGTTGTGTTTCATACACCTCAAGGGATTCCCATCCCTTTATCATTCAAACTAGACTTCCAATGCACCAATAATACAGCGGAGTATGAAGCCTTAATTTTAGGTCTTCAATCAGCCATAGCTATGAGCATTAAGCGTATTCGGATATTTGGGGATTCTCAACTCGTGGTTAAACAAATTACGGGAGAATACCAAGCCAAAGAACCTACCATTAAGCTTTATCATGATGTAGCAATGAAGTTGCTCTCTAAGTTTGATTGGTATGAGATCACTAGTTTGCCTCGTTCGACTAATAGATTTGCGGATGCCATGGCCTCTCTTGGATCATTGATTCCAAAGGACTCCCTTGGAGAGGTACAGCCCCTAATCATTTCCACAATCTCTAAGTCTGCAATTGTCCGTGTTGAGTCTAAGGATGAAAAAGATGTTTGCTTTATCCATTCGGATCCATATGAGCCTTGGTCTAGTGAGATAGTAGCCTTCCTCAAGTTTGGAACACTCCCATCTGATTTGTCTCGAACTGCCCACCGTTGTTTTAAGCAAAAGGCAGCTCGTTTTGTTCTTTTGGGGGATGTGTTGTATAAACGTGGATATGATGGAGTACTCCTTCGTTGTCTAGAAGCAGGTGAAACACATAGAGCTATTTTTGAAGCCCATGATGGTACTTGTGGTGGTCATTTTAGTGGAATGGCCATTGCGAAGCGTATTTTACGTATGGGGTATTATTGGCCCACTATGGAACAAGATTGTTGCAAATATGTTAAACAATGTAAAAAGTGTCAAGAACACGCTAATTTAACCCATATACCATCACAAGTTTTACAACCCATTCAAAGCCTTTGGCCCTTCTCACAATGGGGTCTCGATTTAATTGGCAAGATTTCACTTGCCTCTTCGGGACAACATACTTTCATCATTACAGCCATTGAATACTTCACAAAGTGGGTTGAAGCTGTTCCTCTAGCCAGTCCGACGGGTCCTAGAATTGTGGAGTTTATACTTCACCATATCATTTGTCGTTTTGGTATTCCCTCTAAAATTATTTATGATAACGGCAAGTCTTTTAAGAATAAGGATGTTCGAGCTCTTTGCGAAAAGTATAATATCCAACATAGTTTCTCAACTCCTTACTACCCACAAGCCAATGGACAAGTTGAAGCTTCCAATAAGACCATAATTGCTATTCTTAAGAAACTTGTTAAAGAAAATCATAAAGATTGGCATACACAAATCCCCTTGGCATTATGGGCTTACAGAACAAGCATCAGAACTCCCATTGGGGCAACGCCATTTTCTTTGGTCTATGGAGCTGAAGCAATCATGCCTCTTGAGCTCGAGATCCCTTCCTTGCGAATTTCTTTGCAGGAATTTATCGATGATGATATTGCTAGACAAGCACGTCTTGATCAACTCACACTCATAGATGAAAAACGAATCAATGCTTTAGAGCATTTGCGAGTTTATCAAGACCGATTGAAACGTGCTTACAATGCCAAAGTTCATCTAAGAGAATTTCAAGTAGGGGATCTTGTCCTTAAAGAGAATCAACAAAACACCAATGCATTGCCGCATCTTCGAGATAAATTCGCGGCTAATTGGTTAGGTCCATATATGGTCACTTAAAGAGTGGGTAATGGAACTTATAGACTTGCCAGTTTAGAGGGAGAGGAAGAACCCGAACCACTTAATGTTATACACTTGAGGGCATTCTACGCATAGTTTGAATTTTATATGTACATATATACATGGCTTGTACAACAAAAAAAAAAAAAGAAAAAAAAAAAAAACAAATAAAATAAAAAGAATTTGCATTTCATTGTTAGTTGCATACATCTCATTCAAAAACATTGCATTTCATGTGCATACATCTCATTGAAAACCATAACATTTCATTTTCAGCCATAGTTGCATATCATGTTAGAGACCATTCTATCTTTTGGATATAAAATTTGGTCAAGCAAAAGTCATGTTGCCTTAATCGGGGGCACCTTCATAAAATCCATCAAACCGAATTGTCATTCGTACACCCATTTTCCATTTGCACATATTTACATTGCCAAAATGTTTTCAGTCACTCGGCCATTCCTAGTGTTTTAAGCAAACTTCGAAATGCATGTCAAAGTTCTCTAGGGCCATATCACAAATTACACTAAATAAAATCTTGAGTATTGGGAAATGATTTCAAAAGCGGTCTTGAACCTATCACATTTTCACATCTTAAAAACATCTTGTGTCAAAGAGAGATAACACCATCCTTGGGTTGTGCCTTGAAGTGAAAAGGGTAATCCTCGTTTGTCCTATCATGCAAACATAGTCCATAAAACAGTGGTTCTTACCACTATCACAAGCAATCACAAAATATAAATATAAACAGAGTAGTAAGGATAGGGTAAAATTCTCATCATACTTCGGTTGAGAATCCGATTCCCCAAAGCTCTAAGGAAATGAACATTTTTCACACACCATTGATCCCAAATAAGTTGTAAGGATCGTACTACTTGTCCAGTCAGACGGATAGGTAGTCATCCCAAAGGCTTACAAAGGTCTAAAACAACATGGACTATGGAGTTAACCTTCATCGGGGCTATAGACACTTGACTGGCAGTGGAGTATACTCATTGCGTGGCGACATGTCTCTCCTCAAAAAGAGACCTTTGAATGCTCATACGGACAAACTAGCTTCGGGGTCTTCTCCATAACGGGGTTACCTAATTTATGCAAGATGAGGTTAATGAACACACTTGCACACACACGAGTTTTTGATTGCCTAGAGTCACTACCATGCTTCGGATTTGGTTAATGAACTCGCATGCACACACATTTGGTCCTAGTTGAATTAGGCAGTGTTAGTAAGTTTGTTTGATACCACTAGCATGTTTGAGTCTTTGTAAAACAGTCTTCCATATCAACCTCCATATCACCCTCCATATCTTCTTCCATATTCATGTCATTCCATACGTCATCCATTCACAAGCCACCAAGTTCGGTGCCCCCGATTAAACAATTATGATAACGAGGTTCGCTAAATCTAACTATCTAAAAGTATGAGTGCTTCTTAGTGCATATTTCATTTACTTAGTCTCGCATTAATCATCTATAAGTTTGCATTCCATTCCATCACATATGCATCAAAAACATTAAAACATATAAAAACATGCATCACAAAAACATAGGCATTCACACAAAAGAGAGTAAAACACCAAATAAATAAAAGCCATGTATATATATATGTATAAAGGTCAAACTGTACAATGAATGCCAAAAGGCTACAATATACAATAGAGCACCAAGGCTCATAAAGAGTGCATCTAAGCACTAAGCTAACCATCAAAAGAGGACCCATGAGACCTAGTAGGAGCCCTAGACCTAGTGGTGTGCCTAGACTCACTACGCCTAGAGACAGAGGAGGATGGAGGATCAGGCAACACAATGTGATGCCTAAACAATGTGTCCTCCAGAGCCTCAATGTAACGAGTCCTAGACCTAAGCCTAGCTATGTCTATCCCGTGCCGTCGCTCCCGCTCCGCTAGCTCTACCTGGAGTCTCGTCACCCTGTCATCCTGGGGCACCCTGGTCGCTCCATCCAAGTCCGCCTGCAGCTGGGCCATCCTCTCCTCCTGAGCAACTAACAGGGCATCCCGCTCCGCCGCCTGCTGCTCCAGCCGAGCTATCCTCTCGTCTCGGGCAGCTAGCATAGCATCGCGCTCCGCTATCTGCTGTTGTAGCTACGCCAGCTCGTTCTCGTGCCCGCTAGGGGGTACCTCCCTAGCCTCTCCTGCGGCCTCTCCTAGGCCCTCTCCGCCATCCTCCCCGTCATCTCCGCTCCCCGGAGCCTACCGTGCCATCTTCCCCTTTCGCCTTCGATTGTCAGATCGAAGGCGGGGACCCTCCTCGCGCTTGGGAACCTCCGCGGTTCCCTCGCCCTCTCCGCCCCAGCCTCGGGCTCTCCGGCTCTACCAGCCACCAATGGTGGCTCCCACCTCGGCTCTGCGGCCATCCATGCTGCATACTCAGCTGTCACCCCGACGTCGTCCACGTCGGGGATCTCCATGTCCTCATCGTCCTCTATCGCCTCCCTCCACGGCTCGGCACACGACAAATCCCCCTCTGATCTGTGCCTCCGATAGCGCACTGGCTCACCGGGGACATCCTACCTCAATCCGACCTGGCGGAGTACTCGAGACATCTGTATGTACTCCGCCTCGTCGTGGCTCCGCCCTACTACCCATCTGGCCTGTCGCACCCGTCTCAGGTGCTCTCCATCCCCGATCCACCTCGCCTCCCGCCAGGGCCTCCAAATGACTCGGGCATCTGTCAAGTCTGCCCATAGTCTCCTATACCATTGCCCCGATCTCACGGGGCGGCTCGACTGTCTCTCCTTCGCCACTGGCCATCTCCTACCATAAGCCTGGCTCACGTCCCAGTGAGCCCATGGCAACCCCTCCGGTCGGGCCACTCTGAAGTGCTCCCAGCCCCAGCACTGGAGCACCACACTGCAACCCAGGCCCTTCTGGCCCCGTCTCCGAACCTCATACAACTCCCGGTACACCTGCGCCAATAAAGCGGGCGCCCAGGCATACACTACCCTATTAGTGAGCATCTCGCTCACTACACCCATCAGGTTCCATGGGAACCTGCACCCGTGTCTGTTCGGGGCCACAATGTTGGCCAACACGAACATCGTCAGAGCCTCCACCGCTCCCAACTCCTTGGCCGTATACATGGCCAAGTATGGGATCCCCTCGCTCTCCGTTCGGATCTCCCTCCAGTCATCCCCAAACACCTTGGCCATCTCCGTGGCCCTATCTCGTCCAACCTCCACCCGTGCCCCCTCCACGGGCACCTTGAGGATGCGGTATACATCCTCAAGCGTCACCGTCATCTCTCCAGTCGGGAGGCGGAACGTCCCCCGATCTCGGATCCCACCTCTCGGCCAAAGCCGAGAGGTACCCCTCATCCGCCCGAACTACCTCCAACCGGGCTGCCTCCGCTAGCCCCACTGCATCCAATATCTCCCAGTCTGCATGGGACAACGACCTCCTCATCCCCGGAATGATAGGGGAGAATCGGTGTCGTGCCTCTAACACCCTAAGCTGCAAAACAACAAAACAAAAATTTGTTACAATTTTTTTCCAAAAAAAAAAAAAAAACACATAATAAGTACTTGCTTAAATGAACAAATACCTCAGTTGGCTGCACTGGCGCGTCCGCTCCCATCTCTGCCATAGCTCCCGCGTGCTTCACTCTCCCACACAACCTTTCACTCCACTTCACTCCACTCCCTCAGACGCACTTCTCTTAAGCTCGAACGCACAAATGAGCGAAATTCTCGTTGAAACTGTTTAAATAGCTGATTTTGGCACCCTGAAACGTAGTAGGGCATTTCATGGCGGATTCAGACACAGTCCTGCATCTGTAGAGCGCCTAAACACCGGCGGGCGTCTCTGCCAACCACAAACGCAGACCGGCGTTTGGTGTCAATATTGAATAAAGGAACAAAACTTACAAAATTGAAGCTTACCTCCTCCAAATTTCATCAAATTGCATTCATCCATTCTTCTTATCATAATAAAACATTTTGTGAAGGTTACAACAGTTTTGGACACAAATTTTGTCATTTCTCTCAAAAAGCGCATCATTCATCATTGTTTTACAAATTGGGTTAAAAATATTCAAAACCTTCACAAAATTAACCACATTCATCAATTCTTCTGATCTATCGTCAATTCATTCATTCTTCTTTCATCATGCATATTTTTGCCAAATCAAATTAAAGTAAACCTCGTATCTAGTGGTATATTCTATCACCTTGGCGATTGCAGACGATTTGAATCCATGCAATTCGGTAAGAGGATTAAACCACCATAAGGACACTTACCATTTATCATCATCAATTATTTCACTTTTTGAAAATTGGAAATCAATTTTGGGTATTCTACTTTTCAAGTGACCTCATACCAAGATTAATTTGCTCAACGGTTGTCATTGATGGCCTAGTTCATGGGGCCTTAAACATGGACAATCTTTCATATCGTCATTATTTTAAGTCTTGCTAGAGATTGTGGCTACCTAGGTTGATTGGTTCCGACCCGAGGAATTATCCATACGGTCACTAGGAGCATCTCCGAGTTCGGACTCTTTCATGCATCTTTCATCTCTCCATATCAATGGCGCCAACAAGGCAATTTCATCAACAGTATGGATTCACACACGGGAGTTGGGGCATCCGTTATCAATTTCTAATTTTCCTATAGTGGAATTCATCTTACATGATCATGGAATTTACAGTTTGGCAAAAATCCCTTTATAACCGTTGGGGCAGAAAACGGTCCATCTTTCACATCACTCATATCGTCTTCAATCATATTCTTTTCTGGTTTGTACACCAACCCCTTTTCGTTGGGACATAAGCAGATGGTGCATGCACCAACCCTTTTTTCACCGTTGGGGCAAAAACGGTTCATTATCTTTCGAATTTCTTCCAATTGGCTTGTGAGAACCATTCTCGCTCGCCAATTGAGGGGTAAGCTGAAAAATTTTAAATATTCTTTTATTCTTTGGTCTTCAAAGTTGTGCTTTAGTCTTGAGAGAGAGTTGCGTCTGATCCGGCTTTTCAGGTGTCTTAAGTTTTTGTGCTACATTGTGTCTTCACACAAAGCGGCTCAAAAGGGGCATCTGTAGACACCAAAATCCGGCCACTTGTAAGTCATCTATACCTTCCTCGCTGGCCACGTGTCAGTCATCCATCCTTCCCGCCATTATTTGGCCCAAATCCACACTTTCCCACCATTATTTGGCCCAATTTCACTTTTCTCGCCATTTTTCATCCCCAAATTTATTTAAATTAATATTTATATATATATTTTAATATTTTAATATATATATATAAATAAAGTTTAAGTGATTTAATCTGAGCCGTCCATCCTTCATTTAATCTCATCCGTCCATCCATCTTAATCCGTTTCACAACCTAGATTTATTCTCTACCCTTGGATCCACTTTAATCTTAGCCACACGTTCAAAGTGTCGTTAAAACCCTAAAGTGTGCCCTAAGAGTAGATTATAAATTGAGTCACCTTGATGGCTCAAACCCTATCTATCTCTTCGGCTAAACCTACTTATCTTCCCTATCTAAGTGCTGGAGTTGGCTATTGTCTGTTAATTCCTGAGTCTTACGAGTCTTCTACGGCCCTAAGTCTGAACTAAACCCTTTCGCCGCATCCATCGCCGTCGCTTTGGTCTCGCCGCGTTAACAGGGAAAGGTATAGATTCGTCTAAAGCAAGTAATATTTCTTTATGTATTAATCTGCTGTTGAATTCTGCATTCTGTTTATTTTTATTTCATAAATCTAGGGTTTTAGGGCTCACACAGTGGAGCCCTCTTATTAGTTTCTAACTCTTTGATAATTTTAATGTGTGCAGGATTCTAGTGGTAGATCTGATTTGTTGATAGCAGTTGCTTAAGGTCGGAGTGGTCCGAGCCAAAGGATACAACGAAGCCCACTCATTCTGTTGAGGTTAAGGATACATTCTTCGGAGACGCCACCACATTGTGCCGGCTAGGGTTTCGGAGAACCCTAGCACAAATTGTAACTTTGTATCACGAAAAGGGTTACAAGTCCTGTTGTACTTAAAAGGAGTTTCTAAACTCCATTGATTAATAAAAATCATTCATTTTGTACAACTATTCTGCATTCCTTTATTGTGATTTCTTTATTTCTGTTTGGCGTTGTATCTTTAATCTACAATATCAAATGACATTAGTTCAATCTGTTAAATTTCTCAAATTTCAAGGACGAGGCTTGGGTTAGAATTTTGCAAAGTGATATATGCATAATAGCGAAGTTGTTTTAATACCATTATGTGGTCATGATATAATATGAGTGGAGCTTGTTTTATTCCCATATAACCAATTTAAAAAGAAAAGAAAAAATTAAATGATTTGATGTTTCTATATCCTTCTTGTATAAGGCACACCTAAAAGGTCCATGATATTCTCTTTTTTTGTAGACTCTTTCCTTTAAGAATTATACTTTAGAGTGCTAACCAAAGAAATTTTGAGGCTTTAAAGAAAGCCTCTTATGACCAAACGTTCTTCCAAGGGAAATAATTGGGAGTAGAAAATTTTGATTGTTCTAAATCCTCATATTCAATTTTGATTGAGTATTCACTATTTTTTTTATATATTCCAAAAAAACTAATATTTTCATGTAAAGCTAGTCAAATAAAAATATTGATGCATCTTTTAAAAGTTCATATACTATTTTTTTAATATCATCTCCTTTAACCATTTTACCAAAATAAATCCATGAATTGGAGTTGTTGCTCACATTAATATAATCATTGGCCTTTGAATGTTTACAAGCTAGACATGCCCTAGCCATTGGTTATTATCTTAAATCAAAGATGATAGGATAAGACTTAAACCAAGCATCAATCCAAAAATTTGCATAATACCCATCATTGACTGACCACAAAGTATTTCTTGATCAGTTGCAAACCATATGGTAGGTAGGGTTCATTTATTGAATAATTTCACTGCATCAAGAGAACCTATATGTTTTTGAAGTAATATTTTTTCCCACTCTTTCCTTTATTTTTGAATAATATCCAGCCAAGTTTTGCCCATAAGGTCAAACTCACAACTCTACAATTTAACAATCACATCCCTCAAATATTATTTCCTTTATAAAGCCTATCCTATTTACAAAGAGAAAATGTAAATACTTCTTCACATCCCTCAAATATTATTTCCTTTATAAATCCTATCCTATTTACAAAGAGAAAATGTAAATACTTCTTCACATCCTTTCCAAATAAAATATCTTTGAATTTTAACAAATTTAGATGCTATACTTGCTGGCAAACTTAAAGTGGCATCATATAAATAGGGATGAATTGCAATATAGTTTTTATGACTTGTAGCCTTCCAGCCATGGTTAGGAACTTACA
The DNA here is from genome assembly GCA_028583015.1 of Wollemia nobilis. Taxonomy (NCBI): domain Eukaryota; kingdom Viridiplantae; phylum Streptophyta; class Pinopsida; order Araucariales; family Araucariaceae; genus Wollemia; species Wollemia nobilis. Next base: position 2,525,950 of record JAQPPZ010003615.1, read on the forward strand.
TTTCTAACATGCCAAATACGATTTTATTCTATCCAAAATTGAGTCCTAAAGATCCTTCTCTGCTTTGTGAGAGATGAATACCCAAACATGTAGGTGGAAATTTTCCAATTTTAAACCTTAAAATATCCATAATGGTTCATTGTAAATCTAAAGCTGTGTTAATAAAAAATATCATAAAATATGTAGTATCAATCAACCGCAAAATAGCCTTCTCATTTGATGATAATAGTGACTTAGACTCCACGACCTCACTAACCGAGGGATGACCTAATATAAAAGTATTGATATCAACAAATTAGAGATGAAATTTATAGGGACAATTTGTTACAACCTAAAGACCTTTGATTTTTCCTTCTATTTTTACCCTTGAGAAACCTCTCCCTAATGCCTTCACAAGAATAACAAATAGATAAGGAGATAGTGGATCACCCTGGAAGAGTCCATGGGATAACACAAAGTGTCTAGCAAGAGTTCCATTGATTAAAATAGAATATTTTGGAGTGTTAGTATTGTGATACCGCACAATTATTTTAATATCTACAACACTTAAATATTAAATTGTTATTAACAACATGCAAACAATAATATTTCAGATAATATGCAACGTCATATCCAATCTAGATAATAAGATAATAACAAATCTGATCAAATCAATGCCACAACAAATCCACAACCACTCGAAGAGAGCAAAGTATCGTAGCCACTTTGAGAGGGTGAAGTCTCTTATGCACCAAAGACGTGAATTAAATCTAAATTCTTCAATGATCCCAAACTAATAAAATATTCTTCCTATTTATAAATGAAATTAGTAATAACCTAACCCTAATTCTCAAGGACCGACTAACTAAATTAATGGCCCGAGATAAAAATAATAATTAGTCAACATGGCTATATTGGGAGCATTACATGGCTTCCTCCCTTAGAAAGCTTTGTCCTCAAAGCTCAAAAATATTGGAAATTTTTCTTAGGCTCCCATGTAACATCTTCTTTTGGAAGGTCCTACCACTTGATGAGAAATTCCTAAATTTGTTGAGATCGAAGATGACATACTCTGGACCACAATATTACTTCAAGTTGAAGAGTTATTCGACCTTCTTCATAAAGTAATGGAAGCTCTATCTAGGACTACACCATTTTGCCAATAACTTATTTGATACATCATATATAAAAAACTGGATAGATGTGAGAAGAGGGTGGAAGTTCCAATTGATATGCTACTTCACCAATGCGATGAACCACCTTGTATGGCCCATAAAATCGAGGAGCCAACTTTTGATTAGACTTGATCTTCAAGGATAATTGCTTATAAGGTTGTATGAACAAAAAGACCATATCTCCTACATTGAATTGTCATTCAGAATTGTGTGAATCTTATTGTTGCTTCATACGATTTTGGGCCTAGGTCAAATTATCTTTAATAATTTGAAGCACAATTTGATATTGTTGTAACAAATCATCTACCTGGGCCACTTTGGAAGATCCTAGAACATAGTTTGTGATTGATGGAGGCTTTTGACCATACAAAGCTTCAAATGGAGACATCTTAATGGAAAATGGTAAGAAGTATTATACCACCATTCTGCTAATGAAAGCCATTGAACCCAGTTATATTGCTTATCTTGAGCAAAACAACGAAGGTAAGCACCCAAATATTTATTAACAATATCTATTTGACCATAAAATTGGAGGTGATATGAGGAAGATATACTCAACTTGGTACCACTAAGATGAAATAATTCCTTTCAAAAGTTGCTAGTGAATATAGGTTCACAGTCACTCACAATGGTTTCGGACATACCATATAACTTAAAAATAGAATCAAGAAATATCTTGGCCATCTTACTTATCGAATATGGATGTTTTAGTGCATAAAAATGAACATACTTGGAAAGGTGATCTACTACCACAATTATCACTATTTTGCCCTCTGATTTGGGAAGACCCTCAATGAAATCCATATGTGCTCCCATTGGCGGTTAGGGATAGGCAAGGGTTGCAAAAATCCAAGAGATTTAATTGCTTTCCCTTTGTTACATTGGCATACCTCACACTCAACCACAAATGTCTTAACATCTACTTTTAAGCCTTTCCAAGAAAATAATTGCTTCACCCGCTCGTATGTTTTTAAGAATCTTGAGTGTCCCACTAGAGGAGATGAATGCAATTATTGGAGAATGATTGACTTAATAGTTGAAGATTGAGGAAGATAAATGCAATATTTTTTCTAAAGCACTCCATCTAAATATGAGAAGTAAGAATGCAATGATGATCCTATTTTTATATCTTGAATTATTTGAGTAGTCTTTGAATCAATAAGCCAATCTTCTTGAAGTTGAGAAAGCCATTGTAGACAAGGACCAAAGATGGCATGGATAGCCACATCAGCCTCGTATTTGTGATACAAAGCATCAACCACCACATTTTTCTTATATTTCTTATACTCAATGACAAAATCATAACCCAAAAGTTTGGTCATCCATTTCTTTTGTTTAGGGAATGAGAGACGTTGTTATAAGAAATGCTTTAGGCTAATATGGTCAGTCTTAATGATGAAACAATTACTCAAAAAATAATACCTCAATTTCTCTATGGTATGCAAAATAGCTAACATTTCCTTCTCATAAGTGGATCGTCCTAAATTCTTGCCTAAAAGTTGCATACTTTCAAAGGCCAATAGATGACCATATTGCATTAAAATAACTCTAATACCTATATCAGAAGCATCACATTCAATGACAAAAGGCTTGCTAAAATCATGAGTGGCCAAAATTGGAGTGGAACACATAGCTTCTTTGAGGGCTTGGAAGGCCTAGGAAGCAGCTTCAGTCCAAACAAAAGCATCTTTTTTGGTAAGTGCAGTGAGAGCCATAGCAATCTTGCCATAGTTGCGAACAAGTTTTTTGTAATAACCTATAAGTCCTAGAAATCTGCAATTTTTTTTAAGGTATTTGGATAAGGGTCAATCTTGAATAGCTTTGATTTTATTAGGATCTTGCTCTCTCTATTAATAATTTAATTTAATTTAATTATTAATATAAAGTAGAGAGTTGTGTCGAATAATTAAAAAACCCTAATTAATGTTAAAAAATAAGGAGAAGAACAAAAAGATAAATGAAAAGGGATGCTTGCTCTCTCTATTAATAATTAAATTAAATTTTATTTAATTAAATTATTAATATAAAGTAGGGAGGGGAGTTGAGCTAAATAATTTATAAAAAAACTAATTAATTATGAGAAATCAAACGTACCTTTTCTTTTGCAAAAAAATTGAAAGCTTTATTTTTAGGGCACCAAATATCTTCATTAATTTCCATTGGTTCCAAAAACATGCTCTAATACCACTTGTGATATTGGACAATTATTTAATATCTGTAACAAGACTTCAAAATTGAATTATTATTAACAACATCAAACAATAATATTCATGAATAATATTCAATATTAGATCCAATCTAGAAAATAGGTTAGTAATAAATGTGATCAAATCAATGCCACATCAAATCCACAACCATTCGAAGAGGGTAAAGTCTCATAGCCACTTTGAGAAGGTGAAGTCTCTAATGTGTTGAAAACACGAATTAAATCCAAATTCTTCGATGATCCCAAACTAATAAAATATTATTTCTATTTATAAATGAAACCAATAATAACCTAACCGATGAGGAATAAAATTCCTCATTCCATTAAATATTAAATTAAAATTTTAATTAATTATTAATTAATAATTAATTATTAGTTTTATTATTAACTAATAATTAGTTAGTAGTTAACTATTATTAACTAATAATTAGTTAATAGTTAATTATTATTAACTAATAATTAATTAATATTTTACCCAAGTGTTGCAGATGAGTTGGAGAGGAGAGGGCAATTCTCCAAGGGAGGTCCTAGGTTCGAATCTCCACCCTACCAAAAAAATGAATTGGGTACCCAAAATCCAATTGATAATGTTGGTGCGAGCAAGGCTAGGCGCGACTCCCAGGTGAATTTGATGGTGTAGAACCCCTTGGTCATGGTCTCTCAGACCAAGGCGGCCCCGCAAGGGGTTTTTCACTTAAAAAAATAGTTAATATTTTTTTTGGTTGGATAATAAGTTGTACTCAAGTTTCCCACCCTTGACATATTACAACTCTCTTCTTTAGAGCTTGAGAGTTTACAAATAGATACACTTCTCATCTCAATTAAGATGCTATAGCTAGAAACCTACATCATGTTGAGTGGGCAAATGATACATTGTCAAGGACATGTCAACATACTTGGAACAGAGATTTGATTCCTCTTGAAAGAGAAATCTCTTTCCCCCAAGGTTCGGGTATGCCAAGTCTTAGCCAGTGCATATAGACTCAGAGGTCTTTGATAACAGTTCCTTCAAGGGGCCTTTGCTAGTTATGTTCAAACAAATAAAGTTTTTGGTACAATGTTTAAAAAACTAAACACTTAACTGTCATAAAAATAATTCCACTGCATTGATATTGCAACATATATGAGCTAAGAAAAATTAAAATGGGTAAAGAAAGCTGAATTTTACGTTGTGCAAACTGTGACTGCCCAATATATATCATTCATTGCAATTAAAATATATTGCATATATTACAATAATGATTCTTTTGAAGTTGTATGAAATTTTAAAATCGCACTATAGAAAAATAACTTCAATGCTTTGAAAGAAAAGTAATTTATTGCTAATCTAAATAAGTTTCAAATAAAATTCAAAGGTTGAAGGGTAACAAAAAATAAAAGAAAACAAGTTAATACTGCCTTGAACTCCAGCTCCAATCCGATAAAGCAGCAAATCCCTAGTTTTTGAGCAATGGGATTTTAGTACCCCTTTGCTAACATCTTTGGGACAAGATCTTCAACAACATCCATCATTAGCTAAATTTGCATCTTTTCATAGTTGTCGGATGATGGTATTTTGGTACCCCTTGGCTAACATTCTTGGTACAAGATCTACGACAACATCCATACTTTCTAGCTTCATACATTTTAATAGCATGTGAATGATTCCAGATATTTCCAATGACCTCAAAAAGCTTTTTTGACTGCTTGGATTTAATTTTCAATAGCCCGGAATTGATTTTTTATTGCCCAAAAATGATTTTCTTACCGCCCATAAATGATTTCTTACTCATCGACATTAATTTTCAAAAGCTTGGAAATAAATTCTAGTTGCTCGAAAATGATTCTTGATTGCCCGAAAATGATTTTTAATTGCCCAGAAATGATTTTCATAAGTCCATAATTGATTCTTGATTTCTTGGAATTAATTTTCACAAGCCTAGAAATGAATTCCAAATGCCCATAATTAATTTTCAATAGCCTAGAAATGAATTCCAAATACTCGAAAATGATTTTAAACTGCCCGAAATGAATTCCAAGTGTCCGGAATTAATTTCCAATATGCCAAAAATGAGTTCCATATGCCCAAAAATGATTTTTAAACTGGTTGAAATGAATACCAAGTGTTTGGAATTAATTTTCTCTATGTCGAAAATGAATTCCATATGCCCAAAAATGATTTAATTTGTCTGAAATAAATTTTGTAAGTCCGTAATTGTCTGAAATGAAATTCTTGTTTCATTTGAGTGCTAGGGTTTTAGAATCTACACAAGATTTTATTTTGAGTTGCTAGCAAATTTAAACTCACATGCTTTTTAACTCCTTTTTACATGGCCAAACATAATATTGGGGCTACTTTTACACTTAAATTCTAGATATGCAATCATTTTCAAATAACTTCCCGGTCCCTGGGTGACCTTGGTAGCGACATCTTGAACAAATTGTTGAAGGTAAACAATTTTAGGCATTAATTCTCTTTAGAGCATACACAAGATCATACTTTTCAAAAAGCTATTTTTAGATAGTATTTAGAAAAATTACAAACACAATCATGGCAACAATCATCACCACAAGCTCAAGGTACAACAAAATTTAAAGACCTAAAAAGCTTTCAACTAAAAACCTAAGCTTGGCATGATTGAAAATTGCATACAAACCTAGAAAAAAATAAGAGAAGGCCTATCAAAAATTTAAAAAGTGGGTCCTTAGTCCATACAGACTCAAGCGTGTTGTGCAAGTGCAACAACACATCATTTTACATAAAATGTTTGAATTCTTGATTTTTATTTTTTGGATCTTTTTAATTTTTTGTATGAATACAAATATTCTAGAATTCAACATCCTTCTTAACATTTTTCTATAGCAGCCTTCACAATACCAAAACTTTACCTCTACTATCTTAGCATTGCATCTTAGTAGAGTAATATTAACATCACACTATCATAGTCAGCTTTACCAAATCTGGATTGGTAGTTTCCTTCTTGAAACACAAGTGCAACCATAAAAATTATAATAAATAGTTTATATGAAAACATGTTTTTGTCTCAAAATAAAGCATATATTACCAATGGAAAACATTAAAGTAAATCTTAGTCATTATTTGATTTAGGCAGTCAATATTTTCTTGTCAGCTTCAGCTAAACTTACTACTTCCTCTAACCATGGAAAGGAGAATTTAACTTCATGATTCTAAATCAAAACCCCTCTATTAGCTAGCCTATCTACACATTTGTTTCCTCCCCTTAATGTATGTGTAAACTTGATTTTTTCAAACTCTTTAGCAATATCTTGAATTTCTATAATTATCTCTTGTATGTTCTATGGAGCCTTTGCTTTCCTTAAATTTGCATTTATTACTATGAGAGAATCACCTTTCATCCATTATCTATTCCATTTCATTTGTTTACATATTTTTAACCCTTCTAAAACCGCCCAAGGTTCAACTTCATTATTTGTCTTAAATCCACTAGTGAAAGTGTAATGAGACAAAATATCTCCTCTATTATTTCTAATTATTCATCCTAGATTTCCTTTAGATGCTCCATCAAAATTCAATTTAATCCACTCCACATCTGGTGGTTTTTTTTTGGTAGGTAAAAGAAATTTTATTTACTAATCGGGTTGGAGGGTCCCGTCCCTATTACAGTAGGCAGGCTTAGAGCCAACAAAACACAAATGCTACAAATAGTGAAAAACCAACTGGGAAAAATTCTCGTACAATCTAGCCCGTCCAAGACCGGGGCTACCACAAACCTAACTAGGACAAAAAACTTTGTAGTCGCAAGGAGTGTTGTTGTTGCTTTCCCAGGGCTACTGGGAATATTTGTTCTCTTCCTGATGATCTTTTCCATTCTGGTCATGAGGCAGAAGGACATTGACCAGGGAAGGGAGGTCCTTCAGATTGTTAATCACGTTAGCCAAGAGCGTACTGCCTTCCCGGTAGACATTGGTAGTCGACTATAGGTGATCAATCACTTCATTGACGCGGTTGAGGGCCACCGATCGAAGCTTGTCCTCAGCTTTGATGGTCTGGTCTTCCTCTTCATCGTTGATAATCTCAGGTGATGGGTGCTGCTCACTCATTTTCTGAGGCTTCAACCTATTGGATTTTCTTCTCTTCAGGGAGGGCCTGACCGACTTTTGCTTGAATCTCAAACGCTTGCCAGTGGGTGCTTTGGCCTTGGGAGTGGAGCTAGGGGGAGCTTCATTCTTGCCATGGTCCTGGGAAGGAGGGGGTGATGGTGGACCAGTCGGGGGCTTGGAGGCAGTGGGGGGATCACCTGGGTTGGACGACGGGGGAGGGTTGGGAGCAGCGATGTGGGTGGATTTGAGCGAGTGCTCAGGGCTGGGGGAGCGGGAAGAAATGCCCCCTTGACTTGGTGGGCAAGGGCATAACGGTAAAGCACCAGGAAGAGACCCTGGTGACGAGGGGGCTTCGAGGATTTGCGCTCCCTAAAATTATTGATGGAAATGGTGATGGAGCGGAAGAGGAAATCAGGGACGTTAATGAGTCTAACATCGTGGAGATGGTTTACGAAGGCAAGGTTGTAGGCTCGAAGGGGGCTATTGGGGTTGTCGATAGAAATGTATTGGATGACAAGGATTATGGTTGTGTCCCAAGGCCGAGGCAGAGAAGAGCGCAGAACACCTTTGTTTTCCCATACCAGGTCCTTTCCCTTATCGGGGAATTGGTCTGTTTATTCTTTAAAGTTATGCTTATCCCTATGAACTACCCTACCAGCAGGAGGGATACCAGAGACCTGAGCGATAGAGAGAGTGCTTACCTCAAATTGTAGCCCTCAAACCTGGACTTGCCCTTCGTCCCACGATTCAACGAAGTCCCTAGTGACTTCTTCATCAATCCTAGAGAACATTTTGAAGAAATTGATGAATCTTTTGGCGTCAAGAAGGGCCTCCATCCCTGGGTCAATCTGTAAACTAGCTGGCTCGGTGTACGCCATGATATTGCACAGACCAAAGAAAACAACAGAGCCAGGGGGCCACCTTTTGATATCACAATTGTTTTTCTTCTGACAAATGATTTTCGAAACCACAGAGAGGGGATAAAAAGACCTAGAGAGGCGAAGGGAGCACCAACCGAAGGTCACGGGGTGCACTGGCCAACAAAAGGGAGCGATGGTAGTTTTTTTGACACGACTCGAGAAGAGCGGGCCAGAGTGGATCGGAGAGGGGGAAGGGGCGAAAAGGGCGATGAAAGGAGTGAGCGATGGGAAAATGGTGGGAGAGTGGCAAATGGGCGATGCAAGGATGGTGAAAATGAGGTGACACGAGCAGGTGAGTGACAAAGATGGGAATTCATAGGTCTGGCCAGGGAGGCTGGCACGAGTCGAGCGTTCTGCACTGAAGCCCATACTGACATTGCTCCGAAGAAATATGGAGGTGGTGAATTTCCAAAGAGCTGTGGTGTTGAGAGAAAACACCCATGGCGTTGACAAAACACCTTTATGGTGGTGAGAGCCACCTTTGAAGGACTTCATCCTAGGAGTGCTGGTGTTAAAAAACACCTTTGGTGTTGACCATGAACCTTCACGACAGCTATCGCTGCGAATTGTGGCTACAATCCACATCTTGGCTAGTTGTGGTGATGACATCCTATGAGAAATCTTCTTCCCAAATGGTCAAGGAGGTTTGGTTGGCCGCTTTGTTGGCCAAGAGGTCGGCTACCTTGTTTGCTTCTCGAAACACATGGTTGATCGTGTTTTGGGGGTGGTGACCAAGGGACGCTTGACACTCCTGAATGATGTTCTGGATGTTCCAACCTGCTTGGTTGTTGTTTGTGATATGGCCAACTACAACTGCTGAATCTCCTTCAAAGATGATAGGGTTGTTTGATGCTTTGCTAGCCTCAATGCATCTCCACAATGCATGGGCTTCTACGTAATTATTTGTTTGGATCCCCAAATTTTTGGCAAAGGCTAGGATGATGTTGTCGGAGTGGTCTCTGATTACACCTCCAGCCCCTACGTTACCTAGGTTGCCCTTAGACGCTCCATCGAAGTTGGCTTTGAGCCAACCCGGGGGGAGGGGTCCATTTGGCTTTGGCCCTAGACCTAAGGGGATTCTGAGCTTTGGTGTAGTCTATGGGAATCCCAAGAGAGACAAATAGAAGAGACTCATTCCCAGAGGTTGGGATGTCAGTACAGGGGATGAGGCTACAATTTTCAATGGCAAAGGATAGAGCTCTAGTGGCAACAACATCCGGGTTTCTTGGTCTTTCATTGAAAATGCGGTTGTTGCGCTCCAACCATATCTGCCACGCCACATGGTGGGGAAGGGAATTCCACAGGAAATTAAGGTGAGGATTTCTGAAGACCTTGGGCCATTGGATGAACAGATCCATAACCATCTTGGGCCAAACCCAATTGACCTAGAATCTGTTGATCAGGGATGAGAACACCTCCCAAGCGTAGGGGCACTCCAAGAGGATGTGTTGGGTGGATTCCCAGGCCTGGGTGCACAGGTAGCACCTGTTGGGAACTATGACACCTCTTTGGATCAAATTATCCATGGTCAAAATTCTGTTATGGGTAGCGAGCCAACAAAAATGTGCCACTTTTGGGATCAGCTGCTTGAGCCAAATAGCCTTGGCCACGGTCTTGCTGTCAATGATCTTGGGGTTCTTAGGGGAGGAATCCAACATCTGAGCTATGGATTTGATAGTGAATAGCCCATCACTGGATTCTTTCCAGCACAGCTCATCCTTCTTTTGGGATTGGGGGACGAAGATTACCCTGAAGACAGCCTGGAGAGAAGCCACGACTCTGTCAATGACTACATTTTTCAATCTGAAGTGAATCTATTTCCAGCATCGACTCCCCTGCTCTATGGTAACGAAGTCAGCTACCCTAGGCCCAAACTTCTTATCTGTAAGGTGCTTGATGGCAACAATCTCAGGATATTTTATGAGAGGCTCATTTTTGGCCCAAGCGTCATTCCAAAAATCTATATCAGAACCATCACCCATCAACCACCTTACCCCTCGCTTGAGGAGATGCTTGGTTTGAACTATGGAATTCCAAAAGTGGGAGCCATGATAGGGAACTTCTTCACCCATGAAAGGGTGATGTTGCAAGTATTTTCTTTTAACAATGGAAACCCATTCCAGGTTGGCATTGGTGGCAACCTTCCAAGCTTGTTTGGCCAGGAGGGCCTGGTTCATGAGGCTTATACGGTGCAATCCCAACCCACCTTTGTGTTTTGGTGAACAAACCTTGTCCCAAGCCACCAGGTGGAACTTTCTCTGATTATCATTCCCTGCCCATAGGAAGTGTTTCTGTACTTTCTCAATAGCTTCTCCCACCATAGCTGGGATCTTGAAGACGGATAGAAAGTACACTGGGATGCTCTAAAGAACCGACTTAACCAAGGTTGCTTTGCCTACTTGGGAGAGGAGAGCCCCTTTCCAGCCAACCAACTTCTTTAGGATTTTTTTGTGACACTATTCCACATGGCCTTGATGGGTCTTCCTCTGAACATTGGGAGGCCCAGGTAGGTGGTCGGGAGGTCAGCAATGGTACAACCCAATATGCCTACGATTTTGCCCTATCGCTTGGAGGGGGTATTGATGAAATAGAGTTTACTCTTAGTGAAATTTATCTTCTGCCCAACGGCTTCCTCATAGAGGTTGAGGATGGATTTGATGACTTTGGCCTCAGAGACCGCTGCAGTAGTGGCCAGAAGAGTATCATCCACAAACTATTGATGGGTGGAAGGAGGGAGGCCAGTGGCCACCTTAATGCCGAAGATCATATTTTTGGTGTAGGCATATTTAATGGCTCTTCCTAGACTCTCAGCCAGGATGATAAAGAGAATGGGAGAGAGGGGATCCCCCTGTCTTAGGCCTCTGGTGCTAGGAAAATACCCGGTTGTTGACCCGTTGATGAGGATGGAGAACCATGAAGAGGAGATGCAGTTTGAAATAAGGTTGACCCAGTTTTCATGAAAACCAAACTTGAGGAGGATTTTGATCAAGAATTCTTGGTTAACCCTATCGAAGGCTTTATTCATATCCAGCTTGAGGAAGAAGGTAGAGGACTTGGAGTTGTGGGCTGAATGGATAAGCTCATGGACCATGATGACACCATCAAGAATATTCCACCCTTTGATCGTGTTGCCCTGACAGGGGTCAATAATGGATGGAAGAATCTCAATGAGTCTACTGGCCAAATCTTTGGATAAAATTTTGTATATGACATTATAGAGGCTAATGGGGTGGTAGTCGGACAGGGACTGGGAGTTCGATCCTTTGGGAATCAGGGTCAAGAAAGTGGAGTTTACATCTCTGGGAATGATTTTGGTATGTTGCATTTCAATAATAGCACTGCACAGGTCAGGGCCAACTATGTCCCAGTAGGTTTGGAAGAACCTGGGGGAGAAACCGTCAGGCCCTAGGGCTTTGTCTGGTTGCATGGAAAATAGGGCTTGATGGATTTCCTTGGGGGACAAGGGGCTGAGGAGCAGATTGTTCATAGCCTGAGAGATGGAGCTGGGGATGTTCTTAAGGAGGGAATCCATGGACTGATCAGGGAGAGAGGGGGGAGGGGCAAGGAGATTCTCAAAGTGGCTGACAACTTCATCCCAAATTTGATGAATATCGGATGTGAAAGACCCATCTTGCCTAGTGAGGCCTTTTATTCTATTAGCTACCCTGTGTTTGAGAGTGGAAATGTGAAAGAACTTAGAGTTGGAATCACCTTCCCTGAGCCACAACTACCTTGAATTTTGGCGCCAGTAAATTTCTTCCTTGTGAAGGGTGTTATGGTAGTCAGAGAGCAGTCTTTGTTCCTCATCCCTAAGGCTGTCATCCTCCTATCCGTTCTAGAATCTCTTTTTGATCTTATCAAGCCTGGTTTTGATGTTCTATTTTTTTTTTGAAGATATTCCCAAAGGTCTCCCTGTTCCACACTTTCAAATTTTCCTTGATCATCCAGAGTTTTTGCATAACCTGGTTGGTAGCAGTCCCAGGGAATTTTTTATTCCACCAATCGATGATCTGATTTTTGAGGTTGGGGTGTTGAGTCCACATTGACTCAAAATGGAAAGGAGTCTTAAACTGGGGTCTACTGGTGGTTTCAAAAATGAGCGGACTATGATCTGACCCAATATTCGAAAGGACATGCAGACTGGCATCTCCAAAGAGGGGAAGAGCCTCTTGAGACAACAAAAAATGGTCGAGGTACTCTTGGATGAGGTTAACACCCTTCCTCCTATTGCTCCAGGTGAATTGGGACCCCCACATTTGAACGTCCATCAAGGCATTGGAGTCTACGAACTATCCCAAATCATTGGTTGTTCTGTGGGTTATAGTGTTTCCTCCTTTTTTTTTGAAAGGTGCAGGGGAGAGTTGAAATCCCCTGCTAAGACCCACGGGATGTTGACAAATGCTTGCCTCATCTGGGTAATGGTGTTCCATAGTGTCATTCTCCCCTACAGAGTGTTAGGGGCATAGACGTTAGTCATGACCCAGGAAAGCTGGGAGCTGTGATCATGAAATAGGACATTGGACAGCCTGTCTTGTCCGAAGATAAATTTGCCTTCCACTTTGGTGGGGTTCCATAGGCAGAGGAGTCCGCTAGAGGAGCTAGTAGCCGGTGAATAGACAAATTCACACTTTTTCCAGATGATCTTGGCAACCCTAGGTGACCACTGATCATCTAATTTGGTTTCTTGGATGAGAAATATTGAGGGATTAATGTCTTTCCTCATGGTGGCAACCAACCTTTGTTTGGCTGCCCCATTCAGTCCTCTCGCATTCCAGGAGAGGACTTTCATTTGGAACTTTTGGAGGGTTTTTTCCCCCTTTGCCTTGTTGCATGGGGGGTTTGGGTTTTTTATTTCTTCCTTGCTGATGTTACCAATTTCTTGGAACAAGGTTTTTTGCATTCCATTGGCTATGTCCTCGGTGGTGTCATGGGTTCTCCTTTCTACACCAGATGACCTGCCTTTCTTTTTGTCACCTCCTACATCAATCTGGGACTTTTTAAAACTATGGGTCTACTTTGGGCTCCAGTGGTCTGGGGAATCTTGGGCAGACTCCTTGCTGTCGAACTCAACGACATTGGATTTGGTCGAGGATGCGGGGAAATCATGCTCCGTGGGTGGGGGTGATGGGGATAGGGGTGTGGAGGGATGGGGAGGTCTAGGAGGTGGGCTTCGGTTGAAGGTACTGGAGGGGGGATGGTCATGGAGGGGGAGGGGGAAAATAATTCTCCTGGGAAGAGTTTGCGATAGGGCATTGTTGAGGGACTGGATGTGGACCAGGGAAACCTTCGATAGGGATTTCTCCTTCCTCGATCATTTCAAAAGAACCAGAATCATTGAGCAAATTAAATTTGTTAGAGATAGAGAAGAGACTACTTGCCTTTTGCATATCTCCAATTGGTAGGGGTCGATTCTGTTATTTGTTCTTGAGGTTTAGGGTCTGTCTCGGGCCTTGGTTCCTCTTCTGGTTGGCAATATGATCTGGGCGGACCATAGTCTATGCCTCATCCTTCGTGATTTTATATTTTGGGCATTGGGTCTGGAGATGCCCTTGAATTTGGCACTCCAGGAAAAAGGTGGGCTTATTCTCAAACACCAGAGGTTGTCTTCACCTAAAAGCTTCATAGATTAGGTTGATGTGATCTAGAAGCTAAAATTCTAGGTTCACATTGATGCAGATGCATGCTTGGGTGAGATGGTTTCTAGCATGAGTAGCTGGGTCAATGACTACTAGATCCCCGAATGCATGAGCTAACCCTCAGAGTGCGTCCTCGTAGAAGATGTGGGCAGGGAGATTTGGGAGCCAAACCCAGATAGGAGCGTAGTTAATGCTCTGGGTCTCTGGATCAAAATATGGTTCCCATTTTTTGAGGAACAGGCTTCACCTTTCGAAAAACCAGGGACCTCCCAAAAAAATGCGTTATGTATCCTCCCGCATGTTGAGTTGGATCATAAAAAACCCCTAGACATTGTAGACAACTCCAAACTACCTAGGGTTTTCCATTTGGTCACTGCCCATCGATGAATTGAGTCCATGTCTAGGCATCCCCCCATAAATTTCCCTACCAGGGAAAAGGAGTCTCGGGTGGCATATCCATCCATGAGTTGCTTAGGGCATAAAACATCCAATCCCTGTGTTACGAAATTGCACTGAACAACTAAGTTTTGTCTGGGATTGCCCTTAAGGAGCTCTATGAATGAAATTTGGCCATGTTGTCCTTTAGTGTTGCCTAATTTGTTAGGGGGTTCTTTCCCCTTGACGGTCCCACTTTGAATACATTTTGTCCCGGTGCGCGGGTTGTCCTCTGTGGTGTTAGCCTCATCGAGAGGGTTGGGTGCACCGCACGATTACGCGCGGCTCCCTGATCGGTCAATAGATGTGGTCTATGTTTCGTCTACTGCTAATGCACCACCTAATTTTTTTCTCACCATCGCATCATCTACACCATCAACACCAAAAATTTAGGTATACTTCATTCCAAAAGATTTATTACTAATAAAAATAGCTAGTAGTATCTTGCAATCACTTGAGTAAAAATAAATATAATATTTTCATTTTCAGTATTCAACTTAGATCTAAAAGAAAACATGTTGAGTCTAAGCTTGATCTTGTCCAACATGTACACATCTAGTGGTTTTCACTTTATATTCTTTGCCTTCTTTTTGCTTCCAACATCATAATTCCATTTAATGACTTAGCTCCATCTATCAAGGCTCTATGCTTCCAGATTAAGGACTAGGTGAGTTGATAGGGTTGGTTTAGAATCCTTTATGGCTAAACATATCTTCCTTTTCATTACCTCTAAACTGCTTTTCTTTCCTTTAAATAATCTTCTATTCCTTTCTAGCCAAATAGTCCAAAGTATTGTATCTTTTGATATATCCCATATTGTCTACAAAAGCCTTACTTTTATTAGTGCTCTACCATTACTTTAATCAATCTTCAATTTTGACATTCATCATCATGCATTTACCAAACATATTAAGAATACATTGCCATAGTTTCCAAATTATTGAGCATTGTCCCAAGAGATGGTCTATCAGTAATAAGCTCCATCAGTTTCCTATTGTCTTTATTCGTTATAACCGAAGGTACATCTTGAAGAAGTTTATCATTAAGAACTTTAGTCTCCTCTGATCCTAGAATATTCTAATAAAAATACTTTACGTATTTTCTAATTTCACTATGATATTCAATACAAACCTCTTCTATTGATTCTATTCTACCAATTCTAGATGTTGATATTTGTACTATAGCCATCCTATGAAAAGCTTTGTATTTTTATCTTCTTTTAACCAAGTTTGTCTGATTTTAATCTCCAAAATTCCTCTTCCTTACTCAAATATTATGATATTCACCAATTCACCAAGCAACTCCCTTTCCTCTAAGCTTGGATTATTATGATCACCTTTTTGGAATTTTGAATTTTTATCTTCTAGTTCTTCTTTCTTCTCAAAAATATTTCCAAAAGTGTTATTGTTCTATCTTTTTAATCTAGATGTCATAGATTTAATTTGTTTTGGAAGAGCATACAACCCACCATTTCCTGAAGAATTCCATGTTTGTGCTATCATATAAACAAATTGAGGATGATCATCCCACATCTGCTCATATTTAAAACATATTCTTTTTTGAATTCACTTACCACCATTTTAACTCTTATTGGCCGATGATCTGAACCAATCCTTGTTAAGGTATTAATTTTAGCACAAGTTCCTTCATCTAGCCAATGATCTGAGAGCATGCATCTATCTAATTTTTTTGCTATTAGGTTTTGGCCTCTCCTATTGTTGGTCCATGTATAGTTGTCTTCTTCAAACTCAACCTCTCATAGATTATTGTTTTGAATAAAAGTTGAGAAATATCTCATACTTTGGGTTAATTTTCTAATTCCCTCAAAATTTTCATCCATCTTGGTTATGGCATTAAAATCTCCTATGATCATGAATAGGGTTTCTTGGTATTTACTTTTGATAAATACTTCAATCCTGCTCTAAAATTCTAATCTACCAGATTGAGTTGTAGGTCCATAGACATTGACAAGGATGAAACAAATATCTACAAAATAGCAAGTGACTAAAGAGGTTATCCAATGTCTAGTTTATGAATGGTTACACAAGAGGTTCTAGAAGGATTTCAACAAGTTAGAATTCTCCATGTAACTCCTTTAGAATTCATAGCATCCCATTCACATCTTGCCCATATTGCTTTCATAGTTTTTGAAACTTCTTTTGTGATTTTAGTTTCCTAGATACAAAGAATATCAGGTTTATTACTTAAACATAGGTTCCTAATACACCTCTGCTTTAAGGGCGTGTTAGCACCACTTATATTCCATGAGATGATAATTATGTGTTATTAGGGGCTATTGTCCCCTTGCATATTACCAATATCATTTTGTTGTAAGGTAAAGAAAAGTTCAACCAACTTATTTTGTGTTCCTTTCTCTATGTTTGCTCTTGCTTCCCTGGATCTTGCTTGATAATTTTAGGGTTTTCCTCTTTTTGCCTTGCCTATATCAAGAGTAGGCCTATTATTCTATTCCTTTATATTCTTTTATAATTTTGTTTTTCATCATATTTATCCTCTCCTGGCTCTACTACAATTTTAACTTATCCTTCTCATTTTTTGGTATGTCCTTATTAATGGCAAAAGTATTAACTTCTAAAATTATGTTTTCTTTACTAATTTTTTTTCTCCTGAATGGTGCATGGTACTTCAAGAAAGATTTCAAAATATGATAAGAAACATTCCTTAGTTTCATCAAGAATGTTCTTCCTTAAATCATGATCATACTGAATAGACAGTTCCTTGTTAATATGAACCTGTTGTACTATGTCCTCTAATTTTTAATCTACTCTTTCATCATAGGCTAAAACCTCAAAAGAGTTGGTATTTCTTCCAATATCCTTCCTTACTGGTCTCCATTGTTAATTTTATTTCCTTTTACTAGATCTATTTTTGGAAGTTGAAAATCATCTTCATCCATAACCATTTGTAAGTTTCTCTTGTGGTTTTCTACATATGATTATGTTGGGCTTTTCTTAGGGCATGATCTCTCAATATGCCCCACCTCATGACATCTTCTACATATAAAATATATGTTTTCATAATATATGGTTTGGATCCACATCTTATCCCCATACTTAATAATGATTGATTTTGGTAAGTATTTACTTATATTAATCATGACTGATATTTGAGCATATATAACCAATAATCCATATTTTGTAGTATCTGAAATCTCAAGGAATTCTCCTAGAGTGTTTCCTATTGCCTTGAAGATATCTATTTTCTAAAATTCAATAGGAAACCCAAACATCCTAACCTAGACTAGTACTAGATATATATTTACATTTTTGGGTGAAAAGCCTTCATACCAGTGGGTAAGGAAGAGTCCTGCTCTTCCCATAAACCAAGGACCTCACTTTTAGGATTTTTTCTCTTTATTCCCTAGAACAAAAAATGGCTAGGAAGAAACCTTTGGGAAGAAATCATATGGATATCATGAGATAGGCATAAGTTATGTTTCTAGGTTTAATAAACTTAGGGACTTAGTCTTAAGTTTTATTTTTCATTTTTATGAATAATTTGTAATGTGAGATTTAATTGCTCACTTAGACTTGGCATAAGTATTCTAGATAGGTTAGTTGAAAATCTTCTAGATAAGGATTAGTTAGTGGGTTTTTAGTAATAATCCCTAAAATAAGTAGATGATCAACTTATCCTCCATATTTGAAGGATTTATGGATGTAATTTGTGCTTAAGCTCTTATTTTCAATGCAAAATCATTTGGGATTTTAGTCATCGCATTGGTATCAGAATAAGTGAATCCTGCTTGACCTGTGAGGGGGAATTTCCCTTGTGTAAATTCCCTCTCTCCATTTTGTAATTACACTTTCTTTCTTTTAGCCTTTGGTTTTAAGGTTGAGTTTGTGTTTAGTGCCAAGGGATCTCTATTTTTTACTGTTATTGAACAGTTTCCTGGTTGATAGCATAAAAATAGCTAGAGTGTGCCTGCATGCATTTAAATAATACTTTATTTCATTTGATTAGCAAAGTAACGACTCACTTTGATTGAGTCATCCATGCAGACCCAACAACATCAATGAAAAGCTATGGACTGGTGCATGCAAAAGTCATCACCAACAATTTTCAATATCCACTTACTGTGATTCTATGCAGGAATTGATCTCAATTTTTTTTTTTTTACAATTTCCTCAAGTTCTAAGGCAATAGAATAACCGTCCATGCATGCCTAAATTTGTTGATTGCTTATTTTGACGTATGTAGATGTCTAAATCTTGGACACCAACATAGCCTTCATTGGCCCCTTTCACATTTTGGAGATTTTATTTGTTTTAGTCCCATTGATATTGTCAACAAAACCAACGTGTGACATATGCCTATTTGAATTAACCAGAATATAGTAGCAGATTCAAAAATGGCCACTATAAGTCCTAACATGCCAAATTTGAGGGTGGAAATCTTGATTTTTGTATAGACCCATGCCCTACCAAAGGCAAAATACCTATGCATTTCCAACATGAAATAAGCATAAGTTATGTTTCCAGGTTTATTAAACTTAGGGACTTAGTCTTAAGTCTTATTTTTTATTTTTATGAATAATTTGTAATGTGATATTTAATTATTCACTTAGAATTGGTATAAGTCTTGTAGATAGGTTAGTTGGCAATCTTCTAGATAAGGTTTAGTTAGCGGATTGTTAGTAATAATCCCTAAAATAAGCAGATGATCAGCTTCATATGAAGGATAAAATCACTCTTGGAGACTTCCAACTCCTATGAATCTATATTCTCAAGGCTGAAGCCCCTGGCCAATACCCATTAAACTTACCAAAAATTGCTCTATCTTGGAGCAATGAGGATCTCTCTGAGGTGTGCTCACTAACCTCTACCACTAGATATGATTCTAAAAATTTAACTATAAATCGATCAATGGAAAGGAAATTAAAACTCAAAATCTATTTATATTTATTAGAATGTCCTATAGCAAATATAATATTTGATAAAAAAACTTATAATAATTTGCATGCAAATTTCTAAGATAAAGAAGGGAAAAAAACCTAGCTAAAAAATTATATGTCTAGATAGAATGTCTTGCCTCACTGAAGTCCTAGCCCTTCATTGCTCTTCCTATAATTTGAACCCTAGCTAACAAATATTTGCAATTTCATTTTTTGTGACCTGAAAAATCATCACTACCCTTGTTTCGGTCAGTTGACTTGTTTTTCATGACTTGAAAAATCATCATTGCCCTTTTTTCAGAATGGTTGACTTCATAGGGAGGTATCAAATATGACTTACATGAACTGGAATGAGTCCCTTGGTGTTAAATACTCCAAGCAGGATGTTAAAGTTGATTTAATCCCGACTCCATCTGCTTCAAATTTTAGCATTGTGGATAGCAAAGTTGGTATAACCAAAGTTGATTATGGACAATAGGGTGCAATCAAGCCTAAAAACCCTTTTTATTTGGAACTATTTAACAAGACCCCTTCTACTCAAGAGGAAGCTCCTCCTCTACCTCTTATGGTGTATGTCATAGATGGTGATATTCTTGATCCTGCTTCACTTCCTAAAGTATCCTCCTTTCCTAGCTTACAAGACAAACAACTTAACCACAATTTGAAAAATGCATTTGAAGGTATGCTCGTTGAGGATGAGACTCATTTCTCTTATTCACCACTTATATATGAAGTATACCATGCTCATTCTATGCAAGTCAGTGCTGAGATCCAAATTTGACAAACATATTATTGGATGAAGATCCTGTTCAATCGAAGTTAAATGTTGGCAAACCTGCTTTTATTATTCCTAAAATTGAATCCATCATTATGAAAGCTTTGGATTCTTCAAAAGAGAATCTTATTAATACATTTCAAAGACCTTTCTGTGCACCTGCTTCGTGCGCTCAGTGCCACATCATCGACCTCCCCTGTGACCACCTCCTCATCCTCAACATCTTTGCTCCTATTATGAAGGCATTAGGGTCTAATGCACATATTGTTAGGAGGAATGATGAGGAATAAAATTCCTCATTCCATTAAATATTAAATTAAAATTTTAATTAATTATTAATTAATAGTTAATTATTATTAACTAATAATTAGTTATTAATTAATAATTAATATAACTTTATGAAAAGTTATATCGTAAAAAGGCATATCTATTCAAATCATGCATATTCATGATTACTAAAAATATTGGCAGTTACTAAAAATAGTTTGGATGTAACCAACTCCCCTATGTATAAAAAATAATCATGCCTATTCATGTAATATATATACGAAAAAGTAATGAATGAGAATACTTGGCTTTTGATTTTTAATTCTATATCTTCTTGCCCATTGTCTCCACATCACTAACCCTAATTATCAAAGGTCAACTAACTAAATTAATGGTCCGAGATAAAAAAATTATTAGCCAACATGGCTATATTGGGATTGTTACGACTATAACAACATCTAATCCATTCATACCAACCTTGATCAAAGCTAAAATTTTTGAGAATATCATGTAGGAAACTCCAACAAACCCTATAATATGGTTTTTTTATGTCAAATTTCATAAGCATACATGGCTTTTTCATGGAATGAATAGAATGTATGGCTTCCTCTGTAATGATTACAATATTGAGAGTTTGTTTACAATGAATAAAAGCCCCTTATTCCAGTAAGATAATATAATCTATGATGCTTTTCAACCTATTTGCTATAATTTTTTAAATAATCTTATAAATCATATGACAAAAGCTTATTCGATGAAAACTATCAAAGTATTTTGTCTTCTCTTTCTTGGAAATGAATGTACTAAAGATGGCATTGATTTTACTTATTCTAATCTTTAATAAATCCCAAAATATTTGAAAAAATCAAGAAATATATCACGTTTAGGTACCTTGTTAGGATGGAAAGATAAAATTACCTCATGTAACTCCTCCATCAATATCTTCTTCATCAAGATTTCATTTTGTCCTTGTGCGATAATTGATGGAATATTTTGCAAAAGCTTACCTTGAGCCTCCTTATCTTTCTCAACATTTGACAAAATATCTTTAAAATAATTAATTGCTTTCTTTCTTATATTTGTTAGAATAAATATACATGATAGGGGTTTCTATTATTGAATTGTTTGTTACAATAGTATTTAGGATTTGTAGGGACAAGTTGTTGGGATTTTTAGGATTTAGTTTTATTAGCATCAATTGATTACCAAATTGTAAATCATTATAAACTCAAGCTTAAAAATATAAGTAAAGCATCGTACGTTACATTCTTTTATTGTATCAGGACTACATAAAGGAGGAAAGAGGAATTTTTTTGATACTATTCATTTCAACCAAGTTGATTTTTATGTCTTAGGTGTTTAGTGCCACTATAGATTATTACTCTACAGTAAATCTTGGTGGTGCTTTGTCAATGAAGGTATTCTCCTATGTTGTGTTTAGATCTATTGGATTTGACAATCAATGTTTAATATTATTTAGCATTTGGTAATTTTTTCCTCTCATGATAAATTTGTTTCCTGCAACATTTAGAATCTCACCAAGCAATGGTAAAATACAACTTGGAGCTTGTCCATGTTTCTAGATTGGAAAAAGTGCTCATTGGATTTTTCCCATTGTCCAACTTAGGCAAACTACTAGTTGGAGGTTTCTCATGTTTTCAACTTAGGCAAAGTGCAACTTGGAGTTTGCCTAAATTTTGAGCTTGTGTGGAGCAGATTGTAGTGTTCGGTATTTGTTATTCTAAGTTTTGTGTTCAAGGCATGTTTAATATTTTACGTATATTGTTTAAAATTGTCATTATTGGAATAATGACAAATATTTAGACTCTAATTCTTCTATATTCATAAAAATTGATAGGAATATATTATAGTGTGTGGATCCATAAGATACAGTTTGTGAGTATCAAGATTTAGATGTAGTTCTCAAAAAAACAAACTAGACCAAAATATGATGGTGGCGACTTCAATAAGAGACAAAGAATCTTTGATGCTTCTTAATTTTTTGTTGCAAATGATTTAATTCTTAAATTTTGTAACGAATATAATGTTGTAACACTGTCGACAAAGTTGTAAAATAAGTTTTAGACATCTAAAGTAGGACATTTTTTATTTGAAGAATCTTCTTTATTCTTTCCAAATGAAGGAAGGAGGTTTTGTTTCTTAGTATATTATGAATTTTAAGGGTCTATGGAATCAATTTACTGCTATTCAAAATATAGTTGACAATGAGGACATGGTCGACATTGTTTTGCAAGGTTTACCTCTATCTTATGAGTCTTTTGTTGAGTCTCTACTTTTGCTTGCCAAAACTCAAACTCTTAAATTTGAAAAGATGCCTTCTTTACTTTTAAAAAAACAAAAGAGATAATAATAGATGGGATTGTTCATCCTAGGGAGTACAAAGAGTACATTTACTACTAAATCCAAATAAAAAGATAATTAGAATGTCAATCCTTCATCATCTAATCACAAGCAAGGTTAAACTTCTAATATAAAGCAGTCCTAAGTTATTTAATTTTACTATAGGAAACCTAGTTATTTCAAATGGGATTGTAGTAATTTGAAGAATAAATAAAATAATCAATGGAATAAATAATGACATGTTGCTAAGATAGAATATCAAGAAGAGAAGTTTGCTTTTGTAACAACTCAAAGTTCATTTGATCGATTATTGAGTGGTATTTTGACTTTGGAGCATCCAAAAATTATACATCAGAAAGACTGGTATTTTAATTTCATTTAATATCTAAGTAATAATGATTTTGTTTCACTTAGTTATGGTTGATCATACTTTGTTTAAAGGTGTGGTGATGTTAGTGTGATATTGAACAACAATGTTATATACACCTTCAAGATTGTTTGGTATATTCTTGATATGAAAAAAAAAATTCCATTAGTAAAATCGCCAAGAATTCTTAAATTATTGTTCTATTTCATAAAAACGAACACGAGTTGATGCATGTGGATAAAAACAATCTCATTATTCTTGGTATAGGTAAGAAGAGGCTATACAATTTAGTTGATGCCAAGTCTGTCAATTCATTTGCCTTGGAAGTTGAAGACAATAGTTATGTTCTTTGACATGAGAGGTTTGGTCATATTAATCATAATCATTTATCAATTCTCACAAATATGGGTCATGTATTGCCCTTTGTTCATGAGCAACAACACTTGTGTGTAGGATAACTTGGAATAAATAGTTGTCAATCTTTTGAGATAGGTAAGTTTTGGCATGCAAAAGGTGCTTTGGAATTAGTGCATATTGATTTGTGTGGTCTAATGGTTGTTTGAGGAAGAAGTGGATATTCAAATATAAATTTTAATGTTTTTCATATTTTCAAACTTTTAAGGCCTTTGTAGAGAAGCAATTTGGAAATAAAATTAGGGTCTTAAAGTTAGTTCATAAAGGTAAGTTTATCTCAAAATAGTTTCAAGTTTTTTGCATGCATGAGGGTATAAACAGGTAGTATATAAGTCTTTATAGTCCATAACAAAAATAGGTAGTAGAGAGAAGGGATGGAATAATCATGAATATGGTCATATGCATAATGCATAGATGAAATGTGCCATATCGTTACTAAGTTAGAATCAG
Source organism: Wollemia nobilis (assembly GCA_028583015.1). Classification (NCBI taxonomy): domain Eukaryota; kingdom Viridiplantae; phylum Streptophyta; class Pinopsida; order Araucariales; family Araucariaceae; genus Wollemia; species Wollemia nobilis. The sequence goes on from JAQPPZ010003615.1 coordinate 2,549,912, forward strand.
TAAATGCAATAATCTTCATTGTCAACAGATGTCCATATAAAGCTCTAAAAAATGTTACTCCAAAAGAAGCTTGGTCTAGAATAAAACCTTTGATTGGTCATTTATGTATTTTTGCTTGTGTTGCTTTTGTATTAACTCAGAAGGAGAAAATAACTAATCTAGATTCTAAAAAAAGAGTTCATGCTTATTGTCTATATTGAATAATCCAAGACATATATTTCATGATGTTTCTACTAAAAAGATTGTAATTAGTAGAGATATCATTGTACACAAGAAGACTCCTTTCTTCTTAAATTATGGTAAATCTGTTGAGATTTCTATATGTTTTAGAATTATTGATGGTACTACAACAAGTAGTGAGTTCGCTTGGATTTAGATATATCAAATATTGATGATAAAAAGAAATATGTGAAGACTCAATAATTTTGGTGTGTTGAAATTCCACTTTGGGATGACCTTGGAGAATACAACTTAAAATAGGTACACTAAAGTGAAGTTCATCAACAACAAGAGTAACATCAACAACCAAAATGGTATACAAAAACAATGAAATATGTCAAGGAGGATGAGAAAGTGGTATTTGGATGATCTAAGCAAGCTAGAAAAGAGCCCAAATAAATGAACGACCAAACAAATTATGCTTTTATTTCATAATTTTTTGAACCTAATGTATATGAAGTAGCCAAAGGTAAACCAAATAAGAAAGTTACCATGGAAAATTTGACTCATTAATGAAGAAGAAAATAGGAAAACTATGTGAATTATCCCATAGAAAGAAACTAATTGTCCAACCTTCTCACGACATGATAGTATCAATTTAAATTCCATGGCTTTGTTGAATAAGGTATGACCTAAAAAAAGAGTATCATCAATAAATTGAAAACTATAATTGAAGGGACCGTCTATTGCAACATAAATATATTTTATTTTTCCTTCCATTCTTGCCTCAAAGGAAACTCTCTTCATTTCCTTAAGAAGAATATATAGTGGGTCACCCTTGCAAAATCCATAAGTGGATTCAATTTTTTTGAGAATATCAAGTAAAAAACTTTAAAAAACCCTATTGTATGCTTTATTCATATATAATTCTATAATATTTTTTGGCTTTTTTGTGTTGTGTAGAGAATGAATGGCCTCATGTGCAATGATTACACAATCAATAATTTGTTTCGCTTGAAAAAAACCACCTTATTACATTAAGACAATAAAATATAAAATGTTTTTCAATCTATTTATCATAATTTTCAAATCTTATATATCATATTAAAAAGGTTTATTGGATAAAATTTATCAATATGTATATTAAAGCTTTTGTATTATTTATAAGAAATTAAGAAAGCTACATTGTCTACCCTTCCATGCAAATAGGGATTTCATCCAAAATTTTATAGAAGAGCAACAACTTTTTTTTTTTTGCTGGATAATAAGGGGTTGTACTTGAGTCCCCTATTCTTGACAAATTACAACTCTCTTCTTTAGAGCTTGAGATTTTATACATAAACTAAATAAATACACCTCTCATCTCAATTGAGATGCTATAGCTAGAAACCTACATCATTTTACATAAAATGTTTGAATTATTGATTTTTATTTTTTGGATCTTTTCAATTTTCTCTATGAATACAATTATTCCAGAATTTAGCATCTTTCTTGACATTTTCCTATAGAAACCTTCACAATACCAAAACTTCACCTCTACTATCTATGCCTTGCATCTTAGTAGAGTAATATTTCTAAAATATTGCACTTTCATAGTCCGCTTTACCAAACCTGGATTGCTAGTTTTCTTCCAGAAACACAAGTGTAACCACAAAAATCATAATAAATATTTTAAATGAAAACATATTATTGTTACAAAATAAAATAGATATTACCAATGGAAAACATTAAAGTAAATCTTAATAATTAATTGAATCAGACAATCAACATTTTCTTACCAGCTTCAACTAAACTTCCTACTTCCTCTAACCATGGAAAGGAGCATTTAACTTCATGATCTTTAATCAAAACCCCTCTATTGGCTCGCTTATTTCCACATTTGTTTCCTTCCCTTAAAATATGTGTAAACCTGATTTCTTTAAACTCTTTAGCAAGATCTTGAAATTCCATAATTATATCTTGTATGTATCATGGAGCCTTTGCTTTCCTCAAAATTGTATTTATTACTATGAGAGAATCACCTTCCATCCATATTCTATTCCACTTAATTTGTTTACATATTTTTAACCCTTCTAAATCTGCCCAAGCTTCAGTTTTATTATTGGTCTTAACTCCACCATTGAAAACAGAATGAGACAAAATATCTCCTCTATTATTTCTAATTATTCCTCCTCCTCTTGCTGGTCCTGGATTTATTTTAGATACTCCAAATTTTAATTTAACCCACTCCACATCTGGTGGTTTCCACTTTATATTATTTACCTTCTTTTTGCTTCTCTTGTATACAACATCATAATTCCATTTAATGACCTGACTCCATCTATTAAGGCTCTATGCTTCTAGATTAGGGACCGGGTGAGTTGATAGGGTTGGTTTAGACTCCTCTATGGATAAACATATCTTATTTTTCAAAAATAGCAACTATGTCTTTAGCACATATTGCCAATACAAGGATAGAGAAATCTATGAATTTATTATGAGTCACAACATATAGAAACTACAATTATCAACATCAATATGTAGTATATGGTATAGATCTTCCCTAGTTTTTTACATCCACCATCGTGGAGGATCTCCATAACAAGTCAAATCCTCATGGTCTAAATTCAATTTTACCATAGTATCTGTAATCTTATTTTGTTCTCGAGGAGAACATAGAAACTCTACTATTATGAATCTAGACTGAAGTGCATGTATCTTATCAATCACCCTTTGTAACCTCCAATCCTGAGATGAGGTTATGGTGGACGTCTTCAATTGTTAATGGTTACTTGTAAATCTGATTCTACTTGTACTGAAGACAAACTGACCTTAGTAGCTTCGTCAAGGCCATAAAGGATAGCACATGCTTTTGCTAGATTATTAGAGAGGAGAGAATATTCCTATGCCTCCTATACTTGACCTTCCTAGATTACTTCTTGATGTGCCATCAGTGTTGATCTTATCTATACCTCTAGGAGGGGCTTACCATGGTCCATCCCTTTGAATAGTAGGTTGAGGACCTTATGGATGCCTACATCTCCATTCATCCACAAGGAGTTGAATCTTGGAGAGTAAACTATGCCATTGTTGAGATATTATGGAGGGGGGCTTCAATGTATGTAGAGTAGTTTCCTTGATATTGGCTATAAATTTTCCCAAATATATTGAACATTATGGTGAATTGCTTTGAAGATTATTTTATTTCTTTCTTACCCTAGATTCTAGAGCATCAAATATATATTGAAAAAGGCTATTTGTTTCATTGAATTGTCCAACCCATTCACTTTGAGCCAAGTCCTCCATGCCTACTTGCCAACCATTTCCACAATTGAATGGCCAAGGGGTAGAAGAAAAAAGTGGGCCCAGGTATTATTCTTTGAAAGATATAACTCACATCTAAACGGATCAGAAAAGCCTCATTTCATCAATTGGTCTCCTATAAGAACCCTCTTGTAAAGTAGGAGATAGATAAAAAGTCTCACTTTAGGCCAAGTCAAAAGTTGCCAATTTGATTGAAGATATCATTAAGTGGATTTTCTCTATGGTGAGTGAGGGATTAATATCCTAAAGCTACAATATACACACCATTGGAATGTGATTCCCATCCTATCTTGTCTTTGTCTTTTAACCAAGAAAATTAGTATCATCTAATAATTTGATGAATAGCCTCCTTGACATCCTCTGTTGCCAATATTTGCCAATCCCTTACTGGAATCCATGCTCTATCCTCCAAATTCTATTACCCGCAATTTCTATAATAATATGACATCTTTATCCAACCTCTACTATGGAGTTGTTCCATAATATCTCACAATTCTAGAAATTGTTGAGATAATGGAGGCAAATCATCCCAAGAATTTGTCCAAAAATCTACATGATGGTCATTCCCCACTATCCAGAAAAATTATGTTTTGATAATTATCTCCCCTATCCTTTAGTACCTCAAGAATTGGATATCCTCATCCAAGAAGTTGATATCTAGAAAAAACTTCTTGAGCTTGATTTTATGCATACTTGGCTCTTAGGATATATGCCCATAACTTATTATGGGAAGTAATTAATTTAATTTTGCTATCAAGGCTGAGTTTTTTCTAATAGTTGATCGAAGGCCCAAGCCTCCCTCTCTTTTTTTTATAGACAAATTTGATCCCACTTCACTAAGGCCCACTTATATTTTGATTTTGCCCTGCTCCATAAGAACATTTGATTAATCTTGTCAAACTTTCTCAAAGCATCCTTACGAATACACAAATTTGAGGAGACAAATGAAAATAGATTGTAAAATAAATTTAATCAAAGTGAACCTACCTGGCAATTATCACATTGGAAAGTAATAGAATAAATGTAGCATTAATTTCACTTATTGTAGCTATATTATTTTTGCTATTGGTAACTAATAGGGTTTTTAAGAGACCCTTCCCTTTTACAACTCCTGGAAATCTAAGAAAAACAAATGAATCAATCTAAGTACAAAAAATAACTTATTTTCTTATAAATCAAATTATGCATTTTCTAAACAATACAACCTTTTTTGATCAAAAATACAATGACCAAAACAGTAATAAAAGTCTAAATAGATTGCTAGACTCCTAGTTATAATTTTCCATCGATAGCAAAAAATTATTAAATTTATTTTGCAAATCATGTGAACAAAATGAAAATAAACTTATCATTAATATATAAACATTGTCCCTCTAGCCACTTTGAATTCCATAAAGTCCATAAACCCCCAAACACACCATAAGCAGGAACCATTTCCACTTGCATTGTTTTCCAAATTGAATTCTTCACATTTTGAAATTTGGAATCATCCACTTTAGTCTCTTGTAATAAAAGAATATCAAACCTCTTTATAACAACCCTACTAGGACAACTATTATTTTAACAATATTTATACTTGCTTTTATTTCTAATATAAGATACTGTTGATGACCTTGTGGTTGCAGGACCAGGTACCTCCCTTCAGACTAGTTGATAAGATCTATTGCAAGAAGATCAGGAACCCTCTTTCAGACGGTGAAAAGGGGTATACTGCAAGAGGTAAAGAGGAATATGATTGAGGTGTGAAAAAACACCATGGCTCGTGAGTACATGTAATCTCACAATTGCATCCCATGTAGTTGCATCCATATAGCTGCATTTTAAAAATATTTATTTTAAATCATATGTGTGCTATGCTTGGTCGTATGAGTATCTTTTTTGTGGGTTGCTTTATGTTTTTTAAATGTGTTATTTTTTCATTTTAATATTGTAAATATTATTTAATAAATATAAGTTTTAATTTAAAATAAAAATTAATAATAAATAATAAAAAGCATGATTATATTTCTTTATATTAATTTTAATAAATATTAAAGTGACATTTTGTTTAATATTTTGCATTGACTTAATCTATGACCTAAATTCGTAGTTACCACTTGGCGGAGTTTGAAACAGAACTAGATGGAAGTATGCATGTGAATCCAAGTGTAAGGATATTACATTATAAAATATACCTGTTGGATTGGATACGTGTGTGTGAAGCTTGGGGGCTAGGGAGAATATGAATGGGTGATTCTCTACACTGTACTCGAGCTAAGCTAGAGGAAAATTTTGAAAGTAGTTCAAGGTTTTGGTCTACTCAAGCAAACCATGTCGGATTTATGCTAAGTTTATCCTTGAATGTGTTGTAGTGTTTGTTTGGTTGTGATATTTCATAAAAGTAAACTTTTTATGCTCCATTTTAAAGAAAAACTAAGTGGTGGATATATGAAATTAAGTGTTAATGTTGCTAGATTGATTTATCATACTGTCTCTTGATTATGGATGTATTGTTTTCTTATTATTATAAGGTTTTGTTGAATGAAAATTTTTGTTCTATATAAACTTCTTGAAGCTTGGGATTAGAATTTGCTGGTTGAAACTCTGACTATTTTTTTAAATATATTTATTTGCTTGGTTGTGAGACGATAGCCACTCCCAATAGAAATGTGTTATGATCTGGAAAAACCCGCTTAATGTAGATATCTGGAAATTGATTTACAATCTAGGTAGAGAATTTTACTTGCTTTGTGCTAAAATATTTTGTTATAATTTGTTGCCTGCTTAAAAAAAAAAAGGTAGGGTTGCATTCATGGTAGTTGCATTGCATTTCTTGAGCCATATTGAGTCTGCAAAACCTTCTGCGAGAAACCTCTAGCATCGCATGTTCGAGGGAATAAACCTATTGAAGTATGATCGGGAGAAGCACCTCACCATGTGCTAGGCAAAAAGGCCTGAATGGAAGCTTTGTAGTCTATTTTCAAGCATGTGTTTTCTGATGCCTTGTTGTGCTATCCTTTTATAAAGGATGTCCATAATTTTATGGACATTTATTGTATTTAGACAATTTAATATGTGGTTCAACTCAGATTAGCAGGATTTACTCTGGATATAGCTTTTGTTGATTATTATATAAAGACATCTTGCATGTGTATCCCAATGTAAATCTGTGATATTTTGTAAAACAAGCTAGCTAAGTTGTGTTATACGTCCATTCAACTTAAGAATATTTGCTTTTATAAAGTAATTACATTTAATGAGCAGTTTCTTTCAAATTAGCAGAATTATGATGGTTGTAGCCTTCATATGAATGTGCTTGTAAATAAACTGAGATTTACTTATAAAAACATTAGATATTTTCTTTATGAGATTCAATTTGAGACCGCTCCTAGTTATGATATCCAAGATCGTGTAAGTATTGTATAAACCTTTGTAGGAAATATGAATTATTTATTTTTGTTGAGTCATAGTTTGAGTAGCAGATAAGCATTATGTTTGTTTATATTGATTTGTTTGACTTAATTGATATTACCTCCATTTCATACATTGCTATAATATCAAACCTTAGCTAGTCAGCACCTTGAAGTAAAGCATGATTGTACTTAAAACCCATACCAACTTATCATCTTCCCAGAGATATATGAAAATGTTTAGATATATTAGTTTCTCAAGCCATGCAAGCTTGTGTGATTGTCGATGTCTCTGCTATGTAAAAGTAATTAATGGGTTGAATGTAAATTTCAAATTATCCTTTGTATATTGATGAAGTCTAACATTATAATATAAAAACTTCCAAACATATAAATATCCTTGATTGATGAGATGTTTAGAAATTGTGTAATTAGTCTGAAGAAAGCATTTATTTAAGGGCCTTGTATTTGAAAAATCATTTCAGCATAGTATAAATTATTGCGTTATTTAAGAAATAATATAATCTTTTATTATAAGAGGCTACATTTAAATTTTTAATGAAGTGCCTTAACTTAGATTAGTTAATGATTTATAATACTTCGTGAAGAATATTTATCTTGTTAGAAAGCAAGTTAGATGAAATAATTATGTTTGTAGATCAACACATAGAAAAAGTCTATCTTTCCACAACAAAGGTAAATGAATAATTATAGAGAAAATATTCCCTAGAATTGGGTTACTATTTAAACTAGATTGCCCCAGTTTAAAAATAAAAGAGGGTGCTCTCTTTGAATTGAGTGTTCAATAATTGTTTTATCTCTATCTTTAGTAAAGGAATTTTTAAGTTATGATTTTACTTTATAAAACCATTACTACTTTGCTTTTGTTTGTAAGTAATCATTATTTAAAGGTACATTATATCTTTTTGAGTAGAATGTAATATTAATTAACATTAATTTATAAATATATTGTTAATTCTTTAGGAAGTTAGCTTTTGAAATTATAGGTTCGAATTGTATCTTTTTGAGTATCTATGTTAATATTCAATTTAGTACTTAGAAGGAAAGTTGTAAAGAATATGAGATGTTTTTTATTCATGCATACTATATGGGAAATTTTAAAGAAAGCTTAGTTGATCCAAGTATTATTATAATTTCATAATCTCATTGTTTGATTTTTAAGTGGTTTTTGGTTGCTAAAAAGTAAGTATTCTTGTGTCAGTTGCTTTTGAAAGGATATATAGGTGATACAATTAAAATGACTTCTTACTTTTTGAAATATTATTTATTTATTTATGATATATTTAAAAAAAGAGACATTTAATCTATTGATTTAAGAGCTAATATATCAATATTTATTTATATGTTGTGAAAATTTTAATATGCTTGTAATGTGAAAAAAGAATTATTCAAAATAGCATGAGATCCTTAATCCTTTAATCAAAGTATAGATAATGTGGGTTGAAATCTTCGAGTAGAAGCCATATTGTGTTGAAAACGATTTAAATATCTAATATATGTTTTTCTTTTAAGCTTAGAATCTAGCTTAAATGAAGTTTAATTATTTTGTATGGTTGTTTAAAAATAAGAAAATAACAATTATTGTGTTCTATTTATTATGCATGTATTCTTAAAAATATATATATTATTCAATATGTCATAAACTCTTATATCATTGCCTTATATGATTAAAAGATGTTAGAATAAATTATAATGTGAGAATTATTAAGCCAACTTAAAGTGAGCTATAGTTTGATTATTTAGAAACCTTTTGAAGTTCTTTCAACCATCTCAAATTCATCAAGAAGTATGAATTATCAACCACTCTATTTAAATTTGTCAAGAAGGATGAATTATTAACTCATTTTGATGTTCATAAAAAAGGATCAACAACCACCCCACACCGATGATTATGAGGAGGTGATCACTATGATTCAGGAGCGATTATACTCTTGATGAGTAAGGTTGGGATGAGAAGGTAATGAGAGGTGATATGGGACGTCACCTCTAAGTTGCTAAACAAGTAGTACGATGATAGGTCCGTTGCTCATCGTACAATTAGTAGATAACTAGCAGGATACTGGTGCTAGGAGATAGCTAGACACCGATGCTAGTAGACTCAATGAAGAGTTGGTATAGGATGACTCCTCATTTATCATACCATGACAAGAGATACCAGGACCTGAGCTAGTGTATTGGTTGATCCTAGTTGACTCCAAGTGAATTTGGACTCTCAACTAGACACAATGTATATCTACGCTAACCCCTTGCATGTATCCAGTTCAAGAAAAAAATTAGATTATGAGAACCTAAGTCCTCAGTGCTGAGGGATAGGAAATTTTGCATCCACCCTCTAGGTGTTATGGGCCCTAGAGGATAACCCTAGTCATGAACCTATGCTCTTGTGGAAGGAGAATACGAGTTCATAAAAAGGCACCTTTTTATAGGATCTGGCCAATCTCATCCACCTTGGGAGATCATCTACAATGGTTAGTATTCCTGAGAGTAGGATTTTCTATACCTTGTACTAAAAAATGTTGGATGATTTCAAGTTGAACACATCAAAAATTTTATCTTATGTCTTGCATGGACCTGAATCCAACTAAAATTTTCTCTTTGTAAATATAGTGAGCAAGACTAGGTTGGACAACCAAGTGAGTGTAGAAATATGGCTTAGTAGCATGAATTGATAGTCCAACAATAGTGGTTAATAGAATACTTAAATGGAAAGAGTCTAAGGTCAGGCAGGATAAAATACCTAGGGAGTTAGAAGGGACCAGTAAAAAAAATATTGACACTGAGTTGGCCAAGGACCTGAGAAAAGGTCATAATATCTAAATTTGATGGTAGAGAAGATGGAGATATAGCTGAAAATTGGCTAAATGAGGTCAAAACATACTACTCCATGAAACCCCTTTCATCAAAGTCAAAAAAATCATGGGTAATTATTCATCTAGTCAGACTAGCCTTAGATTGGTGGACTACCTACGAGGAGAGTAGAAACATCATAGCTATGAATCTCAAGTGGGAGATATTTTTAACCAAGCAATTTTATATAGAGAAAACTATTGAATTCTCTACCTCACAACAAGAAAAATTGTCTATTCATGAGTACTCTCAAAAACATTATATAGTTATTGAAGAATGTATTTGAAGAGGAGATTAAGGTATAAAATTTTATCTTGGGACTACACTCAAAATTAGATCTATATCTAGTTTGATTAATCTTGAGGATTTTTCCTAAAACCTACGATTTAGCTCAACAAAAAGAGACAAATCAAAATGCTAGAAAGACATATTATCAAAAGAATTTTGAAAAAGAGAAAGAACTCAAGAAAAAGAAGAGTGTAAGCTTTGAAAATACCATAGTTAAGGAAGAAGTTTCAATATAGTAGGGACAAACTGGAAAGGAAAAGCTTCATAGGAAGAAATTGAGTCCAATTGGGGCATTTTTCAAGAGTACCCTGTGTTGAATAAGTTTAGGGATGTATTCCCTAAAAATTTTCCAAGTCTTCCTCCATAGAGAGAATATGACTTTTCTATAGAACTTTTGCTAAGATCAACACATGAGAACTGTACTTGAAATTATCAGGAAAAATTAGTTGCATGGAAATTTGTCAAAGTGTGAATTTTATACACCTCAAGCATAGTATTTGGGCCATATTATCTATGTTGATGGGGTTTCTATGGGCCCCAAGGAAATTGAAACTATTATAGATTTGCCTACACCAGAAATGTCATATAAGTGCGAAGTTTTATGGGCATGGCAGACTACTATAGGTATTCTTGTAAATATAGTTTTCTAATATTGCCCACCCAATAACAAATCTTTAGGGGAAGGGAAAATCCTTTAAATGGACAAATCAATGTGAAGAGGCCTTTAGAACTTTGAAGGATAAATTAACAACCACTCCAATTATTAAAAAATCAGTTCCCTCTAAGAAATTCATGTTGAAGAGCTAGGAGGAGTCCCTACTCAAGATGTAGCATTTATAGCATATGAATCATGAAAGAAGCACAAGGTAAAGAATTGGTAGCAATTGTACATGCTCGCAAAGTTTGGAGGGATTATTTGTTTAAGAAACCTCTCAACCTTAAGACTGATCACCAAAGCCTAAGGTATATATTTCCATAATTCCTGCTAAATGTCGAACAATGCTAGTGGGTGGAATTTTTGGAAATATTTGAATATAATAAAGGAAAGGAGAATAAAATAGTGGATGCCTTGAGTAGAAGGAAGCATGTAGCCACTATATTTGAGTGTTAGTATGGTTTTGCTGGCCAAGTAAGAGAAGGATGATTTCTACATGAAATGTCGAGCTCGGGTCAAGAAAGGGCCTAATAAGGACAATGATTTTGCAATCAATGATGACTTGTTATATTTCAGAGATAGATTGGTTCAGATAATAGTGAATCAAGGAACATAATTTTAAAGGAAGCACATTGCGCTCCTTATTTTGTGTACTTGGGAGGGGCAAACTGTGCAAGAATCTAAGGTAAGCCTTTTATTTATAGGGTATGAAATATAATATAAAATGCTAAAAGGTCAAAGTTGAATATTTACTAGAGGTTTGTAATGACTAAAGGTGGCAAGTTATTACCTATGGATTGTTGTGAAATTACCAGAAGCTAGATGGTGGCAAATCGATTACACCTAAAAATATATAAGGTGTTACACCTGTTCAAGTGCATGAGTTTATCATTTTAGATAGAGATATTAGATTTATTTTAGATTTGGATAGATGGTCAATTAGGGAGGATTGATCCAACTTGAAAACATAAATCATCATAATCATAAAAATATCGGATTGGATAATAGAAGTGGTTGAACCATATTCCTAAAGGAACAATGCACTTTAAAAGAATAGGATCATTGTGAGTTTTCTCTGAAGAAAGACAAAATTTATAAGGGTAAAATTTAGGAAAAGAAGAGAAGAGACCATTGTGGGAACCCTCTAAAGTAAGGTAGATTTTTCATAAGGGTGAAATTCAAATTAACATACTACATAATAGAAAACTACCTATACTTGGTAGAGTCTGAGTATGGCTTCATTTGAATCCTTGTACGAGGAAGGTGCATGACTCCTATATTGTAGGATAATATGAAATATCGTGTAGAGATTGGTCTGAACACTATACAATATCACCAAAAAGAGCTATGCATAACTATAAAAGAATATCGAAGGAATTCTCTATGAGAGATAGAGCCTTCTTAAGGATAAAATCTACCAAAATTTTCCAAGCTCAACCCTAGATTTGTAAGGGCCTTTTAGATATTGTTGGCTAGATTAGTCTTGTTGCCCATAAGCTAGCCTTGCCACCCGGTTGTCAAAAATCCATGACATCTCCTATATGTTCCTCCTTAGGAAGTATTTTGCTGATTCATCTCACATTTGAAATGTCTCTTATTGCAGATATTAAAATTCCTCCACCTTGAGGATCGTCTTATGCAGATGTCGAGCTTTAGGACCAAGGGCATAAGACAAATTTAAGAACAATATTTGATAAAAATATCTTGTAGAAATTTTGTATAATATAAAGAGACAAAGAAATAAAGACAAAACAATTTCATTTTGAATATATATATATATATATATATATATATATATATATATATATATATATATATATATATATATAAAGTTGCATTGATTTAAGAATGAATGTATAATCTACTTATTATTTGAAAATGCACTAAAACACGGGGACTGTGTTTATTCCTAATGGGGAAGAATGTAACAACCCTACTAGGACAACTATTATTTTAAAAATAATTTATATATGCTTTTATTTCTAGGATAAGGTACTGTTGATGACCTTGTGGTTGTAGAACTAGGTACCTCCCTTCAGACTGGCAGAATAAGATCTATTGCAAGAAGATCAGGAACCCTCCTTTAGGTGGCAAAAAGAGGTATATCATGAGAGATAATGAAGGATATGATGAAGGTGTGAAAAAGCACCATGGCTCATGAGTACATGGAAGCTCACAATTACATATCATGTAGTTGCATCAATATAACTGCATTTTAAAATATTTATTTCAAATCATATGTGTGCCATGCTTGATCATATGAGTATCTTTTTTTTTGCTGGATAATAAGGGATTGTACTCAGGTCCCCTACCCTTGACAAATGACATTTCTCTTCTTTAGAGCTTGATATTTTACAAATAGATACACTTCTCATCTTAATTGAGATGCTATAGCTAGAAACCTACATCATTTTACATAAAATATTTGAATTCTTGATTTTCATTTTTTGGATCTTTTCAAATTTTTGTATGAATACAATTACTCCAAAATTTAGCATATTTCTTGACATTTTCCTATAGCAGCCTTCACAATGCCAAAAATTCACCTCTACTATCTATGTCTTACATCTTAATACAGTAATATTTCCAAAACACTACACTATCATAGTTCGCTTTACCAAATATGGATTGCTAGTTTCCTTATTGAAACACAAGTTCAACCACAAAAATTATAATAAATAGTCTAAATGAAAATACATTAATGTTACACAATAAAGTAAATATTACCAATGGAAAATATTAAAGAGAATCTTAATCATTAATTGATTTAGACAACCAACATATTTTGTTAGCTTCAACTAAACTTTCTACTTACTCTAATCATGGAAAGGAGAAATTAACTTCACGATCCTCAATCAAAACCCCTCTATTGGCTAGCTTATCTGCACATATGTTTCCTTCCCTTAATATATGTGTAAACCGATTTCTTCAAACTCTTTAGCAAGATCTTGAATTTCCATAATTATCTCTTGTATGTTCCATGGAGCCTTTGCTTTCCTTAAAATTGCATTTATTACTATGATAGAATCACCTTCCATCCATACTCTATTCCATTTCATTTGTTTACATATTTTTAACCCTTCTAAAACTACCAAAGCTTAATCTTCATTATTTGTATTAAATCCACTATTGAAAGCATAATGAGAAAAAATATTTTCTTTATTTTTCCTAATTATTCCTCTTGTTGTTGTTGATCCTGGATTTCCTTTAGATGCTCCATAAAAATTCAACATAACCCACTCCAACTCTAGTGGTTTCCACTTTATGTTTTTTTCCTTAGTTTTACCCAACATCATAATTCCATTTAATGATTTGATTCCATCGATCAAGACTCTCTGCTTTCAAATTAGATACTGGGTGAGTTGATAGGGTTGGTTTAGACTCCTCTATGGCTAAACATACCTTCTTTTTCATTACCTCTAAATTGCTTTTCTCTCCTTCAAATATTCTTCTATTCCTTTCTAGCCATATAGTACAAAGTATTGTATATTTTGATATATCCCATATTGTCTATAAAGCCTCACTTTTATAAGTGATCTGACATTGCTTTAACCAATCTTCAATTCTACTATTCATCACCATGCATTTACCAAATATATTAAGAATCCATTGTCATAGATTCTAGACTATTGAGCAATGTACCAAGATGGTCTATACTCTCCTCCTCCTTATTATAGAAAACAGATTGAGAGGGGCCATAAAAACCTCTTTTCATAAGGTTATCCTAGGATAAAATTCTTTTATGACCTACTAGACAAACAAACATTTTATCTTTAGGAATGCTTGGACTATCCCAAATATCTCTCCATATTCTAGTGACATTATTATTATTTTGGTGTTGAACATTATATCCACTTCTAGTTGTGTATTCTCTTGAGATATTCAACTCCTAAATCAATTTATCCTTAGCACCCCTCAGAATAATCATAATAGTTATCTTTCTAATCAAATGCCTCCTAGCATCAATGTCTTGTATGCTTGTAAAAAAACTTCTTCCCATTTGTATCTTCCTTATTGATCCTTGTACAAGATGTTTGAAACCCTTTTACCGTATTTTTCTTGAAGCAATCTCATCCAAGGTTTCAAAATTGGATCTAAGTTGAGTGATTTTTTATCACACCAAGTATCCATCCAAATAGATTTTTTTTCTCCAGTTCCCACCACCCACCTTAAACCTTTAATCATAAGATCAAAAAAAAAAATTAAACCATTCCAAAGAGTAGAACCATTTGGAAGAGAGAATGTTGTAAATATTAAACTTGGGTCATTGGGATCAACATACTTAGAAAAATTCTTGCCCATTATCTTTGACTCTCTTTGTACAATTTCCACATAACTTTTTCCCTAAGAGCTAAGTTTGCATTTGTAAGAACTCTTAAACCAAGACCATCCCTATTTTTGTCATCACACAACTAGCCCCATTTCACCAAAGGAAATTTTCTTTTATCATGTAAACCTAGCCATAAAAATGGTCGCATAATATATATTAAACTTTTTTCAACTGCTTTTGACATAGAATACAATGACATATAATATGTTGCAAGCCAATACTGAATTAATTAACTACACTCTTCCTACTAAAGATAACCAATTAATTAACTACACTCTTCCTACTAAAGATAACCATCTACCTTTCAAGGTTGGAATTTTATTTTGAAGTTTACTAATAACTAGATTAAATTAATCTATCCTCATTCTACCCTCAAATAAATGCATCCCTAGATAAGTTGTTGGTAAATTTACATCCTCCATTTGAAGCAACCTGCAAATTCTTACTTTGATATTAGCAAGAGTGTTAAGGAAGTAAATTTTGGATTTAGACCTATTAACTTTTTGCCCTGAAGCTCATTCGTACTCTTTTAAAAATTTATTCAAAGCTCTAGCCTCATTTATCCTTGTATTTCCAAAAAGAGTTGCATCATCTACAAATTGTTTATGGGTGATGGTATTGATGTTATTACTAACCTTAAGTCCACTTATAAGCCCATATTTGTAAGCCTTTTTTAATTTCCTACTCAAAACTTCTACCATAATAATGAACAAATAAGGAGATAGAGGATCTCCTTGTCTAAGGCCTCTCTTGGATTTAAAAGATTCTATCACTAACCCATTGACCAAAACTGAATAAGAAATTGTAGAGACACAAGCTTTAATCCATCTAACCCATTTCTTCCCAAAACTAAACTTATCTAAAACTACAAAAATAAAATCCTATTTAACCCTATCATAGGCTTTACTCATATCAAGTTTTAAGATCACAACTTTCTCTTTTCTTGAAGCTACTGAATGTATAACTTCATGAGCTACTATGATCCCATCCAAAATTTGTCTCCCTTTCACAAATCCTCCTTGCTCTTCTGAAATGATTTTGTCTAACAATGGCCTTAATCTATTCACCATCACTTTGGAAATAATCTTATAAGCCATATTACATAGGCTTATGGGTCTAAAAGAATCAAATAATTCAACATCCTTATTTTTTGAAATTAGGGTAAGATAAGTTGCATTTATTTTATAAGGAATGTATTTTTTAACCCTAGACTACTCCACTACCACCAATAAATAATCCTTCACTATATCCCAATTATGTTGGTAAAACTTTGCAGAGAGCCCATCCGGACCTGGGGATTTATCCTTATTAAAAGAGAAATTAGCTAAATGAACTTCTTCTAGAGTAATAGGCTCAATCAATTTCCTATTGTCTTCATTCATTATAATTGAAGGAACATCTTGAAGAAGTATATCATTAAGAACTTTGGTATCCTCTGAACCTAGAATATTTTTGATAAAATGACTTTACCTCTTTTCTAATTTCAGTCTGATCTTCAATCCAAACTCCTTCTATATATTTAATTCTACTAATTCTAGAAGATGATCGCTATATTATAGCCATCCTATGAAAAAAAATTATATTTTTATCTCCTTCTTTTAACCAAGTATGTCTTGATTTTAATCTCCAAAATTTCTCTTCCTTACTCAAAATATTATGATATTCACTAAGCAACTCCCTTTCCTTTGAGCTTGGATTATTATCATCATCTTTTTGAAATTTTGAAAGTTTATCTTTTAGATCTTCTTTCTTCTCAAAAATATTTCCAAAGGTGTTCTTGTTCCATTCTTTTAATCTATATGTCATAGCTTTAATTTGGTTTGGAAGAGCATACAACCCACCATTACCTAAATAATTCCATGTTTGAGCTATCATATCAACAAATTAGGGATGATCTTCCCACATCTACTCATATTTAAAATATGATATTTTTTTGAATTCACTTACCGCCATTGTAATTCTTATTGGCCAGTGATATGAACCAATCCTTGTTAAGGTATTAATTTTAGCACAAGTTCCTTCATCTAGCCAATGATATGAGAGAATGCATCTATCCATTTTTTTTGTAATTAGGTTTTGGACTCTCCTATTGTTGGTCTAAGTATAGTTGTCTTCTTCAAACTCAACTTCCCATAGATTATTGTTTTGAATAAAAGTTGAGAAATATTTCATACTTTGAATCAATTTCTCAATTTCCTAATTCCCCCAAATTTTTCCTTCAACTTGGTTATGGCATTAAAATCTCCAATGATCATGAATCGGGTTTCTTGGTCTTTACTTATCATAAAGGCTTCAATCCCACTCCAAACTTCTAATATACCTGATTGAGTTGTAGGTCCATAGACATTAATAAGGATGAAACAAATATCTGCAAAGTAGCAAGTGACTAAAGAGGCTATCCAATGCCTAGTTTTATGAATGGTTACACAAGAGGTTCTAGAAGGATTCCAACAAGTTAGAATTCCCCTACCACTCCTTCAGAATCCATAACATCCCATTCACATCTTGCCCAAACTTCTTTCATAGTTTTTGAAACTTTTTCTTTTGTCATTTTAGTTTCCTGGATACAAAGAATATCAAGTTTATTACTTAAACATAGGACCCTAGTACACCTATGCTATGAGGGGGCAGTAACACCCTTTATATTCCATGAGATGATAATCATGTCTCATTAAGATCTTTTTTTCCTTCTTTCGTATTACCAATATCATTTTGTTGTTTGGTAAAGAGAAGTTCAACCAACTTAGTTTGTGTTCCTTTCTCTATGTTAGCTCTTGCTTCCCTGGATCTTGCTTGATAATTTAAGGGTTTTTCTCTTTTTACCTTGCCTATATCAAGAGTAGGTCTTATTATTCTATTTCTCAATATTATTTCATAATTTTATTTTTCAACATATTTATCCTCTCCTAGCTCTATTATAGAAGCTTTTGACTTATCTTGCTCATTTTTTGGTATTTCCTTATTAATGGAAGAGGTATTAACTTCTAAAATTGCATTTTATTTACCAATTTTTTTCTCTTGAATGGTGCATGAAACTTCAAGAGAGTCTTCAAAATCTGATGAAACACATTACTTGGGTTCATTGAGAATGTTCTTCCTTAAATTAGGATCATATTGAATAGACGGTTCCTTGCTAATATGTTGAACTTGTTGTCCTGTGTCCTCTAAATTTTGATCTACTTTTTCTTCATAGGCTAAAGCCTCAAAAGAGTTGGTATTTCTTCCAATATCCTTCCTGGGTTCATTGAGAATGTTCTTCCTTAAATTAGGATCATATTGAATAGACGGTTCCTTGCTAATATGTTGAACTTGTTGTACTGTGTCCTCTAAATTTTGATCTACTTTTTCTTCATAGGCTAAAGCCTCAAAAGAGTTGGTATTTCTTCCAATATCCTTCCTTATTGGTCTCCACTGTTTGTTTTCTTCTATTTTTCTAGATCTATTTTTTGGAAGTTGAAAACCATCTTCATCCATAACCATTCATAAATTTCTCTTGCAGTTTTCTACAAATGATTCTGCTAGGCTCTTCTTAGGGCATGATCTCTCAATATGCCCCACCTTATAACATATTCTACATCTAAAATATATGTTTTCATAATCTATAGTTTGGATCCACATCTTATCCCCATACTTAAGAATGATTGATTCTAGTAAAGCTTTACTAATATCAATCATGACCAATATTCGAGCATAAATAGCCATAAATCCATCTTTTGTTGTATCTGAAATCTCAAGGAATTCTCCTAGAGTGTTGCCTATTGCATTGAAGGTATCTATTTCCAAAAATTTAATAGGTAAACCAAACATCCTAACCCAGACTGGTATAGGGATAGATTTATATTTTCAGGTGAAAAGCCTTCATACCAATGGGTAAGGAAGAGTCCTACTCTTCCCATAAACCAAGGATCCCCTTTTATGATTATTTTTATTTCTTCACTAGAACAAAAAATGCTAGGAAGAAACCTTTGGAAAGAAATTATAGAATCACTCCTGGATACTTCCAACTCCTATCAATCCATTTTCTCAAGGTTGAAGCCCCTGGCCAATACCCATTAAATTTATCAAAAATTCCCCTATCTTGGAGCAATGAGGATCTCTCTTAGGTGCGCTTACTAACCTCTAAGGATTTAACTATAAATCGATCAATGGAAAGGAAACTAAAACTCAAAATATATTGAAATTTATCTAAAAATCCTATAGCAAATATAATATTTGATAAAAAATTTATAAATTTTTCATGCACAATTTCTAAAGAAATGGAAAAAACTTAGCTTAAAAATTCTTTGCCAGATAGAATGTCTTGCCTCACTGAAGTCCTAGCCCTTCATTGTTCACCCATCGTTCGAACCTAGTTGGTAAATATTTGTAATTTTGTTTTTCGCAACTTGAAAAATTGTCATCGCCCTTGTTCCTAATGGTTGACTTCATAGGGTCGTATATCCCTCAATATGACCATTCATTTTAAAGCTTTTCAAATTATGAACAAGTTTGTCCAAGAATTAGCTAAATTAGATAATGCTTCACGAAGATATGGCTCTTAAAAGATGAGATTTTTAAATTAGATAATGCTTCACGAAGATATGGCTCTTAAAAGATGAGATTTTTTTCATGAAAAATCCTTAATTCTTTGCACTTTGCAATTTCACTTCTCCCTACTTGAAAATTCGTCACTGCCCTTATTTTGAATGGTTGACTTCACATGGTCATATCCCCCTCAATATTACTCAAATTTTTGAGTATGACCACTTATTTTAAAGCTATCCAAATTCTGCACAAGTTGGTCCAAGAATCAATTGAATCGGATAACTCTTCGTGAAGATATGGCTCCTAAAATATGAGACATTTTTCAGGAAACAAATCCTAATCCTTTACACTTTACATTTTTGCTTTTTGCGACTTGAAAATTTGTCACTACCCTTGTTTCGAATGGTTGACTTCACAAGGTCGTATCTCCCTCAATATTGCTCGGATTATGCTAAGTGTATGCTTGAATATGTTGCAATGTTTGTTTGGTTGTGATATTTCATAAAAGTAAACTTTTATGTTTCATTTTAAAGAAAAACTAAGTGGTGGATATATGAAATTAAGTGTTAATGTTGCCATATTGATTTGTCATATTGTCTCTTGACTATGGACGTGTTGTTTTCTTATTATTATAAAGTTTTGCTAAATGAAAATTGTTGTTCTATATAAACTTCTTGAAGCTTGGGATTATAATTTGCTAGTTGAAACACTGATTGTGTTTTAAATTATATTTATTTGCTTGACTTTGAGACGATAGCCACTCCCAATAGAAATGTATTCTGATCTGGAAAAACCCACTTAATGTAGATATTTGGAAATTGATTTACAATATTGGTAGAGAATTTTACTTGCTCTATGCTAAAATCTTTGGTTATAATTTTGTGCCTACTTTAAAAAAAAGTAGAACTTCATTCATGGTAGTTGCATTGCATTTCTTGAGCCGTACTACCAAATCTTCTACAGAAAATCTCTGACACCGCCTGTTTGAGGGAAGAAACCCATCGAAGTATGATCGGGAGAAGCACCTCACCATGTGCTAGGAAAAAAGGCCTGAATGGAAGCTTTGTAGTCTATTTTCAAGCGTGTGTTTTTTGCTACCTTGTTGTGCTATCCTTTTGTGAAGGATGTCCACAATTTTATGGATATTTATTTTATTTAGATAATTTCATGTGTGGTTCAACTCAGGTTAGTAGGATTTACTCTGGATATAGCTTATGTGTTGATTATTATATAAAGACATCTTATGTGTGTATCCCAGCGTAAATTTGTGATATTGTTGTGATCTGGAAAAACCCACTTAATGTAGATATTTGGAAATTGATTTACAATATTGGTAGAGAATTTTACTTGCTCTATGCTAAAATCTTTGGTTATAATTTTGTGCCTACTTTAAAAAAAAGTAGAACTTCATTCATGGTAGTTGCATTGCATTTCTTGAGCCGTACTACCAAATCTTCTACAGAAAATCTCTGACACCGCCTGTTTGAGGGAAGAAACCCATCGAAGTATGATCGGGAGAAGCACCTCACCATGTGCTAGGCAAAAAGGCCTGAATGGAAGCTTTGTAGTCTATTTTCAAGCGTGTGTTTTTTGCTACCTTGTTGTGCTATCCTTTTGTGAAGGATGTCCACAATTTTATGGATATTTATTTTATTTAGATAATTTCATGTGTGGTTCAACTCAGGTTAGTAGGATTTACTCTGGATATAGCTTATGTGTTGATTATTATATAAAGACATCTTATGTGTGTATCCCAGCGTAAATTTGTGATATTGTTGTAAAACAAGCTAGCTAAGTTGTGTTAGACATCCACTCGACTTAAGAATATATGCTTTTACAAAGTGATTACATTTAATGAGTAGTTTCTTTCAAATTAGCATAATTATGATGGTTGTAGCCTTCATATGAATGTGCTTATAAATAAGCTTGAGATTTACTTATTAAAATATTAGATATTTGTTTTATGAGATTCAATTTGAGACCGATCCTAGTTATGATATTCAGGATTGTGCTTATAAATAAGCTGAGATTTACTTATTAAAATATTAGATATTTGTTTTATGAGATTCAATTTGAGACCGATCCTAGTTATGATATTCAGGATTGTGTAAGTATTGTATAAACCTTTGTAGGCAATACCAATTATTTATTTTTGTTGAGTCATCATTGGAGTAATAGATAAGCATTACGTTTGTTTATATTGATTTGTTCGACTTAATGGATATTACCTCCATTTCATACATTGCTATAATATTAAACCTTAGATAGTCAGCACCTTGAAGTAAAGCATGCTTGTACTTAAAATGTGTACCAACTTATCATCTGCCAAAGATATATAAAAATGTTTAGATATATTAGTTTCTTGAGCCATGCAAGCTTGTGCGATTGTTGATATGTCTTTGCTATGTAAAAATAATTAATGGGTTGAATGTAAATTTTGAATTATCCTTTGTATAGTGATGAAGTCTAACATTATAATATAAAAACTTCCACACATATAAATATCCTTGATTGATGAGATGTTTAAAAATTGTGTAATTAGTTTGAATAAAGTATTTATTTAAGGGTCTTGTATTTGAAAAATCATTTCAGCATAGTAGAAATTATTGCCTGAAATTATTGTCTTGCTTGAAATTATTGTCTTGCTTAAGAAATAATATAATATTTCACTATAAAATGCTACCTTTGAATTTGTAATGAAGTACCTTAACTTAGATTAGTTAATGATTTATAATACTTCGTGAAGAATATTTATCTTGTTAGAAAGCAGTTAGATGAAATAATTATGTTCATAGATCAACAAATAGGAAAAGTCTATTTTTCCACAACAAAAAGTAAATGAATAATTATAGAGGAAATATTCCCTAGAATTGGGTTACAATTTAAAATAGATTGCCCCAGTTTAAAAATAAAAGAGGGTGTTCTCTTTGAATTGAGTGTTCAATAAATTGTTTTATCTCTATCTTTATTAAAGGATTTTTTTGATGCTTGATAAAAAAGGGTTGTATTCGGGTCCCCACCCTTGACAAATTACATCTCTCTTCTTTAGTGCTTGAGAGTTTACAAATAGATACACTTCTCATCTTAATTGAGATGCTATACGTAGAAACTTACATCATTTTACATAAAATGTTTGAATTCTTGATTTTCATTTTTTTATCTTTTCAAATTTATGTATGAATACAATTTCTCCAAAATTTAGCATATTTTTTGACATTATTCTATAGCAGCCTTCACAATGTCAAAAATTCACCTAGGCATCTTGGTAGAGTAATATATCCAAAACATCACACTATCATAGTCCTCTTTACCAAATCTAAATTGCTAGTTTTCTTCCTTGTTGAAATCATATCCCTTCATTGCTCTTCCCATCGTTCAAACCCTAGTTGGCAAATATTTACAATTTCAATTTCGCAACTTGAAAAACGTCACTACCCTTGTTTCGAATGGTTGAATTCACGGGATCGTATCTCCCTCAATATTGTTCATTGCAAGCATCCTTCTGCACTCCTTTAGCCTTCCCAGCCTTCCACTCAGCATCCCAACCTTTTTTTCTAGCTCTTTCAGCTAACCTAGCCTTCCACGCTCCTTTAGCCATATCAGGCTTCCACATTACTTCAGCGATTCTAGCCTTCCACCCAACATCCCAACCTTTCATTGTAGCTCCTTCAACCAGTCTAGCCTTACACACTCCTTTAACCTTGATACTCCAAAGATCAACTCATCATTCAACCTTCCACGCTCCTTCAGCCTCCAACCTTCCATGCTCCTTCAGCCTCTAGCCTTCCATGCTCCTTCAAACTCTAGCCTTCCACGCTCCTTCAACTTTCAAATTTATTGATCGTTAAAGCACCAGACCATTTGCTAGGCCCCTTAGGAGTAACACCTGAGGGGAAACCTCCTTAGAATTTTTTTTTTATTAAAGGAATTTTTAAGTTATGGTTTACTTTATAAAACCATTATTACTTTGCTTTTGTTTATAAGTAATCATTATTTAAAGGTACATTATAACTAAACGAAATAGAAAGTAATATTAATTAACATTTGTTTATAAATATATTGTTCATTCTTTAGGAAGTTAGCTTTTGAAATTATAGGTTCAAATTGTATCTTTTTTAGTATCTATGTTAATATTCAATTTAGTACTTAGAGGGAAAGTTGTAAAGAATATGAGATATTTTTTATTCATGTATACTTAATGGGAGATTTTAAAGAAAGCTTAGTCGATCAAGTATTATTATAATTTCATAATCTCATTTTTTTATTTTTAAGTGGTTGTTGGTTGCTAAAAAGTAAGTATTATGGTTTCGGTTGCTTTCAAGAAGTTTCAAGATAGTAGGGACAAACATGAAAGGAATAAGCTTCACAGGAAGAAACTGAGTCCAATTGGGGCCTTTTTCAAAAGTACCCTATGTTGAATAAGTTTAGGGATGTATTTCCTGAAAATTTACCAAGTCTTCCTCCACAGAGAGAATTTGACTTTTCTATAGAACTTCTTCCAAGATCAACACATGAGAACTATACTTGAAATTCTCAAGAAAAATCAGTTGTATGGGAAGTTGTCAAGTGTGATTTTTATACACCTCAAGTATAGTATTTGGTGCATATTATCTCTGCTGACGAGGTTGCTATGGGCCCTAAGGAAATTGAAACTATTATAGACTGGCCTACACCACAAATGTCACAGAAGTGTGAAGTTTTATGGGCATGGCAGGCTACTATAAGCATTATTGTAAAAAGAGTTTTCTAATATTAGCCACCCAATAACAAATCTTTAGGAGAAAGGAAAAGCTTTAAATGGATGGATCAATGTGAAGAGGCCTTCAGAACTTTGAAGGAGAATTTAAAAATTGTCCCAATTCTTAAAATATCGTATCCCTCTAAGAAATTCATAGTTTATACAAATACTTCACGAAGATATGGCTCCTAAAAAACTAGACATTTTTAGGAAAAAACCCTAATCCTTCACATTTTGCAATTTCGCTTTTCGCAACTTCTTGAAAAATCATCTCTGCCCTTGTTCCAAATGGTTGACTTCACAAGGCTATATGATCGTATGAGTTTCTTGTTTGTGGGTTGCTTTATGCTTTTTAAATGTGTTATTTTTCCATTTTAATATTGTAAATATTATTTAATAAATATAAGTTTTAATTTAAAATAAAAATTACTAATAAATAATAAAAAGCATTATTATATTTCTTTATTTTAATTTTAATAAATATTAAAGCGACATTTTGTTTAATGTTTTGCATCAGCTTAATCTATGATCTAAATTATTAGGTACCACTTGGCGGAGTTTGAAACAAAACTAGATGGAAGTATGCATGTGAATCCAGGTGTAAGGATCTTACATTATAAAATATTCTTATTGGGTTGGATACGTGTGTGTGAAGCTTAGGGGCTAGGGAGAATATGAATGGGTGATTCCCCGCACTGTACTCAAGCTACGCTAGAGGAAATTTTTGAAAGTAGTTCAAGGTTTTGGTCTACTCAAGAAAACCAGGTCGGATTTATGCTAAGTTTATGCTTGAATATGTTGCAGTGTTTGTTTGGTTGTGATATTTCATAAAAGTGAACTTTTATGTTGTATTTTGTGATATTTCATAAAAGTGAACTTTTATGTTGTATTTTAAAGAAAAACTAAGTGGTGGATATCTAAAATTAAGTATTAATGTTGCAAGATTGATTTGTTATACTGTCTCTTGATTATGGACATGTTGATTGCTTATTATTATAAGGTTTTGCTGAATATAAATTGTTGTTCTATATAAACTTCTTGAAGCTTGGGATTAGAATTTGTTGGTTGAAACTCTGACTGTGTTTTAAATTATATTTATTTGCTTGGTTGTGAGACGATAGCCACTCCCAATAGACATGTGTTATGATCTGGAAAAACCCGCTTAATGTAGATGTAGATATCTGGAAATTGATTTACAATCTGAATAGAGAATTTTACTTGCTTTATTCTAAAAGCTTTGGTTATAATTTGTTGTATGCTTTACAAAAAAAAGGTAGAACTACATTCACGATAGTTGCATTGCATTTCTTGAGTCGTACTGTAAAAACCCAGGTTAACCCACCTGGTTTCAAACCTTGTTCATGATTTTTTTCAAAATTACCAACCATTTTATCTAGAATTTGCATGCTTAATCTTCATAGATGTCATTCCGCTGTAGCCAGAATATCTATGATACTGAGAATGGCCAGTCCTCATTGATTTTCCTCTCATATTTACTATCTCTATCTATTCCGAGTTCCCGAGTACAAGGCATGGGTTTTCATTAATCAAGGCCCATATCACCTTATTATTGAATGCTTACTTCCCCATATGGTAGCATTTGCATGCAGGGTTGAGGTGATTTACTTCCCTAAACCACCTCACGAGCCTACCACTTCCCTGGTGCGGCTCTAGAAGTCCTTATCATGGATAAAGCCCATTTTAGTATGCATGCTCCCATAAGATCTTCTACCCTAGTTCTAGATGGGTTTGCCTAGGAATTATGCCGATATCATAATTCCTTATTCTTTCATTCTTCCACAAACCACGTAGTGTTGGGCAACCCTCACCAGATTGTGAGCCTTTATTCCTCGTCAACCTTTGGCTGGAACAAAGAATGTCTATCTACATTCATAATGTTATGGTTGTCTACCCACATTATTATCTGTATATTTGACCTGAGTGTCTTCCCACAACTCAAATACAATTTTGTTTATGTTTGGTTCAAATACAATTTTGTTTATGTTTGGTTATGGTTTGGTTTGCACAAGTTTGTTTATGTTTGATTATGGTCAAGTTTTCTCTTCTAAGTATAAATATTAAACATTAACAATTTCTAACAAAAATACTTAAATTTAGATAAGACATCACTCACAATTCTTTTTCCTCTTATAAAATTTCCTTCTACGACACTACCTAGAAAGAAAGTGTACAACCTAAGACTTGAATAAAGTTCATGCGCAACCCATTTATTCCCTACAATATTTATAAGAAAATAAGAACAAGGTATACATAATATTATTATTTCCACAATTTCCTAAAACAAGATAAATAATATTAAATTTTATTTCAAACGAAATACCACGATACATAAGAACAAGATAAATAATATTAAATTTTATTTCAAACGATTTACCATGATTCATCCAATTAACTTGTTATTTTTGAAGAAAAAATGTTACTATTTCCAATGCAACTCTTTGAGTAAACTACTATTCGTGTCTACCATAAAACATGCTTAAAACGTCTTCACCTTAATTGGAAGGCTCAGGCAACACAGACGAAATATACATAGCCCTCTACTTTGGACAACTAAGGTTTTAGAGTTTTAATTCAAGATTTCAATGTTCTTTAGGAAAGCTAAAACAACATTGATATTTTATATGATTTGTCCCGAGCATATATGAACTTCATGTCTCAAATATAGTTCCACGAAACCCTTTCCAATGTAATTAAAAATCTATAAGTGTAGAAACGATAGCAGGCAGATCTCTCTTTCCCAAAAATCAGTTGACGCAATGTTTACCTATAACACTTATTTCTACAAACAAAGTTTTATTTCCTCATTCTTTAAAGCAGGTTTTTCTTGGTACATTAATATCAAGTTTCAAGCAATTGAAAAGCCAAATTCGCAGTGATATTTCGGCACAACCAGCAACGTCAGACTTGAAAGGATCATTTGATTTTTACAATTTGATGCTAATTGTTCTTCAAGGTTTTTTAGAACTTTTGTAAGAACTCGCCATACCAAAAGACGTATTCTTGGGTATCAAAAACAATTTTAAACATGTTTCCCAAGGCTCTAGATTAATTAAAATTACTTATAATTATAACAATGTTACCCATTCAGATTAGTTACGGGCTGAGAATAATGGAAGCATTTAAAAGTTGTTACACATTCTTCAATGGTCTTACAAACTTAAGCATCACAACGCCTCATTGATTAATAAATTCTTGCTTTAGCACATCAGATAGTTTAATTAAAACTATAAATACAAATTTCTTTAAGGGAGAGTATAACTAGGCTTCAATTGAAATATATGTTTCACAGAGAACATATATATATTATTTTTTTTTTTTTTTTTCTACAATATAAATTTCCTACGAGAGCTTTCCTTTCTTTTAGTAGAGTGCAAGCGAGGGTCTTACAAACTTAAGCATCACAACGCCTCATTGATTAATAAATTCTTGCTTCAGCACATCAGATAGTTTAATTAAAACTATAAATACAAATTTCTTTAAGGGAGAGTATAACTAGGCTTCAATCGAAATATATGTTTCACAGAGAACTTTTAAAATATATATATATATATATATATATATATATATATATATTTTTTTTTCTACAATATAAATTTCCTACGAGAGCTTTCCTTTCTTTTAGCAGAGCGCAAGCGAGATGTCTTTTAATAACCAGATCCCTATAGCTTAAAAGAAACCACACAAGTTGTACATATTTTAATTCTGGCCCTAAGAAATCTGTCAGCTCCGACGACGCCTTGCATTCGCTTTAATCATGGCAAAATACTTTATGGTTTTTTGGCTATTCCAGAGTCAGAGCAACCACTAAACAATAAACAATGAATGCAAACTAAGGCTATATGCTCTTTAAACTACACATACATTAAAATAAATTCAAACACTCATCTAAAATTCAATTCCCAGCAATCAAATTCCTTCATTTCCAATTTTCAAATCTATTTACCAGATTTCATTATTCACTTCTACATTACATTATCAATGCCAGATTAACATTCAGCCAATACAAGCTAAAGAAATGGAGAGGACTCACTGTTTACGTCCTTCTTCCGGCTCTCCAATAGACTTCTCTGCAAGACAACATGTCCTTTTTTTTTCTTCCACACTACCATCGTACTCCCCTGTTATCTTTTTCCTTTCTTTTTAAAAGAGATCCACCCCGCCATGGAGTAGAACAACTATCAAATCCGCATGGTAGTGTCCTCCATTGGCTTGCCAAGTGGTGAGAGAGTGCCACATCCTCCTATAAGCTTCTCTTGGTTCATTTTAACTTTATATGTTTTATTCGTTAATTTTGGTATACAAATTCAATTAATATCATCTCTTTCTTTTAGCATTCATTTCATTTACGTGGTTATGATATTTTTATTAGTTTGAAAATACTTTATATCATATTTAGTTATAATTATTTTATTGTTTATTTTATTATTTTTTATTTATATATATATATATATATATATATATATATATATATATAACTTTTTATTTATTTTCTCTCTTCCATTTGAATCATTCAACCTATGAGTGCACCTACATGATATGCAACTACATAGACCGGTGGTGGACGCATTACCTTCTGGACTCTCAGATCCACATTATGGCAAATACTCCACCGCTCATCATATCTACGGACTTACCTTAAGCTAGAAACCTTTTCGATTGAGGAGAACTCAGCTCCGAATGGCCTTTCAGAAGACAAAACCTATCCCTGCATCCAGAAAACATATCAGCAGTACCTTGTCCCTGAAGATAATATAAGAAAAATAATAAGTGACCTATCCCAAAAAGCGTACACCTAGCTATTGCATTAATGGAAATCAACATAAAAGCATGACAAGATAACAAGATTGCATATAACAATGAAAATGTGTGTTTCTTTTATTAATATTGTCAATGAAATTCGGTTACAATATTGCCCCTCTTAGGGTCACCAGAATGTTGATACTATCAATACAATTGCCAAAGCCCCCAACGGGGTAGGCGCACTATAAATGCTTTTTCAAATAGTCGCAAACTGCTCTAGGGTGGAGTTAACCCTCTTCTTCACGTTGAGGAAGGAATTTGAATGTTTGAAGCTCCTTTGAACCTGTTTCCTACGATCAAGAAACAACACAAGAATGTTATACAAATAGGTAGCCTCTCCTGATGAGGCCCTTTGAAGGATTAAAACATGAAAAATCCATGAAAGACATATAATCAAGAAAGCATGAAAAACACATGCTAAACATATGCCAAATCTAATAAAGATTGATGGAAATGCATGAACAAGACTATTGCAACTAAGTATTGAATGGTTCAATAAAGTGAAATGAAGCATGAAAGCATATAAAGAAACCATTATATGCATATTGCTACACTAATGTACTAGAAATTACTCTAAACACTAAATCTACGAGTCATATAATCTCTAAAACCCTATTTTAACCATGCAAATGATTAATCTAATCTAATTAAGTAATTTGAAACAAGAACAGTAAGGAGATCGTATACCTGTGGCAAACCGCAGCTCTGATGAGCGGTCTGCACTGTAAACCATGGCTGAAAGCCATGGTGAGCAACCAAGTAGGTTTGCCCTCCAATTTCAAGGGTGGTGGGCTTGATCCTCCTTGTCCAATTGATGTTCAAGGGTCGCCTTCGGTGTCCTCTGATAGGTTTGGCGGTTGAATTGTTGAATAGGGCCTCTGTTTGCCCGAATTAGCGTTTCTTGGCTCTCCTAGGTCCTTAGGGCATCCATGGCCTAATTCGTCATGATGCTTGACAAATTGAACAATGGTGATGGCAAAGTGGCCTCTCTCACATGTATGCACTCAAGTGAGTCCACAATTCGATAGGGCTTCACTGCTCACTTGATCTCCAAATGCACTCTCTCCATATTTTGACAATGCTTCGCTATCAAAATGCTCTATATCATTGCCCTAATTTGAAGGGGTACTTATAGGATGTCCCAGGGCTAGGGGTGGCTTCATGGAGAAGCCAAGATCAAGAAGGGGTGGTTAGGACAGTTGGATTGGAAGCTTCCATCCTTTAACCACCTTCTTCTAGAACAAATGGTCGTTCAAACCGATTTGGCTCGGATGAAGGCCAACTGAACTTCAGTTAAGACCGTAGGTTACAGCTATGGTCCAGACTGTAAACCGTAGGTCTCAGCCATGGTTCAATATGTAGACCGTAGGTCTCAGCTGTGGTTCAGACTGAATTAGGCCAAGGAGCCCAAATTGAGTGGTTAGAACCACTGCTCTATCTTGGAGTCTATCCAAGATCTTCCATATGGTCTTGTAGCATGTCCATATGAGTAGTCGCCATCGACATGACGTGTTTTAGGTGTCTACAGATGCCCCTTTTGAGATGCATTGTGAGATCGAACAACGCTGAGCAAAAATAGACCTCCTAAAATGATGTCGAAGGTTCTATGATGATCATTAGTCGGATCAACATTAGATGCCCTAGGTCCTGCAAAAGGATGCGCATCCTAGAATCATTGCTTCCAACTGGGTGAAAGGCTTACATTTGAAAGAGCTTGTGCCCATCTCATCTCATTCGGTGTGGCTGCGCATTCCATAGGTATCTTCTGACCCATAGATCCGAAAGGTGGAGAACAACAAGCAAACTATCATATTTGCTATTTTCCCCAAGCAAAGGGGTAAGCTTATGATAGTTGTTGACAATGATTCGCAAGGACGAATGCAATTTTGACAAGATCAAGGGATCTACGATTTCAGGGATCTTCTACTGATTTTGATTATGATTTGATATTATGACTACCCCCTCAAGCGATGAGTCGATGAGGGTAATGACAATGTATGAAGTGACGAAGTCGCTTGACCATAATGAATGATCTAAACAAATTTAGATTTGAGCATTTTAATGCCTTGGCTAGGCCTAGTTCAGCTTATGATTGCAACTGTTAATAGTATTTGCACATTTCTATCCCATGGAGCAGTCAAGCTACAATAGTCATCTTAGGGAATCAAAATGATACAAATCCAATTAGATTTGTGTTGAATCAAGTTATCGATGATTTGTTGAAAATATGTCATAGGAGAAATGACATGAAATGCCTCATTCCCGTGGAGCAGTCTAGCCTCGAAGGCCTTCTTAGGGATTGAAAAGAAGCATATCAGATCAACGATGATAATTTTTGCCCCAAATGTCCTTATGGTAATTTACTCATCTTGTCGGATTGCATGGATCGCAAGTCGCTGCAACCACCAAGTGTATAGGGTAAATTACTGAATACGAGGTGCATTTGGTTTTTAATTATTTGATTTTTTTGTTAATTTTGATTTATTGATCGATCCTGGTGCTTTGAACATCACCAAATTTGCAATATTGATTGCTCTTTTTGAAATTTGATCCATTAGGAGTCATTAATTTATCATTTTAGACCTTCCCACGGTGGGGTTTGAGTGCATTTAATGCTAGTTGCGAACCATGAGTACGGTCTACGGTTGAAGTTTTCAAATTTTGGGAACCGTAGGTCGGACCCACGAAAAAACCCTTATTTGGGGCCGGGGGGCGCCCCCCAGGACCTATAAGTAGCCTTTCCCATTTGAATTTTTCATTATTTTCTTGAAAGCAACTGCATTTGTGAGAGCTCTGAGAGGTAGAAGACATCCCTGATCTGGAACGTTGCCTAAAACTTGACCATACCTCACACCTATACCCCGATGGCGGATCCTGGACAGCCATCGACTAGCAGAGGCCATGGAGCGGGCAAGGTAACTCGAAACCGAGTCCTCGCAATCAATACCAATTTAAAATGAACCACATTAAGTAATGCGGTAAATCAATTTCATTAAACAGTTGGTAATGAACCCCACACTAGATTAGGTTAGATTAGTTTTTTAATTTTTTGGTCAGTGAGGCTAGGAAGTGACCCAAAATGGGTATCCTTCCTAGACCGCAACTGGCAGCTGTGGTTCCCAATTGTCATATTGGGGACCGTAGCTATCAGCTATGGTTCGCATTCAAACTACAACGGTCAAATTTTGACCGCATGCAGACCGCAGGGTTGACCCGCGGTTCACGGACTTTAGAAAAAAATTATCAAATTTTTAATTTTTCTAAGGTTTAATAGGCAATTAATATCATTTAATGCAATTTTGACTTGCCTAATTGATTTTTTTGATTTTTTTGAATGCTTTGTGACATGTTTTTGTCTTTTTATCAGTTTTTAAATGTTTTTGACATTTTTAAGGTCATTTTTTATCTGTTTTTGCTTGTTTTTTAGTTAGATTTTCTCTTATACAATGCTTTTATTTCAGAGGTTGACCTCTAGAGCTCGCGAGCCAGACCTTCTAAAGACTCTCCATAGACAGCTCACTCCTAGAGAGCGGACATGGTTTGGAGTCGTCGACTTTGGCTACATTCTAGATCTACCCACTATTAGGGTAGATCAAGCCTATTTGACTGTGTTGGCCCGACGTTGGAATGCGTGGACCAACACCTTTCACCTACCCATGGGTGAGATGACCATCACTCTTGAGGACGTCTATCAGATCTTTAGGATCCCTATTGATGGTGAGGCCATCACCTCTTCCTCCTCCACGAGCAAGGGGCCCATATTTGATGTGATCTTCGATGATCGAAGCTAGGAGGCTCAATGCATGATTGATCATGGAGGAGTCCACATCGAATATTGGTAGGGTCAACACATCTTCTCTATGAGAGAGGTGATCTTCATGCACCTGGTGGTGCAGATTGTTCTTCCAGACTCCTCGGGTGTGAGGATTCCCTAGAACCTCCTAGCCAGTGTCAGGAGAGTTATTCAGAGCTCCACTACTCAGCCACTACTCCTAGCCTGGGGGAGCACTTTACTATGCCAGCTCTACCGAGAGTTATACCAGATCACCAACTGAAGCCATCATGATATTAGTTGTAGCCTATTGCTACAGATCTAGGGCTAGCAAGCATATTAGGATAGAGCATCCCGTAGAGCTACCCCTTCACATTTCTACCATCGATGATGAGCATCAGTGCTACACCACATGCTAGCCTCGAGAGGAGGAGGGATTCCAGAGTAGGACCCATGTTGGTGATGTTGATCATTACATTACATGATTTGTAGTGCTCGAGCCGGATGACATTGAGTGGCATCCCTACATGGATTTCCCGGACTAGATAGAGGCAAGCGAGCGGCTATGATAGGCTCATCGGGATAGGTGGCTACTCGGTCATAAGGTCAAGGTTAGGGAGTACCAGTTCTACTCTCACATCCTACAATAGTTTAGCCTAGTGTAGGACATCCCAGAGATTCCTTTTATCTACAAGCGTCTAGTATTGGAGATGCACCTATCATGGATTCAACCTACGACACTTGGAGATGAGGCTGATGATTTCCAAGAGTCTAGGGATGATAGGGCTAGGACCACCCCAGCATATGACACATGGTGGTCCCTACTATAGTGGCAGGGATCAGGGCCTCTAGGTAGGGTAGATGACCAGGCAGAGGTAGAGGTCGATCCAGACGGGCGTAGGGTGCGCCAATGGACTGAGGGTGGATGGGGCATAGAGGCCACCGTAGAGGAGGCTCCATAGGTAGAGGTTAAGGAGGAGGTGAGGAGGGTGAGGTACCTCCTGATAGTGAGGTAGGGTAGCTCCTCACTCAGGTTGTAGATCTATAGAGTCAGGTTGGGAGGCTACAGACTCAACAGTTACAACGGGATACTTCTATCACCCTTCTAGAGGTGAAGTTGGCTCATAGGGATAGGCAGCTAGCTGAGGCTCAAGAGCAGATCATAGGTCTTACAGTATGGGCTACAGTGGTAGAGACTCAGGTCCATGATCTCACTAGTGCACGTGATGTGGCACTAGCGCAACGGGGTGAGGCTATCATAGAGTAAGATTTTCTCAGGGTATAGAGGGGGATCCTTCATCCTCCTAGGCTATTATGGGACCTCCAGCTGCACCATCATCATTATTACTAGGCGATCATGACCCGATGTTAGAGATTCGATACTTACAGGACCTATTGGTGGATGCCAATGCTAGGCACACATCCAAGGTAGCTCGCATAGACCAACTGGAGGGTCACATCAGGTTGATAGGTGGGGAGGTCCTAAAGGATTCACATGCTATGGGGTCTCAAAGGACTAGGTCCAGGACTACGGGGTAGTCCACAATGAGCTCTAGTCAGTGGACTCACAGGACCGAGAGGACACACAGGTCCTCTAGCACACATGGAGGTAGCTCCCATACCAGGACCAGAGAGATCGGTCAGTCTTCTATGACCTCTAGTCATAGGTCTTACCACATAGAAATACTAGTATCCCGTGTGCTAGGCCTCTTTGGATTAGGTGGCACACAGGGCCCTCAATAGGGCACACAATAGGCACCAGAGCCGACTACAGAGCAGGCTCCAGAGCATAGGGTTGAGGGAGGCGATGAGAGCTCCAACTCAGGAGGAGCAGGCCAGAGCTAGGGCTCTATCAGATCTAGGCTACATTTTTGTATATGTATCATTTTTGGTGTAAGGTCTAGGACCTACACGATTGTAGCCTACGGGCATTTTGTACTCCTGATGTACTCTTTTGGACACACACACAAAACACACATATATATATGATTTGATCATTTATGGCTCATTATGTGTCCTTGTATATGTTTTTAATTTTATGTTTATGTTATGCACATGGATGCAATGCTTATGTTAATTTGATGCTATATGATGTGATGTATGGATGACATGCACTAGATAGCTATTTAATTTATGATGATGATGATATGAAGTGATCTAGATTCTTAGATGTGTGATGTATGATGGATGCATATGGATGTGATATTTACTTAAATGCATATTTGATTTTGCTTTATTGTATGCATTAATTTATGACGATGTCACGATATGCTGATGCAATGTATATAATGCATTATTTACATGATGGTAATCTAATGTAAATGAACCTGTATGCTTTAATCACTTAAAACATAAGGAATGAATGTAATATGTGTTTATCAATCTAATGGATGACACCACAGAATGTATAAAAATCATGAATGTAATTGAAAGATCCTCATAATAAGAATTTAATCAATTAATCACCCATATATGAAATGCAATGATATGAAGTTGTATGATGTGAATGATATAATGTGTCATTCTATTTTCTTTTGCAAGTTTGAAAAATATGCACAATATAGTCAATGGTCATCTAAATATTATTTCTAATATCCATCCGGTATCTATCCTATATCTTGATTGTGCTTTATATAATGATGTATCATGGATTCGATACTTTGCAGTTTGATGATTTTATTCTATATGGTTTGCGATATTTGGTATTTTGTTGCTATTAGAGAAATTTTTGAGGTTTTCCATGAGACTCAAACACCCTAGTAGACTTATCAAAAGTTGCATACTGACCACACTAGACTTCTGAAGTGCAAGGCTTTTGCTAGGATAGGCCCTAACTATTCATTATCCCTGTGTGTGCACATGAGTATATTAAGATAAGACACGAGCATTCCCCGATGTCAAGAGGGATTCTTTCAGCCCATTGCTAAGATAAGGGCTCCACAAATGTCTTATCCAATCCCAAGTTTAGATTTTAGTTGGACTAAGCCACTAGGCAATGCAGGACACCTGAAGCTAGCTCTTCCACATTCAAACATTGGTCTGCACACAAGCAAAATGCAAGTGTATCAGACATATCATCATGCGTAAGGTACAATAGTGCCGACAATTCCAGGGATTCAGGCTCCTTCCTTTCTATCCTTCAATTTTTGGGATACTTGCTCATATGTGGTGAAGCAAGGGAGTCGATTCCATCTTGAATTTGAACTTTCTTTGGATCTTCATTTGATATCTCTTCGAACTAGATTTTTGATCTTCATTTGATCTCCACTCGAACTTTGATTTATGATCTTCATTTGATCTTCACTTTGAACTTGATTTGAGCCTATTTTCTGATCTTCATTTGATCTTCACTTTTTGGCATTTACATGTGATAATTTTCTTCAGAAACTTTCCTTTGGGGATTTACTTTGGGGAAACTATTTCTGGTATATCGATTGAGGATATCGATCTTATGATATCAATATGGGATATCAATCTGGGAAGTCGATCTATGATATCGATCTAGGGTATCAATCTTGAGGATTGATGTGGGATATCACTCTGGGATATTGCTCATTTTATCATAAGCAAGGGATTCTGAATAGGGAACTAACCTATCCTTTTTCCAACTGCCAACATTTCCCATACCATCTGCACAGAGGGATAAGCAAGAATAACTCTTTTTACCTCAAGATACCCGGTCCTGCTTCATGACTTTCATCTTCCCCTAGTCCTTGTTAGGATTGTTTAATTTATTGATTAGTGATAGGATTCTGATATGCTAAGGGCTATACTAACTGAACCTCAGCTACAAAAGCAAAGCAAGCTTTCTATCAACTCTTGATAAGACCTCTAGGTATGGTTGAATGACCAGAAAACCCTAGTATATTCTCCATAGCAACAAAATGGGTTGTGTTGAAAAACACAATTACTCACATGAATGATGGATTTATGATAAATGCAGAGATGCATGATTTAGACACAAACGTGGTGTCATTTGTAATACTGACAAACATAATCCCTCCTACTACGGAATGCAACGGATGATGAATGCCTATATGCAATGCAATAATGCAATGGATGCATGTGTGAATGCAAATGAAAATGCAAAATTCAAATGCAAATGTTTTTGGATTTTATGCTTTACCAATTTTTTTGGATTTTATTGATTTTATAATTTTTATGAGTTTTGAGCCTCATATCTGACCAAACGATGAGTACATGCCTTTGGAGCCTTTAGGAGTGACCAAACGGTGAGGAAATATCATTGGAGCCTTTAGATTGACCAAGCAATTTTTCAGCAAAATCCTTGGAGCTTTTTAGGATGACCGAGCGGTTTTAGCAAACCCTCAGAGCCTTTTGGGTTTGACCAAAGGGATTATGAGCACCTTTGGGACTTTTTGGGATGACCAAGTGATTCTTTAAGAATCCTTGGAGCTTTTGGGTTGACCAAGCAGTTTTCAAAAACTCTTGGTACCTTTTGATTGACCAAACTACTCACAGACGAGCTTGGAGCCTTTTAGGATGACCGAGCATTTTAAACAAACCCTCAAAGCCTTTGATGACATGACCAAGTGGTTTTAGGAACCCTTGGAGCCTTTTGGGGAGAGATTAACCCTTGGAGCCTTTTGGGGAGGGCATGCTGCCCTATGTACCCCTAGTGTGTGTGCCATTCGATGATGGTGAGGGAGGTGCAATACCTCTAGATTCCTCATTTTTCCTTATCGAATTTGGTATGGCTGGTGGGAAAGGTATGCTACCTTGAAGACCCCAGCATGCATGCTATTCACTGAAAGGTAATCAGCTTGTTTAGGAAGAGTGACAGAAATCAACTCTCCTAGGTGAAGAACGGACCTCATCGGAGTGCCTATGCTTTGGCAAGGGTGAACGAGAGAACCATCCTCATGGATCGCATCCCATTCTACTAGGTCTTGGATGACCCTCTTAAATGATTGGCAACCTCGAATGTCATGTCCATGCGCTCGATGATACACACAAAAGGGACCCCCATCAGGTGACCTAGTCTTGGATGCCCTATGCTTGACTTCGGGCAATATGAATGCCTTTGCCTCGTGTAACTTTTGGAACAAAGTTAGAGTAGTCATCTGAAATGAAACTACCCATTGCACTGGCCTATTGGGCTTACGAGGTGACTGACGACTTTGGGGTCACCCATGAGGAAGTGTGACCTCCACTTCAGCATGTTGGGGCACTATGAGAGAACCATCTACATGATAAACCCCACTATCTATCAGATGTTGCACCACACTCTTAAATTCATGATAATATCGAATGCCATGACCCTCTATTCGATGATAGAGACAATAGTGATGCTCCCTGTAACCCATAGGTTTAACTCTATTTGGGTTTAAAGGGATGATATCAGGCAAGGTGATGACCTTAGCCTCTTGTAGCTTCTGAAAGATGTTAGACATAGACTCTTTTAAAGGAGTCCCACTATGTTGTGACTATTTTGGGCTCTTGACCCGCATTGGTTTGCTTTGAGAATCCAATGGTTGGGTTGGCCGCATGGGCTTTTGCTTTCGTTGAGGCTTTTCTTGTACTTGCATAGGAAGTGATTTGGCCTCAGACAAGGGTTGCTTTTGTGATCCCAGGTTTTCAAACTGGTTCTTGATAAAATGCAATGCCTTATCTTGCTCATCCATTCGATGCTCCATCCATTCTAGATGGCTTAGAATGGATTGCAAGACTCGACAAAGAGTTCATATGTATTTCCAATGACTGATTCGAAATACCTTTGTCATTTGAAGGAAATAGAAAAGTGGATGCTATGGATCCATTAGGTAATTGCAAATCACCTATTTCCTTCATTTGAGTTGATGTGGAAGCTTCTTGATGACACACTTCATTAGTGCTATCCACATGCTCATGCCTATGACTCAGCTCAAGTTGTTGTTTCACTTCATTGTGTTGAACTGTGTCGATTTTAGTACCCCCAATCTGATGTGAGGAACCTACCTGTTTGTGCTCTTGAGATGGTGCCATGAGAAATGAGTCAAGAGTGACTAATTTCAAAGGTTCTAGCCCTGACAATGTGGAAACACCACTAGATTACCCCATATCTGGCTCTATGTGATTAGGAATCACCTGATCTTCTGGCCTAATGTCAACCATTCCCACAAACTCATGAGAAGACTCCACAACTGCATGCATCATAGGTAATTCATCAACATACTGAGGCTGTCCTATTTTAGTCATGATAATTGAACCTTCCTCATACTCATACGATGTCTCTAGGATAGGATCCATAGGTAGAGACTCGATGAAAAGTTGACCTAGATCCTCAATGGACTCTATGGTGGGCAGCATCGTAATGCTGGCCTCTATAAGCTCTTCATATTCACCATCATCCTCATGAGGACTATCCCTGTGACATGATGGATGAAGATGGTGTGATACACTCGGATGCATCCATGACCATGCTAGGTTCTTCCTCCTTGATAGGAGTATGAGGATCCTCTAATGACACCTCCGAAGCAGCTATGAGCATCTCTGTGATGGCATTCATCAATCCTTCCCTGCTAAGCGATGTCGAGAGTGCAAGGGTCGTAGGTGACTCCATCGATGATAGCGGTGGGGATGGTAACTCCACCATAGTCTGCAAGGCTGCATCCAAACTTTGGATAGACTCATCCTATTTAACTTGTAGATGCATAGGTGCCTCACCAGGTTCCTGCGGATGATCCTCAGGTTTATAATACTTGAAGGGATCTGGGTCCACCTCAACTATATGGACTTCACCTCCATGGGTGTACTTAATGCACTGATGCACTATTGATGACACGCACTCCATGGCTCTTATCCATGGTCTTCCAAGCAACAGATTATACTGTCTTGATCCCTCTAAAATGTAGCACAATGTAGGAATAATATTTTGTCCCACCTCGATGGGGAGGACTATTGTGCCTACTATAGGGGATTCCACATCGTTAAAGGCTTGCAACATTAACGTTGTTTCCTTGATGTGGGATGGTGGAATTTTGAGATGTTTGAACGCTGAGGTGGTGATGATATTAATCGATGATCCTGTATCCACCAACACTCGCTTATACGCAATCTGCTTTATCCTCGCTATGATATGCAATGGAGGATCAGATTCCTTGATAGGGACAGGTTTGACTTCCTATTTATGGAAAGTAATCACAGGTTCCTTATATGGTGGAATAGACTGTATATACCCCAAGGATTATGATGACTTTCGAGCGTTGACATTGCTCACCTGTCGGACTTGACTACTCTCGACCTCATGCTTACGCATGGGATCCTTAAACATCTCTTTCTATTGTTCTTCGATAACCCTAGGCATGTCTATCCATCTAGAGGAATGGCTATCTACTTGCTTAAGTGGCAACTCTTGATGATGCACAGGATGCATCATGTTGACTTGTTGCCTAAGCACTCTAGGTATGAGCTTCTTTTTAGGAGTTACCTCACATGATTGTTCTTCACATGCTTTCTATTGGTAAATCCTCTCTTCACATCATTGGAGCTCATCCAACCTTTGTTGATGTGATCTCTTTTTCTCTATGCACTCACGCTCTAGACGCTTACGCTCACTGCGTGCCTCCTCCAATTGGTCTTGGAGTAGTCACCTCTCATGGGCTGCATGAGACTCAGATTCCCTATAGGACTGACTCATGGAGTAAGATCCACAACTCTCTATCTCACTAGGTGGAGACCTAATGACATGGGTTCTCACTATGTGTGAGGAAACCCCATGATCTGTATGGGTGAACCCCCTACGTGATGAAGGGAGCTCGCGATGACTATCAGAATGTCATGCTAGGAGGATTGGATCCTCAGGTGCATGATGAGTGTGATGCCTAGCAAGGAGGCATGCGAGGTCTGAAAGATCCTTGAGAGAACATCGAAAGCATTCAGAGCCTCTCCATGAACTCTTCGACTCATTAGCTCATGATTGAGCTCTATCATGCCTAGTCATCATGATGAACCAACTAAGCAAGACTCGAGAGGTTCCCTCTCTCACTAAAAATTTTAGCCTCAAGGAAGGCCTTATCTTGATGAATTAAGCAATAAAGAAGCATACAAAGTAAACAATGTGATTATCTCCTTTACATTTTAAAAGTGAGCCCTAAACTATTTGATGTGTTTCAATGATTTGTTGTATCAGTATAGAACTCCTTATCATGTTTTGAAAAGCGTTGAATGATATTCTCAGTTTAAATTGGCTTTCACCTGTATGCTCATAGCTCGACAACCTGGATGTGACTTCCAGGCCACGTAAATCCCCCGTGTGTGGTGATGAAAGTCCACACCCGGACAAGGAGCACAGGTCCTCCTAGATCCTCACCCATTTTCCCCAATCAACGTTATACCCTCCGAAGAGAATACATGCAAATTTTCTAGGGTACGAAAGGTTCTTGGATCCGGTATTGGTCTAGTATCCAAGGGTACGTAGGATTTGGGCCAACGGATGGAAATCACCTCCACCATCATTGAACCCTACTAGTGGTTGGATGTCAAGCCCAACTCACTAGCATTTAAGTGCCAAGTGGTGTGTGTGGTTCATTTTAATGTACATAAAATAAAAATGCATCATATAACACAATGCTCATTTCCTATATGTAATATAAAAAGAAACATTTCATATTCAAAAATGCAAGCTATACTCTAGATGCTCTTTTAGACAATGCATACTAGTATGCAATGGCACTGCAATCAGAGATCGATTGTTCCTAGCAACGCCTATCAAAAACTTAGAAAAAGAAACCTAAGGACCTAATCCATTTTCAGTTCATTTTAGCCTTAGTAAATTTACATTTCAATTTATATTCTCTAGAAAACACAGAAAAAAATAAAAAAACACAGAGGGTGAAAATGGGGCCTACCTCAGGTCCTCATTTGATCTGCACTCTATTTTCTACTATCTGCTTTGTCAGATGTAAACCGTAGGTCTAATCTATGGTCTGCACTATAAACCGCATGTTGTACCTACGATTCAATTGTTGGCCCATAGATGATAGTTGTGGTCTATACCTACAATTCAAAAAATCAAGAAACAATAGTTAGATCACTTATTTTATAGAGTTCCACCGTGATCACCTTCTACCTACCCAAAAAGCTCACACCTAATGTATCTATTGCAATAATTGAAATCAAAATAAAAGCATACAAGATTAACAATTATTCCAATATGAACAATAAAAATTCTTTATTCCATATATTCTCCCTCTTAGGGATCACCAAATCTTGATACAATTGTTACAATACAATTTACATTTCCCTCTCAAGGGTAAGGTGTGATTTCAAATGCCATTTCAGATAGACACAAACTGCTCTAGGGTGGAGTAGACCCTCTTCTTCACATTGAGGAAGGAAATGAATGATTGAAGCTCCTTAAACCTATTTCCTATGATCAAGAAACAACACAAGAATGTTAAACAAATAGGCAACCTCTCATGATGAGGCCCTTTAAAGACAAATACATGAGAATAGCCATGAAAGATATATAATCAAGAAAGCATGCAAAAACATATGCTAAACTATGCTAAATCCTATCAATATTGTTGGAAATGATAAAAAAGTATTACAACTATACTATTGACATGGATCCATTTCATGAAATGAAGCATGTTAATGATAAAAAGAACCATTATTGTA
Organism: Wollemia nobilis; assembly: GCA_028583015.1. Taxonomy (NCBI): domain Eukaryota; kingdom Viridiplantae; phylum Streptophyta; class Pinopsida; order Araucariales; family Araucariaceae; genus Wollemia; species Wollemia nobilis. The sequence goes on from JAQPPZ010003615.1 coordinate 2,592,380, forward strand.
TATACTAAACTAGATGGAACTAGAATTAATCTAAACACTAAATCTATTGGTCAGAAAGTCTTTAAAATGCTAACTAAACTATTAAAATGATTAATCTAGTCTAATTAAGTATTCTAGAAAGAAGAACTAGTAAGGAGATCTTACACCTGTTGCAAACCGTAACTCTGATGAGTGGTCTGCACTATAAACCATGGCTGAAAGCTGCGGTGAGCAACCAAGTGGTTTGCCCTCCAAATTCAAGGGTTGTGGGCTTGATCCTCCTTGTCAAATTGATGTTCAAGGGTCGCCTTGGTGTCCTCTGACAGGTTTGGTGGTTGAATTGTTGAATAGGGCCTTCATTTGCTCGAATTAGTGTTTCTTGGCTCTCCTAGGTCCTTAGGGCATCCATGGCACAATCTGATGATTTCAATTGAATGGTGTAGCAAAGTGGCTCTCTCTCATGCACTCAAGTGAGTCCATAATTCGATATGGCTTCGCTGCTCTTGACTCCTCAAATTCTCTCTCTTAATATTTTGATAGTACTTCACTATCAAAATGCTCTATATCATTGCCCTAATTTAAGAGGGATAAGATCAAGAAGGGGTGGTTAGGATAGTTGGATTGGAAGCTTCCATCCTTTAACCACCTTCTTCTAGAACAAATGGTCATTCAAACCGATTTGGCTCGGATGAAGGCCAACTGAACTTCAGTTAAGACCGTAGGTTACAACTGTGGTCCAGACTGTAAACCGTAGGTCTCAATCATGGTTCAATCTGTAGACCGCAGGTCTCAACTATGGTTCAGACTGAATAGGCCAAGGAGCCCAAATTGAGTGGTTAGAACCACTGCTCTATCTTGGAGTCTGTCCAAGATCTTCCATATGGTCTTGTAGCATGTCCATATGAGTAGTCACCATCGACATGATGTATTTTAGGTGTCTACAATAAGAACAACAGCTAGGTTGTTACATGTACTGAGTCTGCTAAACCTTATGTGGGAAACCTCTAATACCACCTGTTCGAGGAAAGAAACCCATCGAAGTATGACAAGGAGATGCACCTCACCATGTGTTAAGCAAAAGGGCCTAAATGGAAGCTTGGTAGCCTATTTCCAAGCGTGTGTTTTTTGATGCCTTGTTGTGCTATCCTTTTGTGGAGGATGTCCACAATTTTATGGTTTTTTTTTTTTAAACAATTTCATGTGTGGTTCAACTCAGATTAGCGGGATTTACTTTGGATATAGCTTATATTTTTATTATTATATAAAGACATCCTACGTGTGTATCCCAACGTAAATCTGTGATATTGTTATAAAAAAAGCTAGCTAAGTTGTGTTAGACATCCACTTGACTTACGAATATCTGCTTTTATAAAGTAATTACATTTAATGAGTGGTTTCTTTCAGATTAGCAGATTTATGATGGTTGTAGCCTTCATATGCATGTTCTTGTAAATAAACCAAGATTTACTTATAAAAACATTAGATATTTTCTTTATGAGATTCAATTTGAGACCGCTCCTAGTTATGACATCCAGGATCGTGTAAGTAATGTATAAACCTTTGTAGTCAATATGAATTATTTATTTTTGTTGAGTCATCATTTGAGTGGCATATAAACATTATGTTTCTTTATATTGATTTGTTTGAGTTAATTGATATTACCTCCATTTCATACATTGCTATAATATCAAACCTTAGCTAGTCAACACCTTGAAGTAAAGAATACTTGTACTTAAAACTCAGACCAACTTATTAGCTGCCCAGAGATTTATGAAATTGTTTAGATATATTAGTTTCTCAAGCCATGCAAGCTTGTGTGATTGTTGATATGTCTTTGCTATGTAAAAATAATTAATAGGTTGAATGTAAATTTCGAATTATCCTTTGTATACTTATGAAGTCTAACATTATAATATAAAATCTTCCAGACATATAAATATCCTTGATTGATGAGATGTTTAGAAATTGTGTAATTATTCTGAATAAAGCATTTATTTAAGGGTCTTGTATTTAAAAAATCGTTTCAACATAGTAGAAATTATTGCCTTGCTTAAGAAATAATATAATTTTTTATTATAAGAGGCTACATTTGAATTTTTAATGAAGTACCTTAACTTAGATTAGTTAATGATTTATAATACTTCGTGAAGAATATTTATCTTGTTAGAAAGCAAGTTAGATGAAATAATTATGTTCATCGATCAACACATAGGAAAAGTCTATCTTTCCACAACAAAAGTAAATGAATAATTATAGAGGAAATATTCCCTAGAATTGGGTTACTATTTAAAATAGATTGCCCCAGTTTAAAAATAAAAGAGGGTGTTCTCTTTGAATTGAGTGTTCAATAAATTGTTTTATCTCCATCTTTATTAAAGGAATTTTTAAGTTATGGTTTTACTTTATAAAACCATTATTACTTTACTTTTGTTTGCAAGTAATCATTATTTAAAAGTACATTATAACTGAACGAAGTAGAATGTAATATTACTAAACATTAATTTATAAATATATTGTTCATTCTTTAGGAAGTTAGCTTTTGAAATTATAGGTTCGAATTGTATCTTTTTGAGTATCTATGTTAATATTCAATTTAGTACTTAGAAGGAAAGTTGTAAATAATATGAGATGTTTTTTTGTTCATGTATACTATATGGAAAATTTTAAAGAAAGCTTAGTTGATCCAAGTATTATTGTAATTTCATAATCTCATTGTTTGATTTTTAAGTGGTTGTTGGTTGCTAAAAAGTAAGTATTATTGTGTCGGTTGCTTTCGAAAGGATAGATAGGTGATAAAATTAAAATGACTTCTTACTTTTTGAAATATGATTTATTTATTTATGATATATTTAAAAAAAAAGTTATAAATAGTTTGATATTTAATCTATTGATTTAAGAGCTAATATATCAAGATTTATTTATATGTTGTGAAAAGTTTAATCTATTGATTTACGAGGAGGTGATCATTGTGATTCGAGAGTGATTGTACTCTTGATGAGTAAGGTCAAGATGAGAAGGTAACAAGGGGTGGTATGGGATTTCACCTCTAGGCCGCTAAACGAGTAGTATGTTGATGGATCCCTTGCTCATTGTACGATTACAAGATAACTAGCAAGATACTGGTGCTAGGATATAGCTACACAACAGTGCTAGTAGACTGAGTGAAGATTTGGTATGGGATGACTCCTCGTTAATTATACCATGACAAGAGATACCAAGACCTGAGCCAGTGTATTGGTGGGCCCTAGTTGACTCCAAGTGAAGTTGGACTCTCAACTAGGCACAAGGCATATCTACGCTAACCCCTTGCATGTATCCAATTTAGGACAAAAATTAGGTCATGAGAACCTAAGTCCTCCATGCTAAGGGATTGAGAATTATGCATCCACCCTCTAGGTGTTATGGGTCCTAGAGGATAACCCCAATCGTGAACCTATGCTCTCGTGGAAGGAGAAGATGAGTTCACAAAAAGACACCTTTTTATGGGATCTGGCCAATATCATCCACCTTGGGAGACCATTTGCAATGATCAGTATTATTGCATAATTTTATTATTATAAACATAAATCATTCACCAATATGCAAAAATATAAAATCATTCATCCACAATATATTATCCACAATAACAATCCACAAATGAGAGAGAGATAGATAATACCCTTAAGGTAGGGAAACAACAATAGTAATCCTTAAGGAATGAATAACTCCACGAGATCTCCCAAGGTGAGAGGCCACTTCGTGGGCATAGACGATTACATAAGATTCTTCTTCAATGATGGTTACAATAACAAATATCTCTTCTTTATATATCCTTATTCTTATTCTACTTTGGGGAGCCTACTACTAATATAATATTATATTATAATATAATATAATATTATAATACAATCAACCTTGGGTTATATGTGGCCCATGCCAACCCTTATACAATATAATAATATATCCCCAAATATCTATTCCTAGGTACCTTACCATGCCACCCTCCTTACAAATGTTTCATCCTCGAAACATATGAAGAAACATAATAATATGATTTGCTAAGCAATGTTAGCAACTGGTACCAATCTCGATCATCCATCCATCCAAGTGAAATATGTTGATGCTAGTATGCCATTTTGTTACTTGAGTATCCAAATCTGCTTCGTTGGCTCCACACTTTTGTTGTTGTATTTTGATAACTTGAATGATGAGTCTATTTTTTCCTTGATGCTGATGATCCACTCTAAAAACTAGGATACCTATGCTTTCTCTGCCAAACACTGTCATTGTTGGTGCCCTTCTAATTCCACGTAGAACCATAATATTATTGCTTTGGACCATGCCCCCAAGATTGTTGCCGCTCATGGTGGTGTGGATGGTGATATGGTGCAACCTTAACTTGATGTTCTACCTTCTTTGACTTCTTAATATTTGGCTCCATTGTTTTAAATTCCTCTACACATTATTCTTTCATGTTCTCTTTGTTTGGTGTGTCCTTGTGCTCTTCTATCAAAGCTTCCTTGGATTCTGTTACTCTTATTTCCACTGAATCAGTTGTTGCTACTTCTTCCATGGACTCTTTTGTTGCTACTGCCTTCTTGGATTCTGTTTCAGGTTCTTCAATTTGTTTCTCTACAACCACTTCTTGATTTTTCTTGGATCCTTGCTCCTTAAGCTGAGAAATATCCTACAATGTTATCTTCTTTTTCTTGTACCATAACTTCATAAACTTCTTTTGCACATTAATGTTAACAGTACCCAAAGAATCTAACCAAGGATAACCAAGAACAATATCCTTATCATCCATATCAGTAGCATAGAAATCTGAATGTAAAACATATTTATCAATGGCGATCTTCAAATATTCAAAAATCTGAACATGCTCACCCTCTAGTTGTATGTCCTTAATTTTTGTTGCTTGAACTTGCAATTTCTTAGCCAAAGAAATATTAATAAAATTATATCTGCTACTAGGGTTAATGGAAATAATAACATGTTCCTTTTGAATGCTTCCATGAACCTGCAAAATAGACATTTTAGCTGAATTTAAACCTTTTCTATTCTGATCTTGCTTTTGTAAAACCAATGATGTGCCTTCTATATTCCTCTCATTATCTTTCCTAAACTTTTTCTCTTTATTCTTGAGTAATTTTATTTCTTTTTCATAGTCTTCATTATGTTTCTTGAAAACTTTCCAATCTCCTTTTATTTCATTCCGCTCATTTTGAATTCCCTGTAGTTTATTTTCAAGATATTTGATAACATCCATTAGTCTATCTATATAATATGGGTCCCATTTACTCAAGAATGCATGCTCTATTTCATCCCAAGTGTATTCATTACTCCTTCCCTTAAAAAAATTATTCCACCAAGACCAAGCTTCCCCTTTCAAGCTTTTGATAAGGAAGAATTGCCAAAATTGGTTATTACGATATAGAGACCTAAACTTTTTCCACCATTCTCTAGCATCAATATCGTCCTTCCTAAAAAAATCTTGCAGCTCCATAAGTTCACACCCCAAGTTAAATATAATGCAAACTAGGGTTTTATGAACTAGGGTTTCATAGAAATATATATCTACCCAGTTATTTGAAGCTAAAATTCCACATAAACAATTCAATCTACAATTTTTCTTCCAAACAAAATAAAGTGCAACTGATTTGCTTACCCGAACTAAACAAATTTTATCTTTCGAGAAATTCACGATTTGAAAATTCGTCACTACCCTTGTTCCAGATGGCTGACTTCAAAAGGTCATATATCCCTCAATACTACTCGGATTCCTTCATATGACCACTCATTTTAAAACTCTTTAAATTGTGCACAAACTGATCCAAGAATCACCTGAATCGGATAAACTTTCACAAATATATGGCTTCTGAAAGATGAGATATTTTTCCACAAAAATCTATGAAATTCGTCACTATCTTTGTTTCAGATGACCAACTTCAAAAGGTCATATCTCCCTCAATACTACTCGGATTCCTTCATATGATTATTCATTTTAAAGCTCTTCAAATTCTGCACAAACTGATCCAAGAATCACTCGAATGGGATAAACTGTCACAGAGATATGGCTCCTAAAATATGAGATGTTTTTCCAAAAAAAATTGTCCTAATTCTGCAATTTCACACAAAAATCCCCACTTTGCCAAAATAGTTGCTCTAATACCACTTGTTGCAGAATTTTATTATTATAAACATAAATCATTCACCAATATGTAGAAATATCAAATCATTCATCCACAATACATTATCCACAATAATAATCCACAAATGAGAGAGAGATAGATAATACCCTTAAGGTAGGGAAACACCAATAATAATCCTTAAGGAAGGAATAACTCCACAAGATCTTCCAAGGTGAGAGGCCACTTCGTGGGCATAGACGATTACATAAGATTCTTCTTCAATGATGAATACAATAACAAATATCTCTTCTTTATATATCCTTATTCTTATTCTACTTTAGGGAGCCTACTACTAATATAATATAATATTATAATATTATATTATATTATAATATAATATTATATTATAATACAATCAACCTTGGGTTATGTGTGGCCCATGCCAACCCTTATACAATATAATAATATATCCCCAAATATCTATTCCTAGGTACCCTACAAAGTATTCTCAAGAGTAGGATTTTCTATGCCTCGTATTAATAAAACGTTGGGTGATTTCAAGTTGAACACATCAAAATTTTCATCTTATGTCTTGCTTGGACCTGAATCAAATCAAAATTTTCTCTTTGTAAATCTAGTGAGTAAGACTAGGTTGGACAACCAAGTGAGTTAGACCTGGGTTGTTACACTCTCCTTTTTTAACTCTCTAAGCACCTTATTTTAGCCAGGGCATTCATACCTTGAATAATCCAAGATAGAAAATTTATTTTGTATCAAGTTGAGGAAGTTTTCCTCCTCCCAAAGACAAAATTATTTGCTTCCCATCAGCTACATTCTTAACAATGACTTTGGTTCTCAATTCTTGGAGATTGGGCCTTCCTCGAGAAATTAAAATTCTCAAATTAACCTTCTTAGATTTCCTTCTACTTCCAATAATTTTTTGGGATAACCTTTTGCTCCTTTTCCAACTTCGAATCACTAGTAGAAGTCCATTTTCTTCCATCTTCATCCTTAGACCCATTACAAATAATGTTAATATATTTTTTCCATAGCCAATCAACGCCACATGTTACTAAGGAGTGGTTTATCCTGAAACCCTCGTTTCTATGTTTTTTTCCTTCAACCTTATTGAAGAGTGTGTCTCTTTTTCAATATTCTCTTCTACATGCAAAGAAGAATTATTTTCCTTTTCAGTCAAAGTCGTAGTCATCGGTTCATTAATACCTCTAGGTTGAGTTTTTGGAAAAAGCTCTTCCTCTCCAACAATGCCATCCCTATCAAGGGTAGCAAGAACCTCAAAGCTATTTGAATATGGACACTTACTACTTTCACCAATTTATTTTTGCCCCATAACTTCTCTTTGCTTAGTTTCATTTTTCCTCCAAAACCTTAAAGGCTATCCAATTTTATTATTCATAACTTTCTCAAGATTTTATGGGCATGTTTTTCAAATATGCCCTACGCTTTTGCAAAGGTTACAAAATGGAACGAGAGTTTATTACTGAATATATTGTTCCCACTCTCTGTAATCAAAACTAGCCTAATAGATTTAGGCAATAGTTTAGCCAGATTCGTTTGTACACAAAAATGGGTTGTTTTCATTCTGGTCCAGGATTTAGTAGTTGAATCAAAAGCAATTATTTTTCCAATCGCTTTAGTTATCCCGAGAATAATATTGTCATCCCAAAATTCCATTGGAAGCCCCGGTAGACTCACCCATAAGGACATTGATTGAAGAGTGCCCATGGTTGGATTAAAGCCCTAACTTAAATTTTGTAAAAATAATCCTCTCCTCCCAAAAAACCATGGGTCCCTTAACAAAACATTTGCCATATCCTCTGCATTTGCAAAGTTAAACATAAAAAAAAATTTAGGCAAAGCCACCACCGCTTCTTGCCTAGAATTTCCTATTCATCTCGAACCCACTTCCTTATTGTATCTAAATCCTATTTATTGCCCAAAAAAATTTCGACCAAAGATTTTTTTCTTTTCTAAATTACTTTGTCAACCAAAATTTTTGGGACCTTAAGAGAAAAACCCTTTTCATCTCGGTCTGAATATAAAACAAATTTCTCTTCTTGCAAATTTTGACCTCTCTTCAAAACATGCGCCCAAGAAGTGTCTCCCTTTGACCTTTTTGTTGCTGCCAAATTTGGATCTACTGCTCCTGGATCCAAAGGGTTATAATCTCTCCTAGTCAAATCCTTAAGGGATTTTACCGCAATAGAACCCTCGCCTATCGCCTTTCCTGCTCCTCTTGTCCTTGCTACTCCTTCAAAGTACATGTATACCCCATCCTTTCTCCTCCTGGACTTCCTTTGGTAGACAATCACAATTGGCATTACCTTCTTACGTAGACTAGGTTTCCCCTTTTTAACATTGGCTATTACCATATCGTTGACGCATGTCGTTGACGGTTTGTTTAGAATTAGAACTCTCCTACAAGGTTTCTTCTAGTAGATCCACGACAATCGTTCATGATTTACCTTATTGTAGCCTTATTTTTTCTTTGAACCACAACCAACCTTTTACTATTAAAAAAATCACAAAATCTTTAAAAGAGAATTGTAAAAAATTTACTATTGTTAGGGTGAAAAGAAAAAACTCCATTCTTTAATTCTTCCATATAAATTTTCTTCATCAAATTTTCATTTAATAATATTTTTGATAAGTTCAATTAATTTTTTTTTTTTGATATATAGAAGCAATGGTTACAATCACGATTTTTAGTAACTACGAGCACAGCTGGTAGGGTTCAAACTATCTGCAAAGGCTCCCAGGACTTCCACCGTCTCGGTACATGGTAACCCGGTGTGAGATGGGGACCGCCGGACGCACAGGGGTTGCACCGTCGTCATCAATCTGGCGCACCACTCAAGGAATCGGATCTGGGCTGTTGTCTTCAATTAATTACTCTCTATATATCTTCAAACTTTAATTTTATTCTATATAATAATTCTTAAAATATTTTAGAGTATAATATTTTCTTATAATGTTGTTATAATTACAATTTTTTATTCTATGTGATATAATTGACTAAATATATTAGAAAAGTTAAACCTCAATATCCTTAAAAGTGTGTTTTTAAAAAAAAATTAATAAACAACCTTCAATAAAAGTGTTCATTTGATTTTCATTATTTTTAGGGAATAAACAAGTTAATGATGAAAATAAAATATTTTTAATAATATAAAACAAACTTCATATTGTTTATTTATAATATATAGGTGTCAATATATATGAGCATCAAATTTTATTCTATGTGGGGCATGACTCTAGAACAAACTTGGATGCCACTATAATTTTTATAAATCATAACCCATTGATAAAGACAAAGTCAAGAAACCCCCACCGTTTAGAGAATTGAATTGAACAACCCGTAAACAAGCACTAAACGCCACCATATATATAAGTACCGATATTAATTTACAAATAATATATAACTCTATCCTCGTATAATTTCAAAAAAAAAAAGTTACCTCTCAAAAAGAATTTTTATGATGGTTAAAAATTTTTATTGAATTTTAAATTACGATTTTTTTTTTTACTATTGCTAGTTTATGATATTTAAATCAATAAAAATATTGATGTTGTGGAGAATCTTTATAGATATTTATTTAAAAATTAAAACTTGTACTATGGTTTTTTTAATCAAATTATCATTCACATGTTGTTGGGTACTTCTTAGAACTATATGTTGAATAGATGGAGTAATAGTTTCTCTTTGAAGTTAATTGAAGTTTCATTCCTTCATTTACTAATAATTGTTTTTTTTCATATATTTGAAAATGGTTTAAAAAACAATTTCAATACAATTAAACCAAATATTTTGAATGTATAAAACCTCAAAAATATAAATAAATTTATAGTTTATGGACTTCATATTAGAAAAATTGGGTCATAATATATTATGGATGAACCATTTCAAAATCATATAACTAATTAAAAGGGAAAGACAAATATGAAAAAAAAAACAAAAAAAACAATATAAAAATAAAATGTTGGGTGAAAGAATACCACTATGAGGTCACAATGTGCCATGGATGAATCATTTAAAATGCATATAACCAATTAAAAGAAAAAAAAGAAAGAAAAAACATGAAAAATAAAACAAAAAAGAACCTTAGAAAACTAATAGTATGGAAATAAAATATTGGGTAAAAATTATAGAGTAGCTGTTGTAATACGGTGGGTCACAATGTAACCATTTCAAAGCCTAATTAAAAGAAAAAATAAAAATAAAAATAAAAAATAAAGTGAAAAGAAACTTTAGAAAACAAAGAAAGATAATGTGAAAAAGAACTCCAAAACCCATAAGCTATTGGAATTTGCCAGTCTAGACTTTGAGTCTAGAGAAGCCTATCATTTCATATTAAACATTTTTTTTTTTGATGAAAAAGCCATTATATTAATAAAATAATGTTTAATCATACAAAAAAGGGTGGGTGGGATTAGCACACCCCGTAAACCAATACATTAACCATTGTGGTTAAGAGTATACAAGAGTGTCAGAAACAGCCCACAAACTGCCAATAACAACTGCCAAAACAATATTAAATATGCATTCGAAAAGAAAGAAGCCGAGAAATTACTGCCACCTGGAAGGGGAAGGAAGATGCACATGACTCATAATGCAGGGTGCATTCCCCCAATGATCCATGAGGGTACGCAAGTACCGCAGCTCCACCTGTACTTTTTAACCTCGTACTTGAATCTGTAACCAACAATCAAAGAATATATCATATTTATCAACAACAGAGAAGACATGTCCGACATCTTGCTGAGAAAAAATAGCTCTATTTCGGGACTTCCATAGATAAAACAAGGTACCAATTCTAAAAATATTCCAAACAACATCCAAGTTGAAGGAAAAAGCAATAGGGTCACCCAAAATAGCATGCACCCAAGTAAAATCCTAGTGCATAAAAAGTCCGAAAATTTCAAAAAGCCACTCCCAAGCTGATCGAGCCCGATCACAAGACCAAAAAACATGCAAGTAAATCTTTCGCTTGTCCACAAACCGGGCAAATGAGATTATGAACACCCGGATGCTTGAGCCTACTGCCAACAGGTAACCCTTGATGTAAGAGACTCCAAGCAAAAAAACTCTGTTTAGGTTCAATATAAGTAGCCCAAGCAATCCGAAACCTCTTATTCCATTGGGAGGGAAGAGAGACTAAATTCCATCTCAGAGTGAGCTTATCAACCATTGGAACTTGTGGGGTGAGCCATTTGTAACCAAGATGAGCTTTATATTGCAAAACAAGAAGCTCCCTAGGCCAACACCAATCCGACCACCGGGGTTTTTGAAAATGCTTATGTAGTTTGCTCCAAATAGAAAACGGAATACTATCAATAACCACCTCATAAGTGTCTCTATCACCAGGATTTAAATTGTGAATTTGACGAAAACTTTCCCAGGGTATCCAACACCCGGCATGTCGGGAGAAGAAATAAAAAATGGAAGCAATACCACGCTTATAGAACCTCTGCGCTTCGACCCACTGCACCAGAGCTAAGGGAGAACCTTGCCAAGTGATAACAGGAGACCACCAAATATTCATGGAAGACAAAGAGGCACCTGCTTTGCGAAAACTCCCTTTCCAACTAAGCCAGGGTTTGAAGGCCTCCCAGGCTTTCCAAATACTCTGAATGACAAAAGAACCTTTAACTTTAATAGGGACAAGGGCAGTAAGAATGGATTGCAATCCCACCCCTTTCCAAATTTTCTTCCCCTGAAGCAAACCAGAAGAAATGCAATGCCTGACCAACACTTTCCAAGATTCATCCCCAATTAAAGATCGGGTGATCCATTTAGCACAAAGGGCAAGACCTTGTTCGGTGACAATCAAACAAACCCATGCCTCCACAATCCTTGGGCAAACAACAAATTTCCCTGAGCTACCCGATGAAAACCTTGCTTGACAGTGTCTTTGGCCCACAAGAAGTCTCTCATAAGCTTATCCAGTTTTTTATAACAAGATTTGGATGGAACCCAACAAGATGAATAATAGACATGGGTAGTGGCTAAAACCTTAGAACAAATCTGAAATTTTCCTCGCCAGAGAAAGTTTCTTACTAGTCCAAGAAGAAAGCTTCTTTTCCACTTTATCAATAACATACTGCCACAATTGAGCAGAGGAACCATGAAATGCAAAAGGAATTCCAAGAAATTTAAACACCTCACCTGGATGAATCCAAGTCCATTGGAATTGATGTAACCAAGGTGGCATTTGAGATTGAGATTGCCGAAAACAGGATGTTTTTTTCCATTGTATAGAAGAACCAGAGGCTAAACAGAACACCTCTAAGCAACTAATAGCCGAGGAAAGGGATTGCTCATCTTCTTGAAGCGTTAAGAAGGAATCATCTGCAAAATGACCATTGACCAACTGACGGTCAGAATTAGGGAGAGCAATACCCTTGATTAATCCTTGATCCATCTTATGGGCCAACAAATAGCCAAAAGCCTCTCTAGCAAGAATGAAAAGAGATGGAGCAAGAGGGCACCCCTGTCTCACAGAGCGACCAAGAGAAATTGACTGAGATTGACTATTATTCAAGGTAAGAACAACTGAAGCATCTTGAAATAACATAAGAATGGTGCTCACAAATACTGGCCCAAAACCTAGAGCCTAGAAGCATGGCGATTATGAAGTACCACTCCATCTTATCATAGGCTTTCTCAAAGTCTATCTTAATGAATAAAGCATCTTGTTCAGAATTTCTTGCCCACTCCATACCTTCCCAAACAAGCAAGAACATTATCAAGAATGTATCTTCCCTTAACAAAGCCAGTTTGTTCAGGTCTGACAATCAAAGGCAGAATAGATTTAAGCTTAAGCGCAAGGGCTTTAGCAATAATCTTGTAGCTCACATTAAGCAGGGTGATCGGCCTCCAATTGGTGATGAGCTCAGGATCTCCAGACTTAGGAATAAATTTAACATTGCCTTTGTTAATAATGGAACCCAATGAACCACATTGCAGGGGCTTCAAGATAAACTTTGTGGAGATCATAACCAAGCATATCCCAAAATTCTTTATAGAATTCACATGGGAAGCCATCAAGCCCAGGTGCCTTATCATTGGCCATAAGTGACAAGGCAGTTTTTAGATCTTCCAGAGAAAGAGGAGTGTCACAAAATAACATTTGCTCAGGAGAAAGCTTGTTGGGGACAACAACGGTACAATCAGCAAGAGCTTGCCTTCTAGCATCATCAAGGGGTTGAGAAGCAAAAACACCTTGATAATGTGAAACAAATACTTTGACAATGTCTGAAAGATCTGTAAATCTCTCGCCCATCAACTTGAATGGCTTGAAACTGAGAATGTTGAGCAAGAGGTCTGAGGCGCTGAAAAAATTCTTTGGTCACTCTGTCCCCCACTTTGAGCCAATGCATTCGAGCACGTAATTGAGCCCCCTTGGCTTCATACAAATCAACCTTTTTTAGCTCATGCCGAACGGAAGAAACTTGGGATTGAGCAACAGAGTTGAAAGGAGAGGCTTCAAGCCTGAGACAGGCTTTGGATAGCTCACTTTGCAAGGCAGACTTAGCCTGTTTTCGTCGTTTTGCAACTTCAACACCCAGAGTTCGCAACACCTTAGTGGTTCGTTGAATGGCAACATTCCACCATTCAATCCTTCCAAAAATACCATCAAGTCTAGGAATCAAATTCCAAATGCGGCATATATGAGCTTTCATGCTAAAGCTATGCAAAAAAGAAACATTTAGGTAAAACTGTGAAGAATGCACTCTAGGTTGAAAGTTTAACATTGCCACCGAGAATAAAATAGGTGAATGATCAGATAGTGTAGTACCAGGCAAAGTCAACACATACGATGAAGAAGGCAAAATACGGGAGAACTAAAAGTTGTCACACTCAAAAATCATGGCTCTGTCCAATCTTACCAAAACCCTAGAAGAAGCAGCCTAAAAATTGGACCAGGTGTACCAAAGAGCTCGCGGGAAGTTAGAAGGCGAGAAGCAAGAATTAGGGTCATAAAGGCGAAGCTTGTTTTTCATAAAAAACCAAGCTTCTCTTTCACCTAAACACCACCGCATCGGGACATGACTGACCTTATCGAAATATTTCTCCACCATATTAAAATCTCCACAGAGCACCCAAGTGGCAAATGGCAGATTCATGGCAAGCCATCTCCACAACTCGCATCTGTCAGAAGCGACATTTGAGGCATACACATTAACCACCCCAAGCGGTTTTCCACAGATCTCGAGCAAAATCCAGATAGCTTGATTGGATGGGTCAACACCCCAAGTCACAACATTCTTCTGTAATCGAGGCCCAAGGATAGTGACGGCTCCTCCTTTTCTCGGGGAATGCTTTGTGGCAAAAGAGGTACTTCGTGGCCACAAAAAATCACATGTACACTCCAGATTGAAATCAGAAATCTTAACTTCTTGTAGACATAAAATATCGAGGATTCCATGCATTCGAGAAACATTTGACATCTCATTTCGGACCAAATATTTTTTGACCGGGTCCGTCAATCCTCGAACATTCCATGATAAAAAAATCATTGGGATTTGTCAAGATGCATGATCTCCATGACATCCTCTACATCACCCAAACTTGTAAGTGAGCCAAAATAGTTGGAGGTCGCATGGAAAGCATCACTATTTAGTTGTCGACGTTTATCATTCCGAATAGGGCTACGAGAGCGACGGACCTTCAAGGCCCGACCCTCCTCCACCGAAGAATTATCCGGAGCCGCCACCACCGAGGCCAAAGAAGGGCCCGACCAAAGAAGTTGAGACACTGGTGGAACTGGGGGTTGCATGTCAACAACCGGAGGGGCCGTATCAACAAGATTCTGAACAACTTCAGCAGAAGCTTGCATGTCTTGAGAAGGAGAAGGGGCAGGTTGTGCAACAGAAATCGAAGCTTCTTGTTGCTTAGTACCACGAGATTTCTTGCTAGAGACAGTAGTCCATTCTTCAGTGTTTCCCCACGAGCCATTAGCAGGAGCCGCAGGAGTGGGCGAGGGATTTGCCTTATATTTCCATTCCATCAAAGGGCACTCCCAAATTTTGTGAGCTGTAGATTGACACCGATAATGTGTATTGGGTAAATTGATATAGGCAACTCTTTGCCTTATGGATTGGTCCCCGATTTTAATATCAATAAACTCCTGCAAATCCTTAGTAAGGTCAACTTTGATACAAACCCTTCTAGTGGGTCGAGCGGAGAAAAACTTTTCTGGCTCAAGGCAAACAAACTTACCTAAGGGGGCAACTAAAGTCTGCAAAAAACCCCAAAGAGGAACAGGAAGACCAGGGAATTCAACCCACACCGGGACTTCCAGTGCAACTTGATCACTGACTTGGAAATTTTGAGAGTAGGGTTGCAAAATCAACAGAGAATTACGGACAGTCCATGGACCCCTAGACAGAACCTTTTGTGCTTGAGCTGGGTCTGAAAAGCGAAAAAGGAAATACCCTTTTGTAAGGTTTTGTACATTCTCCACTTTGACTCCATATGGGCCCCAAACTTGCTGGACCCATGAACGAATAAGGGTATCATATGGGATACGACCCAAAAAATAACCCACCAGGGTATGACTCTCAAACCATTCACAAGCTGTATGGAATTCATGCAAAGGAATAATAGCTTCAGGGACATGGCCTTTACCTCGTGATACATTGTTAGAATGAACTTGCACGGACGCTTTCCCCGATACCATTGAGCTCTCCAGTAGACTCAGAATAAATGGAGCCGACTGCATGAGCGACAACCATTAAAAAGGGTGAATTAACACCGCCTCAAGGCGGTGTTAATGCACAAGACAAGATTTTCCCACTGAAACCCTTACGAAAAACGCATAGCCAGTCTTGCATCAAACCCTAGTAGAGCAAATTTTTTCCTAACTTTTATTTTCAAATTATATAAGCTGTTAAAAATCTTGGACTTTAAAAATTAGAGAGAGGTCTTAGGGAACATCGCAATGATTTGGGCTTTGGCTCTTCTTCGAGAGGTCCAAGATTCAAACCGTGACATGGGTGAAGTGTGAGAGGATGACTGTGTTCAAAAAAATAAAATAAAAATAAATACACATAAATTATTGTAACACCGTTATGGAGTCACAATATATTATAGACTAATCATTTCAAAATCATATAAAATAAAAAATAAAATTAAAAACAAAACCTACAAACCAAGAAAAAGTAAAAATAAATTGTTGAATAAAAATTATAACCTAATTAAAATATGTGTACCTCAGCCTTAAAGGTGGATGAAATTTGGAGTAGAAAGATCTGCGTTTTTCGTTGAGCCTTCCACTATCTACGGTGTTTGAAAGGAGAGACTTTGCAAGAAGAGACTCAATGAGAAACATGTCAATATTAATACCCATTGTAATTAATATTAATATTTTAGATTTTGTTTACCTCAGATTTCCAACAAACATCACCCTTAATCAGCCTAGAGAAGCCATTATAACATTAGCACTGCGAGACATGTCAATATCAACATTTTAGTTTTTATTTACCTCCAGCTCCAGCAGACGTCACCCATCTTATTTAATCAACCTCAAACAAACTATTATAACATTAACATTAGCATTCTGTGCTCGCACACTATATTTACGTGTAAAATTTATAATTTATAAAAAATAACAAATAAAAATCTATAAAAAGAAGACTGTAATTTAAGGTTTCAAATGCAAGATACCTTGAAGACCGTCAAATTCGAGGCCTCCTCGGAACAATTCCAGAAGGGAATCTTCGCAAATTCAAGGGACTCGGAATAATTATCTCCCCTCGAGGGAATCTTCGCAAATTCAAAACATAACTTTTCACAGGAAAATTCATAATGTACTTGAAATCTGAAAGTACACTTGCTCTACCAATAAAAGACCCTGCTCGCGCCCCCTTAATTTGACTGCACTTGGTCGCAGAAACCTGAACATTGTTTTTGCAATGTGGAGACGGGTTAGGGTTTAAACTTTTAAATTAAAAAAATCAGCAGCCTCTAATAAAACCGAGGACTTCCAAGCACAAAGCTTCTAACGAAAGATCAAAAAAAAGGTCGGCAAAAAAATTGTCACGATCAGCTCAGACATGGCAGCTTTGACCTCTTCTGGAACACTGCTTCACCGTGATTGCTTGAGCTTTTCACAACGTTGCACGGTTTTTTCATCCAGTAGATGTTTTATCAACTTAAATAATAGATTTCAGCGAAAGAAAAAAACAAACTATTGTTTGGGTTGCAAGGCTGTTCATAGTGCAGAAATTTCAAAGGCCGGTTTCTCTGCAAGTACTGCTGGTTATGTAAAGCCAAGAAAAACAGTGGTTTCTGCAGGGGTGCATTCGAGCGGATTGGACAAATCTACTTTCGATATTGTCATTGTGGGAGCCGGAATTATCGGTTTAACTATTGCCAGACAATTTCTGCTGAATAGCGATCTGTCCGTCGCGATTATCGATGCAGAGAGGCCCTGCGCTGGCGCTACCGGTGCCGGTGTGTATGAAACCCTAAATTGGGAGAATCATGCAAAAGTTTGGAGAATCTATTAACTTTAGCTGTAATTAAATTTTCGACCAAATAAATTTATTTTTGTGAGGGCCTAAAGGGACTTAGAACTTGTGATCGCCATGATTTGCAGCCTTTTTGGCTTATTCATGCATTTTGTTTACTTTCTTGAGCTGAGAATATTTTGCGTGTGGTTATAAAAACAGGCCAGGGATACATTTGGATGGGTTATAGGACTCCATGGAGTGATAAATGGGAGTTGGAGGCGAGAAGCAAACGTCTGTGGGAAGAATTTGTGCATGAAGTGGAGTGTTCCGGTCTCGATCCTTTGAAAACACTCGGATGGAAAAAAACAGGTAGGTCATTTTTGTTGATGATTGATGATGACAAATAAAAAAAAAATTCTATATGTTTTTTATTTTGCCTTTCTACATAAGTTTTTATGAGGGGTTTTGGTCCTCTCAGATTTGAACTTTTATGAGGGGTTTTGGTCCCCTCATACTGAGTGAGATTTGAACTTGAAACCCTTCCAAAAAGAAGCCATTCTAATGTTAATGAACTTTAAACCCTCCCAAAAAGAGGCCATTCTAATGTTATTTGATATCATGATATTCTTGTCTTCTCTTGACTGTTATGTTTTATCTATCAATTATTTGATATCATTTTAATTAAGAAAAAAAATCTTTTTTTTTTTTAAGTAATACTTCTTATACACATCCACCACGGGATTGAACCCGGGTCACATCACCGATTATGCGAGTGGTGTCCTTGCCGGTACCCGTATTACATCATCACCACGTGGTGATATTACAACTTGAATATTATCCATGTATCGCTTGATAAGATTTGAACCTTGGTCTCCTCCTTAAGGTTGAGGAATCTAACTACTTGAGCTAATGCCATTTGATCTGAATTCTTGATTTTCATTTTTTGGATCTTCTTCAATTTTCTTTGTAAACACAAATATTTTAGAATTCGGCATCCTTCTTCTTGACATTTTCTTGCAGCAGCCTTCACAATACCAAAACATCATCTCTACTGTTTAGGCACTACTTCTTAGTAAAATAATATTTTCAAAACTTTGCGTTATCATAGTCCACTTTACCAGCTCTGGACTATTAGTTTCCTTCTTGAAGCATAAGTGCAACCACAAGAACTGTAATAAATAGTTTAGCAATCTTAAAAAGTTGAAAGTTCATGATTAAATCTTATCAAGAGATATATGCATAATAAATAAACTATGGGTCATTATACTATACAAGTGGAATTCATTTTAATCTCAAATAACCAATTAAAAAAAACATTTTATCATTTAAATGAGTTATGAAATGAATCTCATTCATATTATAATGACATTTTAACAAATCACAATGGTATTATTTTAATAAATAGTTTAGCAGTCTCAAAAAGTTGAAAGTTCCAATCCATACTCTGTCCCATAATCCAACCAACAACCAACAACTCAAATAATCCATTTAGCCATGAAGTCCATCTGATATCATCTTCTTCTGCTTGAGCATACAAAAATTCTACTCGCTTCACGAAATCATAGTCTGCTTTACCAAATCTGGACTGTTAGTTTCCTCCAATGCATTGATCTATAAATGGATCCCCTGAAACATTTTGTAATCCTATGGAACATTATTTTGAATTTGCTCCTTTCAAATTTTTCTTGTCAGCTTTAGCTAAACTTATTACATCCTCTAACCATGGAAAAGAGAATTAACTTCATGATCCTCTATTATAACCCCTCTATTGGCTAGCTATTTGCACATTTGTTCCCTTCCCTTGACGTATGTGTAAACTTGATTTCTTCAAACTATGTAGCGAGGTCTTATGTTTCCACAATGATCTCTTGTATGTTCCATGGAGCCTTTGATTTCTTCAAAATTACATTTATTACTGTTAATGAATCACCTTCCAAAGGTTCCACATGTATTACATTGAGGTCACGTTGTGATACTACAACAACTTGGTAATTATGCATGTATCCCTTGACAAGATTTGAACCTGGGTCTCACGTGGAGGAATTTAACTGGTTGAGCTCATTAAGGTTTAGATATGAGAATGGAACCCTGTTCCATGGTATGAAAATCCTTACTCCAGAGCATTTGCCTTTAATCCCATGGGCCTAAAATGTCAAGATTCACCCATGGGATTGAAAGCTTGGTCGATGGTGTCATACTCCTTACTCCTAACAACTTACCCCAAACCCGGTGGGCTTTTTGTCAAGGTTTACCCATGAGATCCAAACCTTGGTTTACGGTGTGAAACTCTTCACTTCTAACCACTTTCTCTAAAGTCCATGGGCAAAAATGTTAAGGTTCACTCATGAGATTGGAATCTTGGCTGATGGTATGAAACTCTTTGCCCCCAACCAATTGCCTCAAAACCCATGGGCTTAATGTGAAGGTTCACCGATGAATGAGATCTAAACCTTGATTTACAATGTGAAACACTTCACTCCTAACCACTTTCTCTAATTCCATGGGTAAAAATGTTAAGTCTCACCCATGAGATTGGAACCTTGGTTTATGGTGTGAAACTCTTCACTTCTAACCACTTTCTCTAAAGTCCATGGGCAAAAATGTTAAGGTTCACTCATGAGATTGGAATCTTGGCTGATGGTATGAAACTCTTCGCCGCCAACTAATTGCCTCAAACCCCATGGGCTTAATGTGAAGGTTCACCCATGAAATTTGAACCTTTGTTTACGATGTGAAACTCTTCACTCCTAACCACTTGCTTTAAAGTCCATGGGCAAAAATGTTAAGGTTCACCCATGAGATTGGAACCTTGGCTGGTTGTATGAAACTCTTTGCCCCCAACCAATTGCCTCAAACCCTATGGGCGAGGTTCACCCATGAAATTTGAACCTTTGTGACGTCTAAATTATGTGCTATTTTGTTTTCTTTTTTACAGTTATACTGACATTTCCAAGATACTGTCTCTAACAATAATTGATGGATATAAAAAATAATATTATTGTTGATCCAATTCTTTTATCATTGATCCAATCCTCCTATCTGTTTAGGGAAATACTCATTCGATTGTCAGACAAATTGAAAAGTTAAAGAATCTTACATTTGGGATTGTCATAAATCTTGGGTTAGTATTTTTGAAAATTTGAATTGTAATGGTAAGGTTAATCTTTTGAAAATTCAAATTCTCATTTGATATGATTAGTTTTTGAGATTTTAAAAAAACTTTCACAGAAAAATTAACCAAATCATCCAAATTTAAAGAGAGAAAGAAAGTAGAAAAAGAAAAAGAAGAAGAACAAAAAAAATCAACCTTGATTTTTAGATGGTCAATGGTTTAGGGAAAACCATCCGGGAAACATTAATCAAATTGATCATTCTGGCACATGTTTATGGAGTAAATCTTGGCTTTTTGTACCTTGTATGGATGTGCCAGAATAGTGTTCAGAATACTAGTTAAAATTTTCCCTGATAGAAACTGGACTTGAACTGCACTGTAGAGAGTGAGCTTAAGTTTAAAAGGAGATCATCCGATAAAGAATCGAGAGATCATGAGGTGAGGTCACTTATGGTTGGTTTACATTAATTCCTTTTCTTTTTCATTCTATTTATCATCAATAATGAACTCAATTCGCATTACAAGATTAAATGCATGACTCCTTCTATCTGCCTGTCTCTTCACAGGAGAGAATTTCAGCAAATTTGTTGCCAAATTGCCAAATCCTGAGCTCAAACAACTGAGTTCGCCAAGTTCTCTGAATTCAATGGGCCATGAAGAGTTTTAAACAACACAGAAACAACGAAGAAAATTAATGACTGGAAGTTGCATTTATCCTATCAACTGTGACAACAAATGGCATTTACATAGTACTGAAGTTAAGATTGAACATATATTTAACCACTCCTCATTATGACAGTGTTCTCTTCAGTCGAGGAGATTTAGAATAGTTTTGAAATGGAGCATGCTTGCAGAAAATTCATGATCTACATTTGGCTGCCACATTGATTTGAAGAACTTTCAAGCTTGGGAGAACTTTCAAGTTGTGGAGCCTGCAAACTGTAGACTCATTGGGTAAACTTGCCACCTAAGATTGGAGAATTATGGAGCTGGCAGCCAGGCCTTCTCCTGCAAAGCCATTGCCAACAATTACTATCTGTCGAAGTCTTGGCTTGGAGTTTTCAAATTATGAAGCAAAAATTTGGAAAGTACCTTTTAAATATCTTCATTGAGCAATGGATGTTTTGTGAAGCCAATGTGTAGGTTAAAGATTGCATTAAAATTTCCTTTGACTGTGATTTGCATTAAAAAAAATTGACAATATTATTTTTTCTCCAGCATCCCAAGAAAATACTATTTTCAACACCAAATACTGCTATTGTATGAGAGAGAATTATTCCTTAATAATATAAACAAAGTGCAAATGCTGCCGCCCTCCAGGATGGCTACACATGCATGGGATTTATATTTAATGAATTTTTGGCAATAAATTATAGTTAACATGCATCTCATTCAGGCATGGTTTAGCAGGAAGTTGATGAGAACACTGGAGTGTCTTTTTTGCATCCTTGGTGGCCTTAGAGATGTGTTGACTTAAGTCCAAATGTGACTGTGCAAATAAAAATTTCAGTATTGGTCAGATAGAGAATTGGAATGATCAAAGTACTAACAGAATCTGTAAGAAATGAGGAGCTCAAAGGGAGACTGCTGGTTTTCCGTGTCTATTTCATGTGCATGAAAATTGGCTTCAAGAAGTACCACCTTGAAGAGGATCTGGAAGCCAAAGTAGGAACAGGAGGCTGATAGTACTGTTATTAAATTTCCTGGTGTCTGTTGCACTTCTCCTAAAGGTTTTTAGTTCTTCTTGCAATTTATATACATCTGGAGTTTAGGAAGTAGTGTATGTCTCCTTGTTTGGGATTCTTTGTACTTGAAGAGATTGAAGAGAGAGTGAAAACAAAATGTGCTTTCATTAAAGAGATTGGTTGAATATCTCATAGGCTTCTTATTACAATTCTGTGTTATTGGCTAAAAAATGTACTATTTTTTTGAAGTAATTGATAGAATAAATAACACAAGGAATTTCAAGTATATTCTGAAAAATATTGGAGGAAGCTATACTTGAAGTTGTGTTTGACAAGTGAATAACGGTTCCAAATATGTTGGAGGAAGTTGATTATGTAGAGTTTCTAAACAACTTATTGGATCCTAGTGGTTCTCATTGTCTAGGCTTATTACTTCATGGTTTAGCCAAAGTTGCTTGAGTTATTAAGGCTCTCAACAAATATAAAATGTTAGATTGTATTATTTTTGGCTGACCTGTGATCAAGTTCAAATTTTCCAACGTTTCAGGTAATGTTTCAGATCCACCTAATGGATCCCTCCCCAGGGGTCAAAGAACTTCTATGCTTAATTATCCAAGGATTCATGTGTTGGCTTCTTGCTATAAATAGTTCTTGGTGTTGCAATTCACATTATTTTCCAGAAAGGAACAAAAGCAATCCATCCACTCAAATTCATAGGCACCATAAATAATCACTTTACTATCCATGGATAGGAATCACAACACTCCAATGCGATGGATGGAGTGGTTGGGGGGTATTTATACCAATACCTAATCCCCAAATTACATTAATAAGTTAAACCTAAGTTGACATAACAAGAGGGATTTAAGGTTAATTACAATTTATAAGATGGGTTTAACCATGACAAGGTTAACCGCGGCCCATAGGGCTTACATAATAAAATATTACAATAAATTAAATACATTGTACAATGATTGCCCTTAAGCCTATCTAAGATTACATCATACAATGTCGGCCTTGGCCATGAATCAAATTACACTTTCAACACTTGGTATGTATTTCCTTTCTTAAGACACATGTAGGTTGACGCTTTCTTTGTAATATTTAATTAATTAATGAGAGAATCTACATGAGATGTTTCTTTGTGATATTAACCTTAAGATCAATGGTTTCAAGCTTCATTGATTTTAGTCCATCCTCTCTATTAATGTTGTTGAGGCATTTTTTAATTTCTAATGCATCTTTCAATTTTTTGCTTTAGCCTATTGTCTTTTGTTGCTTGGACTTTGGTGCCTTCAATGCAATTATGGTGTTTTTTGTTTCATGAATGCTCTGCTAATGATGATTTGGAGGTTCTATTATGGAAAATATTTGAACAATGTTCTTTTAATGTTACCTTTACAGATTTACCTGTTTCACGTATGTAGGGTTTTCCACAAGAGCACAGGGTTAGGCAGACCCCTTTGTGTAGTTCAGGAGCTATTTTATGTTTACAGAGTTGGGAGTTCTTTGACCCTCAAGGATGGATCCATCAGGTGGATGTGAAATGTCGGGAAATTTAAAATTAATCACAGGTCAGCCATATATATTACAATCAAACATTTTTGACAGTGAAAGTATCCATAAATTAATAAACAACCTTCATGGAAGGTATATTTTTAAAAAGGTCAAATTCTTTGGGAACTCTCATGCAAAATGTTGAGGATATTGGTGAGTCTAGCTTTTCTCAAATGCTCGAGGAACAAAGAAGTAATTCCTGTTTTTGCATGCATTAATCACAAAATGCATTGTAAAAAAGTATCAAGATTTTAGAAAAAGCAGGGATGTCATTGGTTGGACTAGAAAATTTCTAATGCTTGTTACATAATTCTATGAACCTAGGCAATTGGAACAAACAAGCTGGTCATGATCATCATTAGGATCAAGAGTAGTCGATTGGGGACTTCTTAACAGGAACTTGATTGGGGGTAGCTTTCCACATCAATGCACGATCCACGGATAGTCTTCCCACCACTATAGGACAATGTAGGTGGATATCTCCTACATAATACTTAATACACATAATGAGTCTTTCATCATGAACGACTCCAATGAGGCAAAGCATAATCCTAGTTTTCTTGTGATGCAAAATGCTCCATACGGATAGGTGCAAGTGAGACTAGTAATCTCTAAAATGGGAATGTGCAGTTCAAATCTCTTGGCCTTTAAAAAACAACCTTTAAACATCCACGCCTCATACAAGTCATCATGAGAGTAAAAGACTGGCCATGCTGAAACTATGCACATCTCCTACTTGAAGCACATAAAAATGACATGTAAAGCTATCAATCAAGAATCAATTGATCTCATTGACGAGCACCCAAGAAATGGCACAAACATACCAATGGATCATAGAAGTGCACAAACATTTCCATGATTCAAGATTGATCCAACCACAGTCAATCTTGATTATTTGCTAAGGTTGCCATCTAAAACTCCTCAAAGATCCACACCTTCCAAAGTTCCATATTTTTCCCAAGATCTATACCATTTTGAAGAACCAAATCTCTTTAAAGGGCCATCTCTCGAAGAATCATACCACCATAGAGAGTCAGACCTCTTCGAAGAACTTGTTAGTCTCACAATGACATTGAGAGGGGGGGTGAATCAGTGTGGCTCTTTAAATCTTAAAACTTCAACTCTTAAAGCCAAAACAATGAAAACTTAAAACCACATAAAGCAAATATAACAAGAGAGCATCACACAACACAAGATGTACCGAGGTTCACCAGTTTTGGCTACTCCTCAAAAATTGACTGTTTGGACTCCCATCCAAATCCGGCCTTTGCAAAATACCAATTTTACAATCAATTTACCAGCACCCACTGGAAGGAGCACCAACCCCTGATTTATCCGCACCAACGAAAGGAGCACCAACCCTCGATTTATCAAGACCAACAGAAAGGAGCACCAACCCCTGATTTATCAGCACCAACTGGAAGGAGCACCAACCCCTGATTTACTAGCACCAACAGGAAGGAGCACCAACCCCTGATTTATCTGCACCAATAGAAAGGAGCACCAACCCTCGATTTACCAAGCACCAACTGGAAGGAGCACCAACCCCTGATGCCAAGCACCAACTTGGACTTCAATTCTGAAACTAGAAGATTGACATATAAATGCCTTCACTTTTACAAGACCCTGACTGGTCTATTGCTTACTCAACATCTCTCACGCAACACATAACACACACCCTTCTCGGTCGCCTGTCGCACACCTCTCGCTCTCCTCTCACTCTCTTCTCGCGCTCCTCTCGCGCACTTCACCGAATAAATTCCCCAACTGAAATTCTCCAAGCAACGCTCCTTTTATAACCATATTGTCTCTTTGTAACTCCAGTTGTAACTCCTTTCATTTCTCATACGCCACTTGTCAATTGTAATGCCTTCTATATGTAACTCCTTTTGTATATATAGAGTAGGCATTTCGTCAAACACGTTACATGCAACGAATTGACACATATACTCCTACCATGACTGTTCGTCTTCTCGGTCATGACTGTTCGTATTCTCCTTAGTGACTGTTCGTTTTCTTTTCTGTGCATGCATGCGTTTTCGTTTCTATTTTGACGACTGTTCGTTTTCTCCTTCCACGACTGTTCGTTCTGACTTCAGTTCACTGTTCTTATTTTAGCTGCATGATTTTTCTCTCGTAATCGCATCTTGTAATCGTCGTATCGACTTCGATTAACTCTTCTTATTTTAGTTGCATGATTTTCTTTTGCAACGGCCCCTGTAACTGTCGTATACCTTCAGTTAACTGTCACATATCTTATTTTGGCTGGGTTCTCTTCTTAGCTCGCGCCAAAGCGACCTGTCGCGAAATCGCGACACTTCTGTCTCTTTGTCCTCTTCTCGGACTTGTACCCGCGAAAACACATGTCGCGATATCGCGACACTTTCGCCTCCTTGCTACTTTACTTGGTTTGAACCCGCGAAAACACAACATGTCGCGACGCGAAAACACATGTCGCGATATCGCGACACTTTCGCCTCCTTGCTACTTTACTTGGTTTGAACCCGCGAAAACACAACATGTCGCGATATCGCGACACTTTCGCCTCCTTGCTACTCTTCTTGGCTTGTACCAGCGAAAACACATGTCGCGATATCGCGACACTTTCGCCTCCTTGCTACTCTTCTTGGCTTGTACCAGCGAAAACACAACATGTCGCGATATCGCGACACTTTCGCCTCCTTGCTCTTCCTCTTTACTTTTGTCGCGATATCGCGACACTTCTGCCTTCTTACTTTCTCTCTTACTTTCTCTCTCCTCCTTTAGTTGCGAAAATGCGACATGTCGCAATATCGCGACACTTTTTCTCCTTTGCTCTTTCTCTTTACTTTTGTCGCGATATTGCGACACTTCTGCCTTCTTACTTTCTCTTGCCTTCGGGTCATGTCGCGACACTTTTCCTCCTTTGCTCTTTCTCTTGCCTTCGGGTCGCGAAAACCCGACATGTCGCGATATCGCGACACTTTTTATCCTTTGCTCTTTCTCTTGCCTTCGGGTTGCGAAAACCCGACATGTCGCGATATCGCGACACTTTTTCTCCTTTGTTCTTTCTCTTGCCTTCGGGTCGCGAAAACCCGACATGTCGCGATATCGCAACACTTTTTCTTTCGGACTCTCTCTCCTGCAATATGTCGCGAAATCGCGACACTTTTTCTTCCGTACAATCTCTCTTGCAATATGTCGCGAAATCGCGACACTTTTTCTTTTGGACTCTCTCTCCTGCAATATGTCACGAAATCGTGACACTTTTTCTTCCGTACAATCTCTCTTGCAATATGTCGCGAAATCGCGACACTTTTTCTTTCGGACTCTCTCTCCTGCAATATGTCGCGAAATCGTGACACTTTTTCTACTTGCCTTTCTCTCTTCCAACATGTCGCGAAATCGCGACAGTTTTGCTTGCTTGCGCTTTCTCTCCGAACATGTTGCGAAATCGCGACAGTTTTGCTTGCGCTTTCTCTTCGAAAACTATCGCGAAATCGCGACAGTTTTGCTTGCTTCTCAACATGTCGCGATATCGTGACAGTTTTTCTTTCTTCTCAACATGTCGCGATATCGCGACAGTTTTTCTTTCTTGCTCAACATGTCGCGATATCGCGACAATTTTTCTTTCTTGCTCAACATGTCGCGATATCGCGACAGTTTTTCTTTCTTGCTCAACATGTCGCGATATCGCGATAGTTTTTCTTTCTTGCTCAACATGTCGCGATATCGCGACAGTTTTTCTTTCTTGCTCAACATGTCGCGATATCGCGACAGTTTTTCTTTCTTGCTCAACATGTCGCGATATCGCGACAGTTTTCTTCCTTGTGATTTTTAGCATATGGGCCACTTCGATCTTTTGGAGAATCATTGTACATACTCTGAAGAACCTCTTAACTCCTGTCCACTGCATCAACCGATCTGTCTGACTGTGTTGACAACAATGACAATACTGTTCTTGCACCTTGCTCAACAATCTCCCCCTTTGGAATTGTTGGCAACACATGCAATTTCCTGTAATTCTTCTCCCCCTTTGACAATAATACCAAAGGGCTGCTGCAGACTCCCCCCGAGTCCATGCACAACATTCTCAGGCACAAATTAATAGAGTTAGCAAAAATTACAAACATGAGCAAAAAGATAATCAAATATATAAATGCTCCCCCTGAGAATGTGATCCCGATAGCTAGTCAATTCTTGGGAAACGTGACCACTCCACAATCTGTTGTTGGAATAAAAATCCAACTTAACCTCACTTTCTGCAACTTTCTCCTGTGTACAACACGCTGTCGCTGCAATATATTCTGCCTCTGTTGTGGATAAGTAGATTGACTCTTGTTTCTTACTGTTCCACGTGACCAACCTGTCTCCAAGATAGAATGCACCTCCACTGGTACTCTTTCTGTCATAAAGTCTTCTTGGATAAGAACTCTAATCTCTGCTCATCATATTAGAATTCTTGTTGTACCTTACTTTTACTTATTTAGTATAGTATGATCAACACTCAACTTTCAGCTGCGCAAAAGTTACTCCCAAATAAAAAATGATCGACTCTCCAGGTAGCCTACGCGTAATTTCTTCAACCTTTTGACTGCCATCTCCTCCGTGACTGACGACTTTGCCTCGCATCCATTGTGCAGTTCAATGTCTCTGGTTTCTAACGGCTGTCATGAATGTTTTCATCGCCTGCGCAGTATTGACAGTGGACCGTTACATCTAGCGTTGGAACCTCAATCTGCGCGTAGTCATCAACACTCGGTATTCTGCTTCTTGCTAGGGCATATGTCAAGGCTACTCAATGTCTTTGCCTTGCATGTGCCAATTTGCACTCTTGACCAACTGGGTGCTAGTGCCACTGTTTGCTTTGACTCTGGCATCTCTTTGACAACTGCTACTTCTTTAGAGAAAATTAATGCTCTCTTATACCAAACGATGTGTTGTATTTTTGGTTAAGAAACTCACGCCTTCCCACCTATACATTGGCAGTAATTTTCATAACGATCATGAAGAGCTTTACCAAAGTCCTCCCTCGATATTGGTAGATGAATTGAGACGTACTCACAACACGGATTCTATTTTATCTGCAAATTGGGAATGTTACAGGCTTCAAAACCAGCACCTGCCAGCTTATGCTTCCATGACACGACGACCTGTGCTGCATGTTCTATCTCAGATAACGCCTATCAGCTGCTGCATCGAAAACCTAGCTGTTCACCATGTTGTTCTGCTGAAGCACATCAGTTTGACACTATCTGCTATTGTAACCGCCATCACTAGAGAGATTTTACAATAATAAAAAGACGGCTCTATCAAGCCAACGTCTCATGCTCCTGCTTATTACCTCCACAAATATCTACATGAACTGAAACACATTTTGACAACTATACGACAACTCCCCCTGACTACTTGCCTTTCATCCTCAGATAACCAAACAACATAGGAGCTTTAAAATAAAACTTTAAGATTGCTCCCCCCGAGGATGTGCTACCTGGAGTTGCTTAGTGCAATAGAGGAGTAGTCTCCTTCGGTCCAAGGAGACACGATTTCCTCTCTTCTTTCTTTCTCCAAGATTTCTTGAACTTGGGCTTGAGTTTTTCAACTGCATCCCTGTTTTGAACCTTTTCGTGAACTTGAACATTTCTCTTGGGTGGTTGTCTCTTGTGCATCCTTGATGGATGATTATTTTCCTTTCTTTGATGCACATGATTTCTTCTGTGTTGCATTCTTTGTGTCTGATGAAATCTACTGTCTTGCCTTAGATTAGATACACAAGTTCTTGGACAAAACCTTGCTATGTGCCCATGACCATTACATTTAAAACATTGCACATGGTGTTCAGTCGGAATAACAGATGTATTTCTACCAACATAACTCTTTAATCTATTATTCAATCCACAATAAATTGCCTTGTGACCATAATGGTTGCATCTAAAACAATAGCCATTAAAAGCATTATTATGAATAGAGTGAGAGTGATAGAACCTCTTTTGTTGTGGTTGCTTTGTTGTAGATCTCCTTTGATATTTTCTTCCTTTTGAAGATTCGGCTTCGGACTTTTCTTGCTTCGATCCTTCAACGGTGAACTTCTTCTTCTCTCGCATATTCGGAAGATGAAGGTTGTTCATCTTTACATCCAAGACCAAGCTTAGACATGGGGCTTCTTTGTTGCCTTATCATTTCATCTAGCAACTCTGTGCTCTTCTCAAATTTGAGATTTGTATTGGCCTCTTCTAGTTGTTTCTTCAATACAACAATCTCCTCTTCTTGTTTGCAGCAAACAATCTCTTTCTCATTGATCTGTGACCTGAGAGTTTCTTCAATCCTTTTGGACTCTTCTACTTGTAGCTTTAGATCACTAAAAACTTTGTTAGATTCCTCTTCACGTTTGCTACATACATCGACTTTATCATCCAGGTGGGACTTCAAGGCTTCTTCTATTTTCTTAGCTTTATGAATTTGTAAGAAGAGATCTTCGATCTTATCCCCATATTCTTCCAACTTCTTGGACAGTCTTCTATTCTTTTTCCTTTCTATATTCAACTCTTCAAGTGCGGTGATCAACTCACCTTCTAGATATACTTCAGCCTCAAGGTTTTCATCACATACTTCAGAATTCACTTCTTCAACCTTTTCTAGTTCAATTTTCTCTTCCACAGGAACTGAAATTGACTGAGATGCCTTATTGGAGGAGGATCTATTCTTCTTACCCATTGCGTACTAATCCAATATCAACCCTAGCTGATTTAGCCTGACAAGGGAAACTAGCTCTGATACCAATTGTTAGTCTCACAATGACACTGAGAGGGGGGTGAATCAGTGTGACTCTTTAAATCTTAAAACTTCAACTCTTAAAGCCAAAACAATGAAAACTTAAAACCACATAAAGCAAATATAACAAGAGAGCATCACACAACACAAGATGTACCGAGGTTCACCAGTTTTGGCTACTCCTCAAAAATTGACTGTTTGGACTCCCATCCAAATCCAGCCTTTGCAAAATACCAATTTTACAATCAATTTACCAGCACCCACTGGAAGGAGCACCAACCCCTGATTTATCTGCACCAACAGAAAGGAGCACCAACCCCTGATTTATCTGCACCAACAGAAAGGAGCACCGAATCCCTTTGAATAATCAAACCTTCTTGAATATGAGGGCGAAGGCTCATGATTAAATCCAGTTTTTTCTATTTTCCTTCTCGCAAATGGTAAGATGGCAAAAACACAATTGATTAGGTGAAACACCTATGAACTCTCCTACATGAATGAAGTGCCAACTTGTAAATAACCAAGACCTTTTCTCTCATTTCTCAGGTTTGATTGTGGATTTTATTCTTGTTCATTTTTTCCAAGATTACCACCCATCGAACCCACTTAAGCAATTCAAAACCAATGCCATGTGTTGGTTTCTTAACATGTAACATATTAATCAAAAACTCATTATTATCATGGATAACACCCTCATGAGAAGCATTACAAACATCATGAACAAAAGAATTACAAGTACCTGTTGCCACATTTTGCACGGGGTGATATGTTTTCAAAATTTGTAAGTGTGCTGCTCTTCCTTCCCTCCTCTTTCCTCCCTTTCTCCATATTTCCTTTTCCCCTTTCCTGCAATTTCATTCCTCCCTTTTTCCCCTTGTACTTCCCCCAGTCAAGTTCCCAAAACTGAGCAAGTGCCCCCTGAAAAATTCTAAGTGTCAGGGCGCAACCCGACTTCGCAGACGAGTCCGGGTGCGCCCTCAAGTCTGAGCGCAGTAGCGGATGCAAAGTGCGAAGGCAGGCTGAAACGGAGCAAAATTTGACAGGCTGAAACGGAGCAAAATTTGACTAAGTGTGGGGGCGCAACCCAACTTCGCAGCGAAGTCGGGGTGCGCCCTTCTTCCTGGGCGCACTTGGGAAAGCAGTATGTAGAAAATCAGCTAAGTGTTGGGCGCAACCCGACTTCTCTGCGAAGTCGGGGTGCGCCCCCTTTTGGTGCGCAGTCCGAACAACGGGAAAATCAGCCAAGTACCGGTGCGCAACCCGACTTCGCAGCGAAGTCGGGGTGCGCCCTTTGACCGGTGCGCAGTTGGGCAAGATTCATCAAGCAAGCCAAAATTTGACTAAGGCATGGAGGCCCTCCCCAACTGCGCTGTTTCCCACCTGCGCCACCCGACAGTGCTCTGATCCCGGGCGAAGTTGGATAAACTGCCCTTTCAAGGCAGACAGGTGTCACTCATCAGGATTCGACAAGTGTCTAGCCTCGGGATCCGAGCCGAGATGTGACGGGATAAAGGACAAGCATGGACATCATTACCTACGCCTGCTGCCCCTATTTAAGCTGATGAGAAGTTTCATCTACCGCAGCTACCCGCATTCCTGCTGACCAGAGGTTTGACCGCACGCACTGCCACGTAGCTGTACAGCTTTCAGGGAGACCTTGCTGCAAGTACAGTCCTCACCGACAGGAGTCAGCATCAGCAGCTATTCAGCCGCTTGTGTCAGCTATTGTCTTGTCTGGGACTTTGTGCCCGTGAATGTAATCGGGGGGGAACTTGGGCTATAAATAGCCGGATCATTTCATTGTAAAGGGGTGGAAGGGGAATATACTGCTAGGGAACCATTGTAGCTGTGCGTTTGCTTCTAAATACAAGATACATACTTGGCTCTGCTTACTGTCTTCATTTTGTATGCTGCCTCTCCTTGTCATTTCTGCCTCATGTTTCTTATTTCATTGCTTACTGTTGTACTGAACTTGGACTCCAGTATTTGGTGATTAAGTATTCCTGGAATGCATAGATAGAGGATACATAGGATGAATGATAGCTGTAGTTTCATTATGTGTTTTGTATAGGATTGCTGTTAGTAGTGGTGATTGATCGTTGCCGTGCTGCTTATTCCCCCCGCCCAACTCAAATCACATTTGGATTCTCTTTCCACATGTGTATCTCTTTCCCTGCACTCTTAGCTTAAAACACTAAAAACCCACAAGAAGCCGACCTTCTCCGGAGATTGGCACGGAAGGCATTCCTTCCTTCCGGCCTTTCAATCTGGTGGGCGAATCTGGGCGCATTATACCAAATCCTTTCCTCATGGCAGATTCGTAACCAACAGTTTCTCTGGCACGCCCGGTGGGACATGGAAGTTTCCCACCCCAAGATAGAATCGAAGCACCGGTGTTCGCTTCATTGTTGTTAAAAATCAGAGCACCTGGCGACTCTGCAAATACCTGAATACTCTCTGAGTCCGTGAAGACCGGTCCGAACGCCTTTATGCAATCGAGAAGGTGGCAAGCAAGGAATCTGGGAGATCAGCCTGACCTCTACGAAATTGACATTGCCGCTCTAGGAGAGCGCGCCAGGCTGGTCGATCGCCAAGCTCGCATAGAAGAGCCTGAAACTGAAATCGAAGAGGCTGAGGGTGAAGAGCGATCTACATCCTCGGACGATACCGATACCGAGTACACTATCGGAGGAGAAGAAGATATGGCTGCCCAGCAGAATGATGATGATCTCTTCCCGGCAGTAGACTCTACGGGGCCCTTGGCCCTAGTCGGACAGCAAGCTGTGCCCCCCGCTGCCTTAAAGTCTATTCCTACATATGATGGCTACGGCAAGACAACGTATGAACACATCCAGGACATTCTGGCCCTGGCTGCACTACATTCCATCACTGATGAGGGTGTGAAGACCCATCTGCTGGTCCTTTCCCTAAGAGGGAAGCTTCTCTACTGGTGGAGATCACTGCCAGAGGGATTTATCACGGGGTGGCGCCAGTTGGCCGACAGGCTCGTGAAAGGATGCAACGAGTCCGCCGATCCCTCTTCCTTGTTGCATCGGTTCCAAAGCATCCAGCCGACACCCCCAAGAGGAGGTGTCGGACTTCAACATACGGTTTGCGAGGTCTTGGAAACGAGTACCTCGCGAACTTCGTCCTTCAGCAGGACAGGCTGCGCACTACTACCTGAGGTCTTTCAACTCAGACATCTGCCTGCTGCTGAAGATAGCCCGAATTGACTCGTTCCCAGCTCTGTACGAGGCTGCCCAGCAAGCTGAAATGGATATCATTTCCATAGGCAGACTCCCGCACAGAGTACAGCCACCCATTTACCCTGACTTTCCTCAATCCCAGTACCCATCAGCCTCCGGTATGATGCCGTCCACTTCAGGACAGCAACCCTAGCAACAATGGAATCCGACGCCGGTCGTAAACCCTTACGACCCGCCACAAATTCACTATCCGCCTCCTCCTCCGCATTATCCAGCACTCCCTGCTCCCCCGCAGTATGCGCAGTATTCTACACCTCCTCCATTGGCTGCATTACCTCCGCCAGCTCAGTTGCCGCCTCCGGACAATGATATTCAAAACAAAATCCTCTAGGAGGTGCGGGCTTTGGCCTCTGGATATCACACCATGTCCAACGACATGACTATTCTGAAGAAGAAACAGACCCAGATGGACCTTATTCCAAGGAGGCCATATCCTCCTCCGACACTGACAAAAGATCAAGCCCCAGAACGGCGAGATCAGAGGCGGCCCCCTACAAGGAACGCTGCCATTGAAGACCAACCTGGCACTTCTGGCCATGATAACTGGTGCACCACATGCAACGACCCGCATTCGGAAGAAGACTGCACACTGCACCAGCATTACCTCTAGACCCTGGCAGGCAACGCCATAGAGGACGAAGAGCTTTACATGATCCTGGACGACGAAGGCAACTTCGCCCTCCCAGAGGAAGATCTGGTGCCGCCCCCTGCCAAGGAGGACAGAAAGTCTGCGGAAGCTGCTGCCAAGCCCTTGAAGGTATACGCCAGAAGAGACAAGGCGCAACCTGCTGGGCTGCCACCTGACAAGAGGCTGTGGCCTTACACAGCCAAGGAAAAAGCTCCCGCAGCCAAGCCTCCCGCAGCAAAAACAACTCCTTACAAAGCTGCTCCTTCTCCAGCCAAAGCTCCCGCTGCTCAGCCTCCAGCTGAAACAAAAGAACAAGCTCAGGAGAAGCTGAGGTACCCATCTCTGACAAAGAGGCAGAGAGTAGAGGCCACGCAGCAATACCGCACCAAGTATGAGCCCGCGAAAGAAGTGGAAGGAGCTAGCACCTCAGGCTACAACATAGTGGATGAGCTGAAAAGGACCCCCGCAAGGATAAGCATGTATGATGCTCTCCTGCTCCCAGGGCAAGTTGATCTGCTGCAAGAATCTCTGAAGAGCATAAAGTGTGGCAAGCAGATACAACCTGCTGTTCTGGTTCAACCTCTGACAGTCTCAGCCACCGAGAAGAACAGATCACCTCCCTTCTATCTGTCATTGCGGATGCAAGGGTACATAGTACACAACTGTATGGTGGATTCTGGTGCCTCCACGACTGTAATGCCGAGAGCCGTCTGCGACGAAATCGGGATGGAGTATACAAGGAGCAGCCAAGGCGTGCTGCAACTAGATGGCACCCCTGTCAAGACAGTCGGTGTCATCAAAGACATTCCGATCCGGCTGCACAAAGCTCTCAACATAGTGGTCATTCAAGAGGTTGTGGTTGTCGACTTGGAACCCTACTTCGGCATGTGTCTCTCCAGGGAGTTCACTGCGAAGCTGGGAGGGTATGTCTCTGGATTACTCGCATATGGAAGTGCCCTTCAAAGGAAGGAGACTGAAGATCTACAACGAGAAGCCTTCCACATTCCTAGTGGAGAAGATACCCGGAGAAGAGTTGTAGGACTGCATGGTTCAGCTGACGGAGGAGGAACTGGTGGTGGTAGACATGACAGAGCAAGCTCTTGAGCTGCTGCAAGTAGAAGATGAGTTCTCCTTGCGGGACTTCAAAGCCGTGATCGAGACTGAGCAAGGCTGCTACACCGTCGTCCAGCCTGAGAGGCTTGACAAGTCAGCCAAGAAAGAAGTGGGACCTGCACCAGAGAAGCTATGGCAGCTTTTCTTTGATGGCACCCGATGCAAAAATGGCGCCGGTGCAGGTGTGCTCCTGGTTTCCCCGACCGGGATCCAGAAGGACTACACCTACAGGTTGGCCTGGAGCTGTACCAATAATGCGGCAGAGTACGAAGCCCTATGCTTGGGTTTAAGAAAAGCGGAGAGGCTGGGGATTAAACATATGCAGATCTTTGGCGATTCAGAGCTGGTGTGCAACCAGATTACGAACAAGTGCGCCTCCAAGAAGCACTATCTCAAGGCGTACCGTAATCGGGTCTGGGACCTGATGGAGTCGTTCGACTCATTGAATGTCAGAGCTATATCGCGTGAGAAAAACAAGCACGCTAACATTCTGGCGTCTGTTGGAGCCAGGTACGTTCCGGCTGATGACACTGTCCAGAAGCCGAAGCCGGTCCGTACCATTTACAGGCCTTTTGTGCCTGATAAAGACACCCACTGGAAGGTGTTTGACTGTGATGAGGAGATCGTCATATTTTTGGTTACCGAAGCGTGTTCAATCGAAGGTAGAGACCTTGATGACAAGCAATATGAGGGGTTGATACAGTTAAAAAATAATCATGTCCCGAAAGGACTGATTACACTTGAGAGTCTCTTTGATCAGAATGACAGAGCAATATCACACAGGATCAAAGTAGACCCCAAGCAGTACGTCGACTTGGAGCTTGAGCCTGGAAAGGCATTTAAGGTCGGAACGGACTGCACCAAAGAGGAACTCAAGCAGATCACAACATTATGCCGAGAGCTTCCTGACATAGTAGCCTGGTGCTACCAGGACTTGAAGGGGTATGACAGACAGACATTCCAGCATACCATTGAGCTAGAAGATGGTGCAAAACCATTCCGGCAGAAGCAAAGGGCTGTAAATCCAAAGATCAAAGCCATGATGAAAGCCGAGCTCTTGAAGATGCTAGAAGTCAAAATCATCTACCCCATCAAACATTCATCCTGGGTTGTGAACTTGGTTCCCGTGAGGAAGAAAAACGGAGACATTCGTCTCTGTGTGGACTTCAGAAATCTGAATCAGGCCTCACTCAAAGACCATTATCCGCTTCCCCAGATCGATCAAATCCTCCATATAGTTGCTGGAGCGCAGAGATTCTCCCTCCTAGACGGCTTTTCTGGGTACAACCAGATCTGGGTCAAAGATGAGGACCAGCATAAGACAGCGTTCACCATGAAATGGGGGACGTTCGCCTATCAGCGCATTCCCTTCGGATTATCCAATGCTGGCGCCACATTCCAGAGAGCCATGGACTTGGCCTTCCGAGAGTCGCTTAACAAGGTCATTGTCATCTATTTGGATGACATGACTGTATTCTCTCATAGGAGAGAGGACCATGTTTCCCATCTGCGGCGGATATTTGAGAGATGTCGTGAATTCGACATTTCCATAAACCCAAAGAAATCAGTCTTCGCGGTGAGAGAAGGCAAGCTGCTGGGACATGTCATCTCAGAGAAAGGCCTTGCAGTAGACCCTGATAGAGCAGAAGCCCTCCTCCGCTTGCCCGCTCCGGTTGACAAGAAAGGGTTACAGTCCTTCTTCGGCCAAATCAATTTCGTGCGGAAGTTCATACCGGACTTCGCACAGGTAATCAAGCCCATGGCCGAACTGCTGAAAAAGAATGCTGAATTCTTATGGATTGATGAGAGGAGACAGGACTTCGAGGAAATCAAGGCCCAAATTGCACAATCCTCGGTGTTGATAAACCCGGATTACTCCAAGGACTTCATCCTATACGCGGTGGGGGAACCCGAGAGTTATGCCGCAGTCCTGACACAGAAGGGAGACGATGGCGAAGAGCGCCCCATAGCGTTCTTAAGCCAGGTGATTCAGCCGCACGAGGAAAAGTACAATTTTGAGCGGCAGGTTCACGCGGTCATGAAGTCTCTCCGAAAGTTCAGGCACTTCGTCTCCCAGAGCAAGATCGCTGTCTTCGTGATACACCCGGACGTCCGAAATTTCATCATACAAGGAGAACCGGGTCAAAAGAGAGCAGGATGGATTGCCAAGATCCAGGAGTTCGACATCGAGGTGCGACCAACAAAGCTTATCAGAGGCCGAGCCTTGTGCCAGGAGCTGGCCCGAAGTGCTGCAGCTGAGATATATGCCTGTGAATGGGAAGATCCGACAACAACTACCAACTTAGCCAACTCCTTACCAGAGGAGAGTGACTGGACAGATGACCTGGTGAGGTATTTTTGCACCGGAAGATGTCCAGATCACCTAAACGCCTCACAAAGAAGGAGGTTTCGGCTAGGTGCATTGAAATATACTCTTCGCCTTGAGGGGCTTTACTTCAAAAACATTGACGGCATCCTGTTGCGGTGCATCAAGAAAACCGACCAACCCAGGATCCTCGGAGAATTTCACTCCGGGATGCCTGGGGGTCACCATTCTACAAGGCCTACGGCCTTGAAAATAATCAGAGCTGGGTATTATTGGCCCACTCTTTTCACAGACGCACATGCGGTTTGTGCAAAATGTGACAAATGCCAGAGATTTGCTGGCAGAAACAGAAAAGCACCCTTGCCCCTCCAACCGATCCAAGCCGAGACTTTGTTTCAGCAATGGGGTTTGGACTTCATCGGGGTCATTACGCCGAACTCTGCAGGGCGCAAGTTCATTCTTACCGCCACCGACTACTTTACGCGGTGGGCAGAGGCGATCCCCACCAAGAATACAGACCAGGAGACGGTCATCGGGTTCCTCGAGAGCCTCATTACCCGTTTTGGGGTCCCTGAGTCAATAGTGACGGACAATGGTCCGGGGTTCGCAGGCGCTGTACTCACGGAGTACACCAGCAAATACGGCATTTATCACAAAATGTCTTCCAATTACTACCCGCAGGGAAACGGCCTGGCCGAGTCTACTAACAAGAATCTACTGAAAATCATCAGAAGGACGGCAGAGAAAAACAAGAGGACTTGGCACCTACTCCTGAATCGGGCACTATGGGCGGATAGAATATCCTTCAAAAAGTCTATCAAGACATCCCCCTATGCGCTCGTGTATGGCAAGGAGGCAGTCCTGCCAACTCACATAGAAATTCCCGCCCTCTGGATGCTTGATGAAGAGAGAGGTAGCGGAGATCCGGTGGACGCCAGACTGTGCCAGCTGCTGCGGTTAGAGGAAGACAGAGAGAAAGCATACCAGGCCTTCACCAAGCATGCTGAAACAACCCTTCACAAAGCATGTTGAAACAACCCAAGGCTAGTTTGCAAAAGGTACCACCGCCCGAGTTTTCAAAATCGGGGACCTGGTGCTGAAGTGGGACTTGCTGAAGGCAAAGCCGGGCAATCACGGCAAATTTGATGCCCTCTGGGAGGGTCCTTATCAGATTGCCTGGGTAAATCAGTTCAACGCATTCATGCTCCGGGATATGGAGGGACAGCTTCTCCCCATTCCTGTCAACGGGTTCCACCTCAAGTTTATCACCACTGAAGGCACCTAATGGGTCCTTCCTTGTACAGTTTTCCTTTCTGTATTTTTAGTTTTTAGAATGTACATATTCAGCATTCAGTTTTTTAGCTTTCAAGAGCCCAAGTAGAACTTAAAGCAAACCCCGACTTCGCAACAAAGTCGGGTGTCGCTCCTTGAACAGTGCGAAGTTCGAAAGAAAGCAGTTGACGAGAGGGACAGAAATGACTAAGTCTGGGTGCGCAACCCGACTTCGCAGCGAAGTCGGGCTAAGTGTCAAAGTCTGACTACGCAGTCAAACATGGGCGAAGTCGGAATGCGCCCTTTTTCTGGGCGCACCCTGAATTACCCAGCACGGAAAACGTGAAAAATCCTAAGTGTAGGTCTAGAGCGCAGTACGACACGGTGCGAAGTTGGGTCATGGGCCAAAAATTCTCCCTTGGAAAGTGTGCCCAGACAGCGGCGATGACGTCATCAAAAGCACGAGGTCCAAAGAATGTTTAATGATTGCGCGACTTTCAAGAACGATGTCATTAAGAAAGCAAGGCGCATTTGGACCAACTGCAACTTGGGTACGCTTTTCAAGATTAAACCCATGCACGGTCACCAAAATTTTATAACGCTTCCACCAACTTCCAGTTAACCGTCTTAACTTCCTCCCCAACGCCATTAAAGCTGCAACCCTTGCCTAGAAAAAGGACCCTGGCATACTCAGAAAATTCAGATTGTCAAGCTGACCCCGAAACTGCAAAGCGCAGAACTGAGAAGCCAGAAGCCGTAATTTCCTGTCCCTGCCCATCCTAACAGAGAAAATGGACAAGGGGAAAGCGCCCGTACAAGCGCAATCCAGTGACGCAGAGCCTGAAGTTGGGGAGCAGACAGAATCTAGCGCTCATGAGAGCGAAGTGCCGCATGAGCAAAAAAGGAGAACCCGGACGAAGAGGTGCGTAGCTGGGCAAATTCCGCCGCCGCCCGTTAATCACCTGGTCGGGTACAAGGACGACTCTTTCTCCATCAGCCTCACCAAGCTGCGTCCGAATATTGCGAAGTGGGCAGACAAGGTTTCGCCCTCACATCATGTCGGGGCTGCGTATAAATCGAACCTGTACTGGTTCCTGTGCCCTCCTACTCACCAGTGCTCGGAGCTAATTGAAGCGATTGTAGAATATTACAATCCAGCCGCTCGACAAGTCTGCGACAACAAGGGAAAAATGCTGTTCACACTTTTCCGGGAGAGCGTCCAGCCAGCATTCGCTCCAGGGCTCCAGTATGAACCCGACGCGATTGTCAGAAGGGTAAATTTGGATGAGCAAACTGGCAGATTCACGCAAACCAAGCGGATGAGAGATTTCCTCAACTCAGAGCTGAAGACTCCGTTGGCAGCCGGACAGTGGCCGTCAGGCCCCATACCGCTGGAAAAATTTGAAAATAAGTACATTTATATCATCCTAGTGTGGGTCCTCGGCTGCGATTCTGACAGAGTGGTACGGCCGTACCAGCTGGCACTGGCAGAGTGTATCCTGCACGGGGAGTTTTACGACTCCACAGCGCAAAAGAGTGGGAAGCGCCCCATTTTCTTCGATCAGGCAGACTGGCTGGCGTACGCCATTCATTCTAACCTAGTCAGACTGCAGCAGAAGCAGTCAACGGAATTCCGGTTTTGCTCCTTCCTCGCGTGGCTGTGCCTGTACCACATGCACTACCGGATGAACGTTCCTGACTTGAAGAAAATAAACGAAAAAGGAGAGCCGCTGCCCGTGTACGAATGGACCGAGATCTTGTACAGAAAAGGCTCATTCTATGAATTTAATCTTAAATTTCTGTGCATGGTCCTGGGGTTGTTCAACCGTAAGGCGTCCCGCTCGCCGGAAGTCATGACAAGATACCTGAGGAAGAATGAGTACGGGGACACCTTCGGGCCAACTCAAGGCATCATGGTCAGAATCTACGGGTTCAATGGGAAGCGGTTCCTGCTGCCCTACTTCTGCATTGACCACCAGTTCGGGATGGAGATCGCGCGACAGATGGACTATGTCGAAGAAGAGTTCGGCCAGGGCAAAAAGAGAGGCCATATCTTTCAGTATCCCATCACCTGGGCGAATACCCAAGTATATGAAATCGGACAGCATGTCTACCTCGAGCGGGAGCTCATCGACATGGGTCTAATAATGCTGCCGCAGCGCTGGAAGTACGACCCAATTGGGGTCAGGGGTAAATTCACGCATATCTGTCCCCGAGCCGAGATCATGCAGGAAAGGTTCAACAAAACAGGCGCAGACCTGGAATGGCACATCGAGCAGATGCAATCATGGCCTCCATGGCATGATTTTTACTGTGAGGAGGTGGCATACGACCCAGAGCGGAACCCGGATCACCGGCTGGATTCTGCGGGCTTCAAAAGATTTCTCGCCAAGGTGGCGCCCCTCGACTGGCAATAGGACAAAGTCGTCGAATGCTGGAAGATGAGATGCTGCACGCAGCACGACAAATCCAACCGGAAAACGCTGGCCGTCGATGATGAGTTTTCGGCGCTATATGACCAGTACGCTGACATGTGGCGGCCTTTCGAATTTCGAAATTGCATCCCCCGAGGCGCTAGGAAGAGGTATACAAGGAGGCCCCCGTCCCAGCAATCGTCAACTCCGGCAACTTCCAACGCAACTCTGGCATGCAGTCAAGTGGGCCCGATGCAACTTGTAGCTTCCGAAGCAGTACCCGAAAGGGCGCAAGGTCAGAAGGGTCAACCCCTGAGGTGGCCCCTCAAGCAGAAAAAGCGCCTGCGCTACCAGCTAGCAAACCGGTCGCGGCAGGCATCCTTCCAGCTAGACCCCGGTACAAGTTTACCGTGGGGACATCACTACCTGCCGCCCCAATCTCATCTCCTTCCTGCGAACCAGCCTCAGCGCCGGAAGAAAAGAAAAAGAAGAAGAGTGAGAAGGCCAAGCGGCCTAAAGAACCTGTGCAGTAGCCAACCGCGGCGCAGACAGAGACAGCAGCGTCGGAGATCGTCTCGCTAGACAGCTCCGAAGTGGGAGCAGAAGCTCAGACTGCGAGCGTCCCACAAATAGTGGCTCAAGCGGAGCTCGCAGGTACTTCCACTTCCCCGCTCCCTAGAGTCCCAGTCGGCCCTGCTATAACGCCGTCCCCCATCTCACCAGGGCAAGCCGTAGCTGCGTCTTCCTCTTCCCAAACTGTCCAGCCGTCCAGCAGCCCCCATTCTTTCGACCAGTTCGCTCAGGACCCTAACGCCTTCCAGTCCCTGAGCCAAACCCTGGAACCCTCGCCTGCGGCCAGTGCCGAAGCTGCACATACATCGCCGCGCCCCTCACCTCAGCTATTCAAAACCTTGCCAACACCGCCCACTCAGCCACTCGCCTCCCCTAGGACCTGGTCGCCCTTAAAAGCGGCCACTCCTTCTGGAATCCCTCCTACTTCTCTGTTTGCAGGCAAAATGCCGCAATAGGACCAGATGCTGGAAGATCTTGTCTTCATGCAGACCGCAGATGACCAGCCTTTGGCAGCTAGAGCCACAGGAGGTTCCGCCTCTTTCCTTCAAGGCGTCAAACGGAGGAGAGCCGAAGAGATAGCTGCCCCGGTAAAACGTACTAGGTACGACCTGGATAGGAGAGTGCTTACAACTGAGAAATTGATCCCAAAAGTGAAGAAGCCTCTCCGGGAGATGACCGAGGCGGACTATGAGCACCAAGTCAAGGAGAAGAGCTTCGATGACATAAACGAGGAGCAAGAAATCAACGGCATTCGCCGCAGAACCAATAATCTCCTTGTCAAGCGGCTTGAGACCTAAGAGGCGTTGTTTCAACTGCAGAATAGCGCCAGGCAGCTGGAGGAAGATCTGGCTAGGGCTACCGTGCAGCTGGGATCTGCGTAGCAGGAGATAGACGAGCTGAAAGCCCAACTGGCTGCCTCTCAGCAGGAGGCCACAGCGCAGAAGCAGACAACCGAGCAGCTATCAGAGGAGAAAATGGTAGCACTGGAGCAGGTTTCTCAGCTCCAGGATTCGTTGAAACAGGTGCAGTCGCAGCTTGCAGAGAAAGCATCACAGACGGCGGCCTTTTCAAAGGATAGAGTTAAGGAGATGCGAGCTGGCCTGCTGCAGGGTTGCAAGCCCAATGTTGTTAAATCTTTATCGGTCTTGGATTTCGCATCCAGGATCGAAGAAGTATCTGCCCAGGGAAAGCCTGTGGTAGAGGAGGCCGAACACCAGGCGAGGCAATGGCTAGACCTGGCTATGAAACTTGAGCAGTTTGAGCGCAAAGGCCTCCAATTTCCCCCTATGTCCCAACTTGCCTCAGAGTGGGCAGATGCAAGGGTAACCTTGCATGTTTATTTTGATAAGACAGAGAAGATAAGAACTGCCAGAAAAATGCTGGACGCATTAGAACATGAAATGAGCATTTG
This sequence comes from Wollemia nobilis, assembly GCA_028583015.1. Lineage (NCBI taxonomy): Eukaryota > Viridiplantae > Streptophyta > Pinopsida > Araucariales > Araucariaceae > Wollemia > Wollemia nobilis. The sequence continues at coordinate 2,636,054 of JAQPPZ010003615.1, forward strand.
CCTGGCCCCCTTTCAAACTCTATCCGAACACGGGTGCCCGAGCTACGTCAAGGATGGCGAGTTTCTGACCCTTGAGCACTAAGAGAGGTCAGCGACCTAGGGCCCTTCCAAGCAGCACTCTGAGACCAAGCCAAGGCTGCATATGAACGCATCCATGAGCTCGAAGCTGACAGCGAAGAACCTTCAGGTTCGGAGGGAGAAACAGAAGAGGCAACTGCCGGAAGTGATCCTGAAGAAGAACGGTTGCCCGGGGAGAAGCTATCAAAGCAGCAAAAGGTAGGGGAAGGGAGTTCCTCTGCACCCAAAGGATGAAGGCCTGGTTCTTTACGTCGAGGCGAGCTCGACACCTCGCGAGCCGCCAGGAATGTTGCCACATTTTGCACGGGGTGCCATGTTTTCAAAATTTTTAAGTGTGCTGCTCTTCCTTCCCTCCTCTTTCCTCCCTTTCTCCATCTTTCCTTTTCCCCTTTCCTGCAGTTTCATTCCTCCCTTTTTCCCCTTGTACTTCCCCCAGTCAAGTTCCCAAAACTGAGCAAGTGTCCCCTGAAAAATTCTAAGTGTCAGGGCGCAACCCGACTTCGCAGCGAAGTCGGGGTGCGCCCTCAAGTCTGAGCGCAGTAGGGGATGCGAAGTGCGAAGGCAGGCTGAAACGGAGCAAAATTTGACTAAGTGTGGGGGCGCAACCCGACTTCGCAGCGAAGTCGGGGTGCGCCCTTCTTCCTGGGCGCACTTGGGAAAGCAGTATGTAGAAAATCAGCTAAGTGCTGGGGCGCAACCCGACTTCGCAGCGAAGTTGGGGTGCGCCCCCCTTTTGGTGCGCAGTCCGAACAGCGGGAAAATCAGCCAAGTACCGGTGCGCACCCCGACTTCGCAGCGAAGTCGGGGTGCGCCCTTTGACCGGTGCGCAGTTAGGCAAGATTCATCAAGCAAGCCAAAATTTGACTAAGGCATGGAGGCCCTCCCCAACTGCGCTGTTTCCCACCTGCGCCACCCGACAGTGCTCTGATCCCGGGCGAAGTTGGATAAACTGCCCTTTCAAGGCAGACAGGTGTCACTCATCAGGATTCGACAAGTGTCCAGCCTCGGGATCCGAGCCGAGATGTGACGGGATAAAGGACAAGCATGGACAGCATTACCTACGCCTGCTGCCCCTATTTAAGCTGATGAGAAGTTTCATCTACCGTAGCTACCCGCATTCCTGCTGACCAGAGGTTTGACCGCACACACTGCCACGTAATTGTATAGCTTTCAGGGAGACCTTGTTGCAAGTACAGTCCTCATCGACAGGAGTCAGCATCAGCAACCATTCAGCCGCTTGTGTCAGCTATTGTCTTGTCTGGGACTTTGTGCCCGCGAATGTAATCGGGGGGGAACTTGGGCTATAAATAGCCGGATCATTTCATTGTAAAGGGGTGGAAGGGGAATATACTGCTAGGGAACCATTGTAGCTGTGCGTTTGCTTCTAAATACAAGATACATACTTGGCTCTGCTTACTGTCTTCATTTTGTATGCTGCCTCTCCTTGTCATTTCTGCCTCATGTTTCTTATTTCATTGCTTACTGTTGTACTGAACTCTGGACTCCAGTATTTGGTGATTAAGTATTCCTGGAATGCATAGATAGAGGATACATAGGATGAATGATAGCTGTAGTTTCATTATGTGTTTTGTATAGGACTGCTGTTAGTAGTGGTGATTGATCGTTGCCGTGCTGCTTATTCCCCCTGCCCAACTCAAATCACATTTGGATTCTCTTTCCGCATGTGTATCTCTTTCCCTGCACTCTTAGCTTAAAACACTAAAAACCCACAGGAAGCCGGCCTTCTTCGGAGATTGGCACGGAAGGCATTCCTTCCTTCCGGCATTTCAATCTGGTGGGCGAATCTGGGCGCATTATACCAAATCCTTTCCTCATGGCAGATTCGTAACCAACAGTACCATTATCATATTTACAACAATCATGGGAATCATTAAATTAGAAGGACGAGGGAGGAATGATCTCATCATTACTAACAAAAGGTACATCATTATCACAAGAAGCAAGTGCATAAACATGATCATTAGAAGCAACATCAATAGAAGGAGGAGGATATCATCACCAAAAGAAGTAGAATCCCCTTTATACTTAAATGTTAAGGTTTGCCCACGGGCCATGGCTTTGGAACCATGGTTTATGATCTCTCTCTCTCTCTCTCTCTCACACACACACACACACAAAATTGCCCAAACTCCCGTGTCAAGTTCTTATTTTCTTTTTTATTTTGGAGTTACTTCTCAATTTCAGATTTCGAACTCTAATTTTTTTTATTGCTTTAAAGTTACTCACTCTCAGGTTCAATTTCCTTTTAGAAGGGCCGTCATTCTCCTCTTCAATAGACTCATAATCCTCATGTGCTTAAACAATATACTACTTATCATTATGGGTATCAAGTTCCATTAGCAAAATCTTCTGAATCTTTGTCGCATCCTTCATACTATAGACCAAATGAAGATGGCCGTTTTTTAATTTTGGAGAGTAAAATTTTGATTGCTTTTGCATTCCTTGCTTTCCAAATAGCAACATCTTAATCATAAGATGGATCATCCATAATATTATCTGATCCAAATGAAATACCAATTAAGTTGTGAAATAATATTTGATAACTTTTTGCATCCAAAGGTGCAATTCCTAATATTAGAGAATCCAAATCCCTCTTAGTCCGAAATAAGGGAAAAATGGACCTTACGATGTTTCAACCAAATTTCAGAATTGCTTGTGATAGATGAGTAATATTTGACAACACCATTGCAAGGTACTCCAAAAAGTGAACTCAGAGAAAAAAGAATTGAACAAAAATACTTCTGTATTATGCCATGGCAAAGTACTCAAAAAAATGAACCCAGAGAAAAAGAATGGACCAAAAAATACCTCTATGAAAAATTTGAGCTCCAGAAGAGCATGTGCAATTGGACTCTCAAATTGGGCTTACCAACTTTGACTGTGAATTATGAGGGTTAGACAATCGAGCCATGAAAAGTATGAAGATGTAAATAGATTTTAAAAATGCAGCTTGGATACCAGGTTATATCTAATTCACCCAAAACAGTAAATCTACAATTTAGGACACCAGATGATCGAATCTGGAGCAGTGCAAAATTTGGCCCTTGCTATTTTTTATTTAGTTTTAGAATCTTCAAGCGGATTTGAAAAAGTCACTTTGCATATAAAACTAGCTTATTTTTTTCAAAAAATAGAAAACTGCAATTTCTCCTAAACTGAGAAGCAATTTGAGCCATAGATTCCTGACAATGTCACCAATCAGCATCTGAAACATATTTAAAAGATCTATTAAAAAGATCTTAGATTCCACCACTCCAATCTGGTGAGCTCCTTTAGTGCTTCTTGAAGTCTTCAACAAATTCCAAATCCTCAAGGTCTTCACCTTAAACTTTGACACAATGCAAAAATCCAAGTTCTCTTGTCTCTATTGCCTCACAAACCTTAATGATAATTCACGCATACAATATGAATTGAATATTAATAATCAAAATAATCAACGATGATATACGAATGCAAATATTCCTTGTGATAAGTCAATGCCACTTCAGGAGGGCAGATCCTCGCTGTAAAGGCAAATGTACGAAATCGCGCAGATGAAAATTGATAATAAAAGATGAGATGATAAGTCCTTAAAACAATAAATCAAACCTATTCTAAATAGTGAAAATAATAATTGCAATTGGAACCTAACATAGTCGGCTATGTTAGGGTTGTAGCATGACTCCCCTCCTCGGAAAGCTTTGTCCTCAAAGCTGGAAATGACTGGAAAATACTTTCAGATTCCCAGGTTGCATCTTCTTCAGGTAAATCCTGCCACTTGATGAGAAATTCTTGGATGTGACGAGATCTGAGTCTACGGGATCGAGTTTGTAGCACTTCTTCTGGTTGTAGATGGATACGCCCTTCTTCATCTAGCACTGGTAATTCCGTCTGGGAATATACCTTCTGGCCAATCACCTGTTTGAGACAGGAGACATGAAATACTGGGTGTATGCGAGAGGATTGGGGCAGCTCCAGTTGATATGCTACCTCGCCAATGCGACGCATAATTTTATAGGGACCATAAAATCGTGGTGACAACTTCTGACTAGATTTGAGCTTTAACGATAGCTGTTTGTAGGGCTGAAGACGAAGGAATACCATATCGCCAATATGGAACGTTCGTTCTGAACGTTGCTTATCCAGTTGCTGCTTCATACGATTCTGTGCGTGGACCAAATTTTCTTTCAAAATAGTGAGCAAGGATTGTCACGTCTGTAACCAATCGTCGACTTGAGCCACTTTGGAAGATCCTGGTACATAATCGGCCATGGTTGGTGGCTTAGTTCCATATAATGCTTCAAAAGGAGACATCTTAGTGGAAGAATGATAAGACGTATTGTACCACCATTCTACTAATGACAGCCATTGACTCCATTGATATTGTTTATCCTGAGCAAAACATCTTAGGTAGGTACCCAAACATTTGTTAACTACCTCTGTTTGACCATCTGTTTGTGGATGGTATGCAGAAGACATATTTAATTTGGTACCACTCAGTCGAAACAATTCTCTCCAAAAATTGCTGGTAAATATGGGATCATGATCACTTACAATATTTTTGGGCATTCCATGTAATTTAAAAATTGAATCCATAAATACCTTGGCCACTTTGCTTGCTGAAAATGGGTGTTGTAAAGCCTGAAAATGAGCATATTTGGAAAGACGATCAACTACCACAAAAATTACTGTCTTTCTGTTTGACTTAGGAAGACCTTCAATAAAATCCATGGAAATATGTTCCCATTGGCGATCTGGAATAGGTAATGGTTGAAGTAATCCTGGTGATTTGACTGTTTCGCCCTTATTGCGTTGGCACACTTCACATTCAGCTACCCATTGCTTAACCATTGCCTTTAATCCTTTCCAACAAAAGGATTGTTTAACCCGTATGTAGGTTTTTAAAAACCCTGAATGTCCTGTTGAAGGGGAAGCATGTGACTCTTCTAGAATCTGTACTTTGATTGGTGAATTATGAGGAATGTAAATACGATTCTTACGTAATATTTGGTCATCATATGTGAAAAGAGGATACTTAGAAGAACCTGTTGTCACATTTTGCACGGGGTGCAATGTCTTCAATATTGTTTTGTAACAGTGCTGCTCTTCTTTTCCTCCTTCCGTTTTTCTCCCTTCTCTCCCTTTCCTTTTCTTTCCCATTCTCTTTCTCTCCCCCTTTTTCCTTGGAGTTCCCAAGTTGATTTTCCAGCTTTCCAAGCAGGTCTATCCGAAATTGGCTAAGTCCGGGTGCGAAGTGCGCACTTCGCCCAGTTTTGGTGCGAAGTGCGCACTTCGCCGGTTTTGGTGCGAAGTCCGACTCCGCCCCACTTTCTGGGCGCACCTTGCACTGGCAGACTGGCAAGTCAATGCAGAAAAAGGGCAAAATGTCGGAGCAGGTCCATATGGCGGCAGACACCAGTGTTCGCCTGTGCGCAGTTTGACTTCTCAACGGAGCCGGAATGCGCCCTTGACGAGTGTACGGTAGGGGAAAAACCCGGAATTTGACCAAGGCTTGAAGGCCCTCCCCGACCGCACCGATTTCGCACGCATCCCAAGGAGCCCCAATCCCAAGCAAAGATGGATAGATCGCCCTCTAAGGCGGGCATGTGTCACACAACATAACCCATCATCGGACAAGTGTCCAGACTTCGGGATTTGAACCAAGACTCGCCGACCAAAAGGGATAAGCATGGGCTGCCCGCACCGCCTGCGCTAATAGCCTCATTCAAAGCTGATCTGAGGTTTCACCCGCTCCAGCCTACTAGCAAGCCTCGCCGACTTGAAGATTTACCCAAGACTCCGCCACGTAGGCTGTCCAGCCTTCCGGAAAGACCATGTCTGCGGGTACAGCCCGGTCCGACAAAAAGTCAGCATTTGCAGCTCTTTCGCCGCTCACGTCGACTCATGTTTGATCGGGACTCGTGCCCATTAATGTAACGGGTGGGACTCGGGCTATAAAAGCCCATCTCGAAATTCATTGTAAAGGGTGGAAGGGGAATGTTTGTTAGGGAACTACTCTGCTTATTGTAACCGTGCTTCCGCTTATGAATACAATCAGTATGCCCGGTTCTCGTTCTACCTGTCTTTATTCTTTTATGCTCGTCTTTCATTATATGCCTTAGGCCCACTCGTGTCGCCGCTCGTTAATTCACTTTGGCATTTGGCGATCGGGTTCCTCTAGCATTGCTTGCTTAAAGCACCTTCCGTACTTCATTATTTAAAGCATTCATTATAAATTTGGTAGCAGTTCCATCGCTTGTGTGTGACGTTGTCGGCCCGTATCCGGTGATTGATGCGATCCCTCGCCGTTAGTTCCTTGTAGGGAATGTTTGCTAGGGAGCCATTGAAGTCTGTGCGGTTAAACTCTCTACCTAACACATATACCGGCTCGACATCTCTAGGTTTACTTTCTACCCCCGTCGCTGTACGTATCCGGTGATTGATACGATCCCCTCGTCGTTAGTTCCTTGTAGGGAATGTTTGCTAGGGAGCTATTGAAGCCGTGCATACGCTGCTGGTGTATCGGAAGTGCGCCTAGGTTTTGCGGTTCCTTGTCATGCTCTGTGTTTTATGCGATGAGTAGCGGTGATTGGTGTGTTCCCGTCATTGTTAGTTCCCCCCCACCAACCTTTGGACATATTTGTATCTCTTTCTGTACATTTGTCTCTTTCCGTTCCTTTATTTCTTTCCTGTTCCCTTTAGCTTAAATCAAGCCCCCCCCCAAAAGGAGCCGGCCTTCTCCGGAGATTGGCTCGGAAGGCATCTCTTCCTTCCGGCCTTTCATGCTGGTGGGCGAATCTGGGCGCATTAACCAAAAATCCTTTCCTCATGGCAGATTCGTAACCAACAGTTTCTCTGGCACGCCCGGTGGGACGCTTGTCCCACGATTTAAAGAAAGAGTACCCATCTAGTTTCCACCTAGCGCAACAGTTTCTCTGGCACGCCCGGTGGGACTCGGGTCCTACATCTGACGAGAGATTTTCTGATCAGTCTCCACCTGGTGCTGACAGTTCCTGAGCTCTTGGTGAGACAAGGAAGTTTCTCACCCCCGACAGAATCGAAGCACAGGTGTTCGCTTCATTGCTGTTCCAAATCGAACACTCGGCGACTCTGCACGGACAAATCCTCTGAGTCTAGAAGACCGGTCCGGTCACCTTCATGCACACGAGAAGGTGGCGAACAAGAAATCCGAGAAGCCCGCCTGAGTTCTACGAACTAGACATCCACGCTCGAGGCGAGATACCCAGGCTGGCTGATCCGCGAGCTCGTTTCGACGAAGCCGAGGTTGAGATCCAAGAAGAGGCCGAAGCTGAAGTCGGAAGAGCCGAGTACGAAGTAGAAGAGGCCGAGGAAGAGGAAAATCCTGTATCCTCGGAAAGTACCGATACCGAGTACACAACCGACGGCGGAGAAGAAGAAGAAATGGCCGATCAACGACCGAATGACGATGATCTCTTCCCGGCGGTGGACTCCTACGAGGCCTTTGGTTCTCGATCGGTCGACAAGTTGTGCCCCCTGCCGCTTTAAAGTCTATTCCCACATACGACGGCTACGGTAAGATGGCGTACGAGCACATCCGAGACATCCTTGCCCCGGCCGCACCGCATACCATCACCGATGAAAGTGTGAAGACCCGTCTGTTGGCCCTTTCCCTGAGGGGAAAGCTTCTCTACTGGTGGAGATCGCTGCCAGAGGGATCCATCACTGGGTGGCCCCAACTTGCCAGGAGGCTCGTAAAAGGATGCAACGAGTCCGCCGATCCTACCTCTCTACTGCATCAGTTCCAAGCAATCCAGAGGCATCCTCAAGAGGATGTGTCTGATTTTAACATTAGGTTTGCAAGATCCTGGAAACGGGTACCTCGCGAACTTCGGCCTTCAGTCGGCATGGCTGCTCACTACTATCTGAGGTCTTTCAACTCAGACATATGCCTGTTGCTGAAGATCGCCCGAATTGACGAGTTCCCCGCACTGTACGAAGCCGCCCGACAAGTCGAAGCCGACATTATCTCCATCGGCGAGCTTCCGTCCGAGTGCGAGGAGCCGATTCATCCCGATTTTCCAAGATCGCAGTATCCTTCCGCTTCTAGTGGTGTGCCGTCTACTTCGGGCGTGAGCCCGCACCGCGATGGAATCCGGCGCCGGTCGTAACTCAATACGGCCCGCCTCGGTTGCATTACCCTCATCCGCCTCCTCCCGCTCCGCATTTTCCAGCCGCTTCCTGCTCCCCCGCAGTATGCGTCTTATTCTAACCCTCCTCCATTGGCCGCTTTGCCTCCACCGGCATAGTTGCCGCCTCCCGACAAGAGCATCCAGAACACGATTCTACAAGAAGTGCGGGCTTTGGCCTCCGGATATCATGCCATGTCCAATGACATGACAAGCTATGAAAAAGAAGCGTGCCCAAATGGACTTTGCTCCTAGAAGGCCGTATGCGCCACCGGCGATGACAAAAGATAAAGCCCCGTAAAACCAACCGCAGAGGCGTCCGCCTCCGAGAAATGCTCGCTATAGATGACCCACATGGTCCTCCTGACCAGGTCAACTAGTGCACTACGTGCAATGACCCGCATTCGGAGGAAGATTGCACTTTGCACCAGCACTACATCCAGACCTTGGCCGACAACACTATAGAAGATGATGAGTTGTACATGATCTTGGACGGCGAGGCCAATTTTGCCCTGCCAGAAGAGAACCCAGTGACGCCCGCCAAGGAAGAAAAGAAAGTTGCGGACGCGGCTAAACCTTTGCAGGTATATGCGAGAAGAGAAAGACCGCAGCCCCATGGGCTGCCACCGTACAAGCGGTCGTGGCCTTACACGGCCCAGGAGAAGGCATCCAAAGATAAAGCTCCCGCTAAACCTTCTCTAGCAAAGGCCGCTGCTGCTCCGACTAAGTCTCCAAAGAAAGGCCCCAACTCCCGCTAAGCTTCCCGTACTTCAGCCCCCCACCGAAACCAAAGAACAAGCCCAGGAGAAGTTGAAGTACCCGTCTCTGACCAAGAGACAGCGAGTTGAGGCCACCCAACAGTACCGGACCAAGTATGAACCGGCTAAACCAGCAGAAGGAGCTAGTACCTCGGGCTACAGCATTGTAGACGAGTTAAAGAAGACTCCTGCCAGAATCAGCATGTACGATGCCCTTCTCTTCCAGGCCAGGTAGATCTGCTGCAAGAATCACTAAAAAACATGAAGAACGGCAGCGGATGCGACTCGCTGTCCCGGTTCAACCTTTGACAGCTTTCCGCCACCGGGAAGAACAGGACCGCCACCCTTTTATCTCGTCTTTGCGGATGCAAGGGCACATAGTTCACAACCGCATGGTGGATTCCGGTGCTTCCTCGACCGTGATGCCGAAGGCCGTCTCGCGATGAGATCGGGATGGAATACACACGGAGCAGCCAAGGTGTGTCTGCAATTAGACGGCACCCTCGTCAAGACAGCTTGGTGTCATAAAGGACATCCCTATCCGGCCGCACAAAGCTCTTGACATTGTGGTCATCCAAGAGGTCGTGATTGTTGACCTGGAGCCTTACTTCGGCATGTGTCTCTCTCGGGAGTTCACCGCGAGGTTGGGCGGGTACTGTCTCTAGACTACTCGCACATGGAAGTGCCCTTCAAAGGAAGGAGACCGAAAATTTTCAATGAGAAGCCTTCCCCTTTTCTAGTAGACAAGATACCCGGCGGAGAGATGGACCGCATGGTCCAGCTTGTCGAAGAAGAACCGGTGACGAGAGAACCGACCGAGCAAGCTCTCGAAGTGCTACGCCTAGAAGACGAGTTCTCGTTGCGGGATTTTAATGCCGTAATCGGGACAGAGCAGTGCTGTTATTCCATTAAGCAGCCCCGAGGAGCTTGACGTGTCCGTTGCGAAGGAAGTAGGACCCGCACCCGAAGAGCCGTGGAAGCTTTTCTTTGACGGCGCCCGTTGCAAGAATGGCGCGCAGTGCGGGTCCTCCCGGTTTCTCCAACCGGAGTCCGGAGGGACTATGCCTACAGGCCGGCTCGGAGCTGTACTAACAATTCGGCGGAATACGAAGCCCTGTGCTTGGGTCTGCGAAAGGCGGAAAGGCTAGGAATCAAGCATCTCCAAATTTTCGGAGATTCAGAGTTAGTGTGTCATCAAGTTACGAATAAATGCGCGTCCAAGCATCACTATCTTAGAGCGTACCGCAATCGGGTCTGGGACCTGATGGAATCGTTTGACTCATTGAACGTTAAGGCAATATCGCGTGAGAGAAACAAGCACGCGGATATTCCGGCGTCCGTTGGAGCCAGTACGTTCCGCTCGAAGACGTCGTCCGAAACCGAAGCCGGTCCGCACCATTTACAGTGCCTTCGTGCTCGATAGGGATACCTTCTGGCAGGTATTCAGCTGTGACGAGGAGATCGTCACATTCCTGGTTAATGAAGTGTGTGTAATCGAAGGTAGAGACCCTGATGACGAGCAATATGAGGGGTGGATACAGTTACGGAATAATCACGTCCCAAAAGGATCGATTACATTAGAAAGTCTCTTTGATCGAAATGACAGAGCAATATCCCACAGGATCAAAGTAGACCCGAGGCGAGATGCTCGACTCGGAGCTCGAACCCGGTAAAACCATCAAGGTCGGAACAGATCGCACGTCGGAGGAGCCGGGTGCAGATTAGATCACCGTGCCAGGAGTTCCCCCGACATCGTGGCCTCGGTGCTACGAAGATTTGAGGGGGTATGACAGATCCGTCATCCAAGATACCATCGAGCTAGAGGATGGCGCCAAGCCGTTCCGGCAAGAAGCAAAGGGCCGTAAATCCAAAGGTTGAGGCCATGATGAAGACCGAGCTCTTGAAGATGCTGGAGGCCAAGATCATCTACCCCATCAAACATTCATCCTGGGTCGCGAATCTGGTGCCCGTGAGGAAAAAGAATGGCGACATACGTCTCTGTGTCGACTTCAGAAACCTAAATCAGGCTTCCCTCCGGGACCACTATCCGCTTCCCCAAATCGACCAAATTTTGCATATCGTTGCTGGAGCCCAGAGATTTTCACTTTTAGATGGATTTTCCGGCTACAACCAGATTTGGGTCAAAGACGAAGACCAGCATAAGACGGCGTTTACCACGAAGTGGGGGACGTTCGCCTATCAGCGCATGCCGTTTGGCTTATCCAATGCCGGTGCCACGTTCCAAAGGGCCATGGACCTGGCCTTCCGAGAGCTGCTCAACAAGATTATTGTCATCTATCTTGATGACATGACTGTTTCTCTCACCGACGAGAAGATCATGTTTCGCACCTGCGGCAGATATTTGAAAGTTGTCGAGAATTCGGCATCTCTATAAACCCGAAGAAGTCTGTCTTCGCGGTAAAGGAAGGAAAGTTGCTGGGACATGTCATCTCCGAGGAAGGCCTCGCCATTGACCCTGACAGAGCAGAAGCCCTCGTTCGCTGCTGCCCATCAATCGATAAAAAAGGTCCGCAGTCCTTCTTCGGTCGGATTAACTCGTGCGGAAGTTCATTCCGGATTTCGCACAGGTGATCAAGCCTATGGCCGAACTGCTGAAGAAAGATACACCTTACGAATGGACCGATGAGAGAGAGCAAGCCTTCGAGGAAATCAAGGCTCGAATTGCACAAGCTCCGGTGTTGACAAACCCGGACTACTCCAAGGACTTCATCCTGTATGCAGTGGGAGAACCCGAAAGTTACGCTCGCAGTCCTGACTAGAAGGGAGACGACGGTGAGGAGCGCCCCATTGCGTTCCTAAGCCAAGTGATTCTGCCACACGAAGAGAAGTACAATTTTATAGAGCGGCAGGTCCATGCGGTCATGAAGTCCCTTCGAAAGTTCAGGCACTTTGTCTCCCAGAGTAAGACCACTGTCTTTGTGATTCACCCCGATGTTCGCAGTTTCATCTTGCAAGGGGAACCGGGTCACAAGAGAGCGGGATGGATTGCCAAGATCCAGGAGTTTGACATCGAAGTACGGCCCACCAAGCTTATCAGAGGCCGAGCCTTGTGTCAGGAATTGGCCCGAAGCGCTGTAGCCGGCATCTCCGCCTCTAAGTGGGAGGACACAGCGACACGCGTCTACCTAGCCAACTCCTTATCGGAGGGGAGATTGGACGAGATGAACCGGTGAGATACTTCGCACCGGAAGATGTCCCGATCACCCGAACGCCTCACAACGAAGGAGATTTCGGTTAGGTGCATTAAGGTACACTCTTCGCCCCGAGGGGCTTTACTTCAAAAATATTGACGGCATCCTGTTGCGGTGCGTCATAAAATCTGACCAGCCTAGGATCCTCGGAGATTTTCATTTCGGGATGCCTGGGGGTCACCATTCTTCAAGGCCAACGGCCTTAAAAATAATAAGGGCTGGATACTATTGGCCCACTCTGTTCGCAGACGCGTATGCGGTCTCGCGCCAAATGTGATCAATGCCGTAGGTATGCTGGCCGAAACAGTAAAAGCACCCCCGCCCCTTCAACCGATTCAAGCCGAAGCTCCGTTCCAAGCAATGGGGTCTCGGACTTCATTGGGGTGATTTCTCCTAACTCCTCCGCCGGCCACAAGTTTATTCTCACGACTCATCGACTATTTCACACGGTGGACGGAGGCGATCCCGACCAAGAACGCCGACCAAGAAACGGTCATCGTGTTCATTGAGAGCCTGATTACCCGCTTCGGGGTTCCAGAGTCGATTGTGACAGACAACGGTCCGGGATTTGTAGGCGCCGTACTCACGGAGTACACCAGCAGCCTTGGCATCTATCACAAGATGTCTTCTAATTACTACCCGCAGGGGAATGGCCTTGCCGAGTCTACTAACAAGAACCTCCTGAAAATTCTTCGGAGGACCATTGAAAAAAATAAGCGGACTTGGCACTTGCTCCCTGAACCGGGCGCTATGGGCGGACAGAGTTGCGTTCAAGAAATCCCTCAAGACGTCCCCCTATGCGCTCGTCTATGGCAAGCAAGCTGTTATGCCATCACACATTGAAATCCCCGCCCTGTGGATGATTGACGAAGACAGGAGCAACGGAGACCCGGTAGACGACAGGTTGTGCCAACTCCTGCAGTTGGAAGAAGACAGAGAAAGTGCATACCAGGCCTTCGCCGATCACATTGCAACCACTAAAGGCTGGTTTGCCAAAGGCACCACTGCCCGAGTTTTCGAAGTCGGGGACCTGGTGCTGAAGTGGGACTCATACAAGGCAAAACCGGGTAATCACGGAAAATTTGACGCTCTCTGGGAGGGCCCTTATCGGATTGCCCGGTGAATCAGTTCAATGCCTACATACTTTCGGATATGGAGGGTCAGCTCCTACCCATCCCCGTCAACGGGTTCCACTTGAAGCTTTATCGCTGTTGAAGGTGCCCGAGTGGCCCTTCCCTGTAAAAATTTTGCCTTGTGTTTTGATTTTTCCCCGCATGTATAGTTTCCAGTTTTAGCATTCAGTTTATTTTTCCTTCTTTGAGCTTAAATGCGGCATGGGAGAGAAAGACAGACTTCGCAGCCGAAGTTCCGTCGTTGCCCCGCAGAGGGGTGAAGTTCGGCTATGCAGAGAAAGAAAGGAGAAAAAAGAGCAAAAAATCGACTAAGTGTTGACCGAAGTCCGACTTCGCAGCGAAGCCTGACTTCGCAGCGAAGCCTGACTTCGGCCCAGCCGAATTGCGAAGTTTGTTCGAGAAAAGCTGAAGCAGACTAAAGTCCGCACTGCGCAACACTTCGTGCGAAGTACGCACTGCGCGCAAAGTTTGTGCGAAGTGCGAACATCGCACCGAAGTCCGACTTCGGCCAGCGCCCGTGCGGAGTGCGCGGCCGCGCTCAACGCTAGGCGAACCGCGAACCTCGCGCGAAGTTCGCACTTCGCATCAAGCTTCGGCCGAAGTCCGAACAAAGCGGCCAGCGCCCGTGCGAAGTCCATCTAAAGATCAAAGGCGGCAAAGACCCAGATCGCGCCCAAACCTTGGGCGCAGCTAAAAACAGAGGTAGAACAATTCAAGCACGCGCTTCGCACGAAGTCCGTACTTCGCCGAAATCGGGCGAAGTCCGACTTCGCCGGCGAGGTCGGGCCGTGCCCAACTTCGGGCGAAGCCCGGCTGTGCCTAGTTTTCCGGGCCAGTATTGGGACGCGGTTTAAAGAATAATAAAAAAAAATTCAAAAACCCCAAGCTGGGCCCAAGGCGCGTTTGCACTTGTTTTAATGTGGGTTTCCGCACCGAAGGTTTTGTCTTGATCAGTGTGCCCAAGTGGTGGCAGCAACGTCAGCCATGGTGCAGTCCCCAACGTTGAGTTAATGATTGCGCGTTTTTCAAGCGAAAACGCAACTAAAAAAGCAAGGCACGGCTGCCGGGGCGCGTCTTTTCCTAAACGTTCTCCTGCGCGGCCACCAAGGGTTTTAACTCAGCCGACCTACCCCTCCCGCGTTGCATTAATGACGCTGTTTTTATCTAGAAAAGGGGGTCGAATCATGCCAACATTCCAGATTGCAGAGATTATTCCTCGGACAAGTGCTAATTATTCCTCCGATAGCGAAATTTGTTGCGAGACGACTGAACTCGTCATTATTGCCGACTCGGAGAGATGGACAAGGGAAAAATGCCCGTGTCGGCGCAGATCCACGTGAAGCAGCGAACCAGGGGATTTGCCGCGGCCAGGAGTTTTCAAAGGCGATCCTCCGCCAGAGAAAAAGTCAAAGGCCCGGACGAAGAAGGTACAGCGTGGGCAATCCCCACCACCTCCGGTGAATTACCTGGCAGAATATGTGGACGGCTCGTTTTCCATGAGCCTAACTCAGCTGAGAGCGAATGTGGAGAGCTGGGCTGACAAAGTTTCGCCCTCCCATCATTTTGGAGCGGCGTACAAATCAAACCTCTTCAGATTCATGTGCCCTCCCGTCCACCAATGCCCGGAGTCGATAGACTTAATTGTCGGACACTATAAACCAACTTCTCGGCAATCTGCAGTTCAGTTGGCAAACCCTTGTTCGCACTGCGCAGAGAGACTGTGCAGCCAGCTTTCGCCCCAGGGCTGGAGTATGACTCCGGCACCATCCTTAGAAAAATCAGTTTGGGCGAACAAGCGGGACGTTTCACGCACACCAAGCGAATGAGGGATTTCCTCAATTCAGAGCTGAGCGCCCCGCTTCCAGCTGGACAATGGCCGACTGGCCCCATGCCTTTGGTAAAATTTCAGAGCAAGTATCTATATACCATCTTGGCATGGATCCTCGGTCGCGACTCCGATGAGCTGGTGCACCCGTACCACTGGCGCCGCGGAATGCCTCCTGTGTGGAGAATCTTACGAACCGGGCGGCGCAGTCGGAGCGGAAAACGCCCCATCTCTTTTCGATCGGGCAGACTGGTCGGCTTACGCCATTCATTCCGATCTCGCTGAAAATCCGAAGCGCCGATCAACCAATTTTCGTTTCGGTTCCGTTCTGGTCTGGCTTTGTTTGTACCATCCGCACCCCCAAATGCCGATCCCGAACTCGAAGAAGGTTAACGAGAAGGGAGAACCCCCACCCGTCCATAATCGGACGGATGACTTATACCGGAAAGGGTCCTACTACAAGTTCAACTTCAACTTTCTGGGATTCGTCATGTCGGTCTTCACCGAAAGTGAAATCCCCCGTCCCCCGAGAGAAATGACGAGTGCTTTGATAAATCAGAAGCTCGGGGACGTTTTCAGATTGACGCAGGGATTGTGATCGGAATCTACGGATTCAAGGGCAAACCCTATTTGCTGCCCTATTGGTGCTCAGAGCATCTGTTCGGGATGGAGGTTGCCCGACAGATGGACTATGTGGAAGAAGAGTTTGGCCTAGGGAAGAAAAGAGGACAGATTTTTCAATACCCTCTTTCCTGGGCCAACGTTGAGATTATTGAGGTAGGACAACATGTCTACCTAGAGCAAGCGCTGTCCCGGATTGGCCTAGTTTTGCTGCCGCAAAGACTTGGAAGTATGACCCTCATGGGATAAGGGGAAAGTTTGCACATTTGTGCCCCCGGGACATAACCGAAGATAGATGCGACGTGGTCCATGTGGACCTTGACTGGGAGATTGAATTAATGGAAGCTTCTCCCCCTTGGCAGGATTTCTACTGCGAGGAGGTGACATATGACCCCAAGAGAAACCGGGACCATCACTTCTCATCTCCAGGGTTCAAAAAATTTCTGTCCAAGATTGCAGGCCTTAACTGGTCTAAAGAAAAGATTATTGAATGCTGGAAAATGAGATGCCGCACGCAGCACGATAAATCCACAAGGAGAAACCTGGCCGTAGATGACGACTTCTCGGTTCTCTATGACCAGCATCATGACAACTGGCGGCCGTTCGCATATCAAGGTTACGTTCCCCGAGGCCCCTTTGAGGATTATAAAAGAGGGTCTCCTCCCAAACAGTTGTACACTTCGACAACCGCGCCGCCGCCCAGACAAGTACCCAGGCCGATCCAATGCAGTTCGTGGCTCCTAAGGCGGCTCCTGAAAAGGCAAAAAAGTTAGCCAAGGCAGCGCCCGAGGCACTTCCTCAGGCAAGAAAAGCGCCAGCACCGCCAGAAAGCAGACCGGTCGCGGCAGACCTTCTGCAAGTCAAACCCCGGTACAAGTTTACCGTGGGAGCATCGCGTGCTCGCCGCACTCGCTCGTCTCCTTCCCCCGATCCGACAGCTTGTTCCGAAGAGAAGAAGCGGAGGAGAGTTGAGAAAATCGAGCGACCTAGCCCGATAGTGCAAGCGACCGGCCGCAGAGCCGCAGCCCGCGTCCCCGCCGCCGCAGAGGCAATTCCTTTGGGCAGTCCCAAGCCAACCGCCGAGACAAGAAGCGAAGACATTCACCCGGCATCGGCTCAGGCAGAGCCCGCAGGTACGTTTGCTGTCCCTGTCTCTCTAGTCTCACCCGGTTCTACTTCCACTCAGCCCCCCGCTCAATCTGGGCGAGCCATGACCACATCCTCCTCCCCGTCTCCGCGTCCTTCTAGCTGCCCCCACTCTTTCGACCAGTTTGCTCAGAACCCTAACGTCTCTCTTTCTCTGAGCACAACTCCAAACCCTTCGCCCGAGGTTAGTGCCGAGGCTGTCCGTTCACCATCACATCCTCCGCCTCGGCCGCTTCAAACCCTCACAGTGTCAGCCTCTCCCATTTCCATTTCCCGGTCGCCCCCACAAGCGACCGATTCTTCCAAGGTCCGTCCGGTTCCTCCCCGATCCCATCCCCGCAGGAGAGACGTCTCAGCAGATCCCTAGGCTGGGGGAACCAGATTTTATGGACGACCTCCGTAACTCGGATGACTTGCCCCCGGCAACAAGAGCCGTAGAGTATTCTGTCTCTTTCCGCCAAGACCTGAAGCGGAGGAGACATGAAGAGATAGCCGCCCCGGCAAAACGCGCAAAGTATGATTTCGGAAGGAGAGTGATTACAACGGAGAAAATAATCCCAATAGTGAAGAAGCCTCTTCGAGAAATGACTAAGGCGGACTACGTGCTCCAGACAAAGGAGAAAAGCTTTGACGACATTGATAAACGAAGATGAGATTCGGACGATCATGCGCAAAGTCGACAATCTCTTTGTCAAGAGTCCGGAGGAGCAGGAAGAACTTTCGCGTTGCGGGACAAAGTAAGGCAACTTGAAGAGGACCTATCTAGGTCCACCGAGCACCGGAAGCGGCGCGGCGAGAAACAAATGAATTCAAAGCCCAGCTAGCCGCTTCTCGACAACGAGCCGCAACCGAAAAGAAAGCGACCTCGGAGCAGATTTCTCAGCTCTTGGAGTCTTTGAAGCGAGCACGTCGCAGCCTTGCAGAAAAAACATCTCAAGCGGTTGTCTTTTCAAAGACAAAAGTTAAGGAAATGAGGGCTGGTTTGTTGAGGGAATGCAAGCCCCATACCTTTAAGGCAATGGCGGTCCAGGACTTCGCATCCAGGATTCAAGAAGTTTCTGCCCAGGGAAAGCCTGTGGTAGAGGAGGCCGAGCGCCGGGCAAAGCAATGGCTGGACCTGGCGATAAACCTTCAAGAGCGCGAGCGCGACGGCGTCCTTTTTTCCCCCGTGTCCTCATTCGCCGCAGAATGGGCAGGTGCAAGGGTGACCTTGCACAAATATTTCGAAAAAGTTGAAGAGGTGAGAGTGGCCAGACGAATGCTTGACGCATTCGGACATGAAAGAGATATCCTGTCTGCCCCCTTTCAAGCTCTTTCGAACTTGGGTGTCCAGGTTTTGTTGAGAATGGCGAGCTCCTCACCCTAGATCGGGTAAAGAAGAATTGGCAGTCCTTTGAAGCAGATCATGACCTGAAATTGATAGCTGGACTGAGCCAATTCAAGACAGTTAGGTCACTCAGATGGTGTCCAGATATTCCAGGATCCGATCCTATTTTCAGGAGTTAGAGAAAAGATACCTCACCATCGACCTGCATGCGGTCGCTGCTTTTCACGGAGCATTAGAAGACATAGCTGACCACAAGCCATTCGAAGCGGAAGCCTGGCGCTCAGCCCAAGAGGCGTACACTCGCATGTGCGAGGCGTACGAGAAATGGAGACCTTTCGGAAGGAGATACCGATGAGGCGATCGACAAAGATGAATCGAAGAACGGTTGCCGCAAGGAGAAGCAGATTAGAGCAGCAAAAGGCGGGGGAGGCAAGTTCCTCTCGCACCCAAAGGATGAAGGCATGGATTCTTTGCGCCGAGGCGAGCTCGACACCCCGCGAGCCGCCGTAAATGTTGTCACATTTTGCACGGGGTGCAATGTCTTCAATATTGTTTTGTAACAAGTCGCTGCTCTTCTTTTCCTTCTTCCGTTTTTCTCCCTTCTCTCCCTTTCCTTTTCTTTCCCATTCTCTTTCTCTCCCCCTTTTTCCTTGGAGTTCCCAGTTGATTTTCCAGCCTTTCCAAGCGAGTCTATCCGAAATTGGCTAAGTCCGGGTGCGAGTTCGCACTTCGCCCAGTTTTGGTGCGAAGTGCGTATTTCGCCCAGCTTTGGTGCGAAGTCCGACTCCGCCCCACTTTCTGGGCGCACCTTGCACTGGCAGACTGGCAGGTCAATGCAGAAAAAGGGCAAAATGTCGGAGCAGGTCCATATGGCGGCAGACACCAGTGTTCGCCTGTGCGCAGTTTGACTTCTCAACAGAGCCGGAATGCGCCCTTGACAGGTGTACAGTAGGGGAACAAACCCGGAATTTGACCAAGGCTTGAAGGCCCTCCCCGATCGCACCGATTTCTCGCACGCATCCCAAGGAGCCCCAATCCCAAGCAAAGATGGATAAACCGCCCTCTAAGGCGGGCATGTGTCACACAAGATAACCCATCATCGGACAAGTGTCCAGCCTTCGGGATTTGAACCAAGACTGCCGACCAAAAGGGATAAGCATGGGCTGCCCGCACCGCTGCGTTAATAGCCTCATTCAAAGCTGATCTGAGGTTTCACCTGCTCCAGCTACTAGCAAGCCTGTCGACTTGAAGATTTACCCAGCACTCCGCCACGTAGCTGTCCAGCTTCCAGAAAGACCATGCTGCGGGTATAGCCCAGTCCGACAAAAAGTCAGCATTTGCAGCTCTTTCGCCGCTTCTGTCAGCTCATGTTTGACTGGGACTCTGTGCCCATTAATGTAACGGGTGGGACTCGGGCTATAAAAGCCCATCTGAAATTCATTGTAAAGGGTGGAAGGGGAATGTTTGTTAGGGAACTACTGTGCTTACTGTAACCGTGCTTCTGCTTATGAATACAATCTGTATGCCTGGTTCTGTTCTACTGTCTTTATTCTTTTATGCTGTCTTTCATTATATGCCTTAGGCCCACCTGTGTCGCTGCTCGTTAATTCACTTTGGCATTTGGCGATCATGTTCCTCTAGCATTGCTTGCTTAAAGCACCTTCTCGTACTTCATTATTTAAAGCATTCATTATAAATTTGGTAGCAGTTCCATCGCTTGTGTGTGACGTTGCTTGGCCCGTATCCGGTGATTGATGCGATCCCCTGCTGTTAGTTCCTTGTAGGGAATGTTTGCTAGGGAGCCATTGAAGTTGTGCGGTTAAACTCTCTGCCTAACACATATACCTGGCTCTGACATCTCTAGGTTTACTTTCTACCCCCGTCAGTGTAAGTATCCGGTGATTGATACGATCCCTCGCCGTTAGTTCCTTGTAGGGAATGTTTGCTAGGGAGCTATTGAAGCCGTGCATACGCTGCTGGTGTATCGGAAGTGCGCCTAGGTTTTGCGGTTCCTTGTCATGCTCTCGTGTTTGTATGTCGTAAGTAGCGGTGATTGGTGTGTTCCCGCATCGTTAGCTCCCCCCACCAACCTTTGGACATATTTGTATCTCTTTCTGTACATTTGTCTCTTTCCGTTCCTTTATTTCTTTCCTGTTCCCTTTAGCTTAAATCAAGCCCCCCCCCAAAAGGAGCCGGCCTTCTCCGGAGATTGGCTCGGAAGGCATCTCTTCCTTCCGGCCTTTCATGCTGGTGGGCGAATCTGGGCGCATTAACCAAAAATCCTTTCCTCATGGCAGATTCGTAACCAACAGAACCCATAGATAACTCTTGAATTATGTGAGTTGTCTCACTGTTGGACAACCATTCATCTTGTAATTGAGACACCCATTGCGAACATGGCCCTGAAATGGCATTAATAACTACTTCATCTTCGTATTTTCTAGATAATGCATCTGCAGCCACATTTTCTTTACCTTTCTTATATTCAATCACAAAATCATATCCCAGTAATTTAGTCAACCACTTATTTTGTTTTGGATAAGAAAACCTTTGTTCTAAAAAATGCTTGAGACTGCTGTGATCGGTTTTAATAACAAAGCGGCTATTGATTAAGTAATGCCTCCATTTCTCTACTGCATGTAAAATAGCCAACATTTCTTTTTCATAAGTGGATTTACCCAAATTTTTTCCTGAAAGTTGTTTACTTTCGAATGCCAAGGGGTGACCCTCCTGCATTAGTACTGCACCAATACCTGTTCCTGAAGCATCACATTCAATGATAAATGGTTTGTGAAAATCCGGAGTGGCCAAAACTGGAGTCGTACACATGGCCTCCTTAAGGGCTTCGAAAGCTTTAGTAGCTACGACTGACCAATGAAAAGCATCCTTCTTGGTAAGAGCCATGAGCGGACCCGCAATTTTACCATAGTCACGTACAAATTTGCGGTAATAACCTGTGAGACCCAAAAAACCATGAAGTTTTTTGATGGTTTTAGGTAGCGGCCAATCTTGTATTGCCTTAATCTTATTGGGATCTACCTTAACACCTTCGTGAGATACTATATGACCGAGGTACTCCACTTCTTGAACACCAAAGGAACATTTAGATCTTTTGACAAACAACTTTTCTTTGTGAAGGATATGGAGAACTCTGTCCACATGTACTAAATGATCATTCCATGATTTGCTATAAATAAGTATGTCATCAAAGAAGACTAGAACAAATTTTCGGAGGAATGGACGAAACTCTTGGTTCATAAGACTTTGGAATGTAGATGGTGCATTAGTGAGACCAAAAGGCATGACCAAAAATTCATAATGACCTTCATGAGTTCGAAATGTTGTTTTGGGAATATCCTCGTTCCTAACTCGGATTTGATGGAACCCTAAACGTAAGTCCAATTTGGTGAAGAATTGAGCACCATGTAGCTCATCTAGTAAATCATCAATGACAGGAATAGGAAACTTATCTTTGATTGTGATTTTATTGAGAGGACGAAAATCTGGACACATACGCCAAGAATTGTCTTTTCGACGAGCTAAGACGACAGGTGAGGAATAAGGACTAGTACTATGACGGATGACACCCTGGTCTAAAAGTTCTTGGACAATCTTCTCAATTAATATTTTTTGGGGTTGGGGATATCGATAAGGACGACCATTGGGTGGAAGACTACCAGGCACTAGATGTATTGCATGGTCATGAGATCTTTTGGGAGGTAGGCCTGTGGGTTCCTGAAAAACTTCCTCATAGTTAGTCACAATATTTTGGAGAGCTTCAGCTTTGATTTCCAGCATAGTTTGTTCTAATTTTTCAATGCAGTTGATTCGGGCTATGAATCCCCCACCTTCTTTTCTTAACAATTTTTCCATGCTATGTGAACTTACAACTTTTGATGGAGGTGTAGGTAGTCCTTGAAGACGGATGGTTCTCCCATTGGCTTGCCATTCCACAAAGCGATGTTTGTGATTAAAACCTACGGTGGTTTCTAATTGTTCCATCCATGCAACACCTAAAATGACTTCTGAATTTCCTAATTCCATAACAAAAAGAGGACCTTGCCAAGTATACGTACCCATTTGTAGTGAAATTGGAGATGTCTTACCGAGACATTGAGAAACTTCCCTGCTTGCCGTTCTGACTTGAAACCGATCTTGACTAGAAGAGTAGACGTGCAGACCCAGAGTCTTTGCAAGACGTGCATCGATGAAGTTGTGAGTACTTCAAAAATCAATTAGTATCGTCACCCGTTGCTTTCGAATGAAACCTGCCACTTTGATTGTATGGTGAGAAGATAACCCCATAAGAGCATGTATTGAAATAGTCATGGTATCCTCCTCAGCGATAACTTCGTCGTGTGCCTCTTGGTCCTCAACTGGGAGATCCTCCGGTGCTTCGTACTCCTCTATTTCTTCTTCCTAGTCGGCATATTCTATTTGAAAATTTTGTTGTGGTGTACATGCTTGATATTTTTGATGTTGACTGCGACATTTGTAACAGAAGTATCGTGATGGTTAATCATTTTTGCGAAAAGAGTTGTTGCGGAATGGAGGTCGACCATATGCATCCCGTCGTGTGGATGAACCTATGTTCACCTTGGTTTCTGCTAAGTCAACAATCCTTATACACTCATCCAACTTGGATGGATTTTGTAGATCTACCTCCACTTTAATATGTGCTTTTAATCCATTTCGAAAGGCTGCTACTACCACGTCCTGGGGTAGGTCTTCTACATAGGAAAGCATACTGGTGAATTCGGAAATATAAGCCCCTACTGATCCTGTTTGCCTGAGTGACAATAATCGTACTGTGTAGGAACCCGTGGGCCCTTTGTCGAATCTATGAAGAAAGGCTCTTTTGAAAGTATCCCAATATAATGCAGCTTGAGGCTCCTCATGTTTATACCATGTAAACCATTGATAAGCTTCGGTGCCAAATTTGGTTGTTGTAAAAGGGACCCTGTCCATGCCCTAAAATTTGTAAAATTCTAAGATGCCCTCCATTTTTGCAATCCACCCACGTGGATCCTGGCCTTCAAAGGTAGGCATGTCAATGCGTGGATGATTGATGCCTGATGGACCTCTCGGTTGGTGGACATTATTTCTATCTTGTTCCTCGTTACTTCTCTATCTCTGGTTGTTATTTTGATAGGGTTTGTAGAACCCTCTTTGTTGCTCCATATTTTCTTCATTACCCCTATCCTCACTATTCTGGTGACCATTGTGAGTCAAAGACTGACTATTTTGACCTCTATGGCGTGTATAGTCGTCATTGTAGACCTCCGTACTCCAATGATTGGAACTAGAAGGCGTCGGTTGGGGCGGTTTCTGAGATGCGTTGAAACTTTCAGTCATCCTTTGAAGATTTAGTATCAAGGCTTTTAACAACTCATCATTGATGACTGGATGATTTCCTTCCACTTGGGTGATGTGTTCTTGTGTGGAATCTGGAGAAGAATTGGATGCCATTGGGCTGACCACTGGATGACTCGGGTTAAAACTACCAATTCCGGATGGAGAAGGAGAATTTTTTGTACCTTGGCTTCGACGAGCTCTTCTTGCATTGTGGTTGGGAGTTTCCAAGCTAGTTAATCGTCCGTCAGGTCCTTTGGTCCAACTTCTGTTCATGCACCTTCCAAAATCTCCTGTTTAGGAGCTTCCAATTTCTGCAAAAAAAAATCGGTAAATTTGCCCAAAAATTTGGTTTATTTTCCACCTAATTATCACTCCAACTGTGATGTGGATTGAATTTTTCTTTGGCTCGCTTCACAACTTTGGATAACAACTTGACAATTTTCTTGACAACAATGTGACAGATTGACACTGCTTTGACAGCAATGACAATTTTCTTGAAGCTTGACACTGATTTGATAGCAATGTGATAGATTGACGATGTGAGAGAACTAGACCACCCAAGATGCGAGGGACCCGAGGACACCACGTAACATACGATGATGCCAGAGACTGACGGACGGGACACACTAGACGCTAATAACAGCTGGCGATTGGACACGTGAGACCCAATGTGGACACGGAATGACACAGGGGACAGCTGGACCACCGAAGACGGGCAGGAGACTAAGCTGCACCCAACGCGACACAACCAAAACACGGAGGATGAGGAGACGGAAATGTACATGATGAAATGACACCGACACGACCAAGACTCAGCTAGGACTGGACGTGATAGACACGACACCTACCCGGTGAGACACGTGGACGACGGACAGTTTAGGACACTGATGACACGACGAAGACGAGACACAACACAACACAACGAAGAGAACCCGAAAGACAACACACTATGGATAGAAGGAAGACAACCGACATGCGACGGACCGACAGAATGACATGTAACAACCGACACGACCCAAGGACTCGCACGAGGGAGGCTTGTGTGACCGTAGTCACACGTTACTACTTGCCTCCTTTAGATTATAAAGAGTGGCGTGCCAAATCACTATCAAATGTGGGATAAATGTTTATTTGCCAATGAGACCAATATTTTAAACTTTGGCTAAACCTTAAAAAAGCGTTAATAATTTGTAAATACCTGTCACGCGATTGGTCGACGGAGTACGCGCGTGCGCTCAACGTTTCTCAGAAAACTCAGCACAGTTTGGATCCGAAACAACACAGTTGGTATCCTTTGGAGTTCGCGATGCCAATCCGGATTGTAGGTGATGAAAAAACTTGCTCTCAGAATTTGTTTATGTGAACGTTCGTACGCCTCCAATTTGCTCGAAGTTTTTATTTAACGGAATGTACATTTCTTTGCAAACCAGCCAGACGGCGCTTGAGGGATTTAAACACTCGAAACACGTGAATATTTGCCCGAATTGTTGTAGTATACTCTCGGAGGACTGCGTGAAATGTTCGTGAGCCGCCTATCTAGGGATTTAAAACACGGTCCGAAACCCTAAAACCTTCGAGAAGTGTCGCGTTCACTGTCAACTTCCGGTGAGCGATGGTTGTAGATGGCTATAGAGAGACCCTTATGCAGCGAAACGACCGAACCAACCTGATACCACTTGCAAAAATCCAAGTTCTCTTGTCTCTATTGCCTCACAGACCTTAATGATAATTCACGCATACAATATGAATTGAATATTAATAATCAAAATAATCAACGATGATATACGAATGCAAATATTCCTTGTGATAAGTCAATGCCACTTCAGGAGGGCAGATCCCCGTCGTAAAGGCAAATGTGCGAAATCGCGCAGATGAAAATTGATAATAAAATATGAGATGATAAGTCCTTAAAACAATAAATCAAACCTATTCTAAATAGTGAAAATAATAATTGCAATTGGAACCTAACATAGTCGGCTATGTTAGGGTTGTAGCACACAATGTTAGAGAATATGTCATTAGAAAGTAATGAAAATATTTACAAGTGACACGAGATTTAGAGAAGAAAGGAAAACTTATAGGATCCTCAAGCTCAATATAAGATATTTCATGATCCACAAGATTAACTTTATGATCACAATGAAATGAAATGACATATTATTACTGTCCACGGTGGGCCAAAAATGACTCAAGGGACTATAAAAAGGACAACAATAACTACTAGCGAATGGGCCAAAGCGCCCAACAAAGAAAGAAACAGAGATAAATACAATGACGCGACTTGATAAGAGGGCCAAAGGGAATGGGAATAGAGAAGAGAGGAGAAAAGTGGGTTGCAATCCATATGAAACAAACTGTGTGGAGTGTTTGCCAAGAAGAACGGAGAGAGAATGGGGGGGGGGGGGGAGTTGCCCTAAAGGGCACTCTCCAATGGCCCCGGACACTAGTCTCTCCTAATAGTCAAGGCCAAAGAATCTTTGCTGGAGAAATCGATTATTTGTCTCTGCCCACCACTAATCCGGAGCCCCAACGAACCGTGGGTGCGCTGTCTAGTGGCCTTGACTTTGTCTGAATAGTCTGATATGCAACGTTTCCGTTTGATATCCTCCCTCGGTTTTTCTGAGTTGGTGAAGTAGGTTGTGATGGGCCGAGAGTCACCTGGAGGAGAGCTTCTCTGTGACGGAACTGAGTTGCCTCCCTAAAGTAGAGTGCGAGGCATCGTTGGTCAGTGTATCTGAAGAAGGTGGATAGAGATCGTGAGTTATCCCTAAAAAGGCAATGAAATTTGCCTCGGATCTCATAGTAGATGGGACATCGAAAAATAAAGTGATGCAAGGTTTCTACTTCTCCCAAGGAGCAAAATAGGCAAACCCGCTCCTCCCTCGGAAGATGGTGATCTGACTCAACCCAAAGTTGGTGGGAGCACACTCTGAGCTGTCCAATTGGGATCCTTATGTTATGCATTGTGTGCTACTGAAGGTACTGTGGGGGGACTATCCAACCGTCTTGTATCTGAAGGAAGTGCTCGTGGTAGAAAGACAACTTGGGGGAAAGAGGGGCAGCGGGAGAGATCCATGTGCAGCTGGTATACTGGAGGCTAATGTCCTTCCGGATCTCGTGTAGTATCTTCTCCTTATTATTCCGAGAAGGGGGGAGAGCACCCAAGGAATAAGGGGGAAGTCTATCAATCTGTATCTGAATGCTGGCCAAAAGTGTAGAGACTTGAAAATACCAACTCCGCTGACTCCCCAAGAATTCGAAGAGATGTCCATTGAGGAGTGAAGGGCAAGGGAAGAGTACTGTCCACAACCCGAGGGGGTATCTCCCAAAGTATGGACCCTGTGAAGATAGGTGATAATAAAAAAGATGATCTCGAGCCGAAGAGGAGAGGCCCCAAACTCTGCCAGGATAATAGAACGGGGGACCGTGCCCTTGCAATGAATGAATCTTCGAAGAAAAAGTGTCTGTACTCGTTCAACACGAGACCATTCAGTCGGGCCAAGACTGGGACCCCATATCACTGACCCATAGGTTACAGTTGGTTTGACCAAGGCATCAAAGATTCTCATCTTTACTGGAATATCCTGGAAATGTGCTCTGAAACAACTCCTCTCGAGCAAAGAAAGAGCTGCATACCCCTTACAATGATCAAATGAAATGCTTTTATATAGGCTCAATGTGTTGAGAAATAATTAAATTATATCCTAATGGTTAAATAAAAGCCAACAGTAAGGCCATTACAAAATATGCTAAGGGGCCCAATTAGTGGGGTTTACACAATCCAGTTTGTTCTTGAAATCTTGTATGACTTGAGACATGACAGTGAAAGAGCACATGTTGGTCATCATTCTGGTGCTTTTACCGATGGAAGTCCTCTTGTGGTGTAAAAGTAAAATGGACAAGCCTTCATGAACATGGAGAATAGAAATTACGTGTTCTAATTTAGCTTATATACAGATATTTATGAAGTCCATCCTATTATTTAATAATGATAATTTTGATGTTCATTGTCATTTTTTTTGTTTTTTCATTTGGAAATTTGAAATTATAAGCTGAGTGTCGGGCATTGTGACTATTATTATATAGTTTTGCTTTTTTCAAGCTTGATCCTCATTGAATTCCAATAAAATCATGATTGTGGTGACATTGCAGGCAGCTTGTTAGTAGGAACTACAACAGAGGAGTCTGTGATGTTACAAGAGAGAGCAAAACTGTTATCAAAAGCTGGTATTAAAGCAGAGTTCTTTCCTGCATCGTCTTTGCATCAAGTGGAGCCGAATCTTGAAGTTGGAAAGGAAGGAGGAGCTGCTTTTATTCCTGATGATAGCCAGATAGATGCCAAGTTGGCTGTGTCCTTCATAGAGGAGGTACGTGAGAAGCACTTATGCAACTAATTATTGTGCTTCCCATTCCAATGCAAATTGCATGGAGTGTCTAGTAATTATATTATCACCCTTAATGCCAAAGAAGTTTTTGATGCACAGAACAATAAAACATTTTCTTCCCAAGGCAGATATGAAGAATTTTTTGAAGACCCTGTTGTGTGCTTTCTAAGGTGTGTACCAATGCAATGTTTATATATTTTTAGTTGCTTGTTAATTTGTAGCATAATTTCTGAACTTTTGAGCTTTCATCATTTGGGTGAATGATTCTGTTGGATGTTCTGTGAACATATCTTTCTACAATTTGACTGAGTATGTTGTTTTTCAGATCTAACCGTACAGGCTATGTTGAAGGAGTACAGACTGCAAATCATGTAATCTATGGTAATAAAGCAGTGATAGTTGCAGCAGGAGCTTGGAGTTGTTCTTTGATTGGAAAGCTGGCTGAAGAATTCAGTTTTCCATTGCATGTTCCTGTCAAGCCTCGGAAGGTGAGATGTGTATGATGCGTAAATTGTGAATTAGAAACATGGTAGCTATGTTGTTTTGCTTTCCATGTTGTTCCCATTTACACAATTATCTTTACCCCTTGCTCTTTCTTCTTGTGTTCCTCATTGTTTTTCCTTTACTTCTAGTTTGAACAAATTTGGAGGTATTGAAGTTAGCTCTAGGTTAGAAAAACATTACAATTAGGAAAATCAGTTCTCGACAAGTATAAAAGAATGGAAAACATATTGCCAGGGAAGAGGAGCCAGTGGTTGAATAATCCACTAGCTGTGATAGTAGTTGATATAATGGCACTTGGTCTTTGAACACTTTTTATTCTTTACTTAAAAGTAAAATCACAAACAAATTAAATGAAAAGAAATGTTATACATGTTAGCATGTGTTATTGTAGGGAAATGTCCTGGTACTGTGCAACATATATATTGAAGGTTCCTTAAAAAGCTGTTGCAACATGGCTACATTACAATTTAACCTAAGCTGCACAAAACTTGGAAACAGGTATATTTTCCAAAATGGATTGGCAAATCCTTGGGAAATGCTGAAATGATAAAGGAAATGCCATATTATAAAAATTTAATAATAAGAAATGACTATTTTTAAGAATTATAGGTACAATTGTTAAGAGGTCACACATGGATGAAAAACACTATATTTGTTAAATCCTATATAGGGCACAAATGCTTAAAGTCAAAGGTTAACCTTTACAGATACGGCTACATGTCATGCAAAAATAAACTACATTGGATATGCCATAAACATATCTCTTAATTTTCAATGTCATCAAAATCTGGACCAAAACTGAAAGAAGACCCAAAGACTTTGATTTTTTTTTTTGGTAAGTTAAAGTATATTTACATCACGGGTTTTGAAAGGGACCCAAAACCTTATTACAGTAGTGGCCGATATGCCAGACGCAAAACCAAGAAGTTACAAGGAGGTTCTGGGGACCTCTGTAAACCAGAAAGGAAACCATAAACATAACAGAACTTAAAATGAGCAGAAACCGTAAATACATAAAGACACGACCAAAAGTAAACTCCGTCAGCCTCGGACGCATTGACCAGACTAAATCGGATAAAAAGGACCAGGCTAAACCAGAAAAAAAAGACAGAATCAAGGGCTCCCTAGGGCGCCAGAGGGCCACGACGGAGGGACCCATGCTAGTCACTTCTTGGTGTTGTCCACCTTCTTTGTTGTGGAACCTGCGACATTCTGGGTATAGCGAGACATCATCTTAGTTGCTTCCTCTAGTGACTTGATGGCAGCAGTCATAGTCGTAATCACGAGCTCCAACATCTGGGAACAGGGGTTGTCTTTATCATTTTCAGACTTGGAGATCACGTGAGCGGAAGAGGAG
Source organism: Wollemia nobilis (assembly GCA_028583015.1). Classification (NCBI taxonomy): domain Eukaryota; kingdom Viridiplantae; phylum Streptophyta; class Pinopsida; order Araucariales; family Araucariaceae; genus Wollemia; species Wollemia nobilis. The sequence goes on from JAQPPZ010003615.1 coordinate 2,665,923, forward strand.
GATTGCTCCATCTTTGGCTTTTTGAGCCTTGCAGAGGATTTGGGCGCCGGAGGAGTGCTCTCTACAGCCGCACGCTTTCTTTGGTCACTCTGACGAGCACTTTTGAGAGGAGAAGGTTTCTTGCAAGCACCAGCTGTACCAGGGCCAACAGGGGAGTCACCAGGGTTGGTGCCAAGATTGGTGGAGTGGGAGGGGGATCAAGGGGAGGATTGGAGGACATGGGCTTGACGTTGTGGATGGGGGGCGGGTGGTGATGGCGTGCTTGAGAATGATGGGTAGGAGACCTTGATGAAGGGGCTTGGCATTAAACTTCTGGCACTTTTCAATGGACAGGGTAAGGGAATAAAGCAGGTAATCAGAGACGCAGACGACTTTGCCATCCCGAAGATGGTTTACGAATGCGAGGTGAAAACTTCTCAAGGGCTTTTCAGGATCGTAACAGGAGACATATTGCATGATAGGAACACTAGCAATGTTCCAAGGAGTTGGGAGAGAAGAGCAGTGGAGAGTTGACTTATCCCAGCCCAAACTTTTGCCTTTGTCAGGAAACTGGTCAGTTTCCTCCTCCCAATTGTGTTTATCGCCGTGGATAAAGCGGCCTGTGAGCGGAAGACCAGTAATCTTTGCCAGCATCTCAATGGTAACTTTAAAATGAACTCCCTGCACTTTGACGTCGCCCTGATTCCAGGTTTCAACAAATTCCTTAGTGATCTAGTCCTCAGCCCCAGAAAATTTCTGCATAAAGGGTGGGAATTCACAACAGTCGCACCAGGCTTGATAACTGAGAGGGCACAGGCTAAAGGAGTTGGTGTATTGCTAATTAAAAAGGTTTGGAGCTTGTCGAGAGGAGCAGAAGTGTCGGTGACAGGTAGAATAATGGTGCATTGATATAAAGCAATGATAGGAGATCGAGATCGCTCGGGAAGATACAGGTCATCAACCCAATGCATATGATGAACGCCGAGACGCCACGCCTCCCGCTTGATATTGATATGATTGGAGCCCGAGCAGATTACCTGGTGTGAAGCCGAAAAAGGCATTTCTTGGAAGATCGGGGGCCATTGGGAGGAACAATCGACAAGTTGGAAAAGCCGATTGTTATGGCGGTAATTCTCGGCTTGATTTACTAAGCAAAGACAAAGATGTCTAGCCGATTCCCAATGCTTGGACACATCACATAGGGCGCGGTGGGAGATGAGCCTGCTTACGTGAAACAAAAAATCTTTACTAGTATGCATTCCATTGGCTTTGCAGTCAAGGAACCAACAACAATTGAACATGCGGTGAAAATGAGGAGCTCCCCACGTTTTGATGTTCGGTAAATCTGCACTGTTAATTGTGTGTTGGTCTTGCATTACTACTTTGGACCCATGTGAAAGGAAATTCGCACCCGGAGAGGAGCTTTTGGAAGCTCTAGTTTTGACAGAAAAGGGGCCTTTGAGGGGTTCTTCTTCGGAACCTATGCCATTGAAACCTGTGGCCCTGGAAGTTAGACATTCTGGGGGAAGCTGCCACGCCACACTTTGAGACTTGTGGAGGAAACTGGCATGTTAGCCATAAGGTCAGCTACCTGGTTGGCTTCCCTGTAGGTATGATGAATGGTCGCCTGCGGGCGATCTTGTAAGTGCTTTCTGGATTCTTGGATAGTGCTGAAAACTCTCCACGATGGGATCTTACCGTTTTTCATATAACTGATGATGTTCAAGGAGTCACCCTCTATGATTGTTCGCCTGGGATCCTCTTTGAGGAGGACAAGTCCCCTCCAAAGCGCCTTAGCTTCCACAAAGTGATTGGTTTGAGACCCAAGGTGTTCGGCAAATGCGAGGATCAACTCACCTTTGTGGTCTCTGATGACTCTTGCGCCTGCTAGGCCCGGGTTTCCTTTGGATGCCCCATCAAAGTTAAACTTGATCCAACCTTCCGGGGGGGGCTTCCATTTGATGTTAGCTCTAGGATTGGGGCAGTATTGCGTTCTAGGGTCCTCTTTGGGAATGCACAGAGAGTTGAAGAGAGAACATTCTAGAGCCAGGGTTGGGGCCAAGGAGCAAGGGATAAGGTGAACATTTTCTGTAGCATAGGCAATGGCTTTAGAGGCCACAGATAAGGGATCCTTGGACACGACAGAGAAGGCCCTATTGTTGCTCTCAAGCCAAATTTGCCAAAGGTAGTGGTGGAGGCAGAAGGACCAGAGGGAGCGGAGCCTGGAGTTGTTAAAGGGGTTGGTCCACCAAGAGAAGAATTCAATAATAGTTTTGGGCTGGAACCATTGGATGTGAAAGGAATTAAGCAAGTGGCCAAGGACAGAGGATGAGAACACACAGTTGATAAAGATGTGATCAGTTCCCAGTCAGACAAACAAAGTGAATAGCGGTTGGGGATCATGAAACCTCTTTTGGCCAAATTTTCAATAGTAAGGATTTTATTTTGAATTGCAATCCAAGAGAAAAAGCTTACTTTGGGTATCAGTTTCCTCTTCCACACTAGGTTGAACGGAATAATGGGAGCCTGGGAATTTTCTTGAAGGATATAGGCTGATTTGATTGAGAAAGAGCCTTCATTAGATCCTCCCCAAATGGGCCTATCATCAGCTTCCTCAGTAGGAATAGTGACTGAATTGAGCATTATGGATAAGGCAACAACTTGATTGGGGAGGTTAGCAATAGTGATGGGCTTCCAACCAGGATCTCCATTGGAGTGGTTAATGAAATCAACAACCTTGCTCCCTAAGAGGATATCAGTGAAGGGCTTGAGAACATACATGGCTCTATTTTCAATCAGAGGTTCATCCTGGAGCCATCTGTCATACTAGAAGTCAATGTTGTTTCCATTGCCAGGGAGCCATCTGAGGTCTTTTTGAATAAGATTTCTGGTATGAGTGATAGATTTCCAGTTGTAGATCCCGCCCGGGGGGCCTCTTCATTCAAGAAATGGTGGTTCTGCAGATACTTCTTGACTATTTCAACCCATTCAACGCTATTGTTAGTGAAGATCTTGCACGCATGCTTAGCTAAAAGAGCTAGATTCATTTTGGAGATTTTCCTGAGCCCAATGCCACCTTGATCTCTGCTGCTGCAAACAATATTCCAAGCCACAAGGGGAATTATTTTCTTGTCTTCACTTCCAGACGAGAGGAAGGGATGCCACTTTTGGGTAAGACCCAAGGAGGCAAGGGTACCTCTTCCGCCAAAATCGCCCAGGGCTCGCACCTGGCCTACCACCTTTGACATACTCAAGGAGCAAACCTGAAACAATTAAAAAAAAAAAAAAAAACACACACGAACACAAACACACAAGAAGATTAAAAAAAAAAAAAAAAAAAACTGTTCCTTGACTGTGTCGAAAAGATAAAGCACAACCAAACACATACACAAAAAGATAAAAAAAATAAACATGATAAAAACAATAGAAAGATACAAAGACAACCAACAAAAACATGAAAAACAAAAACAACCAAAACCTTAAAATAATAAAAAAAACAAAAAAACAACCAACAATAGACAAAAAACAAAAACATAGAAAACACTCACACACCAAAACAAAAAAAACACCAATTAACACAAACAAACAAAAACACAAGAACAAGAAAAATAAAAACACAAGAACAATAACAAAAAAAACACAAAACAATAAAAACACAATAACAACAAAAAACAATACAAAAAACACAAAAACAAAACAAAATAAAAACACACACACACACCTCAAAAAACTAAACTACCCAGACCGAACCAAAGAGAAGCAAAAATAAAGCAAGAAGAAACTAGGTACCTCCAGAACTGGAGCCATCCAAAGAAATGATAGACAAAAGAGCTTCCCTAATTTGTGAAGCCCACCATCTAGGAGGGTGGCCATAGCAAGTAAGATCACCTTTGTCCAAAGCCCAATTAGCTAAAGCATCAACACTCTTGTTCTGATCTCTGACCACATGATTGTAATCAACTTTCAAAAATCCCATCTGGATTAACTGAATCTTCTCGATAATTCTTTTTATTCTCCAATCAACCTTATGATTCTAAGGAGTCTTCAAAAGATTAATCATGAGTTGAGAGTCAGACTCAACTAGTACCTTTTCCCATCCAACCTTAGTAGCCTCTTGAAGGCCTCTAAGGATACCATACCCCTCAGCAAAGTTATTGGAAGGAATACCCAAATTCTCAGCAAAAGGAAAAACCAGGGAGCCATCTGAAAGTCTACCAATTCCTCCCGCACTAGCTTTTCGAGGGTTCCCTCTAGAGGCTCCATCAGTATTGACTTTTCCAAAATCCTTAGGAGGAGGTTGCCAATTCCTTGTTCTATCCATCTTGCAATTGCTCACATTCCCTTTAAGATGGTTTCCCTTAGAGGAGTTAATCTTCAATCTTTGCATCACTTGATCCCATCTTTGGTGGGAGTTTTGGGGGTGATTAAGGAGCTGTTGGACTGATTCAACTAAGTTGGCAATGGTATTTTGCCAAATATAGTGAATATCCTTCCTATATTGATTAAAAATTCGGCTGTTCCTTTCATTCTAGATATTCCAAAGAAGAATGGTAGAACCCATCCAAACTAACTGCCTAATAAAATGATCAACACCCTCTTGTTTAGGCCAATCCCTCCAAAGTTGTTCAAAAGTAAAAAAGTTGGACCACTGTAAGCCAAGTAAAGTGGCCATTCTCCTCCATAGCTCAGAGGCTAAAGTACACTCAATAAAAAGATGGATGAGAGTTTCTACATTCTTTCCACACATTTCACATCTAAAAGAGCCATGAAAACCACGCTTCATAAGTTGCTCACCAGTAAGCACCCTACGATGCAATAAAAGCCAAGTAAAGAACCTCACCTTAGGCCAGAGCTTTTGAGCCCACAACCGAGAAAAGATGTCAAATGTTTGGTTGGGATTATTATGGCATAAGGTCAAATAACCTTGAGCAACTGAATACTCACCCTTAGTAGTGTTGTTCCATCCAAAACAATCTTTTTCATGGGACCAAGAGAGAGATCTCATATGAAGGATGCCTTGGATATCTTGTCTTTGCATTTCTGGGATTTGAATAGGCTAGTCCTCAATATGGATCCAATATCTACCAACCTTTGAATTACCAGTATGGTATCGATAGTAATTAGCCACCTTTATCTAGTTAGCTCGGTGAAGCTCCTCCATCCAAGGCCTCCAATCGGGAAACTGAGTTATCAAAGGCTTGTGACCATCCCAAGAATCTGTCCAAAAATTTCCCTGTTGACCATTATGAATGATCCAAAATAAATTTTTCTTTATCAAATCCTCACCAGTCTTAAGAACTGCTAAAATGGGAGAACCTTTGGTAGGCAATTTATAGCAAACAAGGTCTTCAGGACTTTTGTTCTCAGCATATTTAGCACGGAGATTATTGGCCCAAAGAGCATTGGGGTTATGCAACATCCTCCAATATAATTTAGCAGCTAAAAGCTTTGTTGTTATTAATAGAAGACCGGAATCCTAACCCCCCTTCATTCTTAGGAAGACATAAAGTGTCCCATTTCACCAAGGCCCATTTTCTTTTCTCCTTAGTACCACTCCAAAGGAATCGATGATTGATTTGATCCAGTTCTTGAAGAACAACCTTTGGGATATTCAACACGGAAGAAACATAAATATGAATAGCTTGAAGGACTGATTTTACCAAGGTGATTCTACCCCCAGAAGAAAGCCACCTGTTGGTCCACTTTCCAATTTTCTTCTTGACTTTGTCCAACAACCAATTCCAATATTTTTTTTCTACCTTTGAATATTGATGGGAATACCTAAATAAGTGATCGGAAGGGAGGTCTTCTTATATCTTAATTTATCCAAGACCATGGATTCCTGTCTGGCAGAGCAGTGAAAGAAAATAACTTTAGATTTGTCTTCATTGATCAATTGCCCAGTAGCCTTAGAAAAATAGCTAATGATTTTCTTAATATTAGAAGCTTCCTTAATTGTAGCTTTACCTAAAAGAGTAGAGTCATCAACAAATTGAAGATGGGAGATAGGTCTAGCTCCATGAGCAATGGTAATTCCCTCAAGGGTTTTGTTTTCTCTCTTTTTGGTTATAGTCCTACCCAAGCATTCAACAAGAATGATGAATAAGTAAGGGGATAGCGGGTCACCTTGCCTTATACCTCTGGAAGCTGGGAATGACTGAGAAGGCTTGCCATTGATAAGAACTAAGTAGGAAATCCACGTGATGTGGTCTACCGACAAAGACGCCACTTGCATTATCGGTGATGTGACCGCCACCCCCACGGGGAAGTGTATAAGAAATAAACAAAAAAAAAAAAAAAAAAGAACTAAGTAGGAAACCGAAGAGATACATCCCATAATCCAATCCATCCAATCCTGAGAGAAACCAAATTGCCTCAAAACTTTGATAAGGAAGTGCCAATCCACTCTGTCATAAGCTTTGGATAAGTCTAACCGAATGAACATGGAAGGAGATTTTTGCATATCCATGGAATGGATGGCTTCCTGAGCAAGAACTATCTCATCTACTATTTGACGCCCTTCCACATAACCCCCTTGTTCAAGGGAAATAATCCTATGCAAAAGAGGCTTCAACCTTTCTGCCATGATCTTAGTAATGATTTTGAGAAGAACATTACATAAAGCAATAGGTCTAAAAGCTGAGATATGATCAACCTCTTGAGCTTTTGGAACAAGAGTAATATAAGTTTTATTGATAACCTTCAAAATTTCTTTGGCTTTCCCGGAGTCTTCCACCACCTCTAATAAATCAGCATGAAGGATATCCCAGAACTCTTGGTAAAACTCAATGGGAAAACCATCAGACTCGGGGTTTTCCCTTTTTGCATTTTAAAAACTACCTGTTGAAGCTCATTGATAGTAACAGGAGCAGTCAACATAGAGTTCTCCTCGTAAGTGATAAGAGAAGGGATTGCTTGAAGAACATTTTGTTGAGAAGCTGAGTCAAGAGGAGTAGCAGTAAAAAGATTGGAAAAGTAATCAACAACATTAGAGTTCATGCCATCCCAAGTGTAGACATCTCCAGAATCTGATTTCAGGGAAGAAATAAAGTTGTGAGATCTTCGAGCTAGAAGAGATTTGTGGAAGAAATTTGTGTTTCGATCTCCTTCTTTGAGCCATTGAATTCTAGATTTTTGCTTCCATAAGAGTTCTTCTCTTTTTTCCCATTCCTTTAATTGAGTTGTGAGTTTAATTTCATTTGCACTTCTACTCTCTGTGAGGCCATCTAAACGGATTTTCTTATTCAAATTTTCAAGTTGAGCAATAACTTCATATTTTTTTTTTATGAACATCCCCAAACTCCTTCCAGTTCCAAGTCTTGATTTTGGATTTAATGTATTGCAGTCTTTTGGCAAAACAGAACATCTTAGTCCCATACCTAGGCTTACCTTCCTTCCACCATTGTTGCACACGAGGTCTAAAGGAATTGTCTCTGAGCCACATTAATTGAAAACGAAAAGGAGAGAAACTCACATTGGTTTTCCACCATGATTGGCTAGTGATCCGAACCAGCATTGTTAAGAGTCTTCACTTTAGGAATGTGACCATGGATTAAGAAATTTTTCAGAGAGCAAAAACCTATCCAATCTCTCCATAATACAAGCTAAGCCTTGCCTTCTGTTAGACCAAGTCATAAGGCCATTATCTGGTTGGATGTCCACAAGATGGAGGTTTGCAATATATTCGTTCATGAGGTCAGTGCTTCTATCCAAATTTCTATTTCCCCCCATTTTCTCATCCAGAGAGAGGATGGTATTGAAATCTCCTCCGATCAAGATCCAAGCTTCAGGAAATTGAGAGATAATATAAGTTATATCCTTCCACTGTCTTCTTTTTTCCTCCAAAGCAATCGGAGGATAAACAGTAATGCTGAGCATAATTTGGTTGGAATGTCTACTTTGAATAGCTATAGCCAAAATACCCCAACTGCCAACCATATGGTGAATAACGACCTCTTTTGGGTCCCAAAGACAAGCAATGCCACCAAAAGTCCCCTGGGAACCGAGGGAAACCACTTTTCCAGCTGGCCAAATTTTACTAGCAATTGAGTCCATATCCTCTATTGACATCTTCGTTTCTTGAAGGAAAACAAGATGTGGATGATTTATCCGAATCATTCTTCTAATTTCATTTTGTTTTGACAGACTCCCTTTGAGTCCTTTAATATTCCAAGTGATGATCTTCATTAATTCCAGGTCTAAAAAAGTGGGGAAGGGCATTAATCTTACCTTCCTCTACAAGCTTTTCACCTTCTTTTACCATATGATATTGATTGGTCTTACGACCTGCCTTTTGATTAGAATCCATCTTCAGTTTTTTTTTCCCTGTTTCTTGACTTACTCCAATTGAATCTGAGATGGCTTCTAACCTTGAAGAATGCTCGTACACAACCAAAGTGTTACTAGAGGGTTCAACAGAGTCTATATTGGGACCTGTATTATTTGAAGTTTTGACATTTAAAAGATTGTTTTTCTTGTGTAAATTTTCTCCTTTTTTTTTTTTTTCTGTTGAAAACCTTTGATTTGTTGGTTTGTCTCTGAGTTTTTCCCTTCATCTTTAACTTGCATGACACTTGTGCATTTTTTGCACATTTCACTCTTACATGACACTTGTGCATTTCTTGCACATTAACACTTACATGAAAGGGGAAATATAAATCACACACCTAAACTATAGACTCAACCCTAATCTATTACATATTTACAATTATACCATGAAGGTACCATGGGGGTACATTAGCATGTACCAAATAATGTAATATACCTCAACAACAACTGTCCTACAGTGACACAATTCTAGAAATAGACCTGCAGTAACACAGCTGTCTTGCAATAAAACCATGGTCTAGTTCACTAGTGTTTCTTTCTTTATATATACTCTTAACATAAGACATGAGACAATTAGGATTTGCAAGGTGTATGACACCTATTCTCAATAGTCTCCTATCCAAAGTTCTCTCTCTTTCTTGATCATTTTCACTTTGCAATCTCTTGCCATGTGTCCAGTCTCATAACATTTGCAACATTGGAATGCAATGTTTTCATAATCTACTTGTTGATATCATTCTCTTGATTCAGATTTAATTGTAATGGACTGTGGTAAAGGTTTTGAAATATCCATGGCAACACATATTTGAGTGTATATGGCATGCCTTCTCTCCTTGGTAGTTGGTCCCTCCTGGATGAACTCCCCTAGAGTATTGTCGATATTCTTCAAAACCTCCTTATTGATAGGCTGATAAGAAAGTCCAAAAAGCCTAATCCACATCGGAAGCCTTCTAATAGTCTAAGTCTCCACACAAAAGTTCTCACTACATTGTCTTAAATATGATGCATCTTTGCCCCTAAACTAAGGACCATCATCCATTATTTTATCCCTGATTTCCAAATTGGAGAAGATGATGAGGAAAAATCATTTCTAAAGAAAAGTCATGGAGTAATTTGAATTCAATCCCACTTCCACTTTATCCAATTTTGAATCTTTGAAAAACCTGGCTAGTATCCATGGAACTTACATATTAACTCTCTGCTTTTAAGAACCATTATATCATGCTTGATCATGTCATCCCTAATAATCACTTTTGGTGTAGATTCACTCTTTCTCTTATCCCTAGCTAGGGCATCCATATGTCCAACTAGGGCATTCTTACTTCTAGTAAGGACTTTTAAAAATGACTTTCCTTTCATGTTACCTAGATTTTCTTCACAAAGAATCCTTTAGTTTTTGAGTTTCTTCTAAGATTTGGAACACAAAGAAGTGTTGCTCCTTTTTTGCACTTTGCTTCCTGCTCGCACTTGCTTTCTAAAATGAGTAAAGGTGAGGCTCGCTCCTAGCTTGCACTCGGTCAAAATTTTGATCAACAACAAATTTATCCATTTCAATTCTCGTTATTGGTACTTTATGTGTGTAATTAGAGATATTGATAATCATTTATATTTCCTTTTAGGTATGAAGTTTTTTGTTAATATAAGGTTTATGCCATTCTGTTGTCCTTTTATGCTATTTAATAGTTTGATTTAACTTAGCATATTCCCACTGTAATGTCCCCATCCTAGTTAGCTAATAGAGCGTAATATGGACTTACCTATTCATAAGGTTCCGTAGGCAATGTCGAGTGTTTAGGAACCACTAGGTGCTATGGAGATATTGTTGGACGATCTGTATTCACAGTTGTCAGCTTTCAGGATCGTTTTTGGCAGTATTTTCAGAGACTTACTATTTTTAGTAAGTCAGTTAGGGTTGGATTCTCGGGAAACGGAAAGTACGACTGGCATCTTCGGCTTAATGGGTATCCATTTCCGTAAGTTGTTTGGTGGTTGGATGTTGGGAGAGCAATAATTTTAATGCCCGAAGATTTATAATGTTATATTTAAATATAAAAGTTAAATATATTAATGTTGGGCATTAATTTAATCTTAGAAGGGGTCATGTAACCACTTGAATTAAAGGGGATTTTATAAATTTCATATTTCTAATGTCATAAAAGTGGTATGGTCTCCTTGGAAAGTAAAAGTGGTATGGTCTCCTTGATAAATCTTCTTATTGTTTCCTACTTATCCTTGCTATCTTCAATGATTCTATCAGACACCATGCTCAGTCTATGATAAACGTCTCAAATAGGAGGATCTTGAATTGGTCATCTTTCTGGATGAATGATGAACAAGCTTTCTATATCCTGGACCCCTTACATTCTTCTTTCTTCATTCAAAACTATCTGAAAACCACATTGAACCCAAGGAAGAAGTATATACTAATAATCATTAACACCAACTACCATTGGCAGACGCTTAGCATGCCATTGGAGTCATGCAACTATTTTATGCATGTGCCAGGGTATCATTACTGCTCTGATACCTATATGTTGATCTTGGGGGGCACACAAGAAAAGGTGAACACTCAATATGAAGATAGTATTACACTAGAAAACCAGGACAATGCTGATAAAATATGTTTCACATAAAAATATGGTGTCAAGAGGAAGTGGTCCAAACACCAACTACCAACAACCAACAACCAACCTCAACTAACAAACTACCAACCGAAATGACTCTAACAATAAAACTTAAAAAGGCATGATATAAGCGCATAGCAAAATTCTGGGTATTCCTAGGCGAATATTGCAATTAATGTCCTTTATTTAGGGACTGAGCCAAAACTTGACTTGTCCAAACATATCCGAGGAAACATTTTATTATTTTCTATAATTCTTTGCAAAGTTTCTGGTATGTTGGGACTTGAGGATGCGTTTTTTTTTTTTTTTTAAAGCGAAAAACCCCTTGCGGGGCCGCCTTGGTCTGAGAGACCACGAACAGGGGGTTCTATACCGTCAAAGTCACCCGAGAGTCGCACCCAGCCCTACCCGCACCAACATTATCAATTGGATTTTGGATACCCAATTCAGCTTTTTGGTAGGGTGGAGATTCGAACCTGGGACCTCCCTTGGAGGATTGCCCTCTCCTCTCCAACTCACCTACAACACCTGGGTAGGATGCGTTTTGAGAATGGTTGGCTTCCAAAATTAATTTTTGTAAGGAACTTTGTTTGATTCCTTTGATAATTATGGCTTTCAGTTTCTAACAACCTGATTGATATGAAACGTGAGCATATGAAGTTTAAACAACCTAATGAGACATCACACGTTAGCGTGCATTCTATTTTGTAAACGAAAACTATTCATGCAAAAACATAGATACTATCATAGCAGAAATATTTGTATATTATTGATTAGCTTCATAAGATAACCTGAAAACATGGACTAAACCAATACTAAAAATGGCACTAAGAGAAGGTACTAATCTGCACATTAAATGTTTACAATATTAACTGGTGTTTTCTTTAATGTCTGATTCCTTGAGCACAAAGCCTATGAGATGCCTGGTATTTTCTTATTCCAATTTTATTTTTTTCTTGAGATTTAGCATTCCTTTTGTAATTAATGGTCATGATAAAGTTGTTTCCGTTTCAAATTGCTGGTAACTTCAACCTGAACACACTTTCTACCTTTTTATTTATTTTTGGTCAATGCTCTGGCTAGAGATGTCCAGATGTCCTCCAATGGATTGAAGGACATTTGCGCATCTCCCTCAATCAGGTATGCGGGGGAAATGTCCCCAAATTTCCTTTGAGCAGATCCTGATGTTCTGAGAATAGTCGGGGACATCTTCAACCTGTCCATTTATCCTTGAAACATGGGATGTATGAAGTGTACCCTGGACCGCTAAATGGGTTTCTTTTTAAGATATTCTTATCTATTTCAGGATCATCGAAGAGCATTTATGACAACTGGGATAGTATTAGAAGTCCTATGGCATAAATCCTTATTTGCGAAATAATTCAAGTGCAAGTACTAAGCAGTATCCATATTGAATAAGTCACAATGAGTGCATCTGGTAAATACAAGTTGCTTTAGGTTATTTACAAGAAATGTAGGTAGCTAAGATAATCATAATATCAAAATACCTATCCATGCTTACAGTCTATGTACTCAAATTACTGAGTTGGGATCCTAAGAGATTGATATAATCAATTACTGACCTGGGATCCTAGCTGCCATTTCCAAGGAAGTTAAAATAGTATTACTAATGGGTGGACAATTCTTTGGGAATAGTCCTTTATTTTACAGTTGCCTAAGAACATCCATTGTGCTAGGAAATACTTCAGATTTTATACCTGCAAGTAGAAACACAATGACAGAGAACAAAAAACAACAACACAAGTAACATAGAGATTTACGTGGAAACCTGCAATGTGCAGGAAAGCCATGAGGCAATGGCAACTTCTCCTTTTTATTATTTCCAGCAGAACTTTACATTCACATAACAACATTACATAATATGCAAGGGATCAATTCCCTTTTATAGAGTAGATGAAGGAAGACACCGAACTGTTCGTTTCCTCTCCCAAAGGAAGCCTCCGCAAAACTGTTCATTTCCACGCGCAACTGAAACGGTTCGTCATTTGCATCCTGACGTCTAGCCTAGATGTCTGCTCTAGACGTTTGCTGCCTAGACGTCTATCCTAGACATCTAGCAGCCCAGACATTTGGCCTAGACGTCTGACGTCTGACGTCCCAAACCTCTGGCCTAGACGTCTGGCAGCCCAGACGTCTGCTGCCTAGACGTTTGAATTTGACGTCTAGCAGCCGTATAGCCATCTGCTGCAAGCTTCCGCTGATAGTGAAACTGTATAGTGACTTCACTTCCTAACATTCTTCCACTTGAAGTCAGTATGCAGGAATTCTTTTACCAAATATTTTTCATCAAGTGCCCAATGCTGCCCTTGTTACGTTTACAGCAAGCCCAGAGAAGTTCTGCACCACTCAAACTTCTCTACCTTGACCGACTTTGTAAGCATATTTGCAGGATTCACTTCAGTGTCGATTTTCTGCAACAGGATCCTACCTTCTTCCACCACATTTCTTATAAAGTGGTACTTGACATCAATGTGTTTCGTGCGATCATGGAATGTTGGGTTCTTCACTAGTTGAATAGTACTTTGGCCATCACAATGCAACATAATTTTCTCCTGCATTACCTTGAAGTCACCCAACAATCGCTCTAGCCAAATTGCCTCTTTGCTGGCATGAGTCGCTGCAATATATTCTGCTTCGATGGTTGATAAAGCCACAACAAACTGCAACTTAGAAGCCCAACTCACCGCTCCACCAAGGAAGAGTGAAGGTATATCCTGTAGTGGACTTTCTCCCATCTCTATCTCCACCATAATCAGAATCCACAAAACCTTTAACTTGCAAATTTGTCGATCCAAAGTAAATGGCAACATCTGAAGTGGCTCTTAAATATCTGAATATCCACTTCACCGCATTCCAATGCTCCTTACTAGGATTTGCCATGTACCGGCTGACAACTCCCACTACTTGGGCAATATCCGGTTTGGTGCTCACCATGTCATACATGACGCTTCCTATTGCTGATGAATACGGTACACGAGACATGCTTGTCTTCTCTGCTTTTGTTCTAGGACACTGGTTGGAAGACAATTTTAAGTGTGAAAGAAGTGGGGTACTAATTGGTTTTGCATTTTGCATATTGAAGCGTTGCAAAATCTTCTCTATATATGAATTTTGACTTAACCAAATCTTTCTTCCTTTTTTGTCCCTGTGTATCTTCATCCCTAAAATTTGGTTTGCTGCTCCTAAATCCTTCATTTCAAATGTCCTAGCCAACTGAGCCTTAAGATCAATGATTTTCTTCATGTTGGGGCTTGCAACCAACATATCATCAACATACAACAACAAAATAATAAAACTGCCATCATCAAACCTCTTATAGTATCCACAATGGTCAGCTTCACTCCTTCTGAAACCTTGGTTCTTCATGAAGGTGTCAAATTTCTTGTACGACATCCTTGGCGCCTGTTTCAACCCATACAATGATTTCTTCAGTCTGCAAACCAAATGCTCTTTGCTTCTTTCTTCATAGCCCTCAGGCTGATCTATATAAATCTCCTCCTCGAGATCACCATGCAAGAAAGCAGTCTTTACATCAAGTTGCTCCAGTTCTAAATCCTGTGCAGCTACAAGTGCAAGTAGAACTCTAATAGTATTATTCACAACTGGTAAGAAAATTTCATTAAAGTCAATACCTGACTTTTGCACATAGCCTTTTGCCACCAAGCGAGCTTTATAACGTTCCAACAACCCATCGCTGTTCTTCTTCACTTTTTACACCCACTTGTTTCCAATAGTCTTTCTTCCAGGTGGGAGATCCACAAGTTCCCACGTTTTATTCTTGCGAAGTGCCTCGATTTCCTCCTTCATGGATTTCCTCCACTTTTCTGCAGTCTCAGACTCTCTAGCTTCCTGAAATGAACTAAGTTCACCATCATCAGTTAACAAAGCAAAAGAGGACTGATAAACATGAGAATACCTTTCCGGACACTTTTGTGGACGTGTAGATCTTCTAACCCAATGATCTGTTGATTGTGGCTCTTGGTCTTGTGATCGTTGTGGCTGCTCTACTTGTTGTTCTGCATGCTGATCAAAAACTTCAGCATGCTGATTTTCATATTCATCTTCACTCATTTCTACTTCAACTAGTACAACATTAGGAGTTTGCTGTACCTCCTTCCTTTGCATGGATTTTTCATCAACAATTACATCTCGGCTAATAATTACCTTGTGGGCAGTAGGATCCCACAGTCTATACCCCTTCACTATATCTCCATAGCCGAGAAAAACACATTTGCTTGACTTTGGGTCAAGCTTGGACCTTTTTTCTTTGGGTACATGGGCAAACTCATCACAACCAAAGGTATGCAAATGAGAGTAATCAACTAGCTTACAACACCAAACCTCCTCCTGCAACTGTAGGTGACCTGTTAATAAGATAAACAACTATATTAACAACCTCTGCCCAGAAGTATTTATCCAACATGGCTGCGCTGAGCATGCTTCTTGCACATTCCATGATTGTGCGATTCATCCGCTCAGCCACACCATTTTGCTGTGGAGTATATGGTACTATATTCTGGTGCTTAATTCCTTCCTTCGTACAAAATTTATCAAATTCCTTGGAGCAATATTCACCCCCATTATTTGACCTGAGACATAAAATCGACTTGCCCAAACTCTTCTCTACCCGTGCTTTGAACTCTTTAAATTTCTGCAAAGATTCCGACTTCTTCAGAAAATAAACCCACACTCTACTAGAATAATCATCTATAAAATTCAGAAAATAGATGGCGCCATTTAAGGACTGAGTGGGGATTGGTCTAAATATATTAGAATGTATAAGCTGCAGAAAATTAGAACTCTTACCAGGACTTGCAGTAATCCGAACCCTCTTTTTGTATACCAAAAATACAGTGCTCACACAAGTCTAAATTGCAAGACTTAATCCCATAAAGCATACCTTTGTCATGCATAATTTTTAGACCTTTTTCACTCATATGGCCTAGGCGTTGATGCCATAGCATTACTGCATTATGAACAAAAGTTGTTGCTGCTGCATGGTTTGTCACCATATCATCGCATAAACGATATAGGGTCCCATAAGATTCTCCCTTTGCTACTACAAGAGCTCCTTTGGTAATTTTGCAGTAGTTGTTACCGAAAGTGACAAAATACCCTAGCTTATCCATCATCTTGATTGAGAGCAAATTTTTCCACAAATCGAGCACATGTCGTACATCACATAACATCCTTTCTCTACCATCGTCCAGCCTGATCCTTATATCTCCTCTTTCCTCAATTTCTAAAGGGTGATCATTCACCCAAATAGACCTTTCCACCACAATATGATTGATATTTGTCAAACCAGTCTCTGTAGGGAGACATGTGGAAAGATGCACCTGAGTCCAAAACCCAGGTATATAAAACAAATCTGTTGTTACTGATACAGAAGGCTTCACATGTTGCCGTCTCTCTTGAATCTGCTGCACTGGCCTCAATTGATGGCTGATTTTGCTTTTCACCATTCTTTAATTGCCAACAGTCCTTTGAGTGTCCTGGCTTCCCACAATGCCAACACTTCCCTTTCTGCTTATGTCCTTTAGACTTAGATCTGGACTGTTTTCTACCTTGTTTACTTCTCTCAAAATATCGACTTCTCACAGATAGGGCTTCATTGGTTGAGGGTTCCAGAGATGTTTTTCGCCTCAACTCTTCTGCCAACAAAGCGGCTACCACATCATCAAATTTTAGAGTTCCTGATGATGAATTACTGATGGTCATCACCATATGATCCCAAGTGTCTAGGAGGGAACAAATTAGGGTGATAACTCTATCTTCATCCTCCATAGAGCAAAATTCCTACCATCAAATTTCTCAATCTCAAACTTGGTTACACCTCTTGTCATTATTGCAGCTCCCACTCACACAAAACCTTGAGCTTTGATACTAGATGTTAGGAAATACTTCAGATTTTATACCTGCAAGTAGAAACACAATGACAGAGAACAAAAAACAACAACACAAGTAACACAAAGATTTACGTGGAAACCTGCAATGTGCAGGAAAACCACGGGGCAATGACAACTTCTCCTTTTTATTATTTTCAGCAGAAATTTACATTCACATTACAACATTACATAATATGCAAGGGATCAATTTCCTTTTATAGAGCAGATGTTGGAAGACCCCGAACTGTTCGTTTCCTCTCCCTAAGGAAGCCTCCGCAAAACTGTTCGTTTCCACGTGCAATTGAAAGAGTTCGTCTTTTGCATCCTGACGTCTAGCTAGAAGTATAACAACCTTGACGTCTGGTCTAGACGTCTGCTGCCTAGAAGTCTGTCCTAGACGTGTAGCAGCCCAGACGTCTGGCCTAGACGTCTACTGCCTAGACGTTTGCTGCCCATAAGTCTAGGCAGCAGACGTCTAGCAGCCCATAAGTCTGGCCTAGACGTCTAGCAGCCCAGACGTCTGCTGCCTAGACATCTGACCTTGACATCTAGCAGCCGTATAGCCATCTGCTGCAACCTAGCTTCTGCTGATAGTGAAACTGTATAGTGACTTCACTTCCTAACACATTGGAGTGTGGATGATGTCTGGGGGTAGAGTTCCAGAGCTTATACGATTTGCCATTCTTTTCTAGCCATTTTACTTTACTAAAAAGATTAATCAGTCTATCTATAGCTTCATCCACTTTATAGAGAACTACAAGCTTACTTCTAGAGAATTGAAGATGCTCTTTCTTAGGCTCAAATGCGCCAAAATATAAGGGATTGGCATTATCATTGGATGTGAATCTAGAAGGTGTTACACATGTTGGTGAGTCTGCAGAAGTGTGAGGGTTTGGTTGGAGCGCCAATGCATGAATCTGATGAGATCGATGGGAGTCATACTGATACTGATAATGGTCTTAGTAATGTTGGCTTGGACTGCCTAGAAGCAGAAGATTGAGCAAAACCCCTTTTGCTTGGATATAAGTTTTTTTGGGTTCATCTTTGTATCTTCTCTAAGCAGGTGAGGCTATGATAATCTGAAAGATTAAAATTTTCTGGTGTATCATAATTTCAATTGAGTTTTCATTTTGCTTGCTATTTTAGCCTTCTAGCATTTTGCTAGTTTAGTGTTGGCACGTTTTATCATTTATGTTTCATCTGTTTATATTCATGGTGTTCTGGCTTTCTGTAGTTTGTGACATGGTAACTGTTTTGAAACTTATTTCATCTGTTGTTGGGAACAATAGTTTTCCGTGCTTCCTTCCTTTTTATTGTTTATTTTTGTTTTTTGGTGTGAGGTGTAGGTAGAAACTGTCCAATATTTGCCATATTCTAGAAAACTTGATCTAAATGTGCATATGATAACATTGTCAAAAGTAAAGTAAAGTAGTTTTTGATGTCCACGAGGCTGTAGACCATATGGGGCGTTGAGGTTATCCAAGTGTTTATCCACCCACATCAAAGTATGGTGTACAACCCTCCCCCTTTGAATTTCAAACCTTGTACCTCTTATTTGGAGCTCCAAAGTCTTAACCGTTAGGTCCACTTGAGTTGTACAAATAGAGAATATAGTGCTTGCAAAGTGTTAAATTATTACCAGAAAGATAGGGATTGAAATATGAAAAGCTAGTACCTGTTGAATTTTGTGTGAGATGGGCATTTGCTTTCTAATTGCTACAAAATTATTTCTAGCATATTAAATTTGGCTTAATATTATTTACTTGCTTTGAATTCCAACATTGCTGAATGATTCCTTCCATGCTTTTTCTTTGATGGTCTGTGCCAGTGTTGTTTTGGATATAATTTTGGTCCAATTTGGTAATGGAGTGAGGCTTTAAATGATGATTGTCTCAAGAATTGACATGCTAGTGGCCACTAAAAAGCTTGTATGATTCCTTTTACAATTTCTCATGTTTTTAGTGTAATAAATCTCTAATAATGCTATTGCTATTTCCTGGAACACCAGGGTCATTTGCTTGTTTTGGAGAGGAATCAACCATTACAGTTAAATCATGGTTTGATGGAGATTGGCTATTGTAACCATCAAATTTCTTCAGCCTTGCTTGGTGATTCTTCTACAGACAATATCTACTCTGGTCTTGGCGAATTGTCAGTTTCTATGACAGCAACCATAGATTCTCATGGAAATCTTGTTCTAGGTAATTATTAATCCCTGTTACTAGTTACTGTACGTTTTTATGAACATCAGTATCTGTGAACTTAAAGCTGTTGTCATATATTTTTTATTTTATTTTTTCAGATTGGATATATCTGAGTAGGAAGGAAATGAAAACAGAAATCTCAAAAACCAACATATATATATATATATGTGTGTGTGTGTGTGTGGGGCTCCAGTGGAGATCTGCAATAGTCTGTCCAGACTCCTTTTGCTAACTACCTGTTGGGGAGGGGGGGAGGATGGAAGAGAAAAACTATAAGACATGTTTGACATATGTAATCATTGCAGTAGTGATGGGATGTTTAAGTCTTGCATCAAAAGATAGATATGTGACACTGACACTTCATGACCGGAAGCAAATTAAGACAAAGAAGCTGAGTTGCAAAAGAAGGGGTGGTTTTCTTTTCTTTTCTTTTTTTTTTGGGTGGGCGGGAGAGGGGGACATTAAGACATTGTGTTGCAATAGTGACGGGGAGGGGGATGTTAAGACGTGTTGCAGCAGTGATGGGATGTCTAAATCTTGCATCAAAAATTAGATATATAACAGTGATACTTCATGACATGAAGCAAAAAGAAGCTGAGATGCTATCTCCTTTAAGGCTTTATCTCACAGTATATGGTGCATACAAAACACTATATGCCCCATTCTGTCATGTATATAGTATCATGAGCCAAATTCTAGTCATTCTTGGCAATAAATATTTGTATCCACAATCCTATTGTAGGTTTGATACATCAGTTAAATCAGTTAAATGTTAGGAGGTGAAGTCACTATCTAGACGTCTAGCTCCATACAGGTAGCTTTCCAGACGTGTAGCCGCTAGACATCTAGCTTGAGAAGAGTAGCCGCCAGACGTCTATCTCCAGACGGGTAACTTGCTAGACGTCTAGCTCCAAACGTGTAGCTGCCAGACGTCTAGCTCCATATGGGTTGCCTTCCAGACGTCTAGCTCCAGACGGGTAACTTGCCATACGTCTAGCTCCAGACGGGTAACTTGCCAAGCATCTAGCTCCAGACGTCTAGCTTTCAGACGTCTAGCTCCAGACGGGTAACTCCAGGAGACGAAACAAACAGTTTTCGGAGTCTTCCTTTGGGAGAGGAAACAAACAATTTTTTGGAGTTTTCCTTTGTTTATCTATAAAAGGGGAACGACCCCTTGAATGTACACAAGTTGTGTGAATGTAAAGTTTGCTGAGATCAATAAAATAACAAAGCTGCCATTGCCTCGTGGTTTTTCTTGCACATTGCAGGTTTCCACGTAAAATCTCTGTGTTACTATCTTTTTTGTGTTAGTGTTTTCTGCTTGCACATAATTTTGATATTTAACTAACATCTGGTATCAAAGCCTAAGGTTTTGTGCGAGTGGGAGTTGAAACAATGATAGGAGGTGTAACCAAGTTCGAGATTGAGAAATTTGATGGCAGGAACTTTACTCTATGGAATATGAAGGTGGAGGATTTGCTGGTTCAAAATGACCAAGCCCTAGCCTTGAAAGGGGTCGCAAGTAAACCAAGCAACATGAAATATGAGGAGTGGGCAATGCTGGATAGGAAGGCGGTTTCTACAATCCGTCTCTACCTAGCAGACTCTATCTTGTTCAATGTTGCTAAAGAAAAGACCGTGGAAGCCCTTTGGTAGAAGCTTGAAAAGTTGTATGAAACAAAATCAGCAACAAATAAGGTTTTTTTTGAAAAAAACAGCTTTATAGCCTAAGGATGAAGGAGGGTTCATCTGTGGGAGATCATTTGAATGAGTTTAATACCCTTATCAGTAAACTGGTTTTAGTTAATGTGAAGATGGAGGATGAGGACAAAGCTATCACCCTACTTTGTTCCCTCCCGGACACCTGGGATCATATGGTGATGACCATCAATAATGCATCATCAGGAGCTCTAAAACTTGATGATGTGGTAGCCGCTTTGTTGGCAGAAGAGTTGAAGCAAAAAACGTCTTTGAAACCCTCAACCAATGAAGCCCTATCTATGAGAGGTCGATTTTTCGAGAGGAGTAAACAAGGTAGATCATAGTCTAGATCTAAGTTTAAAGGACGCAAGCATAAAGGGAAGTGTTGGCATTGTGGGAAGCTAGGGCACTCAAAGAAGGATTGTTGGCAATTAAAAAAGGAAAAGAATGGTGAAAAGAAAATTCAATCATCAGTTGAGGCCGGTACAGTAGATTCGGGAGAGACGACAACATGTGAAGCTTTCTGTATTAGTAACAACAGATCTTTTTTATATACTTGGGTTTTGGACTCGGGTGCATCTTTCCACATGTCTCCTCACAGAGACTGGTTTGACAAATATCAACCATATAGTGGTGGGATGGTCTACTTGGGTGATGATCACCCTTTAGAAATTGTGGGAAGAGGGGACATAAGGATCAGGTTGGACGATGGTAGAGAAAGGATGTTATGTGATGTACGACATGTGCCTGATTTGCGGAAGAATTTGCTCTCAATCAAGATGATGGATAAGCTAGGGTATTTTGTCACTTTTGGTAACTACTGCAAAATTACCAGAGGAGCCCTTGTAGTAGCAAAAGGAGAATCTTATGGGACCCTATATCGTTTATGCGGTGATACGGTGACAAACCATGTAGCAACAACAACTTCTGTTCAGGATGCAGTAATGCTATGACATCAATGCCTAGGACATATGAGTGAAAAAGGTCTGAAAATTTTGCATGACCGAGGTATGCTTTCTGGGATTAAGTCTTGTAATTTAGACTTGTGTGAGCACTGTATTTTTGGTAAACAAAAGAGGGTTCGATTTACTGCAAGCCCTGGTAAGAGTTTTGATTTTCTGCAACTTATACATTCTGATATATTTGGACCAATCCCCACTCAATCCTTAAATGGTGCTATCTATTTTCTGACTTTTATAGATGATTATTCTAGGAGAGTGTGGGTTTATAGATGATTAGTCAGAAGCTTTGCAGAAATTTAAAGAGTTCAAAGCATGAGTAGAGAAAAGTTTGGGCAAGCCTATTTTATGTCTCAGGTCAGATAATGGGGGTGAATATTGCTTCAAGGAATTTGATAAATTTTGTACAAAGGAAGGAATTAAGCACCAGAAGACTGTACCATATACTCCACAACAAAATGTTGTGGCTCAGCGGATGAATCACACAATCATGGAACGTGCAAGAAGCATGCTCAACGCAACCATGTTGGATAAAAGGTTCTGGATAGAGGCTGTTAATACAGTTGTTTACCTTATTAATAGGTCACCTACAACTGCGTTGGATGGACAGATTCCGGAGGAGGTTTGGTGTTGTAAGCCAATTGATTACTCTCATTTGCGTACCTTTGGCTGTGATGCATTTGCCCATGTGCCTAAAGAAAAAAGGTCCAAACTTGACCCAATGTTAAGCAAATGTGTTTTTATCAGGTATGGAGATACAGTGAAGGGGTATAGACTATGGGGTCCTACTGCCCACAAGGTAATTATTAGCTGGGATGTTATTTTTGATGAAAAATCCATGCAAAGGAAGGAGTTACAAAAAACACCTAATGTTGTACCAGTTGACGTAGATATGAATGAAGATAAATATGAAAATCAACATGTTGAAGTTTTTGATCAGCATGCAGAACAACAAGTAGGGCAGCCACAACAGTCACAAGACCAAGAGCCACAACCAACAGATCATTGGGTTAGAAGATCTATACGTCCACAAAAGTGTTCAGAAAGGTATTCTCTTGTTTTTCAGTCCTCTTTTGCTTTGTTAACTGATGATGGTGAGCCTAGTTCATTTCAGGAAGCTAGAGAGTTTGAAAATGCAAAAAAGTGGAGGAAAGCCATGGAGGAGGAAATCAAGGCACTTCGCAAGAATAAAACGTGGAAACTTGTGGATCTCCCACCTAGAAGAAAGGCTGTTGGAAACAAGTGGGTGTACAAAGTAAAGAAGAATAGTGATGGGTTGTTGGAACACTATAAAGCTCGCTTGGTGGCAAAAGGTTATGTGCAAAAGTCAGGTATAGACTTTAATGAAAATTTTCTCTCCAGTTGTGAAGATGTCTATTGTTAGAGTTTTACTTGCACTTGTAGCAACACAAGATTTAGAACTGGAGCAACTTGATGTAAAGCCTGCTTTCCTACATGGTGATATCGAGGAGGAGATTTATATGGATCAACTTGAGGGCTATGAAGAAAGAAGCAAATAGCATATGGTTTGCAGACTCAAGAAATCTCTGTATGGGTTGAAACAGGCGCCAAGGATGTGGTACAAAAAATTTGACACCTTCATGAAGAGCCAAGGTTTCAGCAGAAGTGAAGTTGACCATTGTGCCTACTATAAGAGGTTTGATGATGGCAGTTTTATTATAGGTTTTGTGGATTCTGCTTATGGTGGAGACAGAGATGGAAGAAAGTCTACTACAGGATATACTTTCACTCTTGCTGCTGGAGCTGTGAGTTGGACTTCTAATTTGTAGTCTGTGGTGGCTTTATCAACCACTGAGGCAGAATATATTACAGCAATTCAGGCGAGCAAAGAGGCAATTTGGCTAGAGCGATTGTTGGGTGACTTCAAGATAATGCAAGAGAAAATTATGTTGCATTGTGATAGTCAAAGTGCTATTCAGCTAGTGAAGAACCCAACATTCCATGATCGCACGAAACACATTGATGTTAAGTACCATTTTATAAGAAATGTGGTGGAAGAAGGTAGGATCCTATTGGAGAAAATTGATATTGAAGTGAATCTTGCAGATATGCTTACAAAGTCGGTCAAGACAGAGAAGTTTGAGTGGTGCAAAACTTCTCTGGGCTTGCTGAAAATGTAATAAGGGCAGCATTGGGCAATTGGCACTGGATGGAAAAACATAGGCAAAAGAATTCCTGTATATTGACCTCAAGTGGGAGAATGTTAGGAGGTGAAGTCACTATCCAGACATCTAGCTCCAGACGGGTAGCCGCCAGACGACTAGCTCCAGACGGGTAGCCGCCAGACGTCTATCTCCAGACGGGTAGCCGCCAGACGTCTATCTCCAGACGGGTAGCCTTTCTAGCTCTAGACGTGTAGCTGCTAGACGTCTAGCTCCAGACGGGTAACCTGCTAGACGTCTAGCTCCAGACGGGTAACTTGCCAGACGTCTAGCTTTAGACGGGTAGCTTGCCAGACGTCTAGCTCCATACTGGTAGCTTCCAGACGTCTAGCTCCAGATGGGTAACTCCGGGAGAGGAAACGAACAGTTTTCGGAGTCTTCCTTTGGGGGAGGAAACGAACAGTTTTCGGAGTCTTCCTTTGGGGGAGGAAACGAACAGTTTTTCGGAGTCTTCCTTTGTTTATCTATAAAAGGGGAACGACCCCTTGCATGTACACAAGTTGTGTGAATGTAAAGTTTGCTGAAATCAATAAAATAACGAAGCTGCCATTGCCCCGTGGTTTTTCCTGCACATTGCAGGTTTCCACGTAAAATCTCTGTGTTACTGTCTTTTCTGTGTTATTGTGTTTTTTGCTTGCACGTAATTTTGATATTTAACTAACCTTTGTCATGTATATAGTATCTTGAGCCAAATTCTAGTCATTCTCGGCAATAAATATTTGTATGCACAATCCTATTGTAGGTTTTTTACATTATTTAAATCCTCGTACACTTATGCAATATAAGAATGTCCACCGTTTCAATAAAACATAAGTATTCTTTGCTATGCCCCTATCCATTGCTCTATTAAGTTTTTTGAAAAAGAATTTGAAAAAATTATATTAAAACAAGATCATTTACAAGTTAGGATGAGACTCCACCCAACCTTAGCCGACAAGAAAACCTATTTACAACAGTAAAAGGAGATTTGCATTGGAGCCAAATCTCCTAAACCATATATCTGCAATGGCTGTCCAAATTAGCTAAACACTGGATTTGCTCACCAACCTACCTAATCCTCTCATCCTCAATAGCCATACCACCGTGTCACTGAACCCCTACCTCCTTCTCGGTACCCATCTTAGCCAGGAAGTTTGTCACTTTATTCAAAGCTCTACCCACATAAAGCGGAATCACATCATCTAATTCCCTCCACAATTCCTTAATTTGGGTGACAAGAATCTTCAACCTCCATGTCAACAAAGCAAAGTTCGTCATGCAATCCAGAGCTCCTACCAAGATTTGAGAATCCGATTCTATGATTATCCTCCTATAACCTTGTCTTATCGCCTAGATAGAAGCAGATTTGATAGCTAAGGCTTCTGCTTCATTGTTCGTGGCCCTGCCCAGGCCTTGCAGTTCCTAATAGAGCATTGTCCCAACATAATTCCTACAGACCACTCCAATTCCAGCTCTACCTGGATTGCCTTTTGCAGCACCATCAATATTAATTTTAATCCAACCTTTTGGGGGTGGTTTCCAACTAGCTTTGTCTTGTCCCTCTCGCGCTTCGACTTCCTTCTCCATCATATCAGCTTGAGTTTCCTCTTTAGGATACACTTCCACCATTTCCATGACTTTGCTGCAAATGTCTTGCCAAACGCCATCCAAAGATGAAAAGTTTCTTTAAAAATTTTGCCATTTCTCTTCAACCACACTTACCACCAAATGAAGTTTAATCCAAGCTTCCACCCGATATGAAGAGCTTTAGAATTAAATCCACCCCACTTCCATCTTTCCCAAATATTAATCCGATTCAAATCACCATTGGCTTAGGTTTTACAAGTTAAAAACCATTGCTCCTAGATCTGGCGCGTGAACGGACACTCAAACATCAAGTGATTAGATGTTTCCTTGCTCTTGTAGCATAAAACACATTGAGATGGACCAACGATTCCTCTACGTCTCAGATTATCAAAAGTAAGAATTCCATTGTGCATGAACTTGCAGGCAAGGAAGTTTACTTTCGGCCAAACTTTAGACTGCCAAATATTTCTCCAATCGTCAACCTGATATGCATGAGGAGGAGGTTCTGGAAGGATCTTATCATATCCATCCTTCACTGTGTAGACTCCAAGGCTCCCATAACCCCAAGCTAATTCATCCTCCTCATCTCTACTTGTGAGAAATCTTTTTGCCAAGATTTTAGTCATGATGGGTGTCAATTCTAGAGGGATTGGAATTGGCCACTCATCCAACTTCTTAAACTGCTTAAACCTATAATCCTCCAACTGACTAGTGTTGAAATAACTTTCAATTTGGATCCAACCCTTGCTTTCCATGGCTGTTTTTACTGCTTTCCATGGCTGTTTTTACTGGTTGTAGTTTTGGGAATTCAACAATGATAGGTGGGTATTGATCCCATGAATCTGTCTAAAATTGTGCCTTCTCCCCTCTCCCCACTTTCCAAAATAATCCATCTTTCACTACTTGAGATCCTAACTTTAGAGCTTGCCACACTAAGGACCCATTACCATCCAAAGGAAACGACTCACCTCATTCGGGTTCACCTCTCCCAAATATTTACTAGTTAAAACTCTACTGAATAAAGAAGTTGGTTGGGAGATCCACCTCCAATAAAGCTTTCCAGTCAAAGCTTTATTATTTAACTCTGATCTCCTCGGTCCCAAACCTCCCTTTACCTTGGGCTGGCTTACTTTCTCCCAACCTACTAAGGTCCATTTCCTCTCTTCTTTTACTCCTCCCCATAAAAAATTTATAGCCATCTTGTCCAACTCTTTCCATATGGTATGTGGGGTAGCAAGGATAGAAAATTTATAAATTGGCATGGCTTGAATGACTGACTGCAAAAAAGTTAATCTACTCCCAAAGCTTAATCGTTTGTGAGACCAATGATTAATTCTTTCTTTGATACGATCCAAAAGATTCCTCCAGATATCTATCTTCAATTTTTTAAAATGTAAAGGGACCCCCAAATATACCATTGGGAGAGAAGTCCTTGTGAATCCTAAGATCTCTAAAATTCTGTCTTGAAGCCTTTGATCAAGATTGAAGAAGACCACTTTGGATTTTTTATCATTGATGACTTGGTTTGTGGCCCTAAGGTAAACATTAAGAGTATCTCTAATCATTCTTGCTTCCCTGAAGTTGGCCACTCCCACCAATCTCGTGTCATCCACAAACTGTAGGTGAGTCAAGACCTCCTCACCTACCTTGATACTTGTTAGAAAACCCTGCTGTCTTCTCCTCAAGATGAGTCTACCGAAGCCTTCAACCAATATGAGAAAAATTTAAGGGGAACAAGGATCTCCTTGACGAAGGCCTCGAGTAGCTCCAGATGATTGTGAGGGAAGGCCTTTGATTAACACTGAGTATGTTAGAGTAGAAACACAGCTCATGACCCATTCTATCCAATCCTGAGAGAAACCGAAAGCTGCCATCACCCTTGACAAAGCTCCACTCCACCCTATCATAAGCCTTTGACATCCAATTTTATGAACATTCCTCTATTGCCAAATTTTTGCATTGAGTGGATTGCCTCTTGAGCTAGAACCACACCATCCAAGATCTTCCTGCCCTCTACAAAACCCCTTTGCTCTGAGGAGATAATGCTATGTAGGAGAGGTTTTAGCCGCTCAGCCATTACCTTTGTGATTATTTTATATATGACATTGCATAAGGCAATAGGTCTATAATATGAAATATGCACCCCCTCCTCCCCTTTCGGAATTAAGGCAATGAATGTATGATTTAATGCTTTAAGCATTCTTTTACTACCTTTGGACTCCTCTATAACAACAATTACATCCTCCTCAAGTTGTCCCAGAAGGTCTGAAAAAACTCAATTGGAAAGCCATCTAGACCTAGTGTTTTTCCCGTAATCATTCCAAAGACTACTTTCTTCAATTCCTCTCTATCAATGGGTTTAAGTAGGGCCTGATTTTCTTCTTTAAAGATAATAGAGGGTATGACAAAAAGAACTTATTTTTGAGCCTCTTCGTCATGCACCATACTTCCCTTATACAGTTTAGAAAAATAATCCATTGAATGGAAATGCATACTTTGGATTGTATCAAAGGAGTGCCCATTCTCATCTTGAAGAGTTTCCATCTTGTCCGTTTGTCTCCTAGCACAAGCAACCTGATGGAAAAATTTGGTGTTTCTGTCACCTTCCAATAACCAAGTGGTTCTTGCTCTCTGTTTCCAGTAGATCTCCTCTTGGTTGTCAATGTCCTCAACCGCTTTACACAATGCATCATCCTCTTCTTTGAGCTTCTTTGTAATTGTTCCTTCCCTGAAGTGTTTTTGCACCTCATCCCATCTGGCCACTAAGGGAGCTCTTTGGACCTGGAAGTCCGTCTTGTTAGCTCGCCTCAATTGTTTCAGTTGATCCTTGACATAATGAAACTGCTTGTGGAATCTAAACATTGCTGTCCCATATGTTGGGCGTCCCTCTTCCCACCATTGTGCAATTTTCTTTTGAAGTTCCTCTTTTTGTAACCAAAAGTTTTCAAATCTGAATGGTTTGCAATGCTGCCCTGTATTGATCCCCCCTTCCAACAAAATGGGGAAGTGACCCGAAACTAGAACCTCCAAAATCTAAAATTTTAAATTTCATTTCACAAACGCCTCCTCTGAAACCAAAAAAGGGTCTAACTTCACATTCCTGCTATATGGCTCCCTTCTCTTATTAGTCCAAGTATAGTTGGTTCTGTTGGTTACGAATCTGCCATTAGGAAAGGATTTGGTTAAATGCGCCCGCATTCGCCCACCAGATTGAAAGGCCGGAAGGAAAGAATGCCTTCCGTGCCAATCTCCGGAGAATGCCGGCTTCCTATGTGTTTTCTCGATTGTTTTAGCTAAGAGTACAGGAAAGAGATAAAAATGCGGAAAGAGATTCAAATGTGATTTGAGTTGGGTGGGGGGAATAAGCAGCACGACAACGATCAATCACCACTACTAACAACAATTAAATACATAACACACCATAGAAACTACAGTTGTCATACATTCTATGTATCCTCTATCTATGCATTCCAGGAATACTTAATCATCAAATACTGGAATCCAGAGTTCAGTATAACAATAAGCAATGAAATAAGCAACATGAGGCAGAAATGACAAGTAAAGGCAGCATAAAGAATGATAACAACAAAATAGAGCCAAGTGTGTGTCTTGCATTCAGAAGCAAACGTATAGCTACAATGGTTCCCTAGCAGGATATCCCCCTTCCACCCCTTTACAATGAAGTAGTGCGGCTATTTATAGCGCAGTTTCCCCCCAATTACAATCCTGGGCACAAAATCCCAGAGCTGACAAAAGCTGACAAAAGCGGCGAAAGAGCTGCTGATGTTGACTCCTGCAGACAAGGATCTGTACTGGCAGCAAGGTCCACCTGAAGACTTGGCAGCTACGTGGCAGTGCGGTTGATGAGACTTTGAGTCAGCATGAATGCGGGTAGCTGCGGTAGATGGAACTTTGCGTCAGCTTGAATGAGGGCAGCTGGTGGAGGTGATTTGGCCCATGCTTGTCCCTTTTTCCCATCACATCTCGGCTCGGATCCCGAGGCTGGACACTTGTCAAATTTTGATGAGGGACACATGTCTGCCTTGAAAGGCAGTCTTTCCTTTATGTCCAACTTCGCCTGGAAACGGAGCGCAACTGGGTAGCGCAAGCGGGGAACAACGCAGTTGGGGAGGCCTTCGTGCCTTAGTCTGTTTTTGGGCTGCTTGATGGATCTTGCCCAACTGCGCACAGGTCAAAGGGCGCAACCCGACTTCGCTGCGAAGTCGGGTTGCGCACTCCAACACTTAGTCAACTTGGTCGCTGCTCGGACTGCGCGCTGCGAAGTCGGGTTGCGCACTCCAACACTTAGCTGCGAAGTCGGGTTGCGCACTCCAACACTTAGTCAACTTGGTCGCTGCTCGGATTGCGCGCTGCGAAGTCGGGTTGCGCACTCCAACACTTAGTCAACTTGGTCGCTGCTCGGACTGCGCGCAAGAAGGGGAGCGCACCCTGTCTTTGTTGCGAAGTCGGGTTGCGCTCCGACACTTAGCTGATTTCTGGAGACACTGCTTCCCAACTGCGCTCAGGACGGGGAGCGCACCCCAAATTCGCTGCGAAGTTAGGTTGCGCTCCCATACTTAGCCAAATTCTGTTTATTTCCAGTCTGCTTCCGCACTTTGCATTCCCGAGTGCGCTCGAACCTAAGGGCGCACCTCGACTTCGCTGCGAAGTCGGGTTGCGCTCCCAGAATTAGAAATTTTAGGGAGTGTTTGCTCTGTTTTGGCCGGAGAAAGAATGAGAGGAAAAGGAAGGAATGCAACTGATACAAGGGGAGAAAAGGAACAGTGGAGAAAGGGAAAGGAGATGGAGGGAAGGAAGAGCAGCATACTTACAAAATTTGAAAACATGGCACCCCGTGCAAAATGTGGCAACATTCCTGGCGGCTCGTGGGGTGTCGAGCTCGCCTCGACGCACTTCATCCTTTGGGCGCAGAGGAACTCCCTTCCCGTGCATTTCGCTGCTCTGACGACTTCTTCTTGGGCAATTGCTCTTCTTCAGATTCACTTTCGGCAGTTGCCTCTTCTGTTTCTCCTCCTTCTGAACCTGAATGGTCGCCACTGTCACCTTCTTGCTCGGCCGGCTGCTCCCGTTCAAGGACATGATTGTATGCGGCCTTGGCTTGGTCCCAGACTGCTGCCTGAAAGGGCCCTAAGTCGCTGACATCTTTCAGCGCTGCTCTGAATGCTGCGACCGCATGCATGTCGATGGTGTGGTATCTTTCTCCCAACTCCTTGAGGGAGGTGTTGATCTTGCAGTACCTAGACACCATCTGGGTGACCTGAGCTTCCTGGACTGGCTCGGCCCAGCTGTCAATTTCTGACGTGTCTGCCTCAAAAGACAGCCAATTCAGCTTTACCTGGTCAAGGGTCAGAAATTCTCCATCCTTGATGAAGCTCGGGAAACCGTGCTCAGAAAGAGCGTTGAAGGGGGCCAGGCAAAGGTTCATGTCGTGGTCTAATGCGTTCAGCATTTTCATGGCGACCCTTATTTTTTCTGTTTTTTCAAAATAGTTACGCAAGGTTACCCTTGCATTTGCCCATTCTAAGGCAATACGGGACATCGGGGGAAATCGGAGGCCTTTGCGCTCGTACACCTCATGTTTCATTCCAGCCACTGCTTCGCTTGGTGTTCGGCCTCCTCTACCACAGGCTTTCCTTGGGCAGATACTTCTTGGATCCTGGACGCGAAGTCCAGGACTGATATGGACCTGACAACGTTGGCCCTAAGTCCCTGCAGCAAACCAGCCCGCATCGTTTTGACTTTATCCTTCGAAAAGGCCGCCATCTGGGATGTCTTCTCCTCAAGCTGAGATTTAGCCTGCCGTAATGAATCCTGGAGTTGAGAGACCTGCTCCAGTGCTGCCCTTTTCTCCTCTGACAGCTGTTCGGCTGTCTGTCTTTGCGCTGCGGCCTCTTGCTGAGAGGCGGCGAGCTGGGTTTTCAGGTCGTTGATCTCCTGCTGAGCAGACTCCAGCTGCGCGGTGGTCCTAGCCAGATTTTCCTCCAGCTGCCTCGAGTTATTTTGCAGCTGAAACAACGCCTCCTGACTCTCGAGCCGCTTGACAAGGAGATTATGTGTTCTACGACGAATACCATTGATTTCGTATTCTTCGTTTATATCATCAAAGCTCTTCTCCTTGACCTGGTGCTCATAGTCTGCCTCGGTCATTTCTCGGAGAGGCTTCTTCACTTTTGGAATCAGCTTCTCAGTTCTCAGCACTCTCCTGTCCAAGTAGTATTTGGTGCGCTTTACCGGGGCAGCTATTTCCTCAGCTCTTCTCCGTTTGACGCCCTGGAGGAAAGAGGCGGAACACCCTGCGGCCTTTGCTGCCAGAGGCTGATCGTCTGCGATCTGCAGCTGTTCTCCCATGAAGTCAAGGTCTTCCAGCATTGGGTCTTGTTGCGATATTTTTCCTGCAAATAGCGAAGCGGGAGGTATTCCAGAAGTTGTGGTCGCTTTTAAGGGCGACCGGGTCCTAGGGGAAGCGAGCGGCTGAGTGGAAGGCGTAGGCGGGGTTTTGAACAGGGGAGGTGAGCGGCGCGGCGATGTATGCGTAGCTTCGGCACTGGCCGCAGGCGAGGGTTCCAGGGTTTGGCTGAGGGACTGGAAAGCGTTCGGGTCTTGGGCGAACTGGTCGAAGGA
Source organism: Wollemia nobilis (assembly GCA_028583015.1). NCBI lineage: Eukaryota > Viridiplantae > Streptophyta > Pinopsida > Araucariales > Araucariaceae > Wollemia > Wollemia nobilis. The sequence goes on from JAQPPZ010003615.1 coordinate 2,698,018, forward strand.
ATGGGGACTGTGTGAGGGTTGGGTGGTCTGAGATGAAGAGGATGGAACTATGGCTTGCCTTGATACAATGGGGGACGGCGTTATGGCAGGGCCGACTGGGATTTGGGGAAGCGGGGAAGTGGACGTACCTGCGGGCTCCGCCTGAGCCGCTGCTTGATGGACGACTGCAGCCCAAGTTTCTGCTTCTGTTTCAGGGCTGTCCAGCGAGACGATTTCCGGCGCGGCTGTCCCTGTCCGTGCTGTGGCCGTTTGCTGTGTAGGCTCCCTAGGCCGCTTGGCCTTTTCGCTCTTCCTTTTCTTTTCTTCTGGCGCTGCAGCTTGCTCAAAGGCAGGAGAGGAGGTTGGGGCGGCAGGCTGCGATGTGCCCACGGTAAACTTGTACCGGGGTCTAGACGGGAGGACGTTTGCCGCGGCCGCTCCACTAGCTGGCTGTTCTGGCGCTTTTTCCACTTGGGGGGCCACCTCTGGAGTTGAATTTTCTAGCCCTTGCGCCCTTTCAGGTAATGCTTCAGGAGCTGGAGGCAACATTGGGCCCACTTGGCTGCTCGTTGGCGTTGCGCTGGAAGTTCCGGGAGTAGACGATTGCTGGGACGGGGACCTCCTTGTATACCTTTTCCTAGCGCCTCGGGGAATGCAATCTCGAAATGCAAAAGGCCGCTACGTGTCAGCGTATTGATCATATAGGGCCGAAAACTCATCATCAGTTTCATTCCCCCCTTTTCTGTAGTTTAATTCCCCCCTTTTTCCCTTGTACTTCCCCCAGTCAAGTTCCCAAAACTGAGCAAGTGTTCCCTGAAAAATTCTAAGTTTCAGGGCGCAACCCGACTTCGCAGCGAAGTCGGGGTGCGCCCTCAAGTCGGTGCGCACTAAGGAATGCGAAGTGCGAAAGCAGGAAATAGATGAGCAGAGTTTGACTAAGTGTGGGAGCGCAACCCGACTTCGCAACGAAGTCGGGGTGCGCTCTTCTTCCTGTGCGTACTTGGGAAAGCAGTGTGCAGAAAATCAGCTAAGTGTTGGGGTGCAACCCGACTTCGCAGCGAAGTCGAAGTGCGCCCTTTGATTGGTGCGCAGTTGGGCAAGATTAGTCAAGCAAGCCAGAAATTGGCTAAGGCACGGAGGCCCTCCCCAACTGCGCTGTTTCCCGCCTGCGCTACCCGATGGCGCTCTGATCACGGGCGAAGTTGGACAAACTGCCTTTCAAGGCAAACATGTGTCACTCATCAGAATTCGACAAGTGTCCAGCCTCGGGATTCGAGCCGAGATATGACGAGATAAAGGACAAGCATGGGCCGCATTGCCTACGCCAGCTGCCCCCATTTAAGCTGATGTAAAGTTCCATCTACCACAGCTACCCGCATTCTTGCTGACCAGAGTTTTGACCCGACACACTGCCACGTAGTTGTACTGCTTTCAAGGAGACCTTGCAGCAAGTACAGTCCTCGCCGACAGGAGTCAACATCAGCAGCTCTTTTGCCACTTTTGTCAGCTATTGTCTGGTCTAGGACTTTGTGCCCATGATTGTAATCGGGGGGAACTTGGGCTATAAGTAGCCACATCATTTCATTGTAAGAAGGTGGAAGGGGAATATACTGCTAGGGAACCATTGTAGCTATGCGTTTGCTTCTAAATACAAGACACGTACTTGGCTCTGCTTACTGTCTTCATTTTGTATGCTGCCTCTCCTTGTCATTTCTGCCTCATGTTTCTTATTTCATTGCTTACTGTTGTACTGAACTCTGGACTCCAGTATTTGGTGATTAAGTATTCCTGGAATGCATAGATAGAGGATACATAGGATGAATGATAGCTGTAGTTTCTATGGTGTGTTTTGTGTTTAATTGCTGTTAGTAGTGGTGATTGATCGTTGTCGTGCTGCTTATTCCCCCCACCCAACTCCAATCACATTTGGATTCTCTTTCCGCACTTTTATCTCTTTCCCTGCACTCTTAGCTTAAAACACGAAAAACCCACAGGAAGCCGGCCTTCTCCGGAGATTGGCACGGAAGGCATTCCTTCCTTCCGGCCTTTCAATCTGGTGGGCGAATCTGGGCGCATTATACCAAATCTTTTCCTCATGGCAGATTCGTAACCAACAGTTTCTATGGCACGCCCGATGGGACCTGGAAGTTCCCCACCCCAAGACAGAATCGAAGCACTGGTGTTCGCTTCATTGCTGTTAAAAAGCAGAGCACCTGGCAACTCTGCAAGTACCTGAATACTCTCTGAGTCCGTGAAAACCGGTCCGAACGCCTTCATGCAAACGAGAAGGTGGCGGGCAAGGAATCCAGGAAACCAACCCGACCTTTACGAAATCGACATTGCCGCTCCAGGAGAGCGCGTTAGGCTGGCTGATCACCAAGCTCGCATAGAAGAGCCTAAAATCGAAATCGAAGAGGCCGAGGGTGAAGAGCAATCTACATCCTCGGACGGTACCGATACCGAGTACACTACCGGAGGAGAAGAAGACATGGCTGCCCAGCAGAATGATGATGATCTCTTCCCGGCGGTAGACTCTACGGGGCCCTTGGCCCTAGTCGGACAGCAATCTGTGCCCCCCGCTGCCTTAAAGTTCATCCCTACATACGATGGCTACGGCAAGACGGCGTACGAACACATCCAGGACATGCTGGCCCTGGCTGTGCTACATTCTATCACTGACGAGGGTGTGAAGACCCGTCTGCTGGCCCTTTCCCTAAGGGGAAAGCTTCTCTACTGGTGGAGATCACTGCCAGAGGGATCTATCACGGGGTGGCGCCAGCTGGCCGGCAGGCTCGTGAAGGGATGCAACGAGTCTGCTGATCCCTCTTCCTTGTTGCATCAGTTCCAAAGCATTCAACGACACCCCCAAGAGGAGGTGTCGGACTTCAACATCATGTTTGCGAGGTCTTGGAAACGAGTACCTCGCGAACTTCGACCTTCAGCAGGTCAGGCTGCGCATTACTACCTGAGGTCTTTCAACTCAGACATTTGCCTACTGCTGAAGATAGCCCAAATCGACTCATTCCCTGCCCTCTACGAGGCTGCCCGGCAAGCTGAAATGGATATCATTTCCATAGGCAGGCTCCCTCATAGGGTACAACAATCCATTTACCCTGACTTTCCTCAGTCCCAGTACCCATCGGCTTCCGGTGTGATGTCGTCCACTTCAGGACAACAATCCCAGAAGGAATGGAATCCGTCGCCGGTCGTAAACCCTTACGACCCGCCACAAATTCATTATCCTAATCCGCCTCCTCCGCATTATCCAGCACTCCCAGCTCCCCCGCAGTATGCGCAGTATTCTACACCTCCTCCATTGGCTGCCTTACCTCCGCCAGCTCAGTTGCCGCCTCCGGACAATGATATTCAGAACAAAATCCTCTAGGAGGTACGGGCTTTGGCCTCTGGATATCACACCATGTCCAACGACATGACTATACTGAAGAAGAAACAGGCCCAGATGGACCTTGTTCAAGGAGGCCATATCCTCCTCCGGCACTGACAAAAGATCAAGCCGCAAAACGGCGAGATTAGAGGCGCCCCCCTACAAGAAATGCTGCCATCGAGGACCAACCTGGTACTTCTGACCAGGTTAACTGGTGCACCACGTGCAACGACCCGCATTCGGAAGAAGACTGCACACTGCACCAGCATTACCTCCAGACTCTGGCGGGCAGCGCCATAGAGGACGAAGAACTTTATATGATCCTGGACGATGAAGGCAACTTCGCCGTTCCAGAAGAAGATCTGGTGCTGCCCCCTGCCAAAGAAGACAAAAAATCTGCTTAAACTGCTGCAAAGCCCTTGAAGGTATACGCCAGAAGAGACAAGGCTCAACCTGCTGGGTTGCCACCTGACAAAAGGCTGTGGCCTTACACAGCCAAGGAGAAAGCTCCCATAGTCAAGCCTCCCGTAGCAAAAGCTCCTGCAGCCAAAGCTCCCGCTGCTCAGCCTCCAGCTGAAAGAAAAGAACAAGCTCAGGAGAAGCTGAGATATTCGTCTCTGACAAAGAGACAGAGAGTTGAAGCCACACAGCAATACAGGACGAAGTATGAGCCAGCAAAGGAAACGGAAGGAGCTAGCACTTCAGGCTACAGCATAGTGGATGAGCTGAAAAGGACCCCCGCAAGAATAAGCATGTATGATGCTCTTCTGCTCCCGGGGCAAGTTGATCTGCTGCAGGAATATCTGAAGAGCATGAAGCATGGCAAGCAGATACAGCCTGCTGTTCTGGTTCAACCCCTGATAGTCTCAACCACTAGGAAGAACAGACCACCTCCCTTCTATCTGTCATTACGGATGCAAGGGTACATAGTACACAACTGTATGGTGGATTCTGGTGCCTCCACGACTGTAATGCCGAGAGCCGTCTGCGACGAAATCGGGATGGAGTATACAAGGAGTAGCCAAGGTGTGCTGCAACTAGACGACACTCCTGTCAAGACAGTCGGTGTCATCAAAGACATCCTGATCCGGCTGCACAAAGCTCTCGACATAGTGGTCATTCAAGAAGTCGTGGTTGTCGACTTGGAACCCTACTTTGGCATGTGTCTCTCCAAGGAATTCACTGCGAAGATGGGAGGGTATCTGTCTCTGGATTACTCGCATATGGAAGTGCCCTTCAAAGGAAGGAGACTGAAGATCTACAACGAAAAGCCTTCCACATTTCTAGTGGAGAAGATACCCGGGGAAGAGTTGCAGGACTGCATGGTTCAGTCGACGGAGGAAGAACCGGTGGTGGTAGACATGACGGAGCAAGCTCTTGAGTTGCTGCAAGTAGAAGATGAGTTCTCCTTGCGGGACTTCAACGCCGTGATCGAGACCGAGCAAGGCTGCTACACCGTCATTCAGCCTGAGAGGCTTGACAAGTCAGCCAAGAGAGAAGTAGGACCTGCATTAGAGAAGTTATGGCAACTTTTCTTTGATGGCGCCCGATGCAAAAATGGCACCGGTGCAGGCGTGCTCTTGGTTTCCCCGACCGGGATCCAGAAGGACTACATCTACAGGCTGGCCTGGATCTGTATCAACAATGCGGCGGAGTACGAAGCCCTGTGCTTGGGTTTGAGAAAAGCGGAGAGACTGGGGATAAAGCATCTGCAGATCTTTGGCGACTCAAAGCTGGTGTGCAACCAAATTACGAACAAGTGCGCCTCCAAGAAGCACTATCTCAAGGCGTACCGTAATCGGGTCTGGGACCTGATGGAGTCATTCGACTCGTTGAATGTCAGAGCCATATCACGTGAGAAAAACAAGCACACTGACATTCTGGCGTCTGTTGGAGCCAGGTACGTTTCGGCTGATGACACTGTCAAGAAGCCGAAGCCGGTCCGTACCATCTATAGGCCTTCTGTGCCTGATAAAGACACCCACTGGCAGGTGTTTGACTGTGACGAGGTGATCGTCACGTTTTTGGTTACCGAAGCGTGTTCAATTGAAGGTAGAGACCATTATGATGAGCAATATGAGGGGTTGATACAGTTAAAAAATAATCATGTCCCAAAAGGACTGATTACATTAGAAAGTCTCTTTGATCAGAATGACAGAGCAATATTTCACAGGATCAAAGTAGACCCCAAGCAGTACGTCGACCTGGAGCTTGAACTTGGAAAGACAATTAAGGTCGGGATGGACTGCACCAAAGAGGAACTCAAGCAGATCAGATCATTATGCCGAGAGTTCCCAGACATAGTAGCCTGGTGCTACCAGGACTTGAAGGGGTATGACAGACAGATAATCCAGCATACTATTGAGCTAGAAGATGGTGCAAAACCATTCCGGCAGAAGCAAAGGGCTGTAAATCCAAAGATCGAAGCCATGATGAAGGCCGAGCTCCTGAAGATGCTGGAAGCCAAGATCATCTACCCCATCAAGCATTCATCCTGGGTTGCGAACTTGGTCCCCGTGAGGAAGAAGAATGGAGACATTCGTCTCTGTGTAGATTTCAGAAATCTGAACCAAGCCTCGCTGAAGGACCATTACCCGCTTCCCCAAATCGATCAGATCCTCCACATAGTTGCTGGAGCGTAGAGATTCAACCTCCTAGATAGATTTTCTGGGTACAACCAGATCTGGGTCAAAGATGAGGACCAGCATAAGACAACGTTCGCCACCAAATGGGGAACGTTCGCCTATCAGCGCATGCCCTTCAGCTTATCCAATGCTGGCGCCACATTCCAGAGAACCATGGACTTGGCCTTCCGAGAGCTGCTTAACAAGATCATTGTCATCTACTTGGATGACATGACTGTATTCTCTCACAAAAGAGAAGATCATGTTCCCCACCTGCGGCAGATATTTGAGAGATGTCGTGAATTCGGTATCTCCATAAACTCGAAGAAATCAGTCTTTGCGGTAAGAGAAGGTAAGCTGCTGGGACATGTCATCTCCGAGAAAGGCCTTGCAGTGGATCCTGACAGAGCAGAAGCCCTCCTCCGCTTGCCCGCTCCGGTTGACAAGAAAGGGCTACAGTCCTTCGGCCAAATCAACTTCGTAAGAAAGTTCATACCGGACTTCGCACAAGTGATGAAACCCATGGCCGAGCTGCTGAAAAAGAACGCCGAATTCTTATGGACTGACGAGAGGAGGCAGGCCTTTAAGGAGATCAAGGCCAAATTAGCACAAGCTCCGATGTTGATAAACCCGGATTACTCCAAGGACTTCATCCTGTACGCGGTGGGAGAGCCCGAGAGTTACGCCGCAGTCCTGACACAGAAGGGAGACGATGGCGAAGAGCGGCCCATAGCGTTCTTAAGCCAGGTGATTCAACCGCACGAGGAAAAGTACAATTTTATTGAGCGGCAGGTTCACGCGGTCATGAAGTCTCTCCGAAAGTTCAGGCACTTCGTCTCCCGAGCCGGACAAGCTGTCTTCGTGATACACCCGGACGTCCGAAACTTCATCATCCAAGGGGAGCCGGGTCACAAGAGAGCAGGATGGATTGCCAAGATCCAGGAGTTCGACATCGAGGTGCGGCCAACAAAGCTTATCAGAGGCCGAGCCTTGTGCCAGGAGCTGGCCCGAAGCGCTGCAGTCGAGATATTTGCCTGTGAGTGGGAAGATCCGACAACAACTACCAACCTAGCCAACTCCTTACCAGAGGAGAGTGACTGGATAGATGACCTGGTGAGGTATTTTTGCACCGGGAGATGTCCAGACCACCTAAATGCCTCACAAAGGAGGTTTCGGCTAGGTGCATTGAAATACACTCTTCGCCCCGAGGGGCTTTACTTCAAGAACATTGACGACATCCTGTTGCGGTGCGTCAAGAAAACCGACCAACCCAGGGTCCTCGGAGAATTTCACTCCGGGATGCCTGGGGGTCACCATTCTGCGAGGCCTACGGCCTTAAAAATAATCAGAGCTGGGTACTATTGGCCCACTCTCTTCACAGACGCACATGCGGTCTGTGCAAAATGTGACAAATGTCAGAGATTTGCTGGCAGAAACAGAAAAGCACCCCTGCCCCTCCACGGTTCGCAGGCGCTATACTCACGGAGTACACCTGCAAGTACGACATCTATCACAAAATGTCTTCTAATTACTACCCGCAGGGGAACGGCTTGGCCGAGTCTACTAACAAGAATCTACTGAAAATCATCAGAAGGACAGTAGAGAAAAACAAGAGGACTTGGCACCTACTCCTGAACCGGGCGCTGTGGGCGGACAAAATAGGCTTCAAAAAGTCTATCAAGACATCCCCCTACGCGCTCGTGTACGGCAAGGAGGCAGTCTTGCCAACCCACATCGAAATTCCCGCTCTCTGGATGTTGGATGAGGAGAGAGGCAACGGGGATCCGGTGGACGCCAGATTGTGCCAGCTGTTGCAGTTAGAGGAAGACAGAGAGAAAGCATACCAGGCCTTCACCAAACATGCTGAAGCAACCCAAGGCTGGTTTGCAAAAGGCACCACCGCCCGAGTTTTCAAAATCGGGGACCTAGTGCTGAAGTGGGACTCGCTGAAGGCAAAGCCGGGAAATCACGGCAAATTTGACGCCCTCTGGAAGGGTCCCTATCAGATTGCCCGGGTGAATCAGTTCAACGCATTTGTGCTCCGGGATATGGAGGGACAACTTCTCCCCATTCCCGTCGACGGGTTCCACCTCAAAATTTATCACCTCTGAAGGCACCCAATGGGTCCTTCCTTGTACAGTTTTCCCTTCTGTATTTTTAGTTTTCAGAATGTACATATTCAGCATTCAGTTTTTTAGTTTTCAAGAGCCCAAGTAGAACTTAAAGCAAACCCCGACTTCGCAGCGAAGTCGGGTATCGCTCCTTGGATTGTGCGAAGTTCGAAAGAAAGCAGCTGACCAAAGGGGCAAAAAATTCGGCTAATTTTGGGTGCGCAACCCGACTTCGCAGCGAAGTCGGGCTGCGCATCGTCTTGGGAGCGCAGTCGGGAAGCAGGAAGCAGAAAAATGGTTGTGTCAAACCAGACTGTGCAACTTTTTGGAGCGAAGTCTGACTGCGCAGTCAAACATGGGCGAAGTCGGAGTGCGCTCATTTTTTGGGCGAAGTCCGAGTGCGCCCTCAATTTTGGGCGCAGCCTGAATAACCCATCACGGAAAACATGAAAAATTCTAAGTGTGGGCCCAGAGCGCAGTACGACACAGTGCGAAGTTGGGTCGCGTCTCGGTTTGAAATCATGGGCCAGAAATTCTTCCTTGAAAGGTGTGCCCAGACGACGATGATGACGTCATCAAAGGCACGAATTCCAAATGTTGTTTAATGATTGCGCGACTTTCAAGAATGACGTCATTAAGAAAGCAAGGCGCATTAGGACCAACTGCAACTTGGGTGCGCTTTTCAAAATTAAACCCATGCGCGGCCGCCAAAATATTATAACGCTTCCACCAACTTCGAGTTAACCACCTTAACTCCCTCCCTCGCGCCATTAATGCTGAAATCCTTGCCTAGAAAAGGGGCCCTGGCATACTCAGAAAATTCAGATTGTCGAAGCTGACTCCGAGACTGCAAAGCGCAGAACTGAGAAATCAGAAGTCGTAATTCTCTGTCGCTGCCAATTCTAACGGAGAAAATGGACAAGGGGAAAGCGCCCGTACAGGCGCAATCCAGTGACGAAGGGCGCGAAGCTGAGGAACAGACTGAATCAAGCGCTCATGAGAGCAAAGTGCCGCAGGAGCAGGAAAGGAGAACCCGGACGAAGAGAAGTCGAGGGCAAATTCCGCCACCACCCGTCAATCACCTGGCCGGGTACAAAGACGGCTCTTTCTCCATCAGCCTCACCAAATTGCGGCCGAATATCGCAAAGTGGGCAGACAAGGTTTCGCCTTCACATCATGTCGGGGCTGCATATAAATCGAACCTGTACTGGTTCTTGTGCCCTCCTACCCACCAGTGCCCCGAGTTGATTGAAGCAATTGTAGAATATTACAAGCCAGCTGCCCGGCAAGTCTGCGACAACAAGGGAAAAGTGCTGTTCACACTCTTCAGGGAGAGCGTCCAGCCAGCGTTCGCCCCGGGGCTTCAGTACGAACCCGGCGCAATTGTTAGAAGGATTAATCTGGATGAGCAGACTAGCAGATTCACGCAGACCAAGCGGATGAGAGATTTCCTCAACTCAGAGCTGAAGACTCCGCTGGCAGTCGGACAGTGGCCGACAGGCCCCATACCCCTGGACAGGTTCGAGAACAAATACATATACATCATCCTGGCCTTGGTACTCGGTTGTGATTCCGACAAAGTGGTACTCCCGTACCAGCTGGCGCTGGCAGAATGTATCCTGCATGGGGAGTTTTACGACTCAGCGCAAAAGAGTGGGAAGCGCCCCATTTTCGTTGACTGGGCAGACTGGCTGGCGTACGCCATTCATTCGAGCCTGGTCAGACTGCAGCAGAAGCAGTTGACGGAATTCCGGTTCAGTTCGTTCCTCGCATGGCTGTGCCTTTACCACATGCACTACCGGATGAAAGTTCCTGACTTGAAACGGGTAAATGAAAAAGGTGAGCCGCTACCCGTGTACGAGTGGACCGAGATCCTGTACAGAAAAGGGTCGTTCTATGAGTTTAATTTTAAATTTCTGTGCATGGTCATGGGGCTGTTCAATCGTAAGGCATCCCGCCCGCCGGAGGTCATGACAAGCATTCTAAGGAACCACAATTACGGGGATACCTTTCCGCTGACGCAGGGGATCGTGGTCAGAATCTACGGATTCAAGGGGAAGCCGTTCCTGCTGCCCTACTTCTGCACTGACCACCAGTTCGGGATGGAGATTGCGCGACAGATGGACTATGTCGAAGAAGAGTTCGGCCAGGGCAAAAAGAAAGGCCATATTTTTCAGTACCCTATCACCTGGGCGAACACCCGAGTTTTCGAGATCGGACAGCACGTCTATCTCGAACAGGAGCTCATCGACATGGGTCTAATAATGCTGCCGCAGCGCTCGAAGTACGACCCAATTGGGGTCAGGGGTAAATTCACGCACATCTGCCCCCGAGCAGAGATTATGCAGGAAAGAGGAAATAGAACAGGCGCAGACCTGGAATGGCACATCGAGCAGATGCAATCATGGCCTCCATGGCATGATTTTTACTGCGAGGAAGTGGCCTATGACCCTGAGCGGAACCCGGATCACCGATTGGAATCTACGGGCTTCAAAAAATTCCTCGCCAAGGTGGCGTCCCTCAACTGGCAAAATGACAAAGTCGTCGAATGCTGGAAGATGAGATGTCGCACGCAGCACGACAAATCCAACCGGAAAACGCTGGTCGTTGATGATGAGTTTTCGGCGCTATATGATCAATACGCTGACACGTGGCGACCTTTCGAATTTCGAAATTGCGTCCCCCAAGGCGCAAGGAAAAGGTATACAAGGAGGCTCCCGTCCTAGCAATCGTCGACTCCAGCAACTTCCAGCGCAACTCCGACAAGCAGTCAAGTGGGCCCGATGCAGCCTGTAGCTCCTGACCGTTCAAAACCCCGCCAGCGCCACCCACTCAGCCTCATCCGTTAAAAACCCCGCCAGCGCCACCCACTCAGCCGCCCGCTTCCCCTAGGACCCGGTCGCCCTTAAAAGCGGCCACTCCTTTTGGAATCCCTCCTACTTCGCTGTTTGCAGGGAAGATGCCGCAGCAAGATCCAATGCTGGAAGACCTGGACTTTATGAGCGAACAGCTGCAGAGCGCGGATGACCAACCTTTGGCAGCAAGGGCCGCAGGATGTTCCGCCTCATTCCTCCAGGGCGTCAAACGGAGGAGAGCCGAGGAGATAGCTGCCCCGGTAAAGCGTACCAAGTATGACTTGGACAGGAGAGTGCTTACAACTGAGAAGCTGATTCCAAAAGTGAAGAAGCCTCTCCGGGAAATGATCGAGGTGGACTATGAGCACCAAGTCAAGGAGAAGGGCTTCGATGACATAAATGAGGAGCAGGAAATCAACGGCATTCGCCGCAGAACCAATAATCTCCTTGTCAAGCGGCTTGAGACCCAGGAGGCGCTGTTTCAGCTGCAGAACTGTGCCAGACAGCTAGAAGAAGATCTGGCTAGGGCCACCGCGCAGCTGGGGTCTGCACAACAGGAGATAGACGAACTGAAAGCCCAGCTGGCCGCCTCTCAGCAGGAAGCCGCAGCGCAGAAACAGACAGCCGAGCAGCTGTCAGAAGAGAAAAGGGCAGCGTTGGAGCAGGTTTCTCAGCTCCAGGATTCGTTGAAACAGGCATAGTCGTAGCTTGAAGAGAAAACATCACAGACGGCGGCGTTTTCAAAGAACAGAGTTAAGGAGATGCGGGCTGGCCTGCTGCAGGGTTGCAAGCCCAACGTTGTTAAATCCATATTGGTCCTAGATTTCGCGTCCAGGATCGAAGAAGTATCTGCCCAGGGAAAGCCTGTGGTAGAGGAGGCCGAACACCAGGCGAGGCAATGGCTAAACCTGGCTATGAAACTTGAGGAGTTTGAGCGCAAAGGCCTCCAACTTCCCCCGATGTCCCAACTTGCCTCAGAGTGGGCAGATGCAAGGGTGATCTTGCATATTTATTTTGATAAGACAGAGAAGGAAAGAACTTCCAAAAAGATGCTGGACGCATTAGAACATGAAATGAGCATTTGCCTGGCCCCCTTTCAAACTCTGTCCGAACACGGGTGCCCGAGCTACGTCAAGGATGGCGAGTTTCTGACCCTTGAGCAGGTAAAGCAGAATTGGCTATCTTTCGAGGCAGACACAACAGAAATTGATAGCTGGGTAGAGCCAGTCCAAGAAGCTCAGGTCACCCAGATGGTGTCGAAATACTGCAAAATCAACTCCACCCTTAAGGAGTTGGGAAAAAAATACAACACCATCGACCTGCATGTAGGTGCTGCATTCCACGCAGCACTAAGAGAGGTCAGCGACCTAGGGCCCTTCCAAGCGACAGTGCGGGACCAAGCCAAGGCTGCATATGAACGCATCCGCGAGCGAGAGGCCGACAGTGAAGAACCTTCAGGATCAGATGGAGAAACAGAAGAGGCAACGGCCAAAAGCGAACCTGAAGAAGAGCAGTTGCCCGGAAGGAAGCCGTCAGAGCAACAGAAGGCAGGGGAAGGGAGTTCCTCTGCGCCCAAGGGATGAAGGCCTAGTTCTTTGCATCGTGGCGAACTCGACACCCCGCGAGCCGCCAGGAATGTTGCCACATTTTGCACGGGGTGCCATGTTTTCAAAATTTGTAAGTGTGCTGCTCTTCCTTCCCTCCTCTTTCTTCCCTTTCTCCATCTTTCCTTTTCCCCTTTCCTGCAGTTTCATTCCCCCCTTTTTTCCCTTGTACTTCCCCCAGTCAAGTTCCCAAAACTGAGCAAGTGTTCCCTGAAAAATTCTAAGTGTCAGGGCGCAACCCGACTTCGCAGCGAAGTCGGGGTGCGCCCTCAAGTCGGTGCGCACTAGGGAATGCGAAGTGCGAAAGCAGGAAATAGATGAGCAGAATTTGACTAAGTGTGGGAGCGCAACCCGACTTCGCAGCGAAGTCGGGGTGCGCTCTTCTTCCTGTGCGCACTTGGGAAAGCAGTGTGCAGAAAATCAGCTAAGTGCTGGGGCGCAACCCGACTTCGCAGCGAAGTCGGGGTGCGCTCCCCTTTTGGTGCGCAGTCCGAACAACGGCAAAATCAGCTTAAGTACCGGTGCGCAACCCGACTTCGCAGCGAAGTTGGAGTGCGCCCTTTGACCGGTGCGCAGTTGGGCAAGATTTGTCAAGCAAGCCAGAAATTGGCTAAGGCACGGAGGCCCTCTCCAACTACGCTGTTTCCCGCCTGCGCTACCCGATGGCGCTTTGATCACGGGCGAAGTTGGACAAACTGCCTTTCAAGGCAGACATGTGTCACTCATCAGAATTCGACAAGTGTCCAGCCTCGGGATTCGAGCCGAGATATGACGGGATAAAGGACAAGCATGGGCCGCATTGCCTACGCCAGATGCCCCCATTTAAGCTGATGTAAAGTTCCATCTACCACAGCTACCGGCATTCCTACTGACCAGAGGTTTGACCCGACACACTGCCACGTAGTTGTACAGCTTTCAGGGAGACCTTGCTGTAAGTACAGTCCTCGTCGACAGGAGTCAGCATCAACAGCTCTTCTGCCGCTTTTGTCAGCTATTGTCTGGTCTGGGACTTTGTGCCCATGATTGTAATCGGGGGGAACTTGGGCTATAAGTAGCCACATCATTTCATTGTAAGAAGGTGGAAGGGGAATATACTGCTAGGGAACCATTGTAGCTGTGTGTTTGCTTCTAAATACAAGACACATACTTGGCTCTGCTTACTGTCTTCATTTTGTATGCTGCCTCTCCTTGTCATTTCTGCCTCATGTTTCTTATTTCATTGCTTACTGTTGTACTGAACTTTGGACTCCAGTATTTGGTGATTAAGTATTCCTGGAATGCATAGATAGAGGATACATAGGATGAATGATAGCTGTAGTTTCTATGGTGTGTTTTGTGTTTAATTGTTGTTAGTAGTGGTGATTGATCGTTGCCGTGCTGCTTATTCTCCCCACCCAACTCCAATCACATTTGGATTCTCTTTCCGCACTTTTATCTCTTTCCCTGCACTCTTAGCTTAAAACACGAAAAACCTACAGGAAGCCGGCCTTCTTCGGAGATTGGCACGGAAGGCATTCCTTCCTTCCGGCATTTCAATTTGGTGGGCGAATCTGGGCGCATTATACCAAATCCTTTCCTCATGGCAGATTCGTAACCAACAATAACCATGGTAAAGGTTTGAGATCTAACCAACTCAGAAGTCTCATCATTTACATTGTGCTAAACACACTAAAATATCTATGATAGAATTCTTCAACGAAATCTAAGAAACATAACAAAAGAAACAAAATACTTTAATTTATATTATTTAAACTTTAATTTTATTCCGGCTGCAAAGTGGAGTTTAGTGGCAAAGACCAAATCATGAGTTTTGAGAAACTCCTTTGGCATGGCGGGAGATGATGCCACAACAGTTGGGACGGAACCCAAGCGTAGGAACATAATGGGTCCGTATTTCTTTGCCCAATCTGCCAGAGTTCGATGAGGGAGGTTTCCCAATTGATGAAGATTTCCGAGTACAAGCCATGGGCGTGATCCTGGACGCGCGATTCCAATCTCTTGATGACTAAAATCTAAGTGAAAATGAAAATCACCATTGATATTGTTAACAACTCTGGTAGAGAACTCTCAATTGGTGCCATGCTCATGTTGATTTTGTTTCAAATGTCAAGCCAACTCAAAGGTTCAATAAAGTGCAGGAGGGTGAGGTTAATTTAACGGCGAATTTTAAATTAATTAAAAAAAATACAACGGTGGCGGACATCCTCTTAGCCATGGTGGGGGCTGCAGAATGGCGCACTTCTTTTTTGGTATATTTTAATTGTAGTGAGATATTTCATCTGTTAAACCTTTTATCAATTGAGAATTAGGTACAAACTTTCTTGTTTTTAGAAGTGATGGTGCATTAGTTTTTGCTGGGCCAGCCGAGTCCCCACGTTCGGATTCGTGAGTCGGACTCAGACTCGGCCGAGTCCAGGGAAAGAAAACGAGTCCGAGTGGACTTGGCGCGGCTAAGCCCACTCGGACGCCTACTCAAACTCGGACTTGGCTGAGTACTCGGAAGTCCGGTCAAGTCTAACAACAGAGATCAGATGTGATCTTTAGTGCGCCTTCCTACTCTAATTCGTACACTACTTGTATTCATCAAGGAAAAGGGGGATTGAGATTTTGTAGGAAAGTAAATGTGTGGGAAAAGTAAATTTGCAGAAAGTAAAATCTAAGCTAAGGAGGCGATGCGCCAAGATCTAAACCTCTTTTGTGCACAATGAACTAAATGAACACATTCATCGCCTGCTAACAGCTAGAAAGTGAACACGGTTTTGATCCACATCCAAGCATTCAAACAGACAAAAGAAGTAGGGCTGAGTGAAATTAGTCATAACTTCTTCATATATGCAATAAGATTACAAAGATGCGAGACCAAAAGAAGCTTGATGCTCTTTAGCAAAACTACTCAAGGCTCAAGTCTAGGTTATGCACAAAAGAGAAAAATGAAAGGAAAAGATTACAAGGCCAGATACTAGGCATGAGCAGTCATTCTCTGATACTTTACAATGCCGCTGATACTACTATTTATACCCAAAACTGAGGCTTAGCCTCAAAAGTTGTATAGAATTCAAAATATTCCTTCTTGGATTGAGTGAGGGATGGGTCCGCATTCAATGTTGACGGGCTCAAGTTCTCTAGATCTAGAGCCATTAATGCTAGAGGGATTTGAGACCTCTGGGTTAGGATCTTTCGTCAATATTGCCAAGTATCTTTACCAATTTTTTTCCAGATAACAAGTGCAAGATTTATATGCAATCAATGTCATTGGGCTCGTGGTCTCTGAAACTGGAGCTTCCACTGCAACCGTTGGTAATGTGCGAACTGTTTCCTTGTAATGTCGAGCTTGCAATAAAAGCACCTGTTTGCCATGGTGGTTTTTTGAACGAGGGAGGTTGATTACAAAGCTTGCTGCCGTCGCCAACTTTCAAATTTGAGGCCTGCTAGGTTGGATGGTTTCCTTCTTGACTAAACAGCTAGTGGAGCTCCTCCAGGTCTCTTTTTAATCTGCGTGGGTCGTCGGATTGGGCTTGGGTTAGTAGTAGATAGCCTGTGCGGTTGCCACTTGTCCAAGTCTTGACCAATGGCGGAAGTCTCTTTTGTAGCCGTTCTTGACAACTTTGAGAATTGGCGTGGTCTGTTGGATGAAGAATCAATGACCCACGCACGCGACTTTGAAATCCTCCCTCCGTTTGCTTTTGCCACGAAAATGCACTTTTCGTAGATATGGAAGATCAATGATGCTCGTGATTTTGCTTTGTCGTCGATCACTTCGCTTTTTGGGGATAACGTCCGTCATTGGATAAACTTGATCAATGGGCTGTGCAGATTTACCCTCTACCGCTTCCACCGCTTGAATTGAATTTAAGCCCTTTACCTTTAAGAAAAGAATCCCCTCACCTTTAAAAGGAATTTTTGCAGCCTTCTTAGTGTCTCGAGCCAACGTCTACCGTTGATCGACGATCAATCGGTCCATAGGATGTCAAAACTTTGTCAGACCCCTCCACGTAGCAAAACTAACGCCTGTTGTAGATTTGAAGATCGACGACGCGCGTCATCTCCGCTCTTTCCCTCCACGGGTCACCTTCTGCTGAGGCCGTCTTGCAAATGTTGGCTAAGGAAACCATCTTTTATTTTGTGTAGTGAATTTGCACTACAGTTATGGCCACTCATATGGGATCTTCAGCTTGCTGAAGATAAAGAATCCTAGAAAAATTTCAGCCTTATCCATGGGCGTAGGGTCAAAAATGGAAGAATGGAAGAAGAAATGAAGAAAGAATGGGAAAAAATGGAACAAAAGATGCAGGGGTTACCGAGGGGGAAGTTCATCTATCAAGGCCTTGTTGGTTACGAATCTGCCATGAGGAAAGGATTTGGTATGATGCGCCCAGATTCGCCCACCAGATTGAAAGGCCGGAAGGAAGGAATGCCTTCCGTGCCAATCTCCGGAGAAGGCCGACTTCCTGTGGGCTTTTAGTGTTTTAAGCTAAGAGTGCAGGGAAAGAGATACAAATGCGGAAAGAGAATCCAAATGTGATTGGAGTTGGGTGGGGGGAATAAGCAGCACGACAACGATCAATCACCACTACTAACAACAATTAAACACAAAACACACCATAGAAACTACAACTATCATTCATCCTATGTATCCTCTATCTATGCATTCCAAGAATACTTAATCACCAAATACTGGAGTCCAAAGTTCAGTACAACAGTAAGCAATGAAATAAGAAACATGAGGCAGAAATGACAAGGAGAGGCAGCATACAAAATGAAGACAGTAAGCAGAGCCAAGTATGTATCTTGTATTTAGAAGCAAACGCACAGCTACAATGGTTCCCTAGCAGTATATTCCCCTTCCACCCTTTACAATGAAATGATGTGGCTATTTATAGCCCAAGTTCCCCCGATTACAATTACGGGCACAAAGTCCCAAACCAGACAATAGCTGACAAAAGCGGCCGAAGAGCTGCTGATGCTGACTCCTGTCGGCGAGGACTGTACTTGCAGCAAGGTCTCCCTGAAAGCTGTACAGCTACGTGGCAGTGCGTGCGGTCAAACCTCTGGTCAGCAGGAATGCGGGTAGCTGCGGTAGATGAAACTTCTCATCAGCTTAAATAGGGGCAGCTGGCGTAGGCAGTGCAGCCCATGCTTGTCCTTTATCCCGTCACATCTTGGTCCGAATCCCGGGGCTGAACACTTGTCAGATTCTGGTGAGTGACACGTGTCTGCCTTGAAAGGCAGTTTGTCCAACTTCGCCCAGGATCAGAGCGCTGTCGGGTGGCGCAGATGGGGAACAGCGCAGTTGGGGAGGGCCTCCGTGCCTTAGCCATATTCTGGCTTGCTTGATGAATCTTGACCAACTGCGCACCGGTCAAAGGGCGCACCCCGACTTCGCTGCGAAGTCGGGTTGCGCACCGGTACTTAGCTGATTTTCCCGCTGTTCGGACTGCGCACTAAAAGGGGAGTGCACCCCGACTTCGCTGCAAAGTCGGGTTGCACCCCAACACTTAGCTGATTTTCTGCACACTGCTTTCCCAAGTGCGCACAGGCAGAAGAGCGCACCCCGACTTTGCTGCAAAGTCGGGTTGCGCTCCCACACTTAGTCAATTTCTGCTCCATTTCATCCTGCCTTCGCATTTCGCATCCCCTATCGCGCTCGGACTTGAGGGCGCACCCCGACTTCGCCGTGAAGTCGGGTTGCGCCTCGACACTTAGAATTTTTCAGGGAACACTTGCTCAGTTTTGGGAACTTAACTGGGGGAAGTACAAGGGTAAAAAGGGAGGAATGAAACTGCAGGAAAGGGGAAAAGGAAAGATGGAGAAAGGGAGAAAGAGGAGGGAAGGAAGAGCAGCACACTTACAGATTTTTGAAAACATGGCACCCCGTGCAAAATGTGGCAACATTCCTGGCGGCTCGCGGGGTGTCGAGCTCGCCTCGACGCAAAGAACCAGGCCTTCATCCATTGGGTGCAGAGGAAATTCCTTCCCCTGCTTTCCGCGGCTCTGATGGCATCTCCCCGGGCAACCGTTCTTCAGGATCACTTCCGGCAGTTGCCTCTTCCGTTTCTCCTTCTGAACCTGAAGGTTCTTCGCTGTCAGCTTCCCGCTCGCGGATGCGTTCATATGCAGCCTTGGCTTGGTCCCAGACTGCTACTTGGAAGGGCCCTAGGTCGCTGACCTCTCTTAGTGCTGCGTGGAATGCAACAACTGCATGCAGGTCGATGGTGTTATATCTTTTTCCCAACTCCTTAAGGGAGGAGTTGATTTTGCAGTATTTTGACACCATCTGGGTGACCTGAGCTTCTTGGATCGGTTCTGCCCAGCTATCAATTTCTGCTGTGTCTGCCTCAAAAGACAACCAATTCTGCTTTACCTGCTCAAGGGTCAGAAACTCGCCATCCTTGACGTAGCTCGGGCACCCGTGTTCGGACAGAGTGTGAAAGGGGGCCAGGAAAATGCTCATTTCATGTTCTAATGCGTCCAACATTTTCCTGGCAGTTCTTATCTTCTCTCGTCTTATCAAAATAAATATGCAAGGTTACCCTTGCATCTGCCCACTCGGAGGCAAGTTGGGACATCGGGGAAATCGGAGGCCTTTGCGCTCAAACTGCTCAAGTTTCATAGCCAGGTCTAGCCATTGCCTCGCCTGGTGTTCGGCCTCCTCTACCACAGGCTTTCCCTGGGCAGATACTTCTTCGATCCTGGACACGAAATCCAGGACCGATACAGATTTGACAAGATTGGGCTTGCATCCTTGCAGCAGACCAGCCCGCATCTCCTTAACTTTGTCCTTTGAAAAGGCCGCCGCATGTGATGTTTTCTCTTCAAGTTGCGACTGCGCCTGTTTCAACGAAACCTGGAGCTGAGAAACCTGCTCCAGCGCTACCCTTTTCTCCTCTGACAGCTGCTCGGTTGTCTGTTTCTGCGCTGCGGCCTCCTGCTGAGAGGCGGCCAGCTGGGCTTTCAGCTCGTCTATCTCCCGTCGTGCAGATCCCACCGCGCGATGGCCCTAGCCAGATCTTCCTCCAACTGCCTCGCGCTATTCTGCAGCTGAAACAACGCCTCCTGGGTCTCAAGCCGCTTGACGAGGAGATTATTGGTTCTGCGGCAAATGCCGTTGATTTTTTGCTCCTCATTTATGTCATCAAAGCTTTTCTCCTTGACTTGGTGCTCATAGTCCGCCTTGGTCATTTCCTGGAGAGGCTTCTTCACTTTTGGGATCAATTTCTCAGTTGTAAGCACTCTCCTATCCAAGTCGTACTTGGTATGCTTTACTGGGGCGGCTATTTCCTCGGCCCTTCTGCGCTTGACGCCCTGAATGAAAAAGGCGAAACCCGTCGAGGCTCTTACTGCCAGAGGCTGGTCATCTGCGATCTGCATGAAGTCGAGGTCTTCCAGCATCTGGTCCTGTTGCGGCATTTTTCCTGCAAACAACGAAGTGGGAGGTATTCCAGAAGGAGTGGCCGCTTTTGGAGGCGACCGGGTGCTAGGGGAAGAGAGCGGCTGAGTGGACGGCGCAGGCGGGGTTTTGAACAGATGAGGTGAGCGGCGCGGCGATGTATGTGCAGCTTCAACACTGGCCGCGAGCGAGGGTTCCAGGGTTTGGTTGAGAGACTGGAAGGCGTTAGGGTCTTGGGCAAACTGGTTGAAAGAATAGGGGCTGTTGGATGGTTGGACAGTCTGGGAAGAAGAAGACGCAGCTACGGCTTGCCTTGATGAAATGGGGGATGGCGTTACGGCAGGGCTGACTGAGACTTTGGGGAGCGGGGAAGTGGACGTACCTGCGGGCTTCGCCTGAGCCGCTGTTCGAGGGACGCCTTCAACCCGAGCTTTTGCTTCTGCTTCAGGGCTGTCCAGCGAGACAATTTCTGGCGCAGCTGTCTCTGTCTGTGCCGCGGCTGGCTGTTGCACAGGTTCCTTAGGCCGTTTGGCCTTTTCACCCTTCTTCTTTTCTTCTGGCGCTGTGGATGCTTCGAAAGCAGGAGATGAGATTGGGGCGGCAGGCAGTGATGTCCCCATGGTAAACTTGTACCTGGGTCTAGCTGGAAGAATGCCTGCCGCAACCGGTTTGCTAGCTGGTAGCGCAGGTGTTTTTTCTGCTTGAGGGGCCACCTCAGGGGTTGACCTTTCTGACCCTTGTGCCCGTTCGGGTGCTGCTTCTGGAGCTGAAGGCTGCATTGGGCCCACTTGACTGCTCGTTGGCGTTGCGCTGGAAGTTGCGGGAGTTGACGATTGCTGGGATGGGGGCCTCCTTGTATACCTTTTCCTAGCGCCTCGGGGAACGCAATTTCGAAATTCGAAAGGCCGCCACGTGTCAGCGTATTGATCATATAGCGCTGAAAACTCATCATCAACGACTAGCGTTTTCCGGTTGGATTTGTCGTGCTGCGTGCGGCATCTCATCTTCCAGCATTCGACGACTTTGTCTTGTTGCCAGTTGAGGGGCGCCACCTTGGCGAGAAATCTTTTGAAGCCCGCAGAATCCAAACGATGATCCGGGTTCTGCGCTGGGTCGTATGCCACCTCCTCGCAGTAAAAATCATGCCATGGAGGCCATGATTGCATCTGCTCGATGTGCCACTCCAGGTATGCGCCTGTTCTGTTGCCTCTTTCCTGCATAATCTCTGCTCGGGGGCAGATGTGCGTGAATTTACCCCTGACCCCAATTGGGTCATACTTCCAGCGCTGCGGCAGCATTATTAGACCCATGTCGATGAGTTCTTGTTCGAGGTAGACGTGTTGTCCGATCTCGTAAACTTGGGTATTCGCCCAGGTGATGGGATACTGAAAGATATGGCCTCTCTTTTTGCCCTGGCCGAACTCCTCTTCGACATAGTCCATTTGTCACGCAATCTCCCTCCCGAACTGGTGGTCAGTGCAGAAGTAGGGCAGCAGGAACGACTTTCCCTTGAATCCGTAGATTCTGACCATGATGCCCTGCGTCAGCCGGAAGGTATCCCCGTGATTGTGCTTCCTTAGAATGCTTGTCATGACCTCCGGCGGGCGGGATGCCTTACGATTGAACAGCCCCATGACCATGCACAAAAATTTAAAATTAAACTCGTAGAATGACCCTTTTCTGTACAGGATCTCGGTCCACTCGTACACGGGCATCACCTTTTTCATTTACCCTCTTCAAGTCAGGAACTTTCATCCGGTAGTGCATATGGTAAAGGCACAGCCATGCGAGGAACGAACTGAACCGGAATTCCGTTGTCTGCTTCTGCTGCAGTCTGACCAGGCTCGAATGAATGGCATACGCCAGCCAGTCTGCCCAGTCGAAGAAAATGGGACGCTTCCCACTTTTTGCGCTGTAGAGTCGTAAAACTCCCCATGCAGGATACATTCTGCCAGCGCCAGCTGGTACGGGCGTACCACTCTGTCAGAATCGCAGCCGAGGACCCACACCAGGATGATGTAAATGTACTTGTTCTCGAACCTGTGTAGGGGTATGGGGCCTGTCGGCCACTGTTCGGCTGCCAGCGGAGTCTTCAGCTCTGAGTTGAGGAAATCTCTCATCCGCTTGGTCTGCGTGAATTTGCCGGTTTGCTCTTCCAGATTAACCCTTCTGACAATTGCGCCGGGTTCGTACTGAAGCCCCGGGGCGAACGCTGGCTAGACGCTCTCCCTGAAGAGAGTGAGCAGTATTTTTCCCTTATTGTCGTAGACTTGCCGGGCGGCTGGCTTGTAATATTCTACAATCGCTTCAATCAGCTCCGGGCACTGGTGAGTAGGAGGGCACAAGAACCAGTACAGGTTCGATTTATACGCTGCCCCGACATGGTGTGAGGGCGAAACCTTGTCTGCCCATTTTGCAATATTCGGCCGCAGTTTGGTGAGGCTGATGGAGAAAGAGACGTCTTTGTACCCGACCAGGTGATTGATGGGCGGCGGCGGAATTTGCCCAACTACGCACCTCTTTGTCCGGGTTCTTCTTTTCTGCTCCTGCGGCACTTCGCTCTCATGAGCGCTTGACTCAGTCTGTTCCTCAGCTTCGGGCTCTGCGTCACTGGATTGCGCCTGTACGGGCGCTTTCCCCTTGTCCATTTTCTCTGTTAGAATGGGCAGAGAGGAAATTACGGCTTCTGGCTTCTCAGTTCTGCGCTTTGCAGTCTCGGAGTCAGCTTGATAATATGAATTTTCTGAGTATGCCAGGGTCCTTTTTCTAGGCAAGGTTTGCAGCTTTAATGGCGCTAGGGAGGAAGTTAAGGCGGTTAACTCGAAGTTGGTGGAAGCGTTATAATATTTTGATGACCGTGCATGGGTTTAATCTTGAAAAGCGCACCCAAGTTGCAGTTGGTCCAAATGCGCCTTGCTTTCTTAATGACGTCGTTCTTGAAAGTCGCGCAATCATTAAACATTCTTTGGACCTTGTGCTTTTGATGACGTCATAGCCGCCGTCCTGGCACACCTTTCAAGGGAGAATTTCTGGCCCATGACCGAACTTCGCACCGTGTCGTACTGCGCTCTGGGCCCACACTTAGAATTTTTCATTTTTTTCCGTGACGAGTCATTCAAGCTGTGCCCAAAGTTGGAGGCGCACTCGGACTTCGCCCGAAAAATGAGCGCACTTCGACTTCGCTCATGTTTGACTGCGCAGTCAAATTTCGCCCAAAAGGTTGCGCAGTCTGATTTGACACTTAGCCGTTTTTTTTCTTCCTGTGACGGATTACCCAGGGTGCGCCCGAGAATGGGAGTGCACTCGGACTTCGCCCCAAAAATGGGCGCAATCCGACTTCGCTCAGATTTGCTTGCGCAGTCTGATTTTGACACTTAGCCGTTTTTAGCCTTGCCTTTCCCAACTGCGCTCCCAAGACGGTGCGCAACCCGACTTCGTTGCGAAGTCGGGTTGCGCACCCAGACTTAGCCAAATTACTGCCCCTTTGGTCAGCTGCTTTTCTTTCGAACTTCGCACAATCCAAGGAGCGACACCCGACTTCGCTGCGAAGTCGGGGTTTGCATTAAGTTATACTTGGGCTCTTGAAAACTGAAAAGAACTGAATGCTGAATATGTACATTCTGTAAATTAAAAATACGTAAAGGAAAACCGTACAAGGAAGGACCCATTGGGCGCCTTCAGTAGTGATAAACTTTGAGGTGGAACCCATTGACGGGAATGGGGAGAAGCTGTCCCTCCATATCCCGAAGCACGAATGCGTTAAACTGATTCACCCGGGCAATCTGATAAGGACCCTCCCAGAGGGCGTCAAATTTGCCGTGATTGCCCGACTTTGCCTTTAGCGAGTCCCACTTCAGCACCAGGTCCCCGATTTTGAAAACTCGGGCGATGGCACCTTTTGCAAACCAGCCTTGGGTTACTTCAGCATGTTTGATGAAGGCCTGCTATGCTTTCTCTCTGTCTTCCTCTAACTGTAGCAGCTGGCACAGTCTGTCGTCCACCGGATCTCCGCTACATCTCTCTTCATCAAGCATCCAAAGGGCAGGAATTTCTATGTGAGTTAAAAAAAATTTTAGAGTTAAAATAATTTTGAAAGCATCACTGGCAACTTCTGAAAATAAACCAGACCATAGCAAGAGGAATTTCATATCAAGTAACAAGAAAATTTCATTATAGAAAATGAAAGATTACAAGTTTCTCTATCTTTGTTCAAAACCGGTTTCGCGGAAACTACCGTTCATCAGTTGAACTTGAGAATTATGTTGAAAAATTTTTTTTGAGTTAAAAAAATTTTTGGAGTTAAAAAAAATTTTATAGTTAAAATTTTTTTGAAAGCATCACTGGCAGCTTCTGAAAATAAACCAAACCATAGCGAGACGAATTTCATATCAAGTAACAAGAAAATTTCATTATAGAAAATGAAAGATTACAAGTTTCTCATTCTTTGTTCAAAACCGGTTTCGCGTAAACTACCGCTCATCAGTTGAACTTGAGAATTCGCCCCCAGACTTAGCCAAATTACTGCCCCTTTGGTCAGCTGCTTTTCTTTCGAACTTCGCACAAACCAAGGAGCGACACCCGACTTTGCTACGAAGTCGGGGTTTGCTTTAAGTTATACTTGGGCTCTTGAAAACTGAAAAGAATTGAATGCTGAATATGTACATTCTGAAAATTAAAAATACAGAAAGGAAAACTGTACAAGGAAGGACCCATTGGGCGCCTTCAGTGGTGATAAACTTTGAGGTGGAACCCATTGACGGGAATGGGGAGAAGCTGTCCCTCCATATCCCGAAGCACGAATGCGTTAAACTGATTCACCCGGGCAATCTGATAAGGACCCTCCCAGAGGGCATCAAATTTGCCGTGATTGCCCGGCTTTGCCTTTAGCGAGTCCCACTTCAGCACCAGGTCACCGATTTTGAAAACTCAGGCGGTGGCACCTTTTGCAAACCAGCCTTGGGTTGCTTCAACATGTTTGGTGAAGGCCTGGTATGCTTTCTCTCTGTCTTCCTCTAACTGCAGCAGCTGGCACAGTCTGTCGTCCACCGGATCTCCGCTACCTCTCTCTTCATCAAGCATCTAGAGGGCGGGAATTTCTATGAGTTGAATAAATTTTTAGAGTTAAAAAAATTTTGAAAGCATCACTAGCAGCTTTTGAAAATAAACCAAACCATAGCGAGAGGAATTTCATATCAAGTAACAAGAAAATTTCATTATAGAAAATGAAAGATTACAAGTTTCTCATTCTTTGTTCAAAACCGGTCTCGCGGAAACTACCGCTCATCAGTTGAACTTGAGAATTATGTTGAAAAAAATTTTTAGAGTTAAAAAAATTTTTAGAGTTAAAAAAATTTTTTAGAGTTAAATTTTTTTTGAAAGCATCACTGGCAGCTTCTGAAAATAAACCAAACCATAGTGAGACGAATTTCATATCAAGTAACAAAAAAATTTCATTATAGAAAATGAAAGATTACAAGTTTCTCATTCTTTGTTCAAAACCGGTTTCGCGGAAACTACCGCTCATCAGTTGAACGTGAGAATTCGCCCCCAGACTTAGCCAAATTACTGCCCCTTTGGTCAGCGGCTTTTCTTTCGAACTTCGCACAATCCAAGGAGCGATACCCGACTTCGCTGCGAAGTCGGGGTTTGCTTTAAGTCCTACTTGGGCTCTTGAAAACTGAAAAGAACTGAATGCTGAATCTGTACATTCTGAAAGTTAAAAATACAGAAAGGAAAATTGTACAAGGAAGGACCCATTGGGCGCCTTCAGTGGTGATAAACTTTGAGGTGGAACCCATTGACGGGAATGGGGACAAGCTGTCCCTCCATATCCCGAAGCACGAATGCGTTAAAATGATTCACCCGGGCAATCTGATAAGGACCCTCCCAGAGGGCGTCAAATTTGCTGTGATTGGCTTGCTTTGCCTTTAGCGAGTCCCAGTTCAGCACCAGGTCCCCGATTTTGAAAACTTGGGCGGTGGCACCTTTTGCAAACCAGCCTTGGGTTGCTTCAGCATGTTTGGTGAAGGCCTGGTATGCTTTCTCTCTGTCTTTCTCTAACTGCAGCAGCTGGCACAGTCTGTCGTCCACTGGATCTCCGCTACCTCTCTCTTCATCAAGCATCCAGAGGGCGGGAATTTCTATGTGAGTTAAAAAAATTTTTAGAGTTAAAATAATTTTGAAAGCATCACTGACAGCTTCTGAAAATAAACCAAACCATAGCGAGAGGAATTTCATATCAAGTAACAAGAAAATTTAATTATAGAAAATGAAAGATTACAAGTTTCTCATTCTTTGTTCAAAACCGGTTTCGCGGAAACTACCGCTCATCAGTTGAACTTGAGAATTATGTTGAAAAAAATTTTTAGAGTTAAAAAAATTTTTTAGAGTTAAAAAAATTTTGAAAGCATCACTGGCAGCTTCTGAAAATAAACCAAACCATAGCGAGACGAATTTCATATCAAGTAACAAGAAAATTTCATTATAGAAAATGAAAGATTACAAGTTTCTCATTCTTTGTTCAAAACCGGTTTCGCGGAAACTACCACTCATCAGTTGAACTTGAGAATTCGCCCCCAGACTTAGCTAAATTACTGCCCCTTTGGTCAGCTGCATTTCTTTCGAACTTCGCACAATCCAAGGAGCGACACCCGACTTCGCTGCGAAGTCGGGGTTTGCTTTAAGTTATACTTGGGCTCTTGAAAACTGAAAAGAACTGAATGCTGAATATGTACATTCTGAAAATTAAAAATACAGAAAGGAAAACTGTACAAGGAAGGACCCATTGGGCGCCTTCAGTGGTGATAAACTTTGAGGTGGAACCCATTGACGGGAATGGGGAGAAGCTGTCCCTCCATATCCCGAAGCACGAATGCGTTAAACTGATTCACCCGGGCAATCTGATAAGGACCCTCCCAGAGGGCGTGAAATTTGCCGTGATTGCCCGACTTTGCCCTTAGCGAGTCCCACTTCAGCACCAGGTCCCCGATTTTGAAAACTCGGGCGGTGGCACCTTTTGCAAACCAGCCTTGGGTTGCTTCAGCATGTTTGGTGAAGGCCTGGTATGCTTTCTCTCTGTCTTCCTCTAACTGCAGCAGCTGGCACAGTCTGTCGTCCACCGGATCTCCGCTACCTCTCTCTTCATCAAGCATCCAGAGGGCGGGAATTTCTATGTGAGTTAAAAAAATTTTTATAGTTAAAATAATTTTGAAAGCATCACTAGCAGCTTTTGAAAATAAACCAAACCATAGCGAGAGGAATTTCATATCAAGTAACAAGAAAATTTCATTATAGAAAATGAAAGATTACAAGTTTCTCATTCTTTGTTCAAAACCGGTTTCGCGGAAACTACCGCTCATCAGTTGAACTTGAGAATTATGTTGAAAAAAATTTTTAGAGTTAAAAAAATTTTTAGAGTTAAAAATTTTTTTTAGAGTTAAAAAAATTTTGAAAGCATCACTGGCAGCTTCTGAAAATAAACCAAACCATAGCGAGACGAATTTCATATCAAGTAACAAGAAAATTTCATTATAGAAAATGAAAGATTACAAGTTTCTCATTCTTTGTTCAAAACCGGTTTCGCGTAAACTACCGCTCATCAGTTGAACTTGAGAATTCGCCCCCAGACTTGGCCAAATTACTGCCCCTTTGGTCAGCTGCTTTTCTTTCGAACTTAGCACAATCCAAGTAGCGACACCCGACTTCGCTGCGAAGTCGGGGTTTGCTTTAAGTTATACTTGGGCTCTTGAAAACTGAAAAAAACTAAATGCTGAATATGTACATTCTGAAAATTAAAAATACAGAAAGGAAAACTCTACAAGGAAGGACCCATTGGGCGCCTTCAGTGGTGATAAACATTGAGGTGGAACCCATTGACGGGAATGGGGACAAGCTGTCCCTCCATATCTCGAAGCACGAATGCGTTAAACTGATTCACCCGGGCAATCTAATAAGGACCCTCCCAGAGGGCGTCAAATTTGCCGTGATTGCCCGGCTTTGCCTTCAGCGAGTCCCACTTCAGCACCAGGTCCCCGATTTTGAAAACTCGGGCGGTGGCACCTTTTGCAAACCAGCCTTGGGTTGCTTCAGCATGTTTGGTGAAGGCCCGGTATGCTTTCTCTCTGTCTTCCTCTAATTGCAGCAGTTGGCACAGTCTGTCGTCCACCGGATCTCTGCTACCTCTCTCTTCATCAAGCATCCAGAGGGCGGGAATTTCTATGTGAGTTAAAAAAATTTTTAGAGTTAAAAAAATTTTTAGAGTTAAAATAATTTTGAAAGCATCAGCATGTTTGGTGAAGGCCTGGTATGCTTTCTCTCTGTCTTCCTCTAACTGCAGCAGCTGGCACAG
Organism: Wollemia nobilis; assembly: GCA_028583015.1. Taxonomy (NCBI): domain Eukaryota; kingdom Viridiplantae; phylum Streptophyta; class Pinopsida; order Araucariales; family Araucariaceae; genus Wollemia; species Wollemia nobilis. The sequence goes on from JAQPPZ010003615.1 coordinate 2,726,310, forward strand.
TCTGTCGTCCACCGGATCTCTGCTACCTCTCTCTTCATCAAGCATCCAGAGGGCAGGAATTTCTATGTGAGTTAAAAAAATTTTTAGAGTAAAAAAAATTTTTAGAGTTAAAATAATTTTGAAAGCATCACTGGCAACTTCTGAAAATAAACCAAACCATAGCGAGAGGAATTTCATATCAAGTAACAAGAAAATTTCATTATAGAAAATGAAAGATTACAAGTTTCTCATTCTTTGTTCAAAACTGGTTTTGCGGAAACTACCGCTCATCAGTTGAACTTGAGAATTATGTTGAAAAATTTTTTTAGAGTTAAAAAATTTTTTAGAGTTAAAATTTTTTTGAAAGCATCACTGGCAGCTTCTGAAAATAAACCAAACCATAGCGAGACGAATTTCATATCAAGTAACAAGAAAATTTCATTATAGAAAATGAAAGATTACAAGTTTCTCATTCTTTGTTCAAAACCGGTTTCGCGGAAACTACCGCTCATCAGTTGAACTTGAGAATTCGCCCCCAGACTTAGCCAAATTACTGCCCCTTTGGTCAGCTGCTTTTCTTTCGAACTTCGCACAATCCAAGGAGCGACACCCGACTTCGCTGCGAAGTCGGGGTTTGCTTTAAGTTATACTTGGGCTCTTGAAAACTGAAAAGAACTGAATGCTGAATATGTACATTCTGAAAATTAAAAATACAGAAAGGAAAACTGTACAAGGAAGGACCTATTGGGCGCCTTCAGTGGTGATAAACTTTGAGGTGGAACCCATTGACGGGAATGGGGACAAGCTGTCTCTCCATATCCCGAAGCACGAATGCGTTAAACTGATTCACCCGGGCAATCTGATAAGGACCCTCCCAGAGGGCGTCAAATTTGCCGTGATTGCCCGACTTTGCCTTCAGCGAGTCCCACTTCAGCACCAGGTCCCCGATTTTGAAAACTCGGGCGGTGGCACCTTTTGCAAACCAGCCTTGGGTTGCTTCAACATGTTTGGTGAAGGCCTGGTATGCTTTCTCTCTGTCTTCCTCTAACTGTAGCAGCTGGCACAGTCTGTCGTCCACCGGATCTCCGCTACATCTCTCTTCATCAAGCATCCAGAGGGCGGGAATTTCTATGTGAGTTAAAAAAATTTTTAGAGTTAAAATAATTTTGAAAGCATCACTGGCAACTTCTGAAAATAAACCAAACCATAGCGAGAGGAATTTCATATCAAGTAACAAGAAAATTTCATTATAGAAAATGAAAGATTACAAGTTTCTCAATCTTTGTTCAAAACCGGTTTCGCGGAAACTACCGCTCATCAGTTGAACTTGAGAATTATGTTGAAAAAAATTTTTAGAGTTAAAATTTTTTTGAAAGCATCACTGGTAGCTTCTGAAAATAAACCAAACCATAGCGAGACGAATTTCATATTAAGTAACAAGAAAATTTCATTATAGAAAATGAAAGATTACAAGTTTCTCATTCTTTGTTAAAAACCGGTTTCGCGGAAACTACCGCTCATCAGTTGAACTTGAGAATTCTGCCCCAGACTTAGCCAAATTATTGCCCCTTTGGTCAGTTGCTTTTCTTTCGAACTTCGCACAATCCAAGGAGCGACACCCGACTTCGCTGCGAAGTCGGGGTTTGCTTTAAGTTATACTTGGGCTCTTGAAAACTGAAAAGAACTGAATGCTGAATATGTACATTCTGAAAATTAAAAATACAGAAAGGAAAACTGTACAAGGAAGGACCCATTGGGCGCCTTCGGTGGTGATAAACTTTGAGGTGGAACCCATTGATGGGAATGGGGACAAGCTGTCCCTCCATATCCCGAAGCACGAATGCGTTAAACTGATTCACCCGGGCAATCTGATAAAGACCCTCCCAGAGGGCGTCAAATTTGCCATGATTGCCCGGCTTTGCCTTTAGCGAGTCCCACTTCAGCACCAGGTCCTCGATTTTGAAAACTCGGGCGGTGGCACCTTTTGCAAACCAGCCTTGGGTTGCTTCAGCATGTTTGGTGAAGGCCTGGTATGCTTTCTCTCTGTCTTCCTCTAACCGCAGCAGCTGGCACAATCTGTCGTCCACCGGATCTCCGCTACCTCTCTCTTCATCAAGCATCCAGAGGGCGGGAATTTCTATGTGAGTTTAAAAAATTTTTAGAGTTAAAAAAATTTTTAGAGTTAAAATAATTTTGAAAGCATCACTGGCAGCTTCTGAAAATAAACCAAACCATAGCGAGAGGAATTTCATATCAAGTAACAAGAAAATTTCATTATAGAAAATGAAAGATTACAAGTTTCTCATTCTTTGTTCAAAATCGGTTTCGCGGAAACTACCGCTCATCAGTTGAACTTGAGAATTATGTTGAAAGTTAAAAAATTTTTTTGAGTTAAAAAATTTTTGAAAGCATCACTGGCAGCTTCTGAAAATAAACCAAACCATAGCGAGACGAATTTCATATCAAGTAACAAGAAAATTTCATTATAAAAAATGAAAGATTACAAGTTTCTCATTCTTTGTTCAAAACCGGTTTCGCGGAAACTACCGCTCATCAGTAACAACAAACTCACCAAAAAAAAAGAGAGCCAACAATTGCCATTTTGAGAAAAAATGGCTGGTGGTACTAGAACCACTCAAGACCTAGAGCGGTTGGACGAAACAATTTGAAGCTTCTCAGTTAGCAATCCTCTAGGCATTATCGAAATTAGAAAAATGGATAAAATTGATGACATCGAAAGTCATTTAATAGGCCTAAATGCAAAATACAACACTCAGGCAGGACAATCATCAGGGAGTTAAGGTGCTAGTTCTGGTGGAGCAGCACAAAACATCCTGCCTCTAAATACAAATTAGAGAATGCCCAAGCTATACTTTCCAAAATTTGATGGTGATGAACCAACCGGTTGGTTGTATTGGGCCAAACAATATTTTTCTCTTCATGCCACTCCCCACAATCAGAAGCTTGCAATTGCATCTTTCAACCTAGAACATGTAGCAGTCCAGTGGTTCCAATGATTAGAGAATATGAATCCATGACTCACTTGGCTTGAATTTGAGCGTGGATTACTCACCTTTTTTGGACCCAGTGAGTATGAAAGATTTTATAGGAGCCCTCACCAAGTTAAGATAGACATTTGTCCGTGATTACCAAATATAGTTTGAAAAGTTGGCCAATCGCACTAGGGGATTGAGTGCTGAGTTTTTCCAAAGTTGTTTTATTAGTGGATTAAAGGAAGTTATTTGTGCAGACTTGAAAATGTTTAAGCCAGACATCATGATGGCAACTATAGGATTGGCTAGGCTTGGTGAGGATAAATTCCTCGCACAACGGCTACCTTTAAACTGCCATAGGCTTGAACCCCATTTCCATCCCGGACATCACCAAACTCAAGAAACAAACCACCCCTGGTTAAACATCTTACCTGTGAAGAAATGGAGGTACGTTGACAAATATTCTCCAAGCCACAAGTGTGTAAAACAAAATCTATATTTACTATATGTGGGAGAACCATCCACTAGGGAACCACACGATAAAGGGGAGGACCAAATAGAGGTAGATCAACTTGAAGATCCCAAACCGATAGAGGACCCACAATTCTAAAATTTTAGTACATGCATTATTTGGGATTTCTACTCCCCAAACCATGAAGGTGGTGGGGTATTTCAAAGGCCAATGACTTATCATCCTCATTGATTCTCGATAGTACCCACAATTTTATTGATCCTTAGGTAGCTAAACAAGCAACTTGTTACATCTATTCTTGCAATTCATTTGAGGTCATGGTTGCCAATGGGGGTACTCTACCGTGCAAAGGAAAGTATAGAAATGTAAGTGGCGATGGGAAACTACAACCTTAGGGTGGAAATGTTCGAACTTAATGGCTTCGCACCTTGGGCGCGATAGTATGGGACTTTTTCGAGCTATGGATGCAATTCACAGAAAATGAGAGGTAATATAGACTCCAAGGTATGACCGCAGGGTCTACCCAAGTCACCAAATTACTTTGCTTGGATTTGTTTTTGAAGAAATCATCTTAGGGGGTGGTGACACAACTATTTGCACTACAGGCCCCAAATATCGATTATACAATTCAGTCAACTAAATTACAAGAAATTGTAGATAAACATTCCCTTGTATTTGCAATACCACAAGGGCTATCACCACGACACTCCCACGATCATGCCATCGAGCTTGTTCTGGGAGGCTTTCCGCTGAATATTTGTCCCTACGATACGGGAGACTAAAATTGAGAAGATAGTACAGGAGCTATTAGCGGCAGGGGTCATTTGATCGGGTATCAACCCATATTCTTCCCTAATACTCTTGGTTTGTAAGAGTATTAGATGGATTTCCAAGAAATCAACAAAATTACCACCAAGGACAAATTTCCCATTCCTGTCATTGATGAGTTATTAGATGAAATCCATGGTGCTCGCTTCTTCCCAAAGTTTGGAGGCAAAAAAATCATTCTTGTGGTGGTGGATTGTCTTTCTAAGTATACTCATTTTTGTCCTCTAGCCCACCCTTACAGGGCCTCAACTGTTGCCCAAATAGTCATTGATTCCATTTTTTGCCTTCATGGCATGCCCCAATCCATCGTATTCGATCGTGACCTCACATTCACTAGTCATTTCTAGCAAGAATTGTTTAAGTTGCATAGGACACAACTCAAGATGAGCGGCATACCATCCGCAGACCGATGGGCAAATTGAAATTGTCAACAAGTGCTTAGAGACTTATCTACGTTGCTTTGCATCGAGCAACCGATTCCATTGGGTCATGTCTTCCTTTGGCCAGGTGGTGGTATAATACTTCCTATCAATCCACCAAGATGATACGATATGAAGTAGTTTATGGAGAACCACCATCGTCACTTCTGTCATACATTTTGGGTAGTTCCAAGGTTCAAGTAGTGGATTCCACTTTCATGGAACGTGCACAACTACTTCGAAATATCAAAGATAATTGGTCATGGTGCATAACCGTATGCGACAAAAAGCAAATCAAAATTGTTCCGAGTGCAGTTTTAACGTTGGGGACATGGTTTTCCTATGCTTGCAACCCACAAGCAGTCGTCGCTGAAACTCCATGGGAGTCAGAAGTTAGCACTAAAATTCTATGGACCATATCAAGTGCTCTAGGAGGTTGGCTCTATGGCCTACAAGTTAGAATTACCGCATTCTTCCATGATACATCCAGTTTTCCATGTCTCATCTTTAAAGGTCCTTGGCAACCCTATACAAGTCTAGTTCACACTACCCCAGTTGGATGAAGAAGGCTCGATCATCTTAGATCCCGAGAATATTCTGGACCGACGTACATGCACACTTTGCAACCGCACTCTCACCAATGTGCTAGTACAATGGCATGGACTGCAGCCAGAAGATGCTACATAGGAGTCGTACCATTAACTACAATAGTAGTTTCCTCACCTCAAGCTTTGAAGACAAAGCTTCTTGAAGGGGGAGGGCATGTTAGGACCCTATCCTAACACAACTATTACTATGTACTTGTCTAGTGTTAGTGTTATGTTTGCACCATGGGCACCTAGTGTGCATGGGCCCATTATGATGTAACCTTTACTTTTATTGTAAGTAGGAGTTAGTGGCTTGGGTCCCCTCTTTCATGTGGTCTGACCCTTGAGCATTAGGGTTAAAGTAAATATAAGTCTATATAAGGACATGGGTTTGGAGTAGAAGGCATCTCATATTTTCTCATTTTGTATTGGAGCTCTACTTCTAAGGAGGTTTCCCCCTCGAAGAGGCCTGCGATATCTATTCTGCTTGATTAATATAAGTTTGTTGTTATTTCCATTCAGTTATTTTTCGTGAGCACTTCTATTACTTTCATTTTTGTGATCATTTAGTTATTTCCAATTCGTGAGCATTTCCATTAATTCCTGCATTGCTACTTCAGTTATGCTTATTTTTATATGAAGGTTCCTAACACAAGGTATGTTGCATCCTGACCATGGGCCAAAAATACCTTTGCAAATAGCCTAGCACAAATGGTGTGGTGTGGAATTGGAGCATATTGTCATTGTTCATGGTTGCCGTGAAACTATGCCTTTATTTTCCGTTTCACCTCAACAGTCCCATGCTAACTGCTTCCTAATGCATCCTGATTTCTTTCAAAATGGTGATGTTTCTGCACTTTGGTAAATGTTGTGATGAATTATTTATCATAATTATAATAATCATTGAAGAGACAACGAAGTTAAATAGGTTGGGTCATGAAATTTATTGTACTATAAACTCTGGCTTACTTTTGTTTCTATTCTTAAACTTCTCTTGTGCAGCTTCTTTCTGTTAGTTTGGATTTTAAGAAAATCATATTGATTTATATTTTTATTTTTTATCCAAGGCATTGCCGACTCCTTTTACGGTCTATCTCTTACTATTTTAATACATGTGTTTGCACTTGCAGTCCTTGTTTAATATGTTTGCATGTTGAAGTTATTTAAATTGGAACTTTCTTGGCATTTGCCTTCAAGGCAGCAGCCGGCAATTCGCAGGATTTGATTGCCAAACAGAGAATGCAGTTGTGACCTCAATATTGGAGCGTGCTGCAAAATTTCTTCCGGTCTTGAGTGAACTTTCACTTCTTCAACTTACAAGAGATGGTCATATCAGGATTGGTTTACGGCCTTACAGTAAGTTTTCACTGTTTTTTAATAGATGGAATAATGCCAGTAAAATCCAATTTGGATTTCTTCTGTTTTACATGGAAAGGCAAAATAACTAATAATGGCATTGTTACTATGCATGTTACAGTGCCAGATGGAAAACCAGTCATTGGACCTGTCTCCGGTTTGCCAAAACTTATGCTAGCAACCGGTCATGAAGGAGCAGGGTTGTGCATGGTAACACATTTCTTCTTCTAATATGAACATTCTGTTTTTTATTATTCAAAAAGATGTTTGAGGTAGAAAAATATAAGATATATTCAAGTGAAAAATAGGTTATTGAGGCTCACAAATCAAGCCTCTATAGGAGGGGGCCAAGTCTCTCTCACTAATTGTGAAACACCACTTGTATAGAAAACTGACCTGCTTAGTTCTTATTGTGGTTCAGATCATTACAAAACAAGTTGCATTTACAATAATGGAGATGCCTAGTGCTTGGAGAGTTTATTGCTCATCACTGTACAAAGAGTCAATTGAAGCTGATTAAATCATCATCTCTGAGAAACTTGAGTGAATGCTTGGTGTGGGCAAGATTTCCCTGCCTAACTGCCTCATCATTCAATTTTGGTGTTGTATGTTGCCACACAAAATGACTCTTACCACATCTAGCAGCACATTCAGGGGTACCGGCTTCAGCATTGGAGGACTTGGAGGCTTGGCAGTTGTATTGTGGGCCAAAAGAAGAGGGATGACTGCCATGCCCTCTATTGCCCATGTTTATTCCAAGTTCTTGATTTAGAGTTAGGTTTGAACATTTGCCTCTAGCTTTCATGGGAAACCTTATCGATAAACAATGTGTCAAGGTGAATATCTCAAGAATTGCCTTTGATGGATCCTCAGTGGCTATATCTTTTTATACCTAGGTGTTGGTATGCAGGGAATGAGCATGATGCAATATGTTTCATTTGATCAAGAAAGTGAGGACTAAGGCCAACTCTGTGGAAAGCCAATTTTTTTTTTGGTTTGAGTGCAGAGTTATGGATCAATTTTCAAGAGCTGCCTTGCTTTACAAATTGTGATAGACCAACGCCTAAACCCGACTAGTAACTGTTGGTCACAAATTTGCCACAGGAAAGGATTTTGTACGTATATGTGCCCTAGACTTGTACCAACATTGAAAGGCTGGAGGGAAGAGATGCCCTCCGTGCCAATCTCCGGAGAAAGGCCGGCTCCTTTACTAAACTATTGTTTTTTTTTAAAGATAAAAGTGCAGGAAAGAGATAAAAAGAGTAAGAGTGCAGGAAAGAAATAAAAGAGTAGGGAAGAAACACGGTTGATTTCACGAGGGGAAGAACTAGCAGCACAATCACTAACTAATACCTTGGAGTAACAACAATAAATACAAAAGATAACACATAAATGAACACCACGCTAACTTTCTTATGTATCCTCTGGACGAGTTCCAGGATTCACTTACTCCCCTACGCCTAAATACAGATTTCAGAATTACAACGAACAGGAAACATGTAAATATAGCAGAAACACTATCCACAGGCAGCATACAAGAACATTAACATGGCATTTTTTCCCCTATGTATCCTTAAGGAGAATTCCAGGGTTCTGTCCCTAATTACACACCTAAATTCAGGATTCAAAATTACAGTATACAATCAAAGACAGAATAGTAGAAATAATCACAGAAGGCAGCATACAAGAGAGAAATGAGCCCAAAGTCTTTAATATCAATTGCAGGAATCAAGTTACAACAACTTTCTAGCAAAAGTTCCCCCCCCATTTTTTTATTACAATTCATGGGTTTTTATAGAGGACCCGGCCCTTTGAGCCATCATTGCACAAAACCGAGCAGTACGCCCTAAAAAAACTGGCAAATCTGCGTTCGCTCCTCCTGTGACTGAGTTCTCACATCCGTTCCTATATTTAGCAATTACGACCGCTTTAGCCGGGGAAATTCTCATTAATGGGCCGCCTGACTCGTCCTCAATCTCTGGGCGCAATGCTCGAGTGGCTGCCGGGTCGATCGGGTTTTCATCCTGCAGCTGACCTTTCCTTTTCCATTGCTGAAAATGAGTCCCGGGTCTTTCGGGCAAGTAAAGATGCATTAATGAACCACTCAATTGCCTCGAAGAAATACCCAGTCTTGGGGTGTGTGCCCTGGAGAACTTTGCTGAATTTTAGTTCGGGGTGCTGCTTCGCCATGGATGAAAGCCGAAGTGGGATAGACTTCTTTGTATTGGTGCTTCGCAGCGAAGGGACATCCAGAAACAGCTTCGCTGCGAACCTTCTTTCAAAGTGGCCGTTCGGGGAAAATTCAAGCGAAGTAGAATTTTGCCTTAGAACATTTTGGGCATACGGTTAGGCTTCTAGCGAGGGAGCTTCGCACAAAATTCAGCCGAAGTGGACCTTCAAAATTGCTTCGCCGCGAACCGTTGCAAAAACAGCCTTTCGGGGAAAATTCAAGCGAAGCTCCTCCATGCCTTAGAAAATTTTCAGGGACAACCAGCCTTCGGAGGGGAAAGCTTCGCACTTGAGTCGCCCGAAGCAGGTGCTTCGGGAAGATTTTGGGCGAAGTAGATTTTCCTGAGGAGTGGTTCGCCAAAAGGGACGACCGAAGTAGGTGCTTCGCTAGCATTTCTGCGAAGTGTTTTTCCACACTTAAGAATTTGTTTTGGCATTTTACTTTACATTGTATGCTTCGCAAAACTTCGGCCCGAAGCTAGTCTTGTGGGAGCTTTGCTTGCGAAGCTCTTTCTGTGCCTTAGAAAATTTGGCTTGCACCTATGTTTTTTTTTCTACCGGTTGTTTGCGAAGCTCATTTTTCTTGCTATATTATGGGCAAAGCTCTTTCAAATTCAGTTATTTACAAGGGGGATCCAAAAAATGACAGCCAAAATTGCTGCAACACTACTATCAACAAAAATAAGGAAAACTATATCAAGAAAATCAACATAATCAAATTTCACTACCCTTCAGAAGGAATGCGACAAAACTTGTCAACATTCTTGGCGGCTCGCGGGGCAACGAGTTCGCCTCGGTGTGAGAATCCTCTAGCTTTCATACATTGGGCCAAAGTCACCTCCAGACCCTTCTCGTTTTTCTGATTCCGGGGGCACCTCATCAACTGCTTCTAATCCTTTTCCATCTCCTTCGCCAGGTATCTGCTCCAACGGCGGCGGTGGAAGGCGGTCACGGATCCTCTCCATGGTTCGGCGAATATGGGCCCACGTACCTTTTTGGAAAGGCTCTCGGTCTTGCAATGCCTTAACCAGGACATGGAACCTGTCAATCTGCCCAATGTCAGCAGATTTGGCCCTAGTGCTTAAATCATTTAAGCACGCCGCGATCCTACAATATCTCAAAATAAAATCTGTGACCTGGCCTTCTGTAACTGGCTCTTTCCACTGATCAATCTCAGAGACATCGCTCTCAAAGCTGAGCCAAGCAGGTTTCAATTCTTCTTTTGTCAAAAGGTTCGCGTCATCGTCAGTGAAACTCGGGAAACCTAGTTCTGAAAGATTTTGAAAATACCCCAGAGAGGTACTCTGCTCCTGTTCAAATATATCCAGAAGTTGCTTCGCCTTTTGTGCCTTTCTCACCTTGGAGAAGAAGGCGCGGACTGTGGCCTGGGCGGTGGACCAATCTCGGGCCATCTAACTCATAGCTGCGACTTGCAAGTCTTGGTACTTTATGCTTTGCACTTCAAAAGCTAAGTCGAGCCGGCTTCTAATCTCCTGGATAATTTCGTCCACTATTGGCCCCTTTTGAGAAGCAGCGTTCTGGGCTTCTGTAATAAATGATAATATTAAGAGGGCACTAGAGGCCCGAGATCTGAAATTTCTGAGCAAATGAGAGCGGATATCCTTAATCCTGTTCCTGTCGAACAGTTCCAAGCTCTCCTTTTCGTACAACTGCAGTTGCATCTGCAAGATCCGGTCCTCAAACTCCTTGGCCTTCAATTCAGCCTCGGCCTAGTTCTTGCTATGATCTCCTATTTTACTTTGCAGTTGTTCTATTTGTTGTTTTAAGGCATCCCTATCATCCTTTAATTGCTCACATTGCCTCAGAGCATCCTCCAGCTGAGAGCGTATCCTAGCTAGATCCTCCTCCAGCTTGACATTGGCATTCTTCGCCTCACAGTGGCGCTGGTTGGCGATTTGGGCATGTGCGCGGAAGGTCTCTATTCTCACATGCATTGATTCTGATTCATTATCAATGTCTATATGTTCTAGGTCCTTGACCTTCTCCTGATACTCATAATCTGCAGAGGTCATTTCGTCCAAGGGTTTCTGAACCTTGGGAATTTTCTTGACCTTGTGCAATTTCCCATTATTTAGATCAATGACCACGCACTTCTCTTGTCTTGCTAATGAATGCCCCCTCTTTCTCCTCGCCTCCTTGAGCATATTGTCAGTATTTTGGCAGGCTCGGATCAACTTCTTCGCTAGAGGGCTCTCCTTGATCATGGTTAACTCATTTTCTAATAAGGCTGGGTTGACAGCCGAAGGGGTAAGCAGGTACAAAGACTGAATCGGTGATGTGTTGTCAGTGGGTTCAGTGGTGGGTGTAGTGGATGGTGAAGCTATGGTTTGTGTGGATGCGAGGTGGGGGTCGGGATTTGGGGGTGAAGTGTTGCCCTTAGTCTGGCCAAGTACCAACGGGATGGTGGTATGGGTGAGCGAAGTGGCGGCTGCGGACACGTCCCAACCTGATGACTCGGACTGGGTGGAAACACATACGGGAGCGGCGGAACCATGCGACACATTCGTAATAGTTAGAGAAACTTCATGTTGGGGTGACTGTACAACTGGATAAGCAACTTTTGGAGAAGGCTCAGAGGGACCTTCGGCCGGGACTAGAGTTGACACAAGTTGGGAAATGGGAGCAAGAGAAGAAGAATGCGTACCTGCGTGCTCTAACGGCAGAGCAGAAGTGGCAAATTCCTACGTATTGTGTTTGCTGCTTCCCACGGTTCCTGCATTTTCAACATTTTCGACCCTTTCTCCAACGTCTCCCGCCTCCTGTAGGAATTCCTCCACATCAATGACATCTATTTCAACACTTTCCTCTGCCCGTGGAGATGCTGTTTTTTCCGTATTGGCTTCTGCTGATCCTGCTGCAGATTGTTCATTAGAAGCGCCGGAGGATTTGGTGCGGGGCCGCTTCGGGTGAGGAGGAGGCATTTGGACCTGTCCAGGTCTCTTTCTTTTCTTTGCATCCTCTTTCCCTTGTTGCTGCGATGGCCTTTTGACCTCAACTTCGGAACCTCCCGCAGGCTCCTTGAGCGACTCCTGAGATGTTGCTACAACTTCATCTTCCTCTTCTTGTTCAGAATCATCGGTCACTCTTCTGGGGCTGTCGCCCGAACCTGGGGGACTGGGAGGAATAAAATAAGCGAACGCGAGAGGTTGCCATGATCCGACATTCGCTTCATAATAAATGGCGAAATCTTTGTCCATCTCCAAGAGTCCGTATGATTTCTGCTTACGTCGATGGACTCTCATTATCCACCATTGTTTGAGTTGTGGCTCGCGCCAATTATTTATCTCCCCTCTCAAATCGTCCTTCATTCTTCTCCAGAAAGCAGCGTCTGCGCTCGGGAAAGGGTGTCTAGCAGGATCATATTCAACTTCCATAGTGTAGAATTCGTGCCATGGTGGCAATGTCTTCATTCTTTCCAAATGCCACTCTAAATCTCTACCGGTAGGGTTATTCCTCTGCTTTATCATCTCTGGTTGAGGACATATATGAAAATTTTTAAACCTCAAATGATCTCTCATCACCCCCAAGGGGTCATAGCACCACCGTTGCGGAAGTTGCAGCAACCCGAAGTCAGCAAGTTTATCATCGAAAAATACATATTGTTTCATGGCGAAGACCTCTACGACCCCCATTTTGAAAGGGAAATTGCAAGTCGGGGCCCACTTCTGGTCGTGGCCGTAAACTACATTTGTCATATCGCTTTGGCAAGCGACCTCTAAAGCGAATTGGTATTCAGAAGGATATACAGGCAAAATGAAGGGTTTCCCTGTGAATCCAAACAGACGGATGACAAAGCCCTGAGTCAACTGAAAAGCATCCCCTTTCCGCTCATTGACCACTTTGGCCCTAAGGTCCACGGGTACTCGAGGGCAAGAACCCTGCAGGAGCTGAAGAACAGGTCCTAAAAATTGCTCATTGAACACATAATACGACCTTGTCCTGGCTAGGAGGGGGCTCCACTGGTACACAGGCAGCGGGGCTCCGTCTTTGCCACTCTGAGTAATGGCAATATGAGGAAAATGCCTGTCGGTGTGATAGAAAAAGAGCCAGATTAGGAAAGAGCACGGCCCAAAATATTGGCCTGTCCCGACATTCTTCAAACTCGCCAGCCGCGTGTGCAAGGTCCGCGCTACCCATTCTGCCTAGTCAAAGAAAACCGGGTTCGTGTTTGGCCTTGAGGGGTCTGGAGCGTAGAACTCTCCTCGGGAAATGCATTCGGCTAGGGACACTTGCTAGGGATAAACGTCGGCATCTGTAGACAGACCCGCGATCCATGCAATAATGGAAAATATATCTATGCTCTTGAAGTCTTGCAGAAGGCGAGGCATCTGTGGTAGCTTGCTTGAAGGTAACTGTTGCCACATTTTGCACGAGGTGCCATGTTTTCAAAAATTTCTTAAGTGTACTGCTCTTTCTTTCCTCCTCTTTCTTCCCTTTCTCCATCTTTCCTTTTTCCCTTTCCTGCAGTTTCATTTCCCCCTTTTTTCCCTTGTACTTCCCCCAGTCAAGTTCCCAAAACTGAGCAAGTGTCCCTGAAAAATTCTAAGTGTCAGGGCGCAACCCGACTTCAAACTGAGCAAGTGTCCTTGAAAAATTCTAAGTGTGAGGGCGCAACGCGACTTCGTAGCGAAGTCAGGGTGCGCCCTCAGATCAGTGCGCAGTAGGGAAGGCGAAGTACGAAGGCAGGCCGAAACGGAGCAAAATTTGACTAAGTATGGGGCGCAACCCGACTTCGTAGCGAAGTCGGGGTGCGCCCTTCTTCCTGGGCGCACTTGGGAAAGCAGTGTGCAGAAAATCAGCTAAGTGCTGGAGCGCAACCCGACTTCGCAGCGAAGTCGGGGTGCACCTCCCTTTTGGTGCGCAGTCCGAACAGCAGAAAATCAGCCAAATACCGGGGCGCAACCCGACTTCGTAGCGAAGTCGGGGTGCGCCCTTTGACCGGTGCGCAGTTGGGCAAGATTCATCAAGCAAGCCAGAATTTGGCTAAGGCACGGAGGCCTCCCCAACTATGCTGTTTCCCACCCGCGCTACCCGACAGTGCTCTGATCCCGGGCGAAGTTAGACAAACTGCCTTTCAAGGCAGACAAGTGTCACTCGTCAGAATTCGACAAGTGTCCAGCCTCGGGATCCGAGCCGAGATGTGACGGGATAAAGGACAAGCATGGGCTGCACTACCTATGCCAGCTGCCCCCATTTAAGCTGATGTGAAGTTTCATCTACCGCAGCTACCCGCATTCCTGCTGACCAGAGGTTTGACCGCACGCATTGCCACGTAGCTGTACAGCTTTCAGGGAGACCTTGCTGCAGGTACAGTCCTCGCCGACAGGAGTCAGCATCAGCAACTCTTCAGCCGCTTGTGTCAGCTATTGTCTTGTCTGGGACTTTGTGCCCGTGAATGTAATCGGGGGGAACTTGGGCTATAAATAGCCGCATCATTTCATTGTAAAGGGGGGAAGGGGAATATACTGCTAGGGAACCATTGTAGCTGTGCGTTTGCTTCTAAATACAAGATACATACTTGGCTTTGCTTACTGTCTTCATTTTGTATGCTGCCTCTCCTTGTCATTTCTGCCTCATGTTTCTTATTTCATTGCTTACTGTTGTACTGAACTCTGGACTCCAGTATTTGGTGATTAAGTATTCCTGGAATGCATAGATAGAGGATACATAGGATGAATGATAGCTGTAGTTTCATTATGTGTTTTGTATAGGAATGCTGTTAGTAGTGGTGATTGATCGTTGCCGTGCTGCTTATTCCCCCCACCCAACTCAAATCACATTTGGATTCTCTTTCAGCATGTGTATCTCTTTCCTTGCACTCTTAGCTTAAAACACTAAAACCCACAGGAAGCCGGCCTTCTCCGGAGATTGGCATGGAAGGCATCCCTTCCTTCCGGCCTTTCAGTCTGGTGGGCGAATCTGGGGCGCATTATAACAAATCCTTTCCTCATGGTGGATTCGTAACCAACGGTTTCTCTGGCACGCCCGGTGGGACATGGAAGTTTCCCACCCCAAGACGGAATCGAAGCACCGGTGTTCGCTTCATTGCTGTTAAAAATCAGAGCACCTGGCGACTCTGCAAGTACCTGAATACTCTTCGAGTCCGTGAAGACCAGTCCTAACGCCTTCATGCAAACGAGAAGGTGGCGAGCAAGGAATCCGGAAAGCCAACCTGACCTTTACGAAATTGACATTGCCGCTCCAGGGGAGCGCGTCAGGCTGGCTGATCACCAAGCTCGCGTAGAAGAGCCTGAAACCGAAATTGAAGAGGCTGAGGGCGAAGAGCAATCTACATCCTCAGACGATACTGATACCGAGTACACTACCGGAGGAGAAGAAGACATGGCTGCCCAGCAGAATGATGATGACCTCTTCCCGACGGTAGACTCTACGGGGCCCTTGGCCCTAGTCGGACAGCAAGCTGTGCCCCCCGCTGCCCTAAAGTCTATCCCTACATATGACGACTATGGCAAGACGGCGTACGAACACATCCAGGACATTCTGGCCCTGGCTGCGCTACATTCCATCACTGACGAGGGTGTGAAGACCCGTCTGTTGGCCCTTTCCCTTAGGGGAAAGCTTCTCTACTGGTGGAGATCACTGCCAGAAGGATCTATTACGGGGTGGCGCCAGCTAGCCGACAGGCTCGTGAAAGGATGCAACGAGTCTGCTGATCCCTCTTCCTTGTTGCATCAGTTCCAAAGTATCCAGCGACACCCCCAAGAGGAGGTGTCAGATTTCAACATAAGGTTTGCGAGGTCCTGGAGACGAGTACCTCGCAAACTTAGACCTTCAGCAGGTCAGGCTGCGCACTACTACCTGAGGTATTTCAACTCAGACATTTGCCTGCTGCTGAAGATAGCCCGAATTGACTCGTTCCCTGCTCTGTACGAGGCTGCCCAACAAGCCGAAATGGATATCATTTCCATAGGCAGACTCCCGCACAGAGTACAGCCGCCCATTTACCCCGACTTTCCTCAATCCCAGTACCCATCAGCTTCTGGTATGATGCCGTCCACTTCAGGACAACCCCAGCAGCAATGGAATCCGGTGCCGGTCGTAAACCCATACGGCCCGCCACAAATTCACTATCCGCCTCCTCCTCCTCCGCATTATCCAGCACTCCCAGCTCCCCCGCAGTATGCGCAGTATTCTACACCTCCTCCATTGGCTGCCTTACCTCCGCCAGCTCAGTTGCCGCCTCCGGACAATGATATTCAAAACAAAATCCTCCAGGAGGTGCGGGCTTTGGCCTCTGGATATCACACCATGTCCAACGACATGACTATACTCAAGAAGAAACAGGCCCAGATGGACCTTGTTCCAAGGAGGCCATATCCTCCTCCGGCACTGACAAAAGATCAAGCCCCAGAACGGCGAGATCAGAGGCGGCCTCCTGCAAGAAATGCTGCCATAGACGACCAACCTGGTGCTTCTGACCAGGTCAACTGGTGCACCACGTGCAACGACCCCCATTCTGAAGAAGACTGCACACTGCACCAGCATTACCTCCAGACTCTGGCGGGCAGCGCCATAGAGGACGAAGAACTCTACATGATCCTGGACGATGAAGGCAACTTTGCCGTTCCAGAAGAAGATCTGGTGCCACCCCCTGCCAAAGAAGCCAAAAAGCCTGCTGAAGCTGCTGCAAAACCCTTGAAGGTATACGCCAGAAGAGACAAGGCGCAACCTGCTGGGCTGCCACCTGACAAGAGGCTGTGGCCTTACATAGCCAAGGAAAAAGCTCCCACAGCCAAACCTCCCGCAGCAAAACCGGCTCCTTCTCCAGCCAAAGCTCTCGCTGCTCAGCCTCCAGCTGAAACAAAAGAACAAGCTCAGTAGAAGTTGAGGTACCCGTCTCTGACAAAGAGAGAGAGTTGAGGCCACGCAGCAATACCGCACCAAGTATGAGCCTGCAAAGGAAACAGAGGGAGCTAGCACCTCAGGCTACAACATAGTGGATGAGCTGAAGAAGACCCCCACAAGGATAAGCATGTATGATGCTCTCCTGCTCCCAGGACAAGTTGATTTGTTGCAGGAATCTCTAAAGAGCATGAAACATGGCAAGCAGATACAACCTGCTGTTCTGGTTCAACCCCTACCATTCTCAGCCATTGGGAAAAACAGACCACCTCCCTTCTATTTGTCATTACGGATGCAAGGGTACATAGTACACAACTGTATGGTGGATTCAGGTGCCTCCACAACTGTAATGTCGAGAGCTGTCTGCAACGAAATCGAGATGGAGTATACAAGGAGCAGCCAAGGCGTGCTGCAACTAGACGACACCCCTGTCAAGACAATCGGTGTCATCAAAGACATCCCGATCCGGCTGCACAAAGCTCTCGACATAGTGGTCATCCAAGAGGTCGTGGTTGTCGACTTGGAACCCTACTTCGGCATGTGTCTCTCCAGGGAGTTCACTGCGAAGCTGGGAGGGTATCTGTCTCTGGATTACTCGCATATGGAAGTGCCCTTCAAAGGAAGGAGACTGAAGATCTACAACGAGAAACCTTCCACATTTCTAGTGGAGAAGATACCCGGGGAAGAGTTGCAGGACTGCATGGTTCAGCTGACGGAGGAAGAACTAGTGGTGGTAGACATGACGGAGCAAGCTCTTGAGCTGCTACAAGTAGAAGATGAGTTCTCCTTGCGGGACTTCAACGCCGTGATCGAGACTGAGCAAGGCTGCTACACCGTCATTCAGCCCGAGAGGCTTGACAAGTCAGCCAAGAGAGAAGTAGGACCTGCACCAGAGAAGTTATGGCAACTTTTCTTTGATGGCGCCCGTTGCAAAAATGGCGCCGGTGCAGGTGTGCTCCTGGTTTCCCCAACCGGGATCCAGAAGGACTACACCTACAGGCTGGCCTGGAGCTGTACCAACAATGCGGCGGAGTACGAAGCTCTGTGCTTGGGTTTGCGAAAAGCGGAGAGGCTAGGGATTAAACATCTGCAGATCTTTGGCGACTCAGAGCTGGTGTGCAACTAGATTACGAACAAGTGCGCCTCCAAGAAGCACTATCTCAAGGCGTATCGTAATCGGGTCTGGGACCTGATGGAGTCATTCGACTCGTTGAATGTCAGAGCTATATCGCGTGAGAAAAACAAGCACATTGACATTCTGGCATCTGTTGGAGCCAGGTACATTCTGGCATCTGTTGGAGCCAGGTACATTCCGGCTGATGACATTGTCCAGAAGCCGAAGCCGGTCCGTACCATTTACAGGCCTTCTGTGCTTGATAAAGACACCCACTGGCAAGTGTTTGACTGTGACGAGGAGATCGTCACATTTTTGGTTAACGAAGCATGTTCAATCGAAGGTAGAGACCCTGATGACGAACAATATGAGGGGTTGACATAGTTAAAAAATAATCATGTCCCAAAAGGACTGATTACACTAGAGAGTCTCTTTGATCAGAATGACAGAGCAATATCACACAGGATCAAAGTAGACCCCGAGCAGTACGTCGACCTGGAGCTTGAGCCTAGAAAGGCAATTAAGGTCGGAACGGACTGCACCAAAGAGGAACTCGAGCAGATCAGAACATTATGCCGAGAGTTCCTCGACATAGTAGCCTGGTGCTACCAGGACTTGAAGGGGTATGACAGACAGATAATCCAGCATACCATTGAGCTAGAAGATGGTGCAAAACCATTCCGACAGAAACAGAGGGCTATATATCCAAAGGTCGAAGCCATGATGAAGGCCGAGCTCCTGAAGATGCTGGAAGCCAAGATCATCTACCCCATCAAGCATTCATCCTGGGTTGCAAACTTGGTTCCCGTGAGGAAGAAGAACGGAGACATTCGTCTCTGTGTGGACTTCAGAAATCTGAATCAGGCCTCACTCAAGGACCATTATCCGCTTCCCCAGATCGACCAGATCCTCCATATAGTTGCTGGAGCCCAGAGATTCTCCCTCCTAGACAGCTTTTCTGGGTCCAACCAGATTTGGGGTCAAAGATGAGGACCAGCATAAGACAACGTTCACCACCAAATGGGGAACGTTCGCCTATCAGCGCATGCCTTTCGGCTTATCCAATGTTGGCGCCACATTCCAGAGAGCCATGGACTTGGCCTTCCGAGAGTTGCTTAACAAGGTCATTGTCATCTATTTGGATGACATGACTGTATTCTCTCATAGGAGAGAGGACCATGTTTCCCACTTGCGGCAGATATTTGAGAGATGTCGTGAATTCGGCATTTCCATAAACCCGAAGAAATCAGTTTTCGCGGTAAGAGAAGGTAAGCTGCTGGGACATGTCATCTCCGAGAAAGGCCTTGCAGTGGATCCTGACAGAGCCAAGGCTTTCCTCCGCTTGCCCGCCCTAGTTGACAAGAAGGGGCTGCAGTCCTTCTTCGGCCAAATCAATTTCGTGCGGAAATTCATGCCGGACTTTGCACAGGTAATCAAGCCCATGGCCGAACTGCTGAAAAAGAATGCTGAATTCTTATGGATTGATGAGAGGAGACAGGCTTTCGAGGAAATCAAGGCCAGAATTGCACAAGCTCCGGTGTTGATAAACCCGGAATACTCCAAGGACTTCATCTTGTACGCGGTGGGAGAACCCGAGAGTTACGCCGCCGTTCTGACACAGAAGGGAGACAATGGCGAAGAGCGTCCCATAGCGTTCTTAAGCCAAGTGATCCAGCCGCACGAAGAGAAGTATAATTTTATTGAGCGGCAGGTTCACGCGGTCATGAAGTCTCTTTGAAAGTTCAAGCACTTCATCTCCCAGAGCAAAATCATTGTCTTCGTGATACACCTGGACGTCCGAAACTTCAGTATCCAGGGGGAGCCGGGTCACAAGAGAGCAGGATGGATTGCCAAGATCCAGGAGTTCGACATCGAGGTGCGGCCAACAAAGCTTATCAGAGGCCGAGCCTTGTGCCAGGAGCTGGCCCGAAGCGCTGCAGCCGAGATATCTGCCTGTAAGTGGGAAGATCCGACGACAACTACCAACCTAGCCAACTCCTTACCAGAGGAGAGTGACTGGACAGATGACCTGGTGAGGTATTTCTGCACCGGGAGATGTCCAGACCACCTAAATGCCTCACAAAGAAGGAGGTTTCGGCTAGGTGCATTAAAATACACTCTTCGCCCCGAGGGGCTTTACTTCAAGAACATTGACGACATCCTGTTGCGGTGCATCAAGAAAACCGACCAGCCCAGGATCCTCGGAGAATTTCACTCCGGGATGCCTGGGGGTCACCATTCCGCAAGGCCTACGGCCTTGAAAATAATCAGAGCTGGGTATTATTGGCCCACTCTCTTCACAGACGCACATGCGGTCTATGCAAAATGTGACAAATGCCAAAGATTTGCTGGCAGGAACAGAAAAGCACCCCTGCCCCTCCAACCAATCCAAGCCGAGACTCCGTTTCAACAATGGGGTTTGGACTTCATCGGGGTCATTACGCCGAACTCTACAGCAGGGCACAAGTTCATTCTTACCGCCATCGACTACTTTACGCGGTGGGCAGAGGCGATCCCCACCAAGAATGCGGACTAGGAGACGGTCATCGGGTTCCTCAAGAGCCTCATTACCCGTTTCGGGGTCCCCGAGTCGATAGTGATAGACAATGGTCCGGGGTTTGCAGGCGCTGTACTCATGGAGTACACCAACAAATACGGCATTTATCACAAAATGTCTTCCAATTACTACCTGCAGGGGAACGGCCTGGCCGAGTCTACTAACAAGAATCTACTGAAAATCATCCGAAGAACAGTAGAGAAAAACAAGACTTAGCACCTACTCCTGAATTGGGCACTGTGGGCGGGTAGAATATCCTTCAAAAAGTCTATCAAAACATTCCCCTACGTGCTCGTATACGACAAGGAGGCAGTCTTGCCGACCCACATTGAAATTCCCGCCATCTGGATGCTTGATGAAGAGAGAGGCAGTGGGGATCCGGTGGACGACAGACTATGCCAGCTGCTGCAGTTAGAGGAAGACAGAGAGAAAGCATACCAGGCCTTCACCAAGCATGCTGAAGCGACCCAAGGCTGGTTTGCAAAAGGCACCACCGCCCGAGTTTTCAAAATCGGGGACCTGGTGCTGAAGTGGGACTCGCTGAAGGCAAAGCCGGGCAATCACGGCAAATTTGACGCCCTCCGGGAGGGTCCTTATCAGATTGCCCGAGGAAATCAGTTCAATGCATTCGTTCTCCGGGATATGGAGGGACAACTTCTCCCCATTCCCATCAACGGGTTCCACCTCAAAATTTATCACCACTGAAGGCGCCCAATGGGTCCTTCCTTGTACAGTTTTCCTTTATGTATTTTCAGTTTTCAGAATGTACATATTCAACTTTCAGTTTTCAAGAGCCCAAGTAGGACTTAAAGCAAACCCCGACTTCGCAGCGAAGTCGGGTATCGCTCCTTGAACAGTGCGAAGTTCGAGAGAAAGCAGCTGACAAGAGGGGCAGAAATTTTGGTTAAGTCCCGGAGCGCAACCCGACTTCGCAGCGAAGTCGGGCTGCGCACCGCCTGAAGAGCGCAGTTGGGAAAGGCAAGGCTGAAAACGGCTAAGTGTCAAAATCAGACTGCGCAAGCAAATCTGAGCGAAGTCGGATTGCGCTCATTTTCCGGGCGAAGTCCGAGTGCGCCCCCATTCTCGGGCGCACCCTGGGTAATCTGTCACGGGAAGAAGAAAACGGCTAAGTGTCAGATCAGATTGCGCCCATTTTTGGGGCGAAGTCTGACTGCGCAGTCAAACATGGGCGAAGTCGGAATGCGCCCTTTTTCGGGTGCAACTTGAATAACCCATCACGGAAAACATCAAAAATTCTAAGTTTGGACCCAGAGCGCAGTACGGCACGGTGCGAAGTTGGATCATGGGCCAAAAATTCTTCCTTGAAAGGTGTGCCTAGATGGCGGCGATGACGTCATCAAAGGCACGAGGTCCAAATGTTGTTTAAATGATTGCACGACTTTCAAGAACGATGTCATTAAGAAAGCAAGGCGCATTTGGACCAACTGCAACTTGGGTACGCTTTTCAAGATTAAACCCATGCACGGTCACCAAAATTTTATAACGCTTCCACCAACTTCCAGTTAACCGTCTTAACTTCCTCCCCAGCGCCATTAAAGCTGCAACCCTTGCCTAGAAAAAGGACCCTGGCATACTCAGAAAATTCAGATTGTCAAGCTGACCCCAAAACCGCATAGCGCAAAAATGAGAAGCTAGAAGCCGTAATTTCCTGACCTTGCCCATCCTAACAGAGAAAATGGACAAGGGGAAAGTGCCCGTACAGGCGCAATCCAGTGACGCAGAGCCTGAAGTTGGGGAGTAGATAGAATCCAGCGCTCATGAGAGCGAAGTGCGCTTTTCAAGATTAAACCCATGCACGGTCACCAAAATCTTATAACGCCTCCACCAACTTCGAGTTAACCGCCTTAAATTCCTCCCTAGCGCCATTAAAGTTGCAACCCTTCCCTACAAAAAGGAACCTGGCATACTCAGAAAATTCAGATTGTCGAGCTGACTCCGAGACTGCAAAGCGCAGAACTGAGAAGCCAGAAGCCGTAATTTCTTGTCTCCGCCCATTCCAACAGGGAAAATGGACAAGGGAAAAGTGCCCGTACAGGCGCAATCCAGTGACACAGAGCCCGAAGCTGAGGAACAGACTGAGTCAAGCGCTCATGAGAGCGAAGTGCCGCAAGAGCAGAAAAGAAGAACCCGGACGAAGAGGCGCGTAGTTGGGCAAATTCCGCCGCCGCCCGTTAATCACCTGGCCGGGTACAAAGATGGCTCTTTCTCCATCAGCCTCACCAAGCTGCGGCCGAATATCGCAAAGTGGGCAGACAAGGTTTTGCCCTCGCACCACCTTGGGGTTGCGTATAAATCGAACCTGTATTGGTTCTTGTGCCCTCCTACCCACCAGTGCCCGGAGCTGATTGAAGCAATTGTAGAATATTACAAACCAGCTGCCCGGCAAGTCTGCGACAACAAGGGAAAAGTGCTGTTCACACTTTTTCGGGAGAGCGTCCAGCCAGCGTTTGCCCCAGGGCTTCAGTATGAAACCGGCGCAATTGTCAGAAGGGTTAATTTGGATGAGCAAACCGGCAGATTCACGCAGACCAAGCGGATGAGAGATTTCCTCAACTCAGAACTGAAGACTCCGCTGGCAGCCGGACAGTGGTCTACTGGCCTCATACCACTGGACCAATTTGAGAACAAGTACATTTACGTCATCCTGGCGTGGGTCCTCGGCTGCGATTCTGACAGGATGGTACGCCTGTACCAGCTGGCGCTGGCGGAATGTATCCTGCACGGGGAGTTTTACGACTCCATAGCGCAAAAGAGTGAAAAGCGCCCCATTTTCTTCGACTGGGCAGACTGGCTGGCATATGCGATTCATTCAAGCCTGGTCAGACTGCAGCAAAAGCAGTCAACAGATTTCCGGTTTTGCTCCTTCCTCACATGGCTGTGCCTGTATCACATGCACTACCGGATGAACGTTCCTGACTTAAAGAAAGTAAACGAAAAAGGAGAGCCGCTGCCCGTGCACGAATGGACCGAGATCGTGTACAGAAAAGGGTCATTTTATGAGTTTAATCTTAAGTTTCTGTGCATGGTCCTGGGGCTGTTCAACCGTAAGGCATCCCGCCCGCCAGAAGTCATGACAAGATACCTGAGGAAGAACGAGTACGGGGATACTTTCCGGCTGACGCAGGGCATCATGGTTAGAATCTACGGATTCAAGGGGAAGCCGTTCCTGCTGCCCTACTTCTGCACTGACCACCAGTTTGGGATGGAAATTGCGCGGCAGATGTACTATGTCGAAGAAGAGTTCGGCTAGGGCAAAAAGAAAGGCCATATCTTTCAGTATCCCATCACCTGGGCAAACACCCAAGTTTATGAGATCGGACAACACGTCTACCTCGAGCGGGAACTCATCGACATGGGTCTAATAATGCTGCCGCAACGCTGGAAATACGACCCAGATGGGGTCAGGGGTAAGTTCACGCACATCTGCCCGCGAGCAGAGATTATGCAGGAAAGAGGAAATAGAACAGGCGCAGACCTTGACTGGCGCATTGATCTGATGAAATCATGGCCTCCATGGCATGAGTTCTACTGCGAGGAGGTAGCGTATGATCCGGAGCGTCACCGGTTGGAATCTGCGGGCTTCAAGAAATTCCTCGCCAAGGTGGCGCCCCTCAACTGGCATAAAGACAAAATCATTGAATGCTAGAAGATGAGGTGCCGCACGCAGCACGATAAATCCAACCGGAAAACACTGGCCGTCGATGATGAATTTTCGGCTCTATATGACCAGTATGCTGCCACTTGGCAACCTTTCGAATTTCGAAATTGCGTTCCCCGAGGCGCAAAGAAAAGGTATACAAGCAGTCAAGTGGGCCCAATGCAGCCTTCAGCTCCAAAAGCAGTACCCGAAAGGGCACAAGGGTCAGAGAGGTCAACTCCTGAGGTGGCCTCCCAACCAGAAAAAGCGCTTGCGCTACCAGCTAGCAGACCGGTCGCGGCAGGCATCCTTCCAGCTAGACCCCGGTACAAGTTTACCGTGGGAACATCACTGCCTGCCGCTCCAGCCTCATCTCTTCCCTGCGAACCAGCCACGGCGCCAGAAGAGAAGAAGAGAAAGAGAAGTGAAAAGGCCACGCGGCCTAAAGAATCTGTGCATCAGCCAGCCG
Source organism: Wollemia nobilis (assembly GCA_028583015.1). Lineage (NCBI taxonomy): Eukaryota > Viridiplantae > Streptophyta > Pinopsida > Araucariales > Araucariaceae > Wollemia > Wollemia nobilis. Next base: position 2,750,855 of record JAQPPZ010003615.1, read on the forward strand.
CGGCGCAGACAGAGACAGCAGCACCGGAGATCGTCTCACTGGACAGCCCTGAAGTTGAAACTCAGACTGCGAGCGTCCCACGAACAGCGGCTCAGGCGGAGCCCGTAGGTACGTCCACTTCCCCGCTCCCCAGAGTCCCAGTCGGCCCTGCCGTGACGTCGTCCCCCATTTCATCAGGGCAAGCCATAGCTGCATCTTTCTCTTCCCAGACTGTCCAGCCATCCAGCAGTCCCCATTCTTTCGACCAGTTCGCTTAGGACCCTAACGCCTTCCAATTCCTGAGCCAAACCCTGGAACCCTCGCCCGCGACCAGTGCCGAAGCTGCACATATATCGCCGCGCTCTTCACCTCAGCTTTTCAAAACCCCGCCAACACCATCCACTCAGCCGCTCGCCTCCCCTAGGACCCGGTCGACCTTAAAAGCGGCCACTCCTTCTGGAATCCCTCCTACTTCGCTGTTTGCAGGAAGGATGCCGCAACAGGACCAGATGCTGGAAGATCTTGACTTCATGCAGACCGCAGATGACCAGCCTCTGGCAGCAAGAGCCGCAGGGGGTTCCGCCTCCTTCCTTCAGGGCGTCAAGCGCAGAAGGGCCGAAGAGATAGCCGCCCCGGTAAAGCGCACCAGGTACGACTTGGACAGGAGAGTGCTCACAACTGAGAAATTGATCCCAAAAGTGAAGAAGCCTCTCCGGGAGATGACCGAGGCGGACTATGAACACCAAGTCAAGGAGAAGAGCTTCGACGACATAAACGAGGAGCAGGAAATCAATGACATTTGCTGCAGAATTCTCCAAATGCTAAGTCCATAGCTCTCTGGAAGGTAGCTCCTGCGTTCGAAAGGCCAAACGGCATCCGCTGGTAAGCGAACGTCCCCCACTTAGTAGTAAAGGCTGTTTTGTGCTGGTCTTCATTTTTAACCCAAATCTGGTTATATCCTGAAAAACCATCGAGTAGGGAGAAACGCTGGGCTCCAGCTACTGAGTGCAAGATTTGATCAATCTGCGGGAGGGGATAGTGGTCTTTGAGTGAAGCTTGATTTAAGTTGCGGAAGTCCACACATAGCCGAATATCCCCATTTTTCTTCCTGATAGGAACTAAGTTTGCTACCCAAGAAGAATGCTTTATGGGATAGATGATCTTTGCTTCAAGCATTTTCAGAAGTTCAGCTTTCATCAGAGCTTCGATCTTTGGGTTGATCGGCCTTTTCCTCTGTCTGAAAGGTTTTACCCCTTCTTGTAGCTCGATGGTGTGTTGAACCAACCTTAGGTCATAGCCCTTTGGGTCTTGTTAGGACCAGGCTACTATATCTGGATACTTCCTGTATAGAGACCTGATTTGTTCTAACTCAACCATGGTACAGTTCGCTCCAAATTTTATCATTGCCTAGCGTCGACTTTGATTCTGTGAGAAACTACTTTGTCGTTCTGATCGAACAGGCTCTCTAGAGTGATCAATCCTCTTGGAACATGGTTATTTTTTAACTGGACCAGTCCTTCATACTCCTCGCTCTTCATACTCCTTTCTTCAACAGTGGCTGCTTCTTGGACCAAGAAATTGATGATCTGTTCATCATTGTCGAAAACTTGCCAATGTATGTCCTTATCCGGCACAGAGGGCCTATAAATCATCCTCACGGCCTTAGGCTTGTGTACCATGTCGTCAGCTGGAGAATATCTAGCCGCGATGGAGGCCAAGACGTCGGCGTGTCTATTCTTCTCTCGCGGGATGGACTGCAGATTGAGTGACTCAAACTGTTCAAACAGGTCCCATACTCTGTTGCGGTATGCTTTAAGATAATGCTTTTTTGAGATGCACTTGTTGGTGACCTGATTGCATACCAGTTCTGAATCTCCAAAAATTTTGAGGTGTTTTATGCCTAGCTTTTCCGCTTTTTTCAGTCCTAGGCATAGGGCTTCATATTCTGCTGCATTGTTGGTGCAGCTCCAAACTAATCTATAGCAATATTCTTTCTGTTCTCCGGATGGTGATACTAGAAGGATCCCTGCCCCAGCTCCGTTTTTGCACCGGGCACCATCAAAGAATAATTGCCATAATTCTCCTTGGGCAGGTACTTTATCTTCTGACTTAATGTGTTTCTCTGGCTTTGCAATGGTGTAACACCCTATTTCTGTTTCTATCATAGCATTAAAGTCTGTCAATGAAAATTCATCTTCAGAACTTAGTTGTGCAAGGGACTCCTCTACTAAGTCCACTCGTTCAATTTCTTCTGTTATCGCATGGACGAGATCATTGCATTCTTCTTCAGTCATTTTCTGTACGAGAAACGTGGAAGGTTTCTCGTTGTAAATCTTGACCTTCTTCCCTTTGAATGGGACCTCCAAATGTGAATAGTCCATGGACAGGTATCCCCCTAGCTTCGCTGTGAATTCCCTCGAAAGACACATGCTGAAATAAGGTTCTAGATCTACTACTACCACTTCCTGTATCACCACAATTTGGGGCACTTTGTGTAGTCGGATGGGTATATCTTTGATTACCCCGACGGTCTTTACAGGAGTGCCATCCAGTTGGAGTACGCCATGGCTGCTTCTTGTATACTCCATCCCTATTTCTTCGCAGACCGCTTTAGGCATGACCGTCGTTGCTGCCCCTGAATCAATCATACAGTTATGGACAATGTGACCTTCCATTTGTAATGACAAGTAAAACGGGGGAGGTCTGTTCTTTCCTGTTATGGACGTAGACAGAGTTTGCACTATGGCGGGCGGCATTGATTGCCCAGCTTTCGCGGACTTCAAAGACTCCTGCAACAGGTCTACCTGTCCTGGTAGCTGTAAAGCATCATATAAACTAATTTTGGCAGGGGTCTTTTTTAGCTCATCCACGATATTATACCTTATGGGGGTATGCACTTCGGGCCCTTTTTTAGCTTCGTACTTTGTGTGATATTGCTCCGTGGCTTCAACTCTTTGCCGCTTGGTTAGCGAAGGGAACTTAAGCTTTTCCCTTGCCTGCTCTTTAGTTTCAGCCTGAGGCGGGGCTGCGGAGACTTGCTGGATCTTCTCTTTTGCTGGCGCTGGGTGTGAAGCTTTGTCTGGGGCTTTAGCAGGTTGCTGCTCTTTTTCGCGGCGGGTATATACCTTCAAGGGAGCCATTTGAGTTGCATCCACTTCCATTGGTCTTTTTCCCTCCCTAGTAAGCATCGAAACTTGCTCTTCTTCGTCCACGACCGGGTTCTGATCTGTTTGTCTTATCATGTTGACTTGTCCGCTGGGGTTGTTTCCTGACAGCGTCTGCACAAAATGTTGATGCAACATACAGGTGTTTTCCTCATGTGGGTCATTGCATGTAGAACACCAGTGCATGGTGTCAGAAGTGCTTGTTCCTTCGTCGATCATAGCATTTTTTGCCGAAGATCTTCCTGGCTGCACAGTAGAGTTTAAAGACTGAACTTCCTGTAATATTTTAGCCTGCATATCTTCAGCTTTGGGGGCCTGCGGCAATGGAGCCATCGTAGGTATTGGGGGCAAAGCGGGGTATTGAGGTGGTGCTGGTAACGCAGGAACGGTAGGCTGTGGCGTTGAATACGCGGGGAAATGCACTTGTGGTGTAACGATTTGGGTTACAACGGGGTTAGGATTCCATGATGAGAGGGGATATACAGGGGTTATGGAGGCTTGCGACGTAGCTACATTCAGGCATTGTGTCTGCGGAAACTCTGGGAATATAGGCATTGGCATCCTTTGGGGAAGCTTTCCTACGGCTATCGGGTCTTGTTGGTTACGAATCTGCCATGAGGAAAGGATTTGTTGTTATTGCGCCCAGATTCGCCCACCAGATTGAAAGGCCGGAAGGAAGGAATGCCTTCCGTGCCAATCTCCGGAGAAGGCCGGCTTCCTGTGGGGTTTTTAGTGTTTTAGGTTAAGAGTGCAGGGAAAGAGATAAAAGTGCGGAAAGAGAATCCAAATGTGATTGGAGTTGGGTGGGGGGAATAAGCGGCACGACAACGATCAATCACCGCTACTAACAACATTCCTTTACAAAGCACACATTGAAACTACAGCTATCATTAATCCTATGTATCCTCTATCTATGCATTCCGGGAATACTTGATCATCAAATACCAGAGTCCAGAGTTCAGTACAACGATAAGCAATGATACAAGAAACATGAGGCAGAAATGACAAGGAGAGGCAGCATACAAGATAAAAGACAGTAAGCAGAGCCAAGTATATGCTTGTATTAGAGGCAAACGCACAACTACAATGGTTCCCTAGCAATATATTCCCCTTCCCCCTTTTACAATGAATTGCATGGCTATTTATAGCCTCAAGTTCCCCCGATTACATTCTCGGGCACAAAGTCCCAGACTAAACATTAGCTGACACAAGCGGCTGAGGAGCTGCTGATGCTGACTTCTGTCGGGCAGGACTGTACTTGCGGCATGGTCTCCCTGAAAGATGTACAGCTACGTGGCGGTGTGTCGGGTCAAACCTTTGGTCAGCAGGAATGCGGGTAGTTGTGGCGGATGGAACTTCTTATCAGCCTTAAATGATGGCAGGCTGGTAGATAGTGCAGCCCATGCTTTGTCCTTTTCCCGGTCATGTCTTGGCTCGAATCCCGAAGTTGGACACTTGTCGGATGCGGATGAGTGACACATGCTGCCTTGAAAGGCAGTTTATCCAACTTCGCCCAAGATCAGAGCGCTGTCGGGTTGCGCAGACGGAAAACAACGCAGTTGGGGAGGCCTCCGTGCCTTAGTCAATTTTTGGGTTTGCTTGCCCAACTGCGCACCGGTCAGAGGGCGCACCCCGACTTCGCTGCGAAGTCGGGTTGCGCACCGGCACTTTGCTGTTTTTACTGTCATTCGGACTGCGCACCAAAAAGGGGGGCGCACCCCGACTTCGGGCGAAGTCGGGTTGCGCCCCAATACTTAGCTGATTTTTTGCCACTGCTCTCCAAGTGCGCCCAGGAAGAAGGGCGCACCCCGACTTCGCAGCGAAGTCGGGTTGCGCCCTGACACTTAGTCAAATTTTGCTCGTTTCTGTCTTCTGCGCACTTCGCATTCCCTATCGCGCTCCAAGCGGAGGGCGCACTCCGACTTCGCCGCGAAGTCGGGTTGCGCCCTGACACTTAGCCATTTTCAGGAAACACTAGTTGGAAACTTTGCTGGGGGAAGTTAAAGGGGAAGAGGGAGGAATGAAACTGCCAAGAAGAGGGAGAAAGAGAGAAATGAAGAAAGGGAAAGAGAGGAAGGAAGGAAAAGAGCAGGTCACTTACAAAAACTGAAAACATGGCACCCCGTGCCAAATGTGGCAACATTCCTGGCGGCTCGCGGGGTGTCGAGCTCGCCTCGACGCAAAGAACCATGCCTTTATCCATTGGGTGCAGAGGAACTTCCTTCCCCTGCTTTCTGCTGCTCTGACCGCTTCATTCCGGGCAACTGTTCTTCTTCAGGATCACTTCCGGCAGTTGCCTCCTCAGTCTCTCCTTCTGAACCTGAATGTTCTCCACTGTCAGCCTCCCACTCGCTGATGCGTTGGTATGCAGCCTTGGCTTGGTCCCAGACTGCTGCTTGGAAGGGCCCAAGGTCGTTGACTTCTCTCAGTGCTGCGTGGAATGCAGCAACTGCGTGCAGGTCGATGGTGTTATATCTTCTTCCCAATTCCTTTAGGGAGGAGTTGATTTTACAGTATTTAGACACCATCTGGGTGACCTGAGCTTCCTGAATCGGCTCTGCCCAGCTATCAATCTCCGCTGTGTCTGCCTCAAAAGACAGCCAATTCTGCTTAACCTGGTCCAGGGTCAGAAATTCGCCATCCTTGACGAAGCTCGGGCACCCGTGCTCGGACAGAGTGTGAAAGGGGGCCAGGAGAATGTTCCTTTCATGTTCTAGGGCGTCCAGCGTCCTCCTGACCGTTCTAATTTTCTCTGTCTTATCAAAATAAATATGCAAGGTTACCCTTGCATCTGCCCACTCTGAGGCAAGTTGGGACATAGGGGCAAATTGGAGGCCTTTGCGCTCAAACTGCTCAAGTTTCATAGCCAGGTCTAGCCATTGCTTCGCCTGGTGTTCGGCCTCCTCTACCACAAGCTTTCCCTGGGCAGATACTTCTTCAATCCTGGACACGAAGTCCAGAACTGACAAGGACTTGACAAGGTTGGGCTTGCAACCTTGTAGCAGACTAGCCCGCATCTCCTTGGCTTTGCTCTTTGAAAAGACCGCCGCTTGTGATGTTTTCTCTGCAAGCCGCGACTGCGCCTGTTTCAGCGAATCTTGAAGCTGCGAAACCTGCTCCAGCGCAACTCTTTTCTCTTCTGACAGCAGCTCGGCTGTCTGTCTCTGTGCTGTGGCCTCCTGCTGAGAGGCGGCCAGCTGAGCCTTAAGCTCATCTATCTCCTGTTGTGCTGACCCTAGCTGCGCGGTGGCCCTAGCCAGGTCCTCCTCAAGCTGCCTTGTGTTATTCTGCATCTGGAACAGCGCTTCCTGGGTCTCAAGATGTTTGACGAGGAGATTGTCTGTCCTACGACGAATACCACGAATTTCGTATTCCTCGTTGATGTCGTCAAAGCTTTTCTCCTTCCTTTGAAGTTCGTAGTCCCCCGCGGTCCCCCCCGGGAGGGGCTTCTTTACTTTTGGGGGATCATTTCTCCGTTGTCCGCACCCCCCTGTCTAGGTCGAACTTCGTGCGTTTTACGGGGGGAATCTTCGGCTCTCCTTCGTTTCACGCCCGGAGAAAGGAGGCGGAACATCCTGAGGCGCTTACTGCCAAAGGCAGGTCATCGGCGCTCTGTAGTTCGCCCATGAAGTCCAGATCCTCCAGCATTGGATTTTGCCGCGGCATTTTTCCCGCAAACAGTGACGCGGGAGGTATTCCAGAAGGAGTGGCCGCTTTTGAGGGCGACCGGGTCCTAGGGGAAACGGGCGGCTGAGTGGATGGTGCTGGTAGGGTTTTGGACGGCTGGGGTGAGGAGCGCGGCGGCGAAGGAGCAACTTCAGCACTGGCTGCGGGGGAGGGTTCTAGGGTTTGACTCAGTGATTGGAAGGCGTTAGGATCTTGAGCAAACTGGTCGAAGGAATGTGAGCCGCTAGAGGGCTGGGTAGCTTGGGAGGAAGAAGACGCGGCTACGGCTTGCCCTGATGAAATGGGAGAGGGAGCTTTGGCAGGGCCGACTGGGACTTGGGGAAGAGAAACAGTGGACGTACCTGCGGGCTCCGCCTGAGCCGTTGTTGGAGGGACGCTTGCAGCCCGGGTGTCTGCCTCTGGTTCAGGGCTGTCCAAAGAGACAACTTCGGCGCTGCTGCTCCCGACTGCTCTGCGACTGATTGCTGCACAGGCTCTTTAGGCCGCTTTGTCTTTTCAACTCTCTTCCTCTTCTTTTCTTCTGGCGCCGTGGCTGGTCCAGAGGAAAGAGATAATGTCGGGGCGGCAGGCGCTGACGTTCCCACGGTAAACTTGTACCTGGGTCTGGCTGGAAGAATGCTCGTCGTAGCCGATCTGCTAGCTGGCAGCGCAAGCACTTTTTCTGCTGGAGGGGCCACCTCAGGGGTTGACTTCTCCGAATCTTGCGCCTTTTCGGGCACTGCCTCGAAGCTCCAGGCCGCATCGGGCCCACTTGACTGCTCACCGGAGTCGCGCTGGAAGTCGCCGGAGTTGATGATTGCTGGGACGGGGGCCTTCTTATATACCTTTTCTTAGCGCCTCGGGGGACGCAATTTCGAAATTCGAAGGGCCGCCACGTGGCAGCGTGCTGGTCATATAGGGCCGAAAATTCGTCATCCACGGCCAGATTCCTCCGGTTGGATTTATCGTGCTGTGTGCGACACCTCATCTTCCAGCATTCAATGATTTTGTCTTTATGCCAGTTGAGGGGCGACACCTTGGCGAGGAATTTTCTGAAGCCCGCAGACTCCATCCGGTGATCCGGGTTTCGCTCGGGATCGTACGTCACCTCTTCGCAGTAAAACTCATGCCATGGAGGCCATGATTTCATCTGCTCGATGTGCCATTCCAGGTCTGCACCTGTCCTGTTCCTTCTTTCTTGCATGATCTCGGCTCGGGGACAGATGTGCGTGAATTTTCCTCTGACCCCAATTGGGTCGTACTTCCAGCGCTGAGGCAGCATTATTAGACCCATATCAATGAGTTCCCGCTCGAGGTAGACGTGCTGCCCGATTTCGTACACTTGGGTATTCGCCCAGGTCATGGGATACTGAAATATATGGCCTTTCTTTTTGCCCTGGCCGAATTCTTCTTCAACGTAGTCCATCTGCCGCGCAATTTCCATCCCGAACTGGTGGTCAGTGCAGAAGTAGGGCAGCAGGAACGGCTGCCCCTTGAACCCGTAGATTCTAACTATGATGCCCTGAGTCAGCCGGAAGGTGTCCCCGTACTCATTCTTCCACAGGTACTTTGTCATGACTTCCGGTGGGCGACATGCCTTACGGTTGAACAACCCCATGACCTGGCACAGAAATTTGAGATTAAATTCGTAGAATGAGCCTTTTCTGTACAGAATCTCAGTCCATTCGTACACGGGCAGCGGCTCTCCTTTTTCATTTATTTTCCTCAGGTCAGGAACGTTCATCCGGTAATGCATGTGATACAGGCACAGCCATGCGAGGAAGGAACAAAACCGGAAATCTTTTGTTTGCTTTGCTGCAGCCTAACCAGACTTGAATGTATTGCATATGCCAGCCAGTCCGCCCAGTCGAAGAAAATAGGGCGCTTTCCACTCTTCTGCGCTGTAGAGTCATAAAATTCTCCGTGTAGGAGACATTCTGCCAGCGCCAGCTGGTACGGCCGTACTACTTTGTCAGAGTCACAGCCTAGGACCCACGCCAGGATGATGTAGATGTATTTATTCTCAAATCTGTCCAAGGGTATGGGGCCAGTCGGCCACTGTCCGGCTGCCAACGGAGTCTTCAGCTCCGAATCAAGAAACTCTCTCATCCGCTTTGTCTGCGTAAATCTGCCGGTCTGCTCATCCAGATTCACCCTTCTGACAATTGCGCCGGGCTCGTACTGCAGCCCCGGGGCGAACGTTGGCTGGACGCTCTCCCGGAAGAGTGTGAACAACACTTTTCCCTTGTTGTCGCAGACTTGCCGGGCAGCTGGTTTGTAATATTCTGCAATTGCTTCAATCAGCTCCGGGCACTGGTGAGTAGGAGGGCACAAGAACCAGTATAGGTTCGATTTATACGCAGCGCCGACATGATGTGAGGGCGAAACCTTGTCTACCCACTTTGCAATGTTTAGCCGCAGTTTGGTGAGGCTGATGGAGAAAGAGCCGTCCTTGTACCCGGACCAGGCGATTAACTGGTGGCGGCGGAGTTCGCCCAACTACGCGCCTCTTCGTCCGGGATTTTCTTTTCTGGTCCTTCTGCGGCGCTTCGCTCTCATGAGCGCTTGACTCTGGTGATTCCTCAGCTTCGCGCCGTTCTTCACTGGATTGCGCTTGTACGGGCGCTTTCCCCTTGTCCATCCTTTTCGAAACAGCAGAGGCAGGAATTACGGCTTCTGAGTTTGTCAGCTTTATTCCTTGCAGTCAGGAAGTCAGCTTGAACGATTTGAATTTTCTGGTTGCGCCAGGGCCCTTTTTGTAGACAACGACTGCAACATTAATGGCGCGAGGGAGGGAGTTAGGGCAGTTAACTTGGAGTTGGTGGAGGCGTTATGATTTTTTGGCGGCTGTGCATGGGTTTATTTTTGAAAAGCGCACCCTAGTAGCCGTTGGTCCAAAACGCACCTTGCTTTTTTAATGCATCATTCTTGAAAGATGTGCAATCATTAAACCTCCTTGGGCATCGTGCCATTGCTGACGTCATCGCTGCCGCCTGGGCACACTTTACAAGAGAGAATTTCTGGCCCGTTGACCCAACTTCGCCCTGGGCCCACACTTAGAATTTTTCATGTTTTCCGTGGTGGGTTATTCGGACTTCGCCCGAAATTCAGGGCGCACTCGGACTTCGCCCGAAAGTTAGGGCGCACTCGGACTTCGCCCGAAAAATGGGCGCACTCCGACTTCGCCCAAATTTGCTTGCGCAGTCTGACACTTAGCCGTTTTGTCGCTGTCTGTTTCCCAACTGCGCCCTTTGGAGGGGGCGCAGCCCGACTTCGCTGCGAAGTCGGGTTGCGCACCCAGACTTAGTTAATTTAGCTCCTCTTTTCAGCTGCCTTGCTCCGTACTTCGCACTGTCCAAGGAGCGCTACCCGACTTCGCTGCGAAGTCGGGGTTTGCCCTAGGTCTTACTTGGGCTCTTTGAAAAATTAAAAACTGAAAAACTGAATGCTGAAATATATACATTCTGAAAACTAAAAAATGCAGAAGGGAAATTTGTACAAGGAAGGGCCCATTTGGGCGCCTTCAGTGGTGGTAAATTTTTAGGTGGAACCCATTGACGGGAATGGGGAGAAGCTGTCCCTCCATGTCCCGGAGCACAAATGCATTAAACTGATTTACCCGGGCAATCTGATAGGGGCCCTCCCATAGGGCATCAAACTTGCCGTGGTTACCCGGCTTCGCCTTCAACGAGTCCCACTTCAGCACCAGGTCCCCGATTTTGAAAACTCGGGCAGTGGTACCTTTTGCGAACCAGCCTTGTGTTGCTTCAGCGTGTTTGGTGAAGGCCTGGTATGCTTTTTCTCTGTCTTCCTCTAACTGCAGCAGTTGGCAAAGTCTGTCATCTACCGGATCCCCGCTGCCTCTCTCTTCATCAAGCATCCAGAGAGCGGGAATTTCGATGTGGGTCGGCAAGACTGCTTCTTTGCCGTATACGAGCGCATAGGGGGACGTTTTAATGGACTTCTTGAAGGATATCCTATCCGCCCACAGCGCCCGATCCAGGAGTAGGTGCCAAGTCCTCTTGTTTTTCTCTACTGTCCTCCTGATGATTTTCAGCAGATTCTTGTTGGTGGACTCGGCGAGACCGTTCCCCTGCGGGTAGTAATTGGAAGACATTTTGTGATAAATGCCGTATTTTCCGGTGTACTCCGTGAGTACAGCGCCTGCGAACCCCGGACCATTGTCCGTCACTATTGACTCAGGGACACCGAAGCGGGTAATGAGGCTCTCGAGGAACCTGATGACCGTCTCCTGGTCCGCATTCTTTGTGGGGATCGCCTCTGCCCACCGCGTGAAGTAGTCGGTGGCGGTAAGAATGAACTTGTGCCCCGCTGCAGAGTTCGGCGTAATCACCCCGATAAAGTCCAGACCCCATTGCTGAAACGGAGTCTCGGCTTGGATCGGTTGAAGGGGCAGGGGTGCTTTTCTATTTCGGCCAACAAATCTCTGGCATTGATCACATTTTGTACAGACCGCATGCGCGTCTGTAAAGAGAGTGGGCCAATAGTACCCAGCTCTTATTATTTTCAAGGCCGTAGGCCTTGCGGAATGGTGACCCCCAGGCATCCCGGAGTGGAATTCTCCGAGGACCCTGGGCTGGTCTGTTTTCTTGACGCACCGTAATAGGATGCCGTCAATGTTCTTAAAGTAAAGCCCCTCGGGGCGAAGAGTGTATTTCAGTGCACCTAGCCGAAACCTCCTTCTTTGTGAGGCATTCAGGTGGTCTGGACATCTCCCGGTGCAGAAATACTTCACCAGGTCATCTGTCCAATCACTCTCCTCGGGTAAGGAGTTGGCTAGGTTGGTGTTTGTTGCTGGATCCTCCCACTTACAGGCGGATATCTGGGCTGCTGCGCTTCGGGCCAGCTCCTGGCACAAGGCTCGGCCTCTGATAAGCTTGGTTGGCCGCACTTCGATGTCGAACTCCTGGATTTTAGCAATCCATCCTGCTCTCTTGTGACCCGGCTCTCCTTGTATGATGAAGCTTCGGACGTCCGGGTGTATCACAAAGACGGTGGTTCGGCTCTGGGAGACGAAGTGCCTGAACTTTCGGAGAGACTTCATGACTGCGTGAACCTGCCGCTCTATAAAGTTGTACTTTTCTTCATGCGGCTGAATCACTTGGCTCAGGAACGCTATGGGGCGCTCCTCGCCATCGTCTCCCTTTTGGGTCAGGACTGCGGCGTAACTCTCGGGTTCTCCCACCGCGTACAGGATGAAGTCCTTGGAGTAGTCCGGGTTTATCAACACCGGAGCTTGTGCAATTCGGGCCTTGATTTCCTCAAAGGCCTGCCTCCTTTCATCAGTCCATAAGAATTCAGCATTCTTTTTCAGCAATTCGGCCATGGGCTTGATTACCTGTGCGAAGTCCGGTATGAACTTCCGCACGAAGTTGATTTGGCCGAAGAAGGACTGCAGCCCCTTCTTGTCAACTGGGGCGGGCAAGCGGAGGAGGGCTTCTGCTCTATCAGGGTCCACGGCTAGGCCTTTCTCGGAGATGACATGCCCTAGCAGCTTACCTTCTTTTACCGCGAAGACAGATTTCTTCGGGTTTATGGAAATGCCGAATTCACGACACCTTTCAAATATTTGCCGCAAGTGGGGAACATGGTCCTCTCTCTTGTGAGAGAATACAGTCATGTCATCCAAGTAGATGACAATAACCTTGTTGAGCAGCTCTCGGAAGGCCGAGGTCCATGGCTCTCTGGAATGTGGCGCCAGCATTGGATAAGCCGAAAGGCATGCGCTGGTAGGCGAACGTTCCCCATTTGGTGGTGAACGCCGTCTTATGCTGGTCCTCATCCTTGACCCAGATCTGGTTGTACCCAGAAAAGCCGTCTAGGAGGGAGAATCTTTGTGCTCCAGCAACTATATGGAGGATCTGATCGATTTGGGGAAGCGGATAATGGTCCTTGAGGGAGGCCTGATTCAGATTTCTGAAGTCCACACAGAGACGAATGTCTCCGTTCTTCTTCCTCACGGGAACCAAGTTCGCAACCCAGGATGAATGCTTGATGGGGTAGATGATCTTGGCTTCCAGCATCTTCAGGAGCTCGGCTTTCATCATGGCCTCGATCTTCGGATTCAGCCCTCTGCTTCTGCCGGAATGGCTTGGCGCCATCTTCTAGCTCAATGGTATGCTGGATTATATTTCTGTCATACCCCTTCAAGTCCTGGTAGCACCAGGCTACTATGTCAGGGAACTCTCGGCACAATGTTCTGATTTGCTCAAGTTCCTCTGTGGTGCAGTCTGTCCCGACCTTGATTGTTTTTCCAGGTTCAAGCTCCAGGTCGGAGTACTGCTTCGGGTCTACTTTGATCCGATGTGATATTGCTCTGTCGTTCTGATCAAATAGACTCTCAAGTGTAATCAGTCCTTTTGGGACATGATTATTTTTCAGCTGTATCAACCCCTCATATTGCTCGTCATCAGGGTCTCTACCTTCGATTGAACACGCTTCGTTAACCAAAAATGTGACGATCTCCTCGTCACAGTCAAACACCTGCCAGTGGGTGTCCTTATCAGGCACAGAAGGCCTGTAAATGGTACGAACCGGCTTCGGCTTCTGGACAGTGTCATCAGCCGGAACGTACCTGGCTCCAACAGACGCCAGAATGTCAGCATGCTTGTTTTTCTCGCGTGATATAGCCTTGACATTCAATGAGTCAAACGACTCCATCAGATCCCAGACCCGATTACGGTACGCCTTGAGATAGTGCTTCTTGGAGGCGCACTTGTTCGTAATCTGGTGGCACACCAGCTCTGAGTCGCCAAAGATCTGCAGATGCTTAATCCCCAGCCTCTCCGCTTTCCGCAAGCCTAAGCACAGGGCTTCGTACTCCGCCGCGTTGTTGGTACAGCTCCAGGCCAGCCTGTAGGTGTAGTCCTTCTGGATCCCGGTTGGGGAAACCAAAAGTACACCAGCACCGGCGCCATTTTTGCATCGTGCGCCGTCAAAGAAAAGCTTCCACAGCTTTTCTGGTGCAGGTCCCACTTCTCTTTTGGCCGACTTGTCAAGCCTCTCAGGCTGAACGACGGTGTAGCAGCCTTGCTCAGTTTCGATCACGGCGTTGAAGTCCCGCAAGGAGAATTCATCTTCTACTTGCAGCAGCTCAAGAGCTTGCTCCGTCATGTCCACCACCACCAGTTCTTCCTCCGTCAGCTGAACCATGCAGTCCTGCGACTCTTCTCCGGGTATCTTCTCTACTAAGAAAGTGGAAGGCTTCTCGTTGTAGATCTTCAATCTCCTTCCTTTGAAGGGCACTTCCATGTGTGAGTAGTCTAGAGACAGATACCCTCCCAACTTCGCAGTGAACTCCCTGGAGAGGCACATGCCGAAGTAGGGTTCCAAGTCGACGACCACGACCTCTTGGATGACCACGATGTCGAGAGCTTTGTGCAGCCGAATAGGGATGTCTTTAATGACACCGACTGTCTTGACGAGGGTGCCGTCCAATTGCAGCACGCCTTGGCTGCTCCTTGTGTACTCCATCCCGATCTCGTCGCAGACGGCTCTCGGCATTACGGTCGTGGAAGCACCAGAGTCCACCATACAGTTGTGTACTATGTACCCTTGCATCCGTAATGACAGATAGAAGGGAGGTGGTCTGTTCTTCCCAGTGGTTGAGACTGTTAGGGGTTGCACCAGAACAGCGGGCTGTATCTGCTTGCCATTCTTCATGCTTTTCAGAGATTCCTGCAGCGAGATCAACCTGCCCTGGGAGCAGAAGAGCATCATACATGCTGATTCTTGCGGGGGTCCTCTTCAACTCGTCTACTATGTTGTAGCCCGAGGTGCTAGCTCCTTCCGCTTCTTTTGCCGGCTCATACTTCGTCCGGTACTGCTGAGTGGCCTCAACTCTCTGTCTCTTGGTCAGAGACGGATATCTCAGCTTCTCCTGAGCTTGTTCTTTGGTTTCAGCTGGAGGCTGAGCAGCGGGAGCTTTAGGCACGGGAGCTTTCACTACGGGAGGCTTGACTGCGGGAGCCTTTGCTAGAGGAGTCTTCTCTTTGGCTGTGTAGGGCCACAGCCTCTTGTCAGGTGGTAGCCCAGCAGGTTGGGCCTTATCTCTTCTGGCGTATACCTTCAAGGGCTTTGGAGCAGCTTCAGCAGACTTTCTGTTTTCCTTGGCAGGGGGCGGCAACAGATCTTCTTCTGGAACGGCAAAGTTGCCTTCGTCGTCCAGGATCATATAGAGTTCTTCGTCCTCTATTGCGCTGCCGGCCAAGGTCGGAGGTAGTGTTGGTGCAGTGTGCAGTCATCCTCGGAATGCGGGTCGTTGCACGTGGTGCACCGGTTGATCTGGTCAGAGGTACCGAGGTTGGTCTTCAATGGCAGCATTTCTCGGAGGGGGCCGCCTCGATCTCGCCGCTACGGGGCTTGATCTTTTGTCAGTGTCGGGGGTGGATATGGCCTCCTTGGAACAAGGTCCATCTGGGCCTGTTTCTTCTTTAGAACGGTCATGTCGTTGGACATGGTGTGATATCCGGAGGCCAAAGCTCGTACCTCCTGGAGGATTTTATTCTGAATATCATTGTCAGGAGGCGGCAACTGAGCTGGAGGAGGTAATGCAGCCAATGGAGGAGGTGTAGAATATTGTGCATACTGCGGGGGAGCAGGGAGTGCTGGATAATGCGGAGGAGGAGGAGGCGGATAATGAATTTGTGGCGGGCCGTAAGGATTCACGACCGGCGCCGGATTCCATTGCTGTTGGGGTTGTTGTCCTGAAGTGGACGACACTGGACCAGAAGCTGATGGGTACTGAGATCGGGGAAAGTCGGGGTAAATAGGCGGCTGTACCCTGTGCGGGAGTCTGCCAATGGAAATGATATCCATTTCAGCTTGTTGGGCAGCCTCATACAGAGCAGGGAACGAGTCGATTCTGGCTACCTTCAGCAACAGGCAAATGTCTGAGTTGAAGGATCTCAGGTAGTAGTAGGCGGCCTGACCTGCTGAAGGTTGGAGTTCGCGAGGTACTCGTTTCCAAGACCTCGCAAACCTGATGTTGAAGTCTGACACCTCCTCTTGGGGGTGTCGTTGTATACTTTGAAATTGATGCAGCAAAGAAGAGGGATCAGCAGACTCGTTGCATCCTTTCACGAGCCTGCCGGCTAACTGTCGCCACCCCGTGATAGATCCCTCTGGCAGTGATCTCCACCAGTAGAGAAGCTTTCCCCTTAGGGAAAGGGCCAGCAGACGGGTCTTCACACCTTCGTCAGTGATGGAATGTAGCGCAGCCAGGGCCAGAATGTCCTGGATGTGTTCATACGCCGTCTTGCCGTAGCCGTCATACGTAGGGATAGACTTTAAGGCAGCAGGGGGCACAGCTTGCTGTCCGACTAGGGCCAAGGGCCCCGTAGAGTCCACCGTCGGGAAGAGGTCATCATCGTTCTGCTGGGCAGCCATGTCTTCTTCCCCTCCGGTAGTGTACTCGGTGTCAGAACCGTCCGAGGATGTGGATTCTTCCTCAGCCTCGACTTCTTCAATTTCAGCCTCGGCCTCTTGAATTTCAGCCTCGGCCTCTTGAATTTCTTCCACGCGAGCTTGGTAATCAGCCAGCCTGACGCGCTCGCCTGGAGCGTCAATGTCAATTTCGTAAAAGTCAGGCGGGTTTCCCGGATTCCTTGCTCGCCACCTTCTTGTTTGCATGAAGGCGTTAGGACCGGTCTTCACGGACTCAGAGAGTATTCAGATATTTGCAGAGTCGCCAGGTGCTCTGATTTTTAACAGCAATGAAGCGAGCACTCGTGCTTCGATTCTGTTTGGGGGTGGGAAACTACCATGTCCCACCGGGCGTGCCAGAGAAACTGTTGGTTACGAATCTGCCATGAGGAAAGGATTTGTTGTTATTGCGCCCAGATTCGCCCACCAGATTGAAAGGCCGGAAGGAAGGAATGCCTTCCGTGCCAATCTCCGGAGAAGGCCGGCTTCCTGTGGGGTTTTAGTGTTTTAAGATAAGAGTGCAGGGAAAGAGATAAAAGTGCGGAAAGAGAATCCAAATGTGATTGGAGTTGGGTGGGGGGAATAAGCAGCACGACAACGATCAATCACCGCTACTAACAACATTCCTTTACAAAGCACACATTGAAACTACAACTATCATTAATCCTATGTATCCTCTATCTATGCATTCCAAGAATACTTGATCATCAAATACCAGAGTCCAGAGTTCAGTACAACAGTAAGCAATGATACAAGAAACATGAGGCAGAAATGACAAGGAGAGGCAGCATACAAGATAAAAGACAGTAAGCAGAGCCAAGTATATGCTTTGTATTAGAGGCAAACGCACAGCTACAATGGTTCCCTAGCAGTATATTCCCCTTCCCCCTTTTTACAATGAATTGCATGGCTATTTATAGCCTCAAGTTCCCCCCGATTACATTCTCGGGCACAAAGTCCCAGACTAAACATTAGCTGACACAAGCGGCTGAAGAGCTGCTGATGCTGACTTCTGTCGGGCAGGACTGTACTTGCGGCATGGTCTCCCTGAAAGATGTACAGCTACGTGGCGGTGTGTCGGGTCAAACCTTTGGTCAGCAGGAATGCGGGTAGTTGTGGCGGATGGAACTTCTTATCAGCCTTAAATGATGGCAGCTGGCGTAGATAGTGCAGCCCATGCTTTGTCCTTTTCCCGGTCATGTCTTGGCTCGAATCCCGAAGTTGGACACTTGTCGGATGCGGATGAGTGACACATGCTGCCTTGAAAGGCAGTTTATCCAACTTCGCCCAGGATCAGAGCGCTGTCGGGTTGCGCAGACGGAAAACAGCGCAGTTGGGGAGGCCTCCGTGCCTTAGTCAATTTCTGGGTTTGCTTGCCCAACTGCGCACCGGTCAGAGGGCGCACCCCGACTTCGCTGCGAAGTCGGGTTGCGCACCGGCACTTTGCTGTCTTCTCTGTCATTCGGACTGCGCACCAAAAGGGGGCGCACCCCGACTTCGCTGCGAAGTCGGGTTGCGCCCCAACACTTAGCTGATTTTTTGCCACACTGCTCTCCAAGTGCGCCCAGGAAGAAGGGCGCACCCCGACTTCGCAGCGAAGTCGGGTTGCGCCCTGACACTTAGTCAAATTTTGCCTGTTTCTGTCTGCCTGCGCACTTCGCATTCCCTACTGCGCTCCAACTGGAGGGCGCACTCCGACTTCGCTGCGAAGTCGGGGTGCGCCCTGACACTTAGCCATTTTCAGGGAACACTTGCTGGAAACTTTGCTGGGGGAAGTTAAAGGGGAAGAGGGAGGAATGAGACTGCAAGGAAGAGGGAGAAAGAGAGAAATGAAGAAAGGGAAAGAGAGGAAGGAAGGAAAAGAGCAGGTCACTTACAAAAACTGAAAACATGGCACCCCGTGCCAAATGTGGCAACAGGTCCATTTCCGCTTTCTGGGCTAATTCATAGAGCTCAGGGAAAGTATTCACATTTGAATACCTTACCATCACACTGATATCTGGATTGAGGGCCTTAAGGTAGTAGTATGCTGCAGCCTCGCTGGTTGGCCGAAGTCCAGTAGGTATTCTTTGCCAAGTCCGAGCAACCTCACATTGAAGCCTGCAATTTCCTCCTGTGGGTGTCTGAATTGTCGTAAATTGATGCAAGAGGGAGGAAGGGTCAGTAGACTCGTTGAAACCTCTCATCAGTTGTCCAGCTAACTGGTCCCAACTTGTTATGGTACCAGGCGGAAGCGATCTATACCAATAAAGGAGTTTTCCTCGAAGGGATAGAACCAGAAGCTTCACCATCACTCCTTCGGTGATGTTGTGTATTGCCGCCAGAGAAAGTATGTCTTGAATGTGTTCCAGAGCGGTCTTCCCCGTACCATCAAAGGTTGGAATTTTCTTCATCGCAGCAGGTGGAACCTGTCCTTGTCCCGCCAGGTTTAATGGTCCAGAAGAGTTCCATGCCGGGAACGACCTGGGTTGTTGTTGCTGTGGCGGCAGCTGCTGCTGCTGCTGTTGGTGTGCCATGCCTGCGCTTGGAGTTGGAAAGATAGGGATTCCCGAAGTCCCTTGTAGGTGACTGACTGAAGCGAAAGCGCTTGGATGATCGGGGGAGTTAGGAGGATTAGGGGGCAGACTAGCTGTTGTGCTGTCGGAAGTCAGGCCCTCTTCATCAAATACAACTTCTTGCGAAGGCGCCCTCCGTAACAGCTATTCAGGTGTTATCAGCCTAGGGTGCTCTCCGAAAGCATCAATGTCGAGTTCAAAAAACTCAGTTCCTTCTCCACTATTCCTAACTCGATATCTTGTTTGCATGAAGGCACGGATACTTTGGTATCGGTCTCAACGACTTTGAGATTTCCAGGTTAAGCAGAGTCGCCAGATGCTAGAGTCTGTTTGGTAATGAGATAAGCATTGGCTCTCACTACAACTCACAAGGTGAGACGGACCGATTCCCACTGGGCGTGCCAGAAACTGTTGGTCACAAATTTGCCACAGGAAAGGATTTTGTACGTATACGCGCCCTAGACCTGGACCAACATTGAAAGACCAGAGGGAAGAGATGCCCTCCATGCCAATCTCCGGAGAAAGGCTGGCTCCTTTACTAAACTATTGGTTTTTTTTAAAGATAAAAGTGCAGGAAAGAGATAAAAAGAGTAAGAGTGCAGGAAAGAAATAAAAGAGTAGGGAAGAAACACAGTTGGTTGATTTCACGAGGGGAAGAACTAGCAGCACGATCACTAACTAATACCTTGGAGTAACAACAATAAATACAAAAGATAACACATAAATGAACACCACGCTACTTTCTTATGTATCCTCTGGACGAGTTCCAGGATTCACTTACTCCCCTACGCCTAAATCCAGATTTCAGAATTACAGCGAACAGGAAACATGTAAATATAGCAGAAACACTATCCACAGGCAGCATACAAGAACATTAACATGGCATTTTTTCCCCTATGTATCCTCCAGGAGAATTCCAGGGTTCTGTCCCTAATTACACACCTAAATTCAGGATTCAGAATTACAGTATACAATCAAAGACAGAATAGTAGAAATAATCACAGAAGGCAGCATACAAGAGAGAAATGAGCCCAAAGTTGTTTATATCAATTGCAGGAATCAAGTTATAGCAGCTTTCTAGCAAAAGTTCCCCCCCCCTTTTTTCATTACAATTCATGGGTTTTTATAGAGGACCCGACCCTCTGAGCCATCATTGCACAAAACCTAGCAGTATGCCCTCGAAAAACTGGCAAATCTGCCTTCGCTCCTCCCGTGACTGAGTTCTCACATCCGTTCCTATATTTAGCAATTACAACCGCTTTAGCCGGGGAAATTCTCATTAATGGGCCGCCTGACTCGTCCTCAATCTCTGGGCGCAATGCTCGAGTGGCTTCCGAGTCCATCGGGTTTTCATCCTGTGGCTGACCTTTCCTTTTCCATTGCTGAAAATGAGTCCCGGGTCTTTCGGGCAAGTAAAGATGCATTAATGAACCACTCAATTGCCTTGAAGAAATTCCCAGTCTTGGGGTGTGTGCCCTGGAGAACTTTGCTGAATTTTAATTCGGGGAGTTGCTTCGCCATGGATGAAAGCCGAAGTGGGATAGACTTCTTTGTATTGGTGCTTCGCAGCGAAGGGACATTCAAAAACAGCTTCGCTGTGAACCTTCTTTCAAAGTGGTCGTTCGGGGAAAATTCAAGCGAAGTAGAATTTTGCCTTAGAACATTTTGGGCATACAGTTAGCTTCTACTGAGGGAGCTTCGCACAAAATTCAGCCGAAGTGGACCTTCAAAATTACTTCGCCGCAAACTGTTGCAAAAACAGCCTTTCGGGGAAAATTCAAGCGAAGCTCTTCCATGCCTTAGAAAATTTTCAGGGACAACCAGCCTTCGGAGGGGAAAGCTTCGCACTTGAGTCGCCCGAAGCAGGTGCTTCGGGAAGATTTTGGGCGAAGTAGATTTTCCTGAGGAGTGGTTCGCCAAAAGGGACGGTCGAAGCAGGTGCTTTGCTAGCATTTCTGCGAAGTGTTTTTCCACACTTAAGAATTTGTTTTGGCATTTTACTTTACATTGTATGCTTCGCAAAACTTCGGCCCGAAGCTAGTCTTGTGGGAGCTTCGCTTGCGAAGCTCTTTCTGTGCCTTAGAAAATTTGGCTTGCACCTATGTTTTTTTTTTTTTGCCTGCTATTTGCGAAGCTCCTTTTTCTTGCTATATTATGGGCGAAGCTCCTTCAAATTCAGTTATTTACAAGGGGGATTCAAAAAATGACAGCCAAAATTGCTGCAACACTACTATCAACAAAAATAAGGAAAACTATATCAAGAAAATCAACATAATCAAATTTCACTACCCCTTCAGAAGGAATGTGACAAAACTTGTCAATAGTAACATTATCCCATCTTAACAGATTATACATAGAGGTTTCACAGAGCATATGCTTAAACACAGTTGGAAAGAGGGTAACACTGAGACAAGTGAAAACAATTAAGATTTTTGCTTCTTTGCCTGCATTGGAGCAGTGGAAATCTACTAACTGTATCTGCCTAGGGTTTAGCAATCTATTAGAGTTTCTGATACCAAAATACAGTCTATTCACTGATATTCTTTTTAGCTGTGGGTAACTCAGTCATTTGCTAGGCTGAGGGATTCAAATGAGGCAAGTTAAATGCCTTTTATTGAATGAAGAGGTCCAAAAGTCAAAGAGATCAAACTCCTACCTCACAAAACATTAGGGCTTTATGCTTGCCAGGGTTTGAACTTGGGTCGTTTGCATCACACTGTCCTATCTCAACCATAGTTATGAAACTCGGTGCCCAAGTCAGCCTTCTCAAAAATTTTCAATTTTTGACTTGCAAGTGTTTTTTAAACTCGTGATTCCAACCAAAAAACTCAACCACGGCGCGAAATTGGCATTTAAACACTGTTCTGCGGGGACGCGTCCCCCCATTTCCCCCGTCCCCTAGCACGGGGGGACAACAAGGGGGACGTTTCCCCCCATCCCCCTTTTTAGGGGACGGCTGGGAAACGTCCCCGGGACGATTGAGGCCTATGGCCTCCCGTCCACGGGACGTCTCCTCTTTTGGGGTGTCCCTGGGGACGGCCAGCCGTCCCCCACTTATGTTTGTTCCATAATTGGTGTGATCGAGAAATTAATTTCAAATTATATAAATGTTTCATTAGTTTATGGCTGTCTCTTGTTAAGCCACAACCTTGTCTGAAAATCAAATAAAAGGAATGTGCAAAAATGCCTTTACATATGCAGGTTGTACCCCACTTACTTAGGGCACATATGAAGCTGAAGAAAGTGCTGGCATGCATTAGAAAGATGAGGCCATAGGTCAAGCCCATAAAGGTTTTATTGGCAGATTATATGGATGATGCAGTTGCTCTAATTTTTCTCTGTTTGCAAAATAACATTACATGCCAGATTCTTCTATCAGTTTAATAGGAATTCAAGGACCCAAAAGGCATTAGTTTTTACTATATTTCGCAGGAAGTATGGTCAGTTATTGCTGCCGTTTTTAGCCCATTTTGGAAAGAATCAATGCCACTTACTACTATTTTCAGGTAGTTAATTGCTCCCTTCAAAAAAATAGTATCTTCTATTGTAACAAAATTGTTTGCTGTTACTATTGTACAGCCTGAGTAGCCTAACAGTGGAGACTGGAACTTTGAATAGAGGTCCAAGGTTTGAATCCAGAGGGAGGTAGGGTTGTACGCCATGCTTCGTTAACCAGAGTATGGTTGGGGATAATCATATATTGGATAAACAATATCTGTCTCATATGGCCTATGGCCTTGCGGACATTAAAAACTATTTTACCCTTTACCCTTTATAATCGGTCATATCTATTCTAAAAAAGTCAATGACACTATAAGTTATTCTGTCTGGTTTCACCTCATTTTTAGTAAGAATTTATACTTGACTTGATGCATATGTAACTCCTCCCAGTTAAATAAATGCATCATTTCAATGACTGATGTTGATCTATTTTTATATATGTTTATATCACCATAAGTCAAGTCGGCCCAATCTAGCTATCGATAAGATTGATGAAGCACTAGGAAGAAAAAATATATCATCTTTAGAGGCTTGGCATTTCATACTTACTTTGCATTCAATGCAAGTAATAGGAGATATTCATTCATGTCTTCTGCAATATTTAGCGGCCAGAGAATTTTGGTCTTAGTTTCAAGGGGAATTTGACTCTCTCCATGTTCTTCCTCTCATGGTATGGATCCCTCTTGAAAGAATTGTAAGATATTGAGGAAGCTTAATGGTAACCCTTCCATTTGGCTGCAATTATTTTTTGTGGAATGCTCAGTGGCCACTCTTAAACACACATATATCGTTGTTTAGTCCAAAGGACTTGAATAAATTCAAGCAAGACTTGGCTCTCTGCTCATCTAAGCCAATTTCCCTTATCTAAAAAATATTGATTCCTATTTGTTGATGCTACAGCTCCAGTGCTTTCTGTTCTTGCTCTTATTGGGAAAGAATTTCATAGTAATGCTGTCCTCTTGATGTAAATACTTTGGTTCTTTGAAGTTAATATATGATGTATTCTTTTCACAAAAAACAATTAAATTATATTTACTTATGTGTTAGTAATGCTGTCCTAATACCACTTATGTGTTAGTAACTAATATGAATATGAATGGCTGCACTTACATAATTGATTACTAATATGAAATATCATTTTTGTTGGGTGTAGAATTCTGAATGTGTAGATTATTCTAAATTTCTAAAAAAATTCAAATTTTTATAGTATTATACCAGCTGTCCCCCCCAGCCATCCCCCCCAGCCTTCCCCGATCCGTCCCCTAAAATCGGCCTGCCGTCCCCACCCCGTCCCCTGTCCCCCCGTCCCCCAGGCTCGTGGAACCTTGCATTTAAACTTTTTTCTTCCAAATTGCTCTCATTTATGCTATTTGCACTTGAGAGAGAGCAGAGAGAAGGTGAAGTCAGACCCAGAAAACACACACATTTGCATCCTAAACACAAAGTTTTCCTAATTTTCAAGAATCTAACAGCCACCCAGCAGTTATATTTGAGGTAAAAAAAGAGAAGTTTCAGCTGTCAATGCTTAAACCCTAGTTTTTTTTTTTTTTAAATCCCTTTTTTCTTTAGTTTCTAACTACTTGATGATTGTTTCCATGTGCAGCCAAATTGAAGTAAAATCACGGAAAAAAGAGACCTAACTTGGAAGTATGGGAGGGATGGTGCAAAGAAAGGGGAAATTTACTACAATTTTTGTGATGAAAGAGTTTTTGGATGCATACACCGCCTCAAATACCACTTGGAAAACCTGGCCATGATGTCAAAGGTATGGAGCTTGAGGTAATGAGGGAATGCAATGCCCTCCTAGCAAATTATACTGAGAAGAAAGAATTGAAAAAAAGGGCAAGCAAAGCAATGGCTACTCTTTCTCAGCCTCCTATAGAGGGTAGCGATAGTGTCTTTAGCCATTTTCAGCAACGTCGTAGTGGATTGAGTCCATCAGTGGCACACCCAGGGAGTGGGACAGAGGAGTAATTTTTTGTGGAATATTCCACTCCAGGATCACAACCCACACTTGAGGGTATGACTGCATGGAACCAGAAGAGGCACAACACCACGAGGAAGGCTTGTGCAAGCTTTTGGTTTTTTCTTGACATTCCCTTCAATGTGGCAAGGTCTCCATATTGGTAGGGAATGGTAGATGCCCCCACATTTTGCAGCCCAAGATTTAAGGCATCCACTTGTGATGATTTTAGGGGCCCTCCCCTTTATAAATCCATGGAGGATATCCAATTTTTGGTTGAAGAACACAAGATATGGAGAAAAAGGGGCTGCATGATCATGTCTAATGGGCGGACCAATGGGAAGAATTGGACATTGATTAATATTTTGGTTGCTTCAGTGGATGCATGGACAGAAATTAAGAGTGCCAAAATGCTTGCTAGGTTATTGGAGGAGGTTGTGTTGGTGGTAGGGGAGGAGAAAGTTGCCCAAGTTATCACGAACAACACAACATCATATGTGGCAGATAGAAGGATTTTGGAGGAGATATTCCCCTTAGTTTTTTGGACACCATGTGCAGCCCATTGTCTCGATTTGCTTCTTGAAGACATTGGGAAATTACCTTTGGTGTCTGAGGTTGTAAATAAGACCAAATGTATAAGATTCATTTATAACCATATGTGGGTTCTTCAGCTAATGAGGCACTAATGGAAAGGAGCTTGCACGAGCTGGAGTTATATGATTTGCCATAGACTTCACTACATTGCAGAACCTCTTTGATGCAAAGGAAGCACTGAAGAGGATGTTTGTGAGCAAGGAGTGGAATGGAGAAGCTGCTGGTAAATATTGACTCTTCAGTGAGGGCTAGAAGGTGTACAATTATGTGTTTGAGGAGCCCTTCTACACAACTATGAATGAGGCAATTAAGGTACAAGACTTGAGTCTGTTTTTTAATTTTAATTTTTTATTTTTAATTAAAATTTTCCATTTGCAAATTTTAAATTGTAATCCAAATTTGAAATAGCTAAGTTGCTAACAAATTAACAATGATTAAAAAAGCCTTTGGTGAGGGTTCTCCGTGTTGTTGATGGAGAAAGATCGCCAATGTGATACCTATATGAGGCCATGGATAGAGCCAAAGAGTCAATTGCCTCATTTTATGATTATTCCAAGCCCAAATACAATCCCATTTAAGAATTGATTGACCGACGATGGACTCCTTAGCTCCATAGCTCACTAGATGCAATGGGGTATTTCCTCAACCCCAAATTCTTTTATGATGTTTCATTTGAGGTTGACTATGAGTTGTTGTCGAGCCTTCAATAATGCCTTACCCGACTGGTGCTATATGAGAACACTTGCAATTTGATACAGGATGAGTTGCAAGATTACAAGAGATGTGAGGGTTACCTTTTTACAACCTCACAGTGCATTTGGGGAAGGGCAACTCAGATTCTAGGTAACCCTTATGAATCAAATTATTATTGAATTCGTTTTTTTATTTTGTTTTTAAAAATTCTCTCAATTTCAGTTTTACGTAAATTATTAAATTCCTTATTTTCTTGGTATTTTTTAGATTTATGGTGGGAGGACTTTGGTGCCTATATGCTTTTTATGTCAAGCGTGCACCACTTTGGGTTGTGAGTGCAACAGGAGTATGTTTGAGCACATTCACTCCAAGAAGAGGAATAGAATCACACAATAGAAGTTGAATGAGCTTGTATTTGTTCATTACAACCTTCGTCTCCACCACAAAAAAATTGTGGGGTCAAATTATGAAGCCATTGATTTAGATGAGATTGACCCTTCATTTGAATGAATCATAAAGTTGGAGGAGTAGTAGGAGCCTTTATTTTCAATGGATGATTTTGAAAGTATGGTAGAGGAGTTAGCGGCAAAGGTAGAGGAAGAGGCACATGCACAAAGAGAGAGGACTAGAGCTTCAACTGGGGCAAAGAGCAAAGGCATTGCTAGATGCTAGATAGATTAATTGACTGTTGTAGTGGGCCTATGAGGCATTTTTACACTATTTGTAAACTTTTATATGATAATCAATACAAAAATATTACTTGGCATTAAAATTTCTTCAATTGATGTGTGTTTCGTCACTTTCATATGTAGTTTAAGGTTGTATCGCTTACAATATTAATTTTGGATTTCTGTAATGTTAATTAATTTTGAGATGCATGAAAAAATAACTTTTTTCCAATTAAAATTTACATTTTCTTTGTTTTCTTTTTTTTTGGCCGAGTTTTTGAGTTTCCTTGGTTTCTTTGCTAAGTCTGAGTCCAAGACAAAAATTGGCCTTGTTGAGTCTGAGTTTCTCTACTATGATCTCAATAAGTAGATGATTGTAGGATGGACCTATCCACCATCATGTTAATAGTAAAATAGCCAAATTTGAGAAGAAATTCATGTATAGTATATACATAACATGGGAGTTGGGACTTCTTTCCTCATAGGATGTAAATGCAATTTTTTTTTTAACAGTGGTCTATGCTTTCTTGAGCTTACGAGAGAAATGTGGACCCTGGCTCTATCGTCAACTTCATATATTGCATCTGTAGTAGTATTATAATGTTTACTACAAAATATTACTAAATTTAGGTAAATTTCAACAACATTTATGGAACAGCTGGAAGAGCTTCTTCTTCTCAACTGTGCATGCGCAATGGACAATAAAATTGCACACAACTATAGAATATTTACATGATAAGTTTGGTACTTTATATTCAACAGAGGGAACAATATGTTGATACAAGATTCCCTCTCTCTATACATTGATTTGGTTTGCAAGCACCATACATATATTTGGTTTGCTTTCTTAAGCTTACAGGAGAAATGTGGACCCTACATCTACCTTGAATTTCATATATTACATTTGTAGTAGTACTATAAAGTGTACTATGAAATATTACTAAATTTCAACCAACATTTATGCAACAGCTGGAAGAGCTTCTTTTTCTCAACCGTGCATGTGCAATGGACAATAAAATTGCACACAACTAGAGAATATTTACTTGATAAGTTTGGTGCTTTATACTCAGTAGCCGAAACAATATGTTCATATGAGATTCCCTCTCTCTATACATTTATTTGGTTTGCAAGTGCCATACATTATTTGGTTTGCTTTCTTGAGCTTACAGGAGAAATGTGGATCCTGCGTCTACCTTGAGCTTTCATAAACTACCTTTGTAGTAGTATTATAAAGTGTACTACAAAAATATTACCAGATTTAGGTAGATTTCAACCAACATTTGTGCAACTGCAACATTTATGGAACCACACATGTGCAATGGGCAATAAAATTGCACACAACTAGATAATATTTACTTGATAAGTTTGGTGCTTTATATTCAATAGCGGAAACAATATGTTCATATGAGATTCCCTCTCTGTATACATGTATTTGGTTTGCAAGCGCCATATCTCTTGATTTTCCCTAACTCAAAACCCTGATTTTTGGATCAATTGTTCCCCTTTATTGCTATCCGTGTTTGCTACAGATTTACTTCATCTATCTTTTCTAAACAAACTGCCAAATCTATGACAAATTTGGTAGGTTTTAACTGTATCGGAGGAGAAGATGTGACATATATTGCACGTCCTGTGTAAGGGATTTTTTTTTTTAATTCCTCTTTTGTTTCATGCATGGCTTAACCTAGGAAATTTTCTGGTTTCGGCCATGGTGAATTTGGAAAAATTCTTACCTATATTTTATCCGTTAATGTTGAATCTTTTGCATCATTGTATGTGTATGGCCTTGTTTGACATATTATTCGCATTCCAGTAATTGTATTTAATACAATTCTTATATTATTTTAACAAATACATGTATGTTAGAATTTGCGAGATTGTTGTATGCAACATAGTTGTTTATATGTTTTATCCACCATTGTACGTTAATGGTATGTATTTTTGTTCTAAAAAATTTGGATATTGAAGCATTGGATGTAACCATGATTGTCATAAGGGTTTTAATCATCTGAGGCAGTTTATGCAAGTGGGCTATTTACTTTTGGCTGATTGTTAAATTCCAACTTATGCAGGCTTTTGGAACAGCTGAAATGGTTGTGGATATGGTCTTGGGAAATTCCACAAAAGTTGATCCAGGACCTTTTTCTCCAGTGGGTAGATGCTGCAAGTAGCACGTATTTCATACTGGTCAAATTTTATGATACTTTCTTAGGACTTATGCTTTCCATACAGTTCTTAAATTTCAGAGCATTAAGCGCAAAGACTCTTTACAGGGCTGTTGACGTAATTTGGATGCATACTTTAGGAAACATCTGTTACTTCAATTATGCTAGTTGATAGTCAAGGATGAACTGAGGTGAAAAACAGACAATTATACTTCTAAGATACATGTTGGAAAAGAGGAATTTTGTTTTCCCACTTATAACAAAGGATCAACGTTTTTTAGAGGATGCATGCCTCAATATCTTTGTCTTAATGATGCACACGAAGCACACAATACATTTATTCCTAGTGCCTTGATTGCATAATATGAAGCTATAAGCCAAAAGCCCACTTGAATTGTTAACATCCCTTAGTTCTACATTGACACAATCTTATTTCTTTTCCTTAGTGGTAAATGGGTAAACAGTTAACTCTCACCCCTCCCATCTTATTAAGACTCAGGGATCAGGAGGCCTTCAAGCCCAGAATACCATTTGTCTTAGAAGCCCTCTTCATGGATGGGTATCTATTAATTCACTTGGCACTTGGACCCAGTCTCATTTGTATGGGCTCATATTGTCGTGGCTGCACTAGCATAGTGAGCGTGCTCAATGAGGGCTTGAATCTAGGCCATTATTGTGGTAATTGATCTGCCTTGTCTGTAGACTATTGTCTGTTGGATGTACTGAACCTTCATCTTATTTGTGTGTTATGGTGACACAAAGTAACACATAGTGATTCATTCCTGTGATTTGGGAAAACATGCAGTCACCCAGTAAAAGCTGAGAAAGGCAAATGTTCTAAAAATATGTAGACAGAAGCATGAATCTAACATTATTTACTACAAAGTAGCAACTTTGTCTGCATGGCAAAACCTTGGGTTGCCTGCGTGCACCAAGCCTTGCTCTCTCCATATATCTACTAGAAATGTACATCCCTATGCATCTTTAACTACTTTTCTGTGTTACTTCCTTAAAAACAAGTGGGAATAGAAGCTAGCTGGTTGATGAGAAACCTGAGCAAACCATTACTTCAGAGTCTCTATTGTAGTCAGCAGATTAATGTTACCATTGACTATATAGAATTTGTTTCAAAAAACATAGTATTTACTCTTGGTTGTAAAAAATGGCACCCATTGTTCATGTAAACGCTAACTAATGAGCTAGGTGGGTTCTTAAAGATCTTTAATTGATAATGCCTTATTCAGAAGAGGAATGCTCTGTTATTCTAGCCATGACTGGAATGCCTAACTTCTAGAGATCAAACAGAAGAGATCTGGAGAGGCAGATGCCACTGTGGCCTGTTTCATGCTTTGTCTTTATGCTACTTATGTGTGTTTCAGATTGCTGATTATTCTTTTGTCTATTTCGCTACTTATTTATGCCTTCACTAATCCTTGTTCATCATCCACAGCCATGTTTGTCTCTCATTGTATCCCTTGACCTATGTATTAAATCAAAGAGGGAACAAATTCTAAGTTTCAGAATAATGGTATCACACTTGCGCCTTACAATTAGAGAGGGCAGAACCCTGAGGTGTACTTGAGCTTAGGAGTGTACTTGCTCATGGTGTATGCTAAAGTTAGTATTGGCACGATAAACTAAGAGTTTCACTTCTTATTTTCATTTTGCTCAAGTTTAGAGAGCTCAGAAAATTTAATAGTTTGATCGTTAGGGTTCTATTCTTGGCAAGCATATCAGAATTCCAGTCCAATTTATTTTGCATAGATTGCTTGTGAGAGGCAACTTTCCATTTATTATTGTGCTTTCTGCATTCAATTCAGATTCTGTTAGTCATTGATAATTGTATTGGTCCTCAGAATTGGAAGTGAAAGGGTACTAGTAAACATTGTGGATTTGTACAGTGGAGTACAATGCAATGTTTGAAGCGAAAGTGGGTGGTGTTGTGTAATATGGATTTTAGTCTATTAAATTGAAACAGCAAGGTCCTAAATGTAAATAGTTGCCATTTGAATTATTATAAATTGTTGCTATTCATATTTTGTTGGAATTTCATAAAGCACTAAAGATGGGATATAAAGATGAATTTGGAGAAAGTACAAAAGTGGGAGCTATATGAACTGCAGGAGAAATTCCGAATCAATGAAAGAATTGAAAGGTGGACTAAGCGCCACATGTTTGTATGTTAATATGCATGTTTTCTCCCTCCTATTCATGTTTAAGATCATTGTCTTGATTTTTGACACTTTGTGTGTGACCATTTTAGAGTTAGGTCATAGTATCAGAGCTATTGGCTCTTTGGACCAGCTGATGGAGAATTCAGATGAGATAATTTTATTAATGTCCACAGATGGCCAAAGTAGGCCAATGAGACTCGTTGAAAAGAGCTGTTACATCACATTGTAGTAACAAAAATGTACTACACAAGTGAGCTAAACTAGAGTAAAGAATCTACTGTAAACTATACTGAATTGGAACAGCTGTATGGCATAAAATTACAGCCTCGAGGGTTACCCAAAATGGATAAACCCTAACATGTTAAAGTAATGATGAAGAGAGAGCTAGAAGTCCAGGTATAACAGGCATAGAAAGGAGTTCTAGTGGATCCGAGTGCGAACATTAATCTAGAGTGGGATGTAAAGTAGAAGCACAATCGTTGTCATTAGCAATTATCCCAAACAGGCCAACATAGGATCTAATAATTCTTCTAGGGGATTGGATGCCAGGACTAAGAGGGCCTGGTTGGATAATCCTAGGAAGAAATGTAGTTTGACCCCTCCAGATTCTTCTAGCATCCATGGCTGTGGAGCATGAAGGCCATGTGTTGAAAAAGTTGCTGTTAAGTGGCATTTGTGTTGAAGCATTTGCTGTTACCCTTATACAGTGGTTAGTGCCTTTGTTCTTGAGACAGCATGTCTGGTGAAATGTTGAAAACTAAAAAGGTACACAGTTTTCAATGTATACACTGTGCTTCCTACATTGCTTAACGCTCAATTTTATTTTGTACCAGTTGTATCAGCTTATTCTTTTAAGGTTATAATCAATGTTGAATATTTTTGTTTGCAAGTTCAGATACCGGAGAGATGTTTCATCTTTCTTCTTGTACGTATGCAGCAACATGATGTTGCCAAGCTTCTAGTGGTCTGTTTAGGAAATGTCTTCGAGTGATGGACATAGAGCAACAGGTTTATATCCCTATGGTCAAGCCAGTTTGACTTGCTGTTGTAATCCAATTCATATCCTTGTGACTGATTGTTGAGAAGGTGCAGTTGGTATTTGTAATTTATTGGTGGTTCTGCAATATGGCTATTAGTAGCAAGAAGATGACATGCATATTGAAGGCTATATTGCATGAAACTTTACTATTCCTTTACACTTACGAAGAACAACAAAGTATCTGTTGTCTATTTGCTTGCATGATGTGAAGCAATATTATATGCTTGTATTTTTGGCACAAAATATTGGTGGCATCATAACAAAATGGAAGCTACAGAATGTTTGTGATGGTAAATTTCATGGTTGGATTTAGAGCACTGGGACTTCATGACATTTTGATGGGAGAGTTTGAAAACCCATGTTAGTGAATTATAAGTGTTGATGTGTTTGCTCTCCACCTCTGCTTGATGTGTCCATTTTTAACAATTCAACCACCACCAAGAACAATAAGATTATTAAGCATGAAAAGGTAATGTTATGATCTCCTGATGAATAGAGGTAACTATGTTGCAGAGGAAGGCAGACTTAAGCATAATTAGGAGGAAATATCGAGTCACAGGTGGGATTTGGATGGGCAGTGGAATATGGTTTACATTTGTGAGAGTCTGTGGCATGGTGTGACAGAAGAGGGCTCCAACAGTACTATTCTCTCAATCCAAATTCTTGTTGCCCTTTCCAGTTTTTCTTTTTAAAATTATAATTAATGCATAGCACAAGGTTGGCTCATGGTTGTATGGGCGCTCCATAAAGCTCCATTTGAGAGTGAAAAGTAATGGTCGGAACAACTATAGTAGCATGATTGTAAATGTTGATGGTGCAGGTTGATGTTATTGTTGGAGCCAAATTTGACTCAACTTTGAAACCCCCATATTTAAATTTTTGGTTTTAATCAAATTGATAATGATGCTCACTGTTTGAGTTGTGGTGAGTAATTTAATTTTTCATTTGGTTAAATGATGTCTAAACCTTGGTTGTTTGTAAGGTATACCTCTTTCGATTAATCGAATATCCTCAAGGTGAAAAGGGCAAAAAATTTCAATTAAATCCCTAAGCCGAAATCCAACATTCAATTAAAAAGCCCCCTTAGGCCTAAACCGATTAATAAAAATCCTCAAATCATAAAGTCGGTTAAAATTTTGCCATGGTCTCAAGATCCTAAAACTTAGGTCCAAAGCAAATATTGATTAAAACCTAAAGGTATGTACCCCACTAAGCTAACAAGCGAGCACCTCAGATTTAATCCAAGGGTCGCGCTTGATCCAGAAGAAATCGGACGACAACGCATTAACGAAATCAAACCAAGGGATAAGTCAAAATTCAAAGCCATAGTCAAAGTTAAAAAGTTTGCATCTAGGAATTAATCGAATGGTCGCGCATTCATCAAAATAAATCTAATGGACGCGCATTCAAAAAGAACCCGAAGATAAAACAAAGACCTTAATAAATTAAAATCGATGCGACTTTGACAAAATCAACGGATGCGCCGACTCCAAGATTAAATCAACGATTGCGCGCTGTCCGAAGAGTCAAAGGTTTAAATAAAGTCGTCATGGGTCAAATAGTCGAGTTAAAATCTGAGCAAGTCCGATAGATCGGACGATCCTGCCAAGCAAAGCCTAGATCAAGGGTTGCGATTGCTTCGATTAAAACGAACTTTAAAATCAATATTAAGAGAACGTGCCCTCTTTGGACTAATCATCGGGCTAATTAAGAGGATCGAAAGATTAATTAAAAGTTAATCATATCATTAGCGAGGGTCTAACACATTGGATAATCATTCCCCTTTTGGCTTAATCAAGATTAATATTATGCACCCTTGGGTAAACTAACTCGTAGGCTGACTAAATCTGACGGCGGCGCTTATCTCCAATCAGATCTGACGGCGGCGCTTATCTCCAATCAGATCCGACGGTCGCGTTGAAACCACAAACGGTAAGAGAAAGGCAAAGGTAAAGACAAAATTAATTGTGCTTTAGCAAGGGTTTAATACGTTGGTTGATTTCCCCCTTTTTGGCTTAATCGTGATTAATATAAAATCAAAAGTTTTAACATTGACTATATAGTGTGCATCTTATAAACAATCTAACAACAGTGCCCAAACTAATCCGAGAATCAATGGATGCGAAGGCCTGTGGTGGTGGCAAAAGATCCAAAGCTAAATGAAGACGTTTAAATCGGACGACGATGTTCATTCCTCCTCAGATCCAACGATGCGCATACGGAAAAACAACCGAAGGTTAGCCTAAGCATTATATTACAAATGATTGATAAAATTAGTCCAAGGTACGCATGGTTTTTCCCATTTGTTAAGAACTATGTGCATATATATAATCCAACGATCGCGCCTCCACTGTGGTATGATCTAACGGTTGTTGCATAGAAAGTTAAATGTATTATATAATGTCTATGCATGATATAATGAGGTTAAGGTCGAAAACACCAGATTAAACCTACACAACCACGATTAAACGAGGATTAACATACCATGTTATTAGAGAATCAAATCGATAAATATATAGTCTTTTGCATTAATCATGTTTAAATGAATTATTATCGGACCTAAGGTTTTCAACCATATAAGCATGATTAACCAAATTAATCAAGTACCTATAGACTAACAATCGTGCAGGTCCCATGATATCGACGGTCGCGCTGACTCTACTCAAGAAAATCGACGACAACGCACAAACCAAAGAATTAAGCGATGAATCAATTGGCAATAATCTAATGAATGCGCTCACCTACACTCAGATCCAACGGTAGCGCACGATCCAAAGGTAAACCAAAGGTAAGTTTAAAATAGACGTCTGATTAATTAAATATTTAAACATTCTTAACAAGGGCATTAACACATTATTAATCGCCATCTTCATCTTGATTAATCAAATGAAAAGAGTTCAAGGCATGCATCTTTCGGCTATCTAACCTACAGGTTATAAAATATTTAAGAAAGTGATACAATAAAGGTTGGTCAAGCGACTGAACATGGTCAAATATCTAACCCTATAGATACGAAGATATCAATAAAAATAAAATCACCATTGACTAACGTCTTCAAAGTTTTAGAAACCAACACTCTTGCAGGTTTAAGAATACCAGAAACAACCATGATGGAACCTGTGAAGATCACGAACCAACAAAATCGGCAAAATCACCCGTAAGAAAGATTCAATAGACCAAGCTTCTAGAGAAGGATGATCACTTCACAGAAATCCTTCAACATATATCAAGGTAGAAATCAAAGAAGTGACTCGATCACAACAAGGTACACTGAAAGACATTACGAAAATCAATAGCCAAGACGGAGTCAAAATAGTATGCATAGAAGCTATGAATCTAGAAGAATACTCATGGAAGGAAAGATTCAAAGAAATCAGAGAAAATCCCGTGTACAGTACCTTGGTAAGGACAAAGCAAACCAAAGAAAATACAAATCCTTACGCTCAAGCATGCCATCAGATCATGTATTATCTCACTAGAATAATGGCGTACCACAAGATAAGACTACAAAGCATAGTCACAGGCTTATAAATAAGAGACAGTAAGGAAGAGTTAAAGCATCAGCAAAAGAAAAACAATGGAGCATAAAAGATTCAAATACTATCATTTTTTGTTCTGCAAATACTTAAGGCGAAGGAAGCGCGTGAAGAAAAAAATATGGTTTCAATTTTCAGAAAGTCATTCAATCCGCGCTTCGACGGAATATAGTTACCAGGGGAGCACTTCGACGGAGTATAGTTATGGAAGTAAATTATAGATGCTTCCAGATCTTGTTGTCCATTCCCACATTCTTCCTACTTACCACTGCCCTCCTCCTCCTGGGCATTCCTCCTTGACCATCTTGACATTTTTCCTAGTATGTCACCCTCGCCCACTATCGCCTCTTACCATTTACCCCCCGTCATTCTATCCTTTAGACCATCACCATCCATACTTCTTCACTCTCTCGTGATCAGTGCAACTCCATCTGTTTACCATTGGCACGCCACCCCTTGTCTTCACCATCACATCGGGTCCCCTTCCGTTCCTCGTCTAGAATTCACGATGATAGCCTGGCCGGTCCCTAACAGCCAAGCATAGTGGCCAGGACAAGCAGAACAAAAAGGACAAATATAGTGTCGAATCCTTAGTTTCTAGGGCCAACCAGAGAGCAAAAAAGCCAAATTAAAATAACAAAGAGTTCCCTTCAGTCCAGAGAAGAACCTTAACAGTCAGTTCAGAGCCGCACCAGCTGGACATCATATAGAACAGGTTTAATCAGATACGGAAAAGTGTATAGTCAAAAGTAAACCAAAAATAACATAATCAAGAACCAGAGGCTATAAGAAGAGGGAACTGAGGACAGATTCTGCATCAAGCAATTAGAGAATAACATTTTTGCTAAGAGGTATACTTGAGTGCCCGATAGTTGTGTTGTTGTATTTCCTTTTTGTGTCTATTTTCTTTTATTCATTCTTTCTTCCTCCCCTTGTTGTGTAGGATCCTATGATAGGAAAGCGTTCAAGAAGCTGAGAATATTTCTAGTCTTATTGAGCCTAGGATTCAGAGACTCTTATGTTATCAGATTGAAATAAGGAGAGTAGGAGAGACTTGTTACATCATTTGAACATAGTCTTCTTCATTGTATTGATGTATTCTATTGAGAAAAACAGAGTTTAAAGGCATCATGCCCACTCTGCATGTAATATTTCATAAATCAATATAATTCTGAGTTTTATTCCTATCATTTCTTTGTCTTGGTATTGTGTGTCACTGTATAATGGGTTACATTATTTGAATGCATTATATACGTTTCTCTCATTGGTTAACTCTTGGTTTTATTACGATATTCGAATAAGATTAAGAACGTCAATTTTTCTCTTCCCCTTCTTTCTATTCATGATAGTATTGTTGTTAAATTGCTATAATAGCCCAATGAATCTAGGCACCGATCTACATAAGACATAACGAATGGTTTTTTTCATGCTTGGTCATTTTAATACATATAGTACAATATAAATCTGGAGTGTGTAATTAGAGTTTTAATCATAGAATTACCGTTGGGGTTTCCTTACCTGTTCTGTAGTTTTCCCTTAGCAATATTTGTGTTTAACATAACATGAGGCAGGTCCACCAGAGTTTGTAATAGCTCGTTGGTTTCAAACGGATTCTTGTAGCGTGACAATCGAAATCCTACGGATGCTAGAATCGGTTCCAACAGTTATTTTACTGTAGGTGAAGTAGAATATAAATGAAAGTTGCTTAGTGTGTATAACACTAGCAACTATTATTATATTTTAAGATGGGTAGAAAACAATAGAATACCATGTTCTTCTAATGTGACCACTACTTTAAAGGGTCATTCTAATTGGAGAGTTGCAAAAAACATGACCTACTACATTTGCTCAAGGGTGATTTGTTGTTGAATGCTTGGGAAGATTTTTGGTGATCAGTTGATCACCTAGACATTGTTGATATAGTTTTTTGGATATTTTAATCATTGGTCATTTGGGTATATGAGACTTTGAAGTGGTTTTTTTGGTTGCTTTTCTGAAAGGTACAAATGGTTATTCAGTTTTTATGCTGTCACATTTTCTTGACGTGAGGGGCTATTTTTTAATATCTGTGTACTTCATGATGACTTGACAAGGTTTTTGCAATCAAGACAGTACAACTCTGATTTTTTAAAATGCATCAGGTATATTAATTGCCTTAAATTTTATTTATGATGTGATGGAAAAGAGTATACTCGACTCATTACTTCAAAATTCACTTAAAAATTTGGAGAGGCTGGGGGTGGGTGTATGTGTATATATTTATAAGTTGGCCCTTGTGTAGTATTCTTTAGTGCAGGACGTGGCCAACATGTCAAACCTATAAAAATGGGCAACTTGTCATGAGGTATCCCTTTCGAGCTCATCGTCAACATTCATGAGTTTGATACCTTAAATTTTTATATATATATATATATATATATATATATATATATATATATATGAACTGAAAAAAGAGACATTATCAAATGATAGGAGCTCCACTTTAATATGTCGACTTTCAAGGTGGAGAACAATCTTGACAAGCAATATATGCATAATTGTCAAGATGTTGTAATATGTGTTAATGTGGTTATGATTTAATGGTGGGACTTGTTTCAATCCTATATAACCAATTTAAAAAATCAAAAAAGAGATTTGGTTCACTCGATTGATTGCGATGCATATGTGATGAGTTGAATTCAAGCTTCTATATATAATATTCAAGGCTCATCCAGTATTGTTGGTAGTTCTATGAACAAGTGTTTACAACATTAAACATGCTCTTTCATTATACATAAATAAAAATTTGCTGCTCAAACCATTGCAATTATAGTTAATAAAATTAATGCAAACAAATTAAATCAACATCTTTACAACCATTTTCAATTTTTTTCTAATTCTTATTAAAACTCCACTAAGATTTTACCTTTGCTAATATAAAAACTGAATTAAAGCTAGTACATTATAAACACCATCTAGCATAATAGAGACATCCTATTCTGAGACACACTACTCCTTCACTCCTTACAATCTAGTATCTAAGATAATATATTTGCTTGAATTTAGAGCCAAGATAAAATATAAAAAAAATACAGGATTGGTTTGAATTGAAATGGTAAGTCCAAAAAAGTGCTTGACAAAACCTGATTTAATTCTTTGGCATGCAACACATTTGTCTATTTTGTTTCAAAAAGGAGACACCTATGATAGACTTCCATGAGACTTGCAGTCCAAGCAAAGTGTTGACATAGATAATATTGACTTGCAGTTAGAACCAAGCAAGTGTTAACATAGATAAGATTCATGTAGTGAAATTATATTCATATTGATACTCCTTCAAGAGTAAAATTGTAATGGTTGTACCACTTCGATTTGTTGTCATTCCCATTTGCCACAATGAAGTTGACCATATTGAGACAATGCCAGTTGCATAAGATATATGAGAAGATGGGAATACTAAGGCATTACAAATTTATTTCACATGACAAGAAGGTTTTTTGAGATGGTTTTACTATGATCATAAGTCTACTTATAATAGAGGACCATGAACTTAATTTTATTTTATAGGATGTCATCATTAAGTTGGGGAAAATGACCACAGTGAAGTAATTTTCACCGCCTCAAGTTTTTTTTTTTTTTATACTTGCATTAAGTGCTAAATAATTTAGATGTTGGATTGGTTTAATGTTGTCAAGGACATTAAATTGTCCTGCATTGGCTTGGAGTCAACTTTGTTGTTTTATTAAAACTAGGTTGGAATTCAAACTAAAGCTTTGTCAAATGCCTATCTTTTTCATGTTTCTTCTCTCCTACTACTTGTCTAGGGAATGATTCAATTGTTACTTAAGTTATTTTTTTAAAATGTTAATGTTTTACTTTTGATCACATTTGAATTTGTACTTGTATTTTTTTTAGCCCTAGGTTTTTCTCACCTCAAGGGTTGATTCACATATTATTACCATGTTATTACAACAATGACCTTTCACCTCAAGGGGTGATTTATGTATTCTAAAATGACCTTATATCACAAGGTTCAAAGCTCGCATTCAAATTGGACAGGATGAAATAAATTCGACATGAAAACAAATTGACATCAAAATCAAAATTACATATTCTGCCCGAACTGTGATCTCTACAACTCCTTTTTTTATTGTAACCTCTTTTATTTATTTAATATAACTGTTGGTTCCAAACAAAAAAAAATTACATTTGAAATAGAGAAAAAATCTTTATAATTTTTAATTAAAAAAAAAGTATTTAAACATCAATAATTAACATATTAAATGTCATGCATTGGCTTAGGGTTGACCTTGATGCTTTATTAAAATTAGGTTGGACTTCAAAGCATTTTTTTTTCAATTGGATTTTCTTCTACTTGTCTCAAAAATGTTTCAATTGTTTTTCTTGGTTGCTTGACTTGTTTTTGTTGAAAGTTTTAATCTTTCACTTTTTATTACATTTGAAATTGTACTTATATTATTTAGCCCCAAAGATTTTTCATCTCAAGGGTTGATTCATGTATTATAAGGTTAAAGCTCACAATCAAATTCGACATGAGGCAACTTAGATGCAAGAAAATTTGACATTAAAATAAAATTACATTTAAAATAAAGAAAAAAATCTCTACAATTTTTAAATAAAAATAAAAGTCCTTGGAAAACCCTAGTGGTATGTCATTGAACTGTTATTTAGGCTACCCAGGTTCAAATCACAGAGAAGAAGGTCCTCGTTGTGCCCTTGGGGAGTGTGACCCCTAGTTGTGTCACCCATTGTACTTTGCCTATTTAAAAAAAAAATCAAATATATAACATAAAAGATTTAAACATCAATAATTAACATATTAAAAACAAATTTTAGGCATTAATCCTAAATTCATAAATTCTATTTATTTTAAACATTAAAACTAAAACTACCCATACTGTTTGGGGCAAGGGGTTTGAAAGTGAGGAACTTCATATGTAACCAAGGTTTACATCCCATGGGTGACCTCAACATTGCCCATGGGTTTTAGGGCAAGTGATGGGGAGCTAATAATTTTTTTACCATAAACCAAGATTCAAATCCAATGGATAAACATTAACACTTGTCCTTTGGGTTTGGGGCAAGTGACAAGGAGGAAGAGTTTCAAAATATAAGCCAAGGTTCCAGTCCTTGGGTGAACCTTAATATTTATCCTTCATTGTAAAAATTGAGTGGACATGAGATTGAAGACTTGGTTGCCTTGAATAGGAGATCTAAGTTTCAAATTGTGAAGAGGTAGAGTTGTACAACAATTTAAATAGGCATAATATGGGTGGGTTCTATGTGATTTCAAATCCATATGGTTACCCATTTTTTTCAAATGACATGAGCTTAAATGGTTAGGTGGAGAATTAGTTCAAAATCTTGCCCAATATTATATGCATAATTGTCAAATTGTTAATTATCAAATGACATGAGCTCAAGTGATTAAAAATGTGGACTTTCAAGGTGGAGACTCCGGTTCAAAAATCTTGCCTAATGATATATAACTTGGTACCATGGTCATGATGTAAACTAATGGTCGTTTCAATTCCATATAACTAAATTTTAAAAACATTTTAGCACACAAGGTTTGTAGTGAGTTGTGGGGAGTAAGGAGTTTCACATCATAGGCCAAGGATCCAATCCGATAGGTGAATCTTATGTAATCATATGACATGAATTTAAGTGGTTAAAAATGTAGGTTTTGAGATCCGGAATAAAATTTTGTAAGTTGAATCTTATGTAATTATATGACATGAATTTAAGTGGTTAAAAATGTAGGTTTTGAGACCTGAATAAAATGTTGTCAGTTGATATATGAATGCCATAATAATATGGTTTGTTATAATAGTACTATGTGATTTGTTGAAATATCATGGTAACCAGATCATATTGTAATATGGTTGAAACTTGTTTCAATCCCATACAACCAATTGAAAAATCTAAATGTCTAACATCAAACATATCAAATAAATTAATCATTTTAAAAAAACATTTCACATACTAAACTACCCTTAATTCCTAAACCCCAAGAGCCAAGGACTCAAGGCTAAGTGACGAGGAAAGCAATGAAAATAAAATACAATTAAAATAAAAATCCTTCATCCAAAATATTTCCACATGACACTTTTATATTGGCACATTGACGATGTTAGACCAAGGGTGCCTTTAATCTTCACATCCACCCTATTTAACGAAGTGGAAGTTTAAACCTAGGCACTCCCATAAAATAGAATCAAGGCACATTTATCTAGAATGAACTTTTGTCTAGTGTAACATTTTTTTGATGGATGTCTTTTCTATTTCTTAATGTTACCCTTCCAATTAAGCTTAAACATTTCTCCTTCTAGCAATGGAGCAAAGCAATGAGATCCACTCGAACAAAGTTGTTGCACTCACCACCTTTGAACCAAGAAAGGTTTTCTATTTTACTTGTCATTTGATTCAATGGACCAACAAATTGGGGTTTGTTTTAGGACAATTGAGGCCAAATTTTAAATGTTGGCACATTGGCGAGACTAGAACAAGGGTGCCTTTAATCTTCACATTAACTCTATTTAACGAAGTGGAAGTCTAAAGCTTGACACCCCCATTAAATAGAAACAATGCACATTTATTTAGAATGAACTTGTGTCTACCCTAAATGATTTTTCAATGGATGTCATTCTTGTTTCTTAATGTTACCCTTGCAATCAAGCTTAAACATTTCTCCTTCTAGCAATGGAGCAAAGAAATTGGATTCACTCCAACAAAGTTGTTGCAATCAACACCTTTGAACCAAGAAAGTTTTTCTATTTTACTTGTCATTTGATTTAAGGGGCCAACAAAAGGGGTCTGTTCTAGGACAATCAAGGCCAAATTTAAATAATTGGCACATTGGTAAGGCTAGACCAAGGGTGCCTTTAATCTTCACATTCATTCTCTTTAATGAAGTGGAAGTCTAAAGCATGACACCCCATCAAATAGAATCAAGGCACATTTATTTAGAATAAAATTTTGTCTATCTTAGCGATTTTTCAATGGATGTCATTCCTATTTCTTAATGTTACCCTTGCAATCAAGCTTAAACATTTCTCTTTCTAGTAGCAAAGCAATGGAGTCCACTCCAACAAAGTTGTTACACTCACCACCTTTGAACCAAGAAAGGATTTCCATTTACTTGTCACTTGATTCATTGGGCGAACAAAAGGGGGTTTTTTCTAGGACAATTGAGGCCAAATTTTAATGGTTGATTTTTTCAATTTAATTCAAGTTATTGGTAGGTTTCGATGAATTTTGAACTTCAATATTGAAATTTGCTAAATCTTATGACATGGGTTTGATCCAATAACAAGAGAGTTTGACAACTATTGGAATTTATATTATTATATAGTAGGTAGTATTTGTACTCCCATTCACATATGTTTTTTACATTATTCAGAGATCTTTTAACTATTGGTAAAAAAATTAACATCTAAGATTACCATATTGTATTTTTTTTGTTCTTTTCTCAACAATCAAGTTTATTTTGTTTTTCTTATTTTCTATAGGGATGATGAATTGATTACATTCATTATTCTCTACACTGTGAATTTTTGCATAGTATCATAGTAGACTTGAATCTCCATTTTTTGATCTAGGAATTTCTTCCAAGGATTTTTTGTAGTGTCACTTGGAGTTGTGTTCAAAAGATTGCGATCAAAGAGTAAAGGGTCGATTTTTTAAAGGTTTTTGCATAATCCTTTAGTTTGATCTTTTATTTTTATTTTAACTAGAGTGAAGATATACAAAGGGATAATGACTTTTTTTAACTTCAAAAGATCTATAGTTTTATTGAACTTTAGGGGAAGACCTTTGCTGATTATTAGATTTGTGAACAAAATGTATTGCACCATAGATGACTTCCATTGTTGATTTGAGGATCTTTGAAATCCCATCTTGACATTCAGGTATGCCAATGAGGGAAGCAATAAAAAGTATTTTGCATTTTAGTTTATAACTCTACAATATGAATTGTCATAAAATATTAAAAAATGCTTTTAGTTTTTAAGTTGTGAGAAATTTGATTGGGAATTTTAGTCCAATAAAATTCCATATTTTTCCATTTCAAGCATATAATTCAATGTAGAAGGTTTGAAACTAAACATGTAATTTTAAAATTATTTTGTTTTGATTTTTAAAAGAAACGAGGAAAACACTGTAATAATTATATTTCTCCCATTGATCAACACATTCCTTACTCATTGCTTTTCTTTGGGTTTGTAAGTTATGACCTTTGGGCACATTGCTTGGATATAGTGAATAGGCAAACCCCATATTAGAAAGATATTGTTTCCAACTAGTGCAGTGTGTGTGGAGTACATAACTTGTGTAGTTGGATTGAGGAGTTGACACCCATGTAGCCATGGGTTCAACCCTTAAGACTAGTAAGGCACATTTTTGCGTGTTTTCCTAATGGGATTGACAAGGGCAATTTATCACTTTGTGGTTCCCTTTGTAAATTAAGGCACCATGTGGGGATCCCAACTAGCCTAGCTAGCACAAGTCATTGATGTTTACAAGCTATTAAGTTCAAACCCCATTGTATCTCGTTTAGGTTCTAGGTTTGGATTAATCCTTCCACATGGTATTTTCCAAACCATATTAGATGGAATTTTTTAGTTGATGTGACAACCTATTGGTGTGCTAATATGGCACCCGCACGTAGAGAAAGAACAATTATTTCATATATTAGACCATGACTTGTTCATCTATATATATATATATAGATGAACAAGTCATGGTCTAATATATGAAATAATTGTTCTTTCTCTACGTGCGGGTGCCATATTAGCACACCAATAGGTTGTCACATCAACTAAAAATATGGCACCCGCACGTAGAGAAAGAACAATTATTTCATATATTAGACCATGACTTGTTCATCCTATATATAAGCTATATGTGGCTACTATTGTGGGGCCATTCCCATCAAAATACCAAAATATTATATTTGCTACTAGTTCAATTAAACCCTATCCATCTTGTTCTTCTATTGAAGATATTTTTTCATTTCCTTTTCTATAAAATGTATTCCTCATCTTCCTCAAAGTGCCATGTA
The DNA here is from genome assembly GCA_028583015.1 of Wollemia nobilis. NCBI lineage: Eukaryota > Viridiplantae > Streptophyta > Pinopsida > Araucariales > Araucariaceae > Wollemia > Wollemia nobilis. The sequence goes on from JAQPPZ010003615.1 coordinate 2,795,057, forward strand.
TCTGCTATCAACTCCTTGACATCATTTTCATTAAGATATACAGTCCTACTTGGCTAATTGCCTTCTAAAATATGAATTTCACCAAGATGAAGATCAACATCGTGATTGGCTAAATTATCTGCCATCCAATTTCCTTCTCTATAGATATGCTCACATTTCCAAGAGATTGCCTCCAATAATAGATGATAAACATCAACAATAATATTATTTTTTATCCATTCCCCACATTCATTTTTGTTGATAACATTAATAATAATTTGCAATCCCACTCAATTGAATATATCCATCCTTTTTCAATTGTAATTTTAATCCTTGTAAGAAGTGCCCTAGCCTCTACATAGTTGTTAGTTGAAGTTCCATATGATTTTGAGTAAGCGAGGATAATTTTTCCTTCAGTATTTATAAAAAAACCACCTTCGTAGGTTTTTCCTAGATTTCCTTTGGATGCACCATCAAAATTAATTTCAAAAAACACAAATTTTGGATATTTTTATTTTACCATATATCGAAGCAAATCTTTTTTTTGGATGCTACTATCACAAATGACTCTTCCATGTGTATTCAAATCCTATAACCAAGTGGCTAGCACCTCTTTTTCTACACTTGAGACTTCCCATGATGAGCACCATATTTATAAATATTTTGCAAGAGAGGTAATAATATGGTTCCACACTTGGGCATGATTTTGAGATTTATTTTTAAGAATTCTATTATTCCTTTCAAATTACAAATTTCAACAAATAATGGCAGGACCAATCCTCCATAGAATATATAATACTTTAACTTTAAAATAATTAATATCACATTTCATCAACTCTTCCAATGTTGATGGAACTACCCAACATATTCTCATATTCTTGAAAAAGCAACCCCAAATGGTGTGAGCAAAGGAACAACAAAGAAGTACATGGTTCTATGTTTCTAAATCCTTCTCACACAAGGTGCATTTTAAAGGTCAATGATATCCTCTTCTTTTTAGACTCTCTCTTATAAGAATATTACTTTGAATTTCTAACCAAAGGAATGTTGAGGCCTTAGGGAGAGCCTCTAGTGACCAAACATTCTTTTAAAGGAAATATTTGGGAGTAGGAAATTTCAATTGCTCTAAATCCTCATATCCCAACTTGATTGAGTATCCACTATCTTTTGATAGATTCCAAACCAACTCATCCTTTCGTGTAAAAATAGGTAAATAAAACTCTTAAAGCATCTTTTAAAGCTTATTTGTAATTTGTTTGAGTTCCTCTCCTTTAACAAGGTTACTAATAGAAATCCATGGTTTGGAGTCGTTGCTCACATTAATATAATCTTTTAACTTTGGACCTTTACAAGATAGACATGTCCAAGCCAATGCTTTCCATTTTTAATTATAGATAAGAGGATAAGGCTTCAACTAAGCATCAAACCTAAAATTTATATAATTTCCCTCATTGACTGGCCATCTAATATGCTTCTTGATCAATTGCGAACTATCTGAGATAAAGTTTCATATTGGTGATCCTTTCAATAGAGTTCTTTTCCTAAAACATTGCAAAAAGAGAACCCATATATTTTTGAAATAGCATTTTTGCCCAACTCTTTCCTTAATCTCCAAATAATTTCCACCCAAGTTTTGTCCCTAAGGCCAAACTTGTAAGTCTGTAATTCCACAATGCCCCTCCAATATTCTTTCTTTGCAAAACCCTATCCCACTTACAAAGAGTAAATCTAATTTTTCCTCACATCCCTTTTAAAGAAAATATCTTTGAATATTATCAATTTTTGATTCTATACCAATATGCAATCTCAAAAGAGATATCATATAAATAGGGATGGATTACAATGTAGTCTCTATGAGTTGTAGCCTTCTTGCCATGGTTAAGATCTTACCTTTCCAACCTATCAAAAAACTTTCTATCTATCCAAACAAGAAACCCAAAGCTCCTTTTTATTTTCTTAATGAGGCCAATTAATACCCAAGTAGGTTGTGGACTACTGGGAAAACTGTTGTTTTACAATTGATGGTGAAAAGGGGTTACAAGAATATCCTTTTACAAATTTACCCTTTTGAGGCTAAAAATGGGTCTTCCATGATGGAAGCCCTCTTTCAACGAAATTGATCAAAAAACTGCAAATGTTCTCCTTGTATTCCTTGATGTGAGTGGGCTGCTTGCTTGTGGGTAACTGTTAGCTATGCTGGTCCTCTAAACCTACATAATCCTACATAAATTTTTAGATGCGTTTGGGGGCCTATCTCAAAAAAATCCCTTGACCAAACATAAAGACTCTTAATCTAAGCTAAAACATGATGAAAATGTATGAAATGATTGGAATTTGACAGAACAAGGATGTTTACCTGGTTTTGTAAAATTTGGTAAAGTTTTGGTGTAGAAAAACTATCTTTTATGTAGTTTCACACCCTAGGGTGTGAATGCTTTGATTCATACTTTTTTTCCAGAAACTTACTATGTGCAAATATTAAAATGTTTTCTAGAAACTAAATTTGGTGATGTAGAGGTCCTGTTGATGCAGTTGGAACTTTTGATCCTCATCGAGGCGCCTCATGAACCTACAACTTTGACAATGACCTACAAGGCAAAAGAAGATGTTGACAAATTCATTGTGAATCTCGATGGGGATGGATAGTGAGTGATGGTGAATGAAGGTTTAGGGCACTTGGTAGTCTAGGTTAATTTTAGTAGAGTTTGGGTATGTGAATGAGTGTTGATAGAAATGGAGGAAATGACAATCTATTTATAGAATTTTCCAAGGTTAGGGGGGCCTAAGGTGTCTAGTGAGGTGTTCCCTGAGGTGTCTAGTGAGGTATCCCTTATGAGGTGTCCTGAAAGGTGTCCCCTGAGGTGGCCCCTGAGATGGCATGTCTCATAAATAGATTAATGCCCAAAGTATTCAAATTGTGTTTATGGTGTTTAATGCCCAAAAGAATGTGAAGTGGAGCAACTATTAAGTCTTACTAGGGTTAGGTTGACCCTAGGTTAAATGTTGACTTTTGGGTGAGGTGGAAGGTGACTCACCATGCCTCCCATGCTTTGAAACACAAAAGTCTCCAAATATCATTTATGAATTTTAATGCACATGGGGAGATGTGTGGAGCAAGGGTTAAAGTTAACCCTGATTAGGTTGACCATAGGTTTAGTTAAGGTCAAGTGGGTGAGGTGGAGGCTAGGCTAGTCAAAGAGTAGACTAGGTGAGGTGGCCATGAGTTAGGTTGACCATAGGTTGGGTTTGACTATGAGGTGGATTTTGACCAAGGTTAGAGATTAACCAAGGTTAGGCTAGGGTGATGGTCACATGGGGACCAAGGGTTAAGCATAGGAAAGGGCTTATGAATAGTGCTTTTGATAAATGAATAGTGTTTTGAGGCTAATATATGTAAATTTTATGGGTTTTGCAAATTTATTAGTTGTGATGATGGGAGAAATGACAATGTGAGACTTTTAGGTGTCTACATTTTCCCCTTTTTGTACTGCTTTGTGTGAAAACACAATGCAGTGCAAAAACTTGTGATACGAGATTTATGGTTTGATTTTGAAGAGGAAGATGAATTTATGAGAGAGGTGAGTTGAAGATGGATGATTTATGATTGATTATAAGATAGGTGAACTGAAGATGGATGATTTGTGATCGACTATAGTTTTTGTAATATCACAATGATTTCTTAGAGAGAGGATATGTAAGATCACATTGCTTTATGATCAATGTAAGATGCCCCAATCATGGAAGGGACAAATATCTTTGAAACTTTTACTTTGAAATTTTTTTTATTTTGATTTGATTTGGTAAATCGTTCAGCCCTAAGTAGATTTTTTTTTAGGTCCTTCACTTGCGAGTGGTCTTACGATTGCCACTTCAAGGAAGGTAATCCATGATTAATCTACAGACTTAGGCATTGGGTCTACCAAATGTTTGTTTGAATTGGAGTTTTGTTGAGAAGAGAAATTATGCTTTTTCTTTGCCTTAGAAAATGAGGGATTATTATTATCTTAGGCAAAGGTTGTTGGACAAATGTAATATCCAAGATTGAGTATTTGATTATTGATCATGCACAAGGCAATTTTTGTATGTTGAATGTTTTCCCCCTCAAGTGATGAGTGGATGGTGGAAAAAGCAAAAGATGATGAAAAATCACTTGATTAAATAAAAACTTGATGAAAGAACTAAAGAAAATGGAAAAAATCGACAAATATGATAGTGGAGAAGTGTGTAGGGAAGATTGTTGACCAAAAATTTAGATTCGTATAGATGGATGCAAATCAAAGCATTCGTACCTTTCTGTATGAATCTTGTGGAAAATGCTATACAAGCACATTCATAGGGTACATTTTTCACTTGTGTTGTGTGAAGGAGTGAGAGGAAGAGAGGTCTGAGGGTGAGTTTGTGAAGTGAAGCGCTATCAGATTTCGAGGACAAAGTAGGGAAATGGCAGGAGGTGGATCGAGTGCTAGCATTGGAGGGTGTGTAGTGGGGGTAAGCAGACTTTTACCCCATTTTTTGTGTTTTAAGATTTGAAAAATGAAACTTAGGGAACAATTTCATAGTGAAATGAAATCGTAGAGAATGAGTAAGAGTGAAATAAAAAAATGTAAGAAATGGATTGAGTGCAAGCATGTCGACATGTTGTTTGTGCTTGATTGTTGTGGTATGTGCTTTCCAGTGTGCATGCATGTGTTATGTGTGTTTTTATGCCATTTATGGGGTGTGTGGGTGAGTGTTCACAAGGGGAGTGGTTTCGAGTTAATGGGTACCCAAATTCATACTTTTTTATTTTTATTTTTATTCGTACGGATCCGTACAAATGTACAAAATGTATGAATTTATAAAGATCTGTGTGAGTGTACATATTTTTTTTAGCTTGTCCTTTTGTTGATCCTCAGGTTTGGATCATGCAAATTATAGGATGAGTGAGGTAACTTTCATTAGGTGGCCAATGTATGCAAGGTGTTGCCTTTCTTATGCTCAAAATTTACTTAGTGTTTGATATGTACTTTGGTCATGGAAGAACTCAAGTCAGCAAGGGGAAGCCTTGAAATGATTTAGAATTTGACAACATTGGATAAAGGTTGATTGAATGAACTAAAAATGGTCAAATCAAAGAAAAATTCCCATTACCAAGCATTCTAAAAAATAGGATTGAACACCATAGTAGTTGTGCTAACGAGTGTGTTTACCTCTTCATTTTTTTTTTCTATGTGGGCATGTATGCACATAGAGGGATGAGTATATGCACACTATTAGTAACATGAGACAAGATATGAGAGCATAATGAAAAGTATGACAAAATGATTTTATACAATGCAACTAGTTATGCAAAAACTTATGCGACTTAACATATTTTTGATTGAGAGAGAATCTATGCAAGATTACCCAATGATTATGTGTGCAACAAAAAGGGTGACTAAAAAGCATATGAAGCTTTATTTATTGATATGAGTGGGGCGAAGTTGCCAATATTTAGTGGTATCAACATGAATTATGGATGCGAATTGTGATGGAAGTGCATGAAAAGTGAGTGTGTGAAATAGATGGAAAGTGGAAAAAGAAGGAGAAAATTAAAGGAAAAGTAGAAGAGAGAGGAGAAGAAAGAAATAAATATAATCAATCAAAGGTATGTAGTCGCTTGAAGCATGACCATACAACAATGATAGAAAACAAAAATTAGAGAAAATAAGAACAAGAAGAAAATAGGACCAAATCAAAGGTATGTAGTTGCTGGAATCGTGACCATACAACATTGATAGGGAACCAAAAAGAAGTAGATAAAATAAGGAAAAGAGAAAAATAGGACCAAATCAAAGGTATGTATCCGCTTGAAGCATAAACATACAACATTGACAAGGAACCGACAAATTTAGAAAGAAATAATAGAACTAGAACCAAATCAAAGGTATGTCGTCGCTCAAAGCATGACCATGCAACATTGATCGAGAACTAAAGGAGGAGTAAGGAAGAAAATAGAGGAAATAAATATAGAGAAAGATGAAGTGCAACAAACATCGTTGATGGATTATTTTGGTGTATTTTTGTTTTTATTATTGTTGTTATTGTTTTTGAATTTTGTGCTTTTGTAATATCCAAGATTGAATCTACAGAAATCTAAGAACTTGGATGAACGCTAATCAATCATAAAATGCATGGAGGTGGATGACATTGAGGGGTTTAGGTTCCTCAATTCCTTCAATATTGGCAAGGCAATAAGATCCAAACCAAATTTACGTGTGATAATATATGGTCCTAACCAGTTTGGTGCAAATTTATCGCACATGTGGTTTGGTTGGCTTGTATTTTGTTGATTTTATTTGAGGACCAGATCTTCGATTTGGAATTTGAGTTGATGAACCTTGTTGGTGTATGCACGTCAAATACAATCTTGATAAACATACATATTTTAAATAGCATTGATGCAACGTTCATCCAGAAGTGTAAGTTGGTCTAATATTGCTTGGTGAGTAATATCATCATCAATGAACTCTTGTAGCAAGATTCTCAAAGAGGGGATTTCAAACTCCAAGGCCATGATGGAATCTACGCCACAGACTAAATAGAAAGGTGTTACCCTAGTGGGTGTTTTGATACTAGTTCTAAAGGTCCAAAGTGCCAAAGATATTTGATTGTGCTAATCGTGATGAGATTCTGCAATGGTTTTGTGAAGAATGACACAAATGGTTTTGTTGGTAACCTTTGCTTAGCCATTACCCTAGGGGTAATATGGAGTTGAGAAGCTATGTTGAATGTTGTATTTTTCACATAATGCATGAACATTCTTATTTTTGAAAGGCATACCATTATTAGAGATGATCTTTGAAGGAATGCCAAAATGACATATAATGTGTTGTGTGATGAAATTGATAATTTTAGGACCCATAATTTGGATAAGAGGAACCGCATTAACCCATTTTGTAAAATACTCTATAGCTATAATCATGAATTTATGATTATTTGATGAGTTTGGGGTGATTTTACCGATGAGATCTAAGCCCTATTGGGAGAATGATCACATGGATTAAATAGGCTATAATTCTTGAGACAACAAGTGGGTGAGATTAGTGTGTTGTTGATATTTGATACATTTCTTAATATAGGTACAACAATCACATTCCATGGTGGGCTCGTAATAACCCATGCATAGGATGCACTTAGTAATGGCCATGCCACTAAAGTGGCCACCAGAAGTAACCTTATGGGCTACTTTGAGAACATGGTTAGCTTCATGTGGCTCTAGGAAACACAAGAGGATGTTGTCATAGTTGCATTTATAAAGGATGTCCCCTAGTAAGGTATACCAAATTACCTTTTGTTTGAATGTGTGTTTTTGGGCATGAGGAAAATCTGTGGGAAGAATGCCTAGTTTGATATAGTCCTTGATTTGAGAAAACCAAGGATCATAAGGTTCAGCTTGGATAAAATTGATGCTCGCATCTTCAAAGGATGTTTGTAGCGAGATGGATGATTTATGAAGTGTTTGTACATATGCTTGAGTAATTTTTCATGCAAATTTTATGGTATAAGAGAACCAAGAGAGGCCATAGTATCTAAAAACTAATTGGAAGAGTACAAAGAAGAATCTATATCATACCACTCAAATTGAGAGAGCAATTGATTAGCAACTTGTTTATATTTTTTAATAAGGGGGCATCGACATTAATAAATTCCCTTTATTTGATTGACAATTACAAGGGAATCACCAAATATTTGCAGTCATTTGATGCACATGGTAAGCACATTTTTAAGGCCAAGGATGAGTGCTTCGTATTTGGCATTATTCTTCGTACAAGGAAAGTCTAATTTGAATGAAAAGGGGAGTGGTGCCCCTTGTAGTGTAAAGAAGATAATTCTTGCATCACCCCCTTTTTCATAGTGAGAGTCATCGAAGAAGAGGGTCACGTTTATCTGTGTTTAAGGTTCAACATATTGTTCAAATTTAGTAGTGTGGAACATTGAACTGTCAGGAAGCTCGATGAGAAGTGGTTTTTCATCGTTTAAGGGAGCCTCTACAAGCTGATCGATAATATTTTGGCCTTTTATAATTTATTGCCTAATGAATTCTATATCGAACTTGGTTAACAACATAATCCATTTGTAAGTTCAACTATTATTGTAGATTCTGCCCATCATGTATTGAAGTAGGTTTTCATGGGCAATGACATAAGTAGTATGGTTTAGCATATAATGATGCAACTTCTTTGTGGCAAAGACTACTACTAGGTATAATTTTTCCATGTAGGCATACCATGTTTCATAGCTCACTAGCATGAAATTGATGTAGTATATGGCCTGTTCTCGGCTAGAATTTCTCTTTTGGGCTAACATTGTTCCTAAAACAAAATCAGTAGTGAATGCATATAGGTGGAAAGGAAATATAGGGTGAGGTAGAGATATTACTGGTGGTGATGTGAGATAGGTCTTTATATAATCAAAAGTGACTTGATACTCATGGTCCCAGTTAAATACGACCTCTTTCTATAATAAATGATTGAGCAAATTATACTTGTATGACAAATGGGCGATAAAATGATGAATCACTTGAATTTTGCCCTATAAGTTGCGTAATTGTTTTAAATTTGTAAGGGGAGGCATATCAATGATAGCCTTGAATTTTTGTGGGTCAACTTCGATGCCCCATTGAGAAATAATGAATCCTAGAAGTTTTCCTAAGGTCATACCAAAGACACATTTTTTGGGTTCAAGCATATGTTATGTTCTAAGAGACGATCGAAGATTTTGTGCAGGTCATCGATGTGTTGATGATGCTTCTTAGATTTTACCAATAAGTCATCCACATAGTCTTCCATGATTTTGTGCATGTAATCATGGAAAATGTAGGTCATGGCGCATTGGTATGTGGCACCTATATTCTTAAGGCCAAATGGCATGACCTTGTAGCAAAAATTCCCCCAAGGAGTGGTGAAGGATGTTTTATGTTGGTCATCAGGGTTAACCCAAATTTGGTTATATCCTAAAAACCCATCCATGAGGGATAACATTTCATGACTTGTTGTGGAGTCAACCAATGTGTCAATATTTGGTAGGGGGAAATTATCTTTAGGGTATGCTTGATTAAGATCTCTAAAGTCAGTGCATATGTGAATTCCCCCCTTTGGATTTTTAATGGGGACCATATTAGAGACCCATTCAAGGTAATCGATTGGTTGAATGAATCCCACATCCAGGAGTTTTTGTAACTCCTATTTTACCATTAAAGCAATTGTAGGGTGCATCTTTTGAAGCTTTTGCTTAATGGATTTGGTGCTATCATCGAGTGTAAGATTGTGAATGATCAAAGATGGGTCAAGACCAAGCATGTTAGTGTAGTACCATGCAAAGACCTTTTTGTATTCTTTGAGGAGCGTGGTAAAGTTCTCTCTTTCTTTGAGGGATAGACCCTTGCCTAATTTAATGATATGGGGGTTGGTAGGATCATCACCAATGTCAACATTGATGGTGTCCTCCATAAGCATGTGGGAGCCATCCTCGAGTTGAGTGGGAATGAAAATAATATGTAGGTCATCTATGGCGTTAGGGACAAGAGCCTTGTCATCATGAGAGACTTTTGTGTGATTGATGAAAGGAACATGAGGTGGGATTGAGGAAAGGGAAGCACTAGATAAGTGTAGCAAGTGTTTTTATGGGATAAAGTCATGCGAAGAAGGCTCAAAAGAGATGTGGTTGAAGTCAATGTAGTCAAGATTAGTATAGATGATTCGATCAAGATGGGCATTATAGAAAAGTGGGGAAAATAGATATACGAAGATCATATTTATTAAATTAATTGAGGAAAGCGAGGATTTAAATTCAGTAGAAGAAACATCGAATGATGATGAAGGTAATGATTGATTTAAGTGAGGGTGCAAAACCACTAGTGGAGAGAGGGAGTGAGGTGAAGAGCGTTGAACTCGTTTTCTATTCTGCAAGTGGTCGTATAGGTTGATGGGTGATAGAGAAATGGGATTAGGGGAATCATTAGAGGTAGATGATGTAAGTGATAGCATGTCAAAGTTCTTAATGAGGTCATCAATAGCACAGGTGGAAGTAGTGCAATATGGTGAGGATTCTTGAAATAAATTGGTAGGGATGTTCACCATGGAATGAGGAGAGAGACAATCACTATGAAGATTGCACTCAGGCTTAGTGTCAAAATTATCCTCTATAGGATCGAGGGTAAGGTGATGGAGTTCATCCTCTAAGATGTTGATATGATCATGATGATAGCCTAAGCCTGATTTGTCTTTAGGCTACTAAAAATGTGGGTCAATAAGGGCTCTAGATCCTTGTTCATAATACCCCAAACCAAATCCATGCTAGTTAAACCATTGGAAGTAGCGCATTGTAAAATCTACATTAGACATGTGATCGAGGTTTCCACATAATTTATCTTCAAGTTATTTGGAATAAGGTATTTTAGAGGATGTGTCGATAGCCCCATAAATAAACTGTCTTGTTTGTAGGTGGTCCAAGAGGAATGAAAACACCAATAGTCAAGGGTGCATTATGAGGGTGATCAAAGTAACAAATAGATTGTATACTAGGAGGGGATACATGAGCATTGTGAATGTTATACTCTCCTAGACTAGGATTTGTCATGAGTATAGAAACATGAGGTATTCAATGATGCGCTTGTTGGGATGATGATCCCTAGTGTGATGAGGAGGATGACAATTGTGATTCTCGAGGAATTGGAATAGGGGGAGGAGAAATGGATGGAGCATACTAGGTGAGTTAGGTATTAATTCAAGCAACATGTTGCTCCCAAGAATGATATTTTGAGGGAGTGGATAAAATGGGATGGTTTTGCATGTAGGAATTGTGAAGTGGGTCGAGAAGGAGATTCACTAGAAGGAAGGTTAGCATGAGATGGATATTAAAATGGTTGTGTAGGAGTGGGAGGAGTGTTTGGAGTGAGTAGAATAGGGATGTTAGCAGTGGATTTGGGAGAAGGAAGAGTTCATGGTCATGGAGGAGTTGGTTGTGAAGATGGAGGTGGAGGGTGTTTAAGAGAAGAAGAAGAAGACATCAATGGTTATTGTGAATTATGTCATGATAAAGTAGCATAGTGAGTGTTTAGGTTAGATGATGTATTATAGGAAGATGAAGAGTTGGTCGTTGGAGTGATTGATTGATTTGTAGATGAAGGGTATGAATGTGAGGACATGGTAGGTTGTATCATAGTAGGTGTGAATTGGGTAGAAGATAAGGGTGAACCTGGTGGAAGGGTGACCATATTGTAGAATTGAAATGGATCATTATCAACGAGAATGTGATGCACTAGCTATAATGAAGATATTTCAAGTAATGGTGTAGCATGGAAGGAAAAAATTGCATGTCCCCAATACATGGTCTTCCTAGGAGAATATTGTATTACATCTCCCTTTCGATAACATGGCATAGCGTAGATGTGGTCTTGATGTCTACCTGGATGGGTATAACAATAGATCCTATTGTGGCACACATAGATCCATAAAAATCTCGTAAATCAAGGGTGGGATTAGCAATATAAGTGGGTGAAATGTTAAAATGATGAAGGGAAAATTGAAAATGATGCTAATAGATGAACTGATGTCAATCAGGACACGCTTATAGGTGACATCATTAATATAGGCCATGATATGCATAAGGGTATGACCCTCTTGCCTTCAAGAGCGGTAATATCATGATCATAGAAAATGTTAGATGATTGCATACAAGTTTGTATGTTGCCAATAAAATTTATAAAAGCATTAGTGTCACTTGTTTCCAAATCGATAGTTTATAGAATATTGTTTAAAGCCTTACGATGAGGTTGTGATTGCTACAAGAGGTCATATATGGATAATCGTGCAGAGGTGGTGTAAGAGACTACTTTGAATAGTAATAACATTACATGATATCATGGAAGGAACACTTAGTATCAACGATGTGTTAGTGAAAGTTGGTATGGTAGGAGGATTTGTTTTGGGTCAATGCAGGGAGGGAATAGTTGGTTGCACATGGTAATATTGATCATGCCCATGAAACCTTGCTGAGATGGGCTATGATTTACATGATTGCCTTGCCTGGGCCTAGTTTGTGATGTGAAAGTACCAATTTGAGTGCATGGTATCCCATGTTTAGGCAAGGAGTTTTTATAAATAACCAAATTTTGATTTTAGGGATCTAGAGGATTTGAGACTTGTATAGCTCCATGATCAATTAGGTCTTTTACTTGGTGTCAAAATATATGACACGAATTGATGTCATGTCCCCTTTGTTTGTGATAGTCACAATATGCATGCTTGTTATAGGCTTTTATTTTTAGATGATTGGGATCATCAGGTTTTATGTCAAGCAGAGCAATATGTTCAACATCATATAATTTTAAAATAGATTAGGCAAAGGTTTGAACAAGGGAGTCCAATTACGGGGTTGGAAAGGAGGAGTATAATATGATCCAATGGTTGATTTTATGGAGGGGGTGGATTGGTTTGGTAAGGCCCTTATTGTGGAAATTGATAGAGTTGGGTGATGAGGCGGGTTGTGTGCTCAAGACCACTTGATTTGTTTACGTTGGTTTAGGTACGTCGGGATTTGTAGGGTTCCTGCTGAATATTATGTTGGTAGGATAATTTGATTTATTATAAAGTATAATATTTCCTACTTGAACTTTGATGTCTTCAATCATTTTTACCTGAGTGATAGTGTCTTTAAATGTTTGGTGTTGTTGGATTTACAAAGTTGTCAATATATGTTTGGTGCAACTCTTTACAAATAGCTTGAGCAGTTTTGTAGGTGGTATGGAAAAGGTTAGGTCATGAATAACAACACACCACCTAGAAACATAATCAATAACAGGCTCTTCATCAAACTATCATAAGCTATATAAATATGACAATGATGTTTCTTCTTGATATTGATCGAGAAGTGCTTTAATTGGCTAATTGCTCAAATGTGAATAGACTATCAGGGAATATTATACCAATCTAGGGCCTGACATCCAAGTGACAAAGGAAAAGTGTGAAGCATGAGGGGATCGCTACCATTGATTTGGTAGCATATAAACCAATAGTTACTAATGTGTTCTCTTGGATCTTCCTTTTGAAATTTTTAAATTTTGGTATTTCAAACCTATAAGGATATGGGTGAACAACTACAGATGGGTTGATAGGGTCATTGCACAATTGACTATAAGTGGGATTTTGAGGCCCATAACCACTTGTGTGCGATTCTAAGTTTTTTTTATCTATTCTCTCAAGATATGGAACTCATTAGAATGCATATGTGATGTTTGTTGAGACAATTCAGGGTGTCCAAAATTGGTGGTTGCAATTGGTATGAGTAGAGGGGATGATATGATTGTGATGTTGAAGGAAACTAATTTGGATGTGATGGATATTATTGTTGTTGGTTGGCACATTGATTATTAAGGGTGATTGGATGTTAATTTGGTATTGACGAAGATTGATATTACATTGATTGAACATGAGATTGAACGACAGAGATGTGTTGATGTTGGATGGGAACCTGTTATTGTTGAATAGGATTTTTTTGTTGCTAAACAAGCATTTGTTATTTTTGGAGAGGAATTTGTTGTTGCTAAACATGCATTTTTGTTGCTGGAGGAGAATTTGTTGTTTCTAAATATGCATTTTTTGTTACTGAGTAGAAGTGATATGTTGAAGTGGAGGTTATTGTTGTTGCAAAGATGTTGGATGTTGCCATAATATTTGTTGTTGAGAAGGTGGAGTGGAGGCCCAAGAAGGGGGAGAAGTGAAGAAATAATTTTGATTTTTCTATGGCGATGGAGGAGGAGTTGATTAGAAGAAGCTTACCCATAGGACGATGAGGTGAATGAATTGAGTTGAGAAGAAGGATATGGTTGAAGAATATAAGCGATAGGTTGAGCGAAGTAGAATGATGGATTTTAGAGATAAGGTGGATAGTTGGAATTGTAATAAGAAAGAGAAGTTAAAAGAGGTGGACAAAAGGGAGGAGGTTGGGGAAGATAGAATGCTGAGGAATATGAAGGAGGTGATTGAGTTGAAGGTAAAGTCCCATATGTGACGGTTTGAGAAGAATTTGGAGGTGGAGGATGTAAAGAAGAAAGATATGAGATCAAGAATAGTTGATTGAGGAGGAATATTTGAAAGAGTGGATGTGAGAGGATATGAGGAGTTGAAGGTAGGAGAAAATTATTGATGAAGCAAAATTTGTTGTTGTTGAGGAATGTACTATTGTTGAAGAATTTATTGTTATTGCAACATTTTTTGTTGCTATGATATTTGTTGTTGTGGCAGCATTTATTGCCATGGGATTTATGATTAAGATGCTTCATTGTACTAAGAGGAAAAGCAGTTGGTGGATATCATACCCATAGTTTGGAAATTTGTGGTAGTATCAAGGTTAATTTGGTGAAGGACAAAATCATCCTTACCAAGAAGAGGCTAGGAATGATGTTATAAAAATGGATACATAGAAGTGGGCAAAGATAAGGATGATTGATCATAGTAAGAAAGGGAAGGTTGGGAGTTTCCAGGTGCAACATATATGACATGTTGACAAAAATTTATAGGTAGATTTTGCGTTGCAGGACTACCAGGTTGTAGGGTATCCCTGGGCTTGTGTAGCACTGTTTGTTCTGAAGTTGATGATTCAACTTGTGACATGTTGCTTTCATTCAGTATTTGAGAAAAAGATAGTGAATATTGAGGTGCAATGAGGACTATTTCCTCAAATTACATGGGTGGATTATTGTATTGCGATGATGCAACACAAGAAGCTTCTAAAACTAGGTATGCTTGCTCACATGCTTGGCTTTGAGTGAGGATCATGATTATGGGTGAAGAGTAATGGAATGAAGCTAGCAATGTAGTTCAAATGAAAATTATGTTTTTCTATGTTTTGGAGGTTGTCATACTTGCTTGTATAACGATCCTAGGATTTGTACCTGTTTGTACAAATGAAAAGATTCATACCTATCTCTACAAATGAAAAGATTCATACTTTTCTGTATGAATTCATACAAAATAGGTAATTGAGACTAAATTGTGAAGGAATATACTTTGATAGATTGGGAAGTGTGTTCAAGTATATTTTTGGTTATTTTGTGATAATTTTTGCAACAAAAATTACCTAATCACACCAAAATGTTATTACGAATAACAAGCCTATGTTTTTGCATTTTTGTGGATATTGTTGAACTAGCTATGCAATTATTGGAAGATTTATTTCTTGTTTTATGATTTTTTTTTTGTTTTTGATAATTTTAATAATCCTAAAAAAAAGAAAATGGGTGGTGAATGGATGCTAAGAAAGTATATCGAAGCACGTTTCCTTACAACACCCAAAGGTGCGCAAGGGGTAACTATGCAAAAAAATATGAATAACATCTAATGATGGTTATGGATACAGGTAACCAAAAGGGGGAATACAAACCTCTTATGAAAGAGGTAGCATTATATAATACTTGTGTAGTCCAAATGGACCTTCGCTTCAACCTTGGGAAGGCTCAGGCAAGAACAACAATTGCTTACTCACTAATTATGTATAGCTTTGTGAGTAGGGGCATCTAATACTAACCTACCCTGAGGATCTCTCAAGGGTAGGGGAATTTTTGGTGATGAAGTACAAAAAATAACTTGAGGGGGCTACTATGGTGTCTAGGGGGCAAGCCAATGGAAGGAGATGAAATCCAACATTGTTATCAATTATGGGTTAGTGATGAAGTCCAACCTTGCCAATGTGTGAAAATCGTGAAGGTGTGTGCGGTTGATTTTTACTTAGGAAAGCAAAATGCAAGAAAGCAACTAATTTAGGAAGGCAATGAAAAGATCCTTGAAAAATTTATGAAAAAGAAAGTGCCTTTTGAAAATCAAAATCTAGTTAAAGAAAACAATGAAGATTGCGTTGGAAAGAAAATTTCTATGCTAGAGCTTGAAAGTAAGTTTAAGCTAAAGCATTTGGAAAGTATTCTATGCTAAAGTGTTTATAAAAGCAAATCTATGCTAAAGCATCAGGAAGCAAATCTATGCTAGAGCTTGTAAAAACAAATATATGCTAAAGCATTTGGAAGTAAATCTATGCTAAAGCATTTGAAAAGTAAAATTTATGTTGAAGCATGAAAGCAAGTTTATGCTAAAGTGTGTAAAGTAAGTTTATTTTAAAGCATTGGAAAGCAAACTCTATGCTAAAGGAAAAAGGAAAATTGGTGTTATTTGCAATATATGATCAAAAGGGTTACAAGAGCGTCCCTTTTTATAAAAGTTCCTTTGGAGGCTACAAAATAGGGTTTTTATGAGGTGAAAACTCGTTCTTCAATTAGGAGGTCAACAACACCACATCAGTATTTCAAAAGATCCTTGAGTTGAGTGGGCTTATTACCTGTGTGCCACTATCAATTTGACCTATCCTCTAGACTTGTAGGACCTACAAAAAGGGGTTAGAATGTTTGGGCGCTTGTATAGATTAGTCTCCTCATGTTTACAGATAAAAAAACTCAAAATGAACTAATAGATTACAAAATCTGTAAAATTGTTTACAAAACTTGAAATTATAGTGATACCTCCTGGAAGGGTTTTGTAGCCTACTGATACCTGAATTCAACCTTTCAAAATGGTCATAGGGTAGGGTGTGATCATTTTTTTTGGTCGCAGGATTCCCTACAACTTGTGATATCTTTGCCAAATTTTGGGTCATCCAAAATGATGTTCTACACTTGTTGGAGCTCCTATCTCCATTAGGTTATCTTTAGAACCTATAAAATACACCAAATTTAGGATACAAATAGGGTGCAAATAGATGTTTGATATGGTGATTGATGGTAAAGTAGATTATGTCAAAGTGATGTGGTCTATCTAGATTTTGGTAGAGTTTTGTTATGTAAAATGTGGATGGATAAAAATAGAAGAGAAAACCCTCTATTTATAAAATTTGGAGAGGTTGGAGGGGTTGAGGTGTCCTCTGAGGTGTCCCCTATGAAGTGTCCCTGTTACGTTTTCCCCTCATATGGCATGCCTCATATGTGCTTTTGTAGATGAGAATCCCTTACCCATCCACATGCAATAAATTATTTTGGGTGAGTCATCCCTCATAAATGCATGGATGGAGGAAAGTCTCCAAATGTTATTTATGACATGTTGAGGTGGAAAGCCTTTTATTTTAAAAATTCTTGTGTGTACATAAGTCTTCAATTATCATTGAATGCACAAGGGGATGTGAAGTGGAGCAAATATTAGAGTGGTGAGGTGGAAGGCTAGGCTAGTCAAAGGGTAGACTAGGTGAGGTGGAAAGGCTAGGCTAGTCAAAAGGTAGACTAGGTGAGGTGGAAGAATTAGGCTAATCATGATTGAGTTGATTAACCATGTGCTTAACCATAAAGTGAAATTTGACCATAAAGTGACTTTTGACCAGGGTAAATATTAACCAAGGTTAAGCCAAGAGGGTGGTCGCATGAGGGTCCAAAGTTAAGCATAGGAAAGGGCTTAAGTAGCCCAAGGGGGCTTATGAATAGTGCATGAATAATGATTTTGATAAATGAATAGTGTTTTAAGGCTAATTTATGTAAATTTTATGGGTTTTGTAAATTGATCAGCCATGAATATGGGAGAAGTGGCAATGTGCAAATTTTGGGTGTCTACATTTACCCCTTTTTGTACTGCATTGTGTGAAGACATGGTGCAGTGCAAAAATTTGTGACACCAGTTGGTGGTTTGATTTTAAATAATGATTTGATGATGGATTTCAAAATAAGTATACCCCCTCAAGCAGTGAGTGAGTTGAAGAAAGAATGGATGACAGTGACTAGTCGGTTGACAAGAAGTGGAAAAGCAATGGTTGAGAAAAGGACAAGTCAAGATTACAACTCGAGAAGGGGTGGTAGGCAGTCAAATATTGTGGAAAAAAGAAAGGACACCCACAAGAAAAAATGAGGGTTTATATAAGATGGTATGATAAGGGGAAAGTGAAAAGGATAAAAGCATGTGAAGAGAATACCTAGGGTTTCAATTAAGTATGATGGCAAAATCGATGCTCTTGTTGGTACTTTTGGTTGACCTAGGGTTTTGGAGCGTTTAGCCCAAAGAGCCGATAATCATTTTGGTGGCATTTGTAGGACTTTTCAACATGATGGTGCATGCAATTCTTGAGGTGACTGTACAAGGGTGACATATCCAATGATGTCACATTTGGATAAGCCAAATGGATTTTGCGAAGGGAAGCAAAAGACAACTAGCAGCTAGCGGTTAAGATGATAATAGGTGGGCCTTGAGGGCCCACTGAATACCCTAGGGAAATATAGCCTAGGGTTTTTGTAAGAAAGACCATATTATATATATATATATATATATATATATATATATATATATATATATATATATGAATGTTTTTATGTTTAATTAGCATGAATATTGTGAATGATATGCATGAATGGAATGATATAGTACCTAGCAAGAGATAATAATAATTGATGATAAGTAATTGTTGTTGGACAACATGCGAGACACACGAAATACCTTATAATCATAGTCAATGTAAAATTTCTCAATTATGAAAGAGATGCGTGTGTTTGAAACTTTTATCTTTGATAAATTTGAGCTTAAATAGATGTGATAAACTAACCAACCAAGGGTAGGTGTTCTCGTGAGGCTTTGATCTATTTTTAGTGGACTTGAATTGCCACCTTGATGAAAGATATTCTTGAGTAACCATACAGACATTGGTAGAGAGCATATCAAATTTAATTGAAGTTTTACTTTGTGTTTGCCCTAGAAAAATAGGGATTCAAGATGATTTCAAGAAAAATTCATGGATAAAACACTTCCAAGATTGATTGCGTGATTGTGGATCATACAAAAGATAACCATTGGGAAAATATCTGACACCCACGATGTGAACTAGTGCCAAAATCGAACGACCACCGTAGGGCGATCGATATTTGAAGAATGATGGTTCTTGGAGGGAGGTCCTAGCTACCTATGCCTAAAATACAAAGGGGAGAAAAGGGAGCAAGAAAGATATAAAAGAAATGAGGCTATAGCCATAACTCACAAGGATAATATATGGTCGCATTAAGACATATGCTCACCCAAAATCACCAATGAAAACATAGTTATACCACCTAATAGATCAACTAATCAAGCCTTCACTCAACACTTCAGTACGATGGGTCAAAAGGTGAATTCCAAAACCAATGGATAGGTGCGTGAAATTCAAGATTTATAATTAGAGTGCTTCTACTTGACCAACCTTAGAATAAATAAACCCCTAACCCGATAATGATGCAAATTCTAGAACTACTAAGCGAAACCCACAAAATCCAAACAATAGAATTAAATGAGATCTACTTAGATAGCTAAAGCAGAAATAAACATATTAAATCAAACACAGAGACATGAAGACCATATTAGAGACCAAATAGTAGTATCCTTGTATTTACAAAATGATGAGAAGTATTACATATGAATTGTAATGGCCAAAGAGCCACCCTTGGGATATCTAACATCCCAATATTTATAGAAATATTACAAAAAAATTAAAATACCATAATTAATGGTGCTAGATGGGAAGATAACTTTCAAGTATATAGGTGTTCAACTTGTACTCTACTTCTTAGGATAATGGTGATTTTTCAAAAGGGGTTAGGTGCTTCTACATCAATTTGAGCCTTTGATCATTCTGGTATTCTTACCAGGTTCATCAATTCTTATCTACTCTACCCCTTAAACCAACTGATGGTCCTCGGTCATATGGTGAATGACTAGGATTAATTACCTTGGGAGCCACACATTTTAAATCACCACCTTTGTGCCCATGGATGGCTTAGGTTTGAGAAGCTAGGGGAAATAATACCTTTACTTTAATTTTTTTGATATGGGCAATGACTTTGGTAACAAGTGGACCTTCTTGATTCTTTACTTGTCAGCTCCCGTACTTCCACCCGTTGTAGCATTTTCCTTAATCGGATAGGATTTGTCCCAAGTTTCACCCTTCTAGAGCTCCAAAGTTCTACACACCAATAGGTGAAATATTTTTCCCTCCTTATGGGTGGGGATTTATTATAGGTTCACTCTTATTGACTGGTCGAAGTTTCTGCCCAATCAATGGGTAGGGTTTTTGAATACCACCACTCAAAGGTAGAGCCTGAATGTTTGCCCACTCCATTATCCACCCTGACCTTCTTGAATAATCCTCATATTTATGGTGGACTTGAACCTTCTGCCCACCTGCTATTTGTTGTTGTCCATTGGTGTTGCCCTTATCTTTCATCCAACCATCAATGCTCCAAAATTTGATCAACTCTTAGACATATTATTGAAATCAAAAAGGAAAGAGTGGGTGAAGGGTGTAAAACTTCACCCACACTTTTGGTGACTTAGCGAGGCTTTTCCCCCATGGAAAAAGAGAACCCCAAAAACTATACCTTGAGAAACTCAAAAACAAGAAAGAGGAAGGGGACACAGAGGGCACAAAAAAAAACAACCAACAAAGGCTGTAAGACAAAGAAGGAAGGTGAACAAATGTGAATGGAAAACGAGGCAAGCGAAGGCAAAAGAGAAGAAAAGAAGGGGGATCACAAGTGGAAAAAGCAAGAAAAAGTAGAGAAAAAGAAAAAAAGGGTAAGAGGGGAGGGAAGAAAACATAGGAAACAATAGAGGTAGGAAGACAATGACCACTAACCTTGTTAGTTAGTGAAAACAAGGAACTGAGGAAAAATAAGGAAGGGAAGAATGCAAAAAAATAAAATAAAAAAAAGGGAAGGTGATCCATAGGACACCCCATAGATCGTACTCCCATTAACATACCTCGCTAAGGACCAAGGCTAATTAAAGAATAGACAGAATACCGTAAGCATTTGTTAGTCCTGATACAATACCTCTTTTTAACACAATAACACAAGAAATTTGTCTGCTCATCTCCACTCTTCCATGGAATATTTAGTTGCAGCCTCATTCTTAGCTTCATCCTTCTGAACACATGCTACTCTCACCTCTAATTTATAGACCAATTTTCCCATTCAATCGAGGAGTGGGCACTACTCTCAAAAATGTAGTGGATATATTTTCTAGGGATTGTAAAAAATGATGTTTGAATCTCAAGCCTTGATCCATTGGGCATGGGGTCACAAAAAAACACAAAGGAGAACATAGAGTACGAGGTGGAGTGTTTAAAAACCAATGCATTTTTTGAAATTCCATTGTGGGTCACCATGGTACAAGATGATGTCATTTGGCCACATGCTTTCTACACTTTTATTTAGCTACCAACCTATTTACACAAAACTATGGTGTGATTGGCATACCAAAATCACTAATTCCTCATAGAAATCATCAAGTGAATCTACAATGGCCAGACCAGATTGTACTAAACTTGAGATATTTTTTATAGTTCGACTGACATTGCCCAAAAATTTTCCAAGCTGCAATGTGTCCACAATTTGGTAGATCATTATGCATACCTATGCAATCAATGATCAATGTGGCAATAAATATTGCTATGTGGTATCCATCCTTTGGTACTAGCTCATCTAGAAATAGGTTCAAGTGTCACAATTCCTTGGGATCCACCTATTGTGGAATCTGTACCATGCATACCTTCAAAACCTCCACACACGTTTACCAACAGGACCCATTGATTGACCCTCCTGCTATCGATATATCCTTGGGAATTATACTTGCATTGGCTAAGCCATCCTATAGATATATTAGACCTTGGTTAGTGTGCTCCTGGATACAAAAAAGGTGTAAAACTATGCCCTTTTTAACAGAGTGGTTCTCCATTGGATCCAAGTCCTTTGTTTGCTAGGAGAAGTTGCAAGCAATAAAATTGTTCATTGTAGGGATCATGTTTGCATCTCCTCTGTATGATCCTGAGAAGAGATCTGCTCTTTTTTCTCCACATAGCTATAACCCTGGTTCTTGCATAACTTTATATGGCA
Source organism: Wollemia nobilis (assembly GCA_028583015.1). Classification (NCBI taxonomy): domain Eukaryota; kingdom Viridiplantae; phylum Streptophyta; class Pinopsida; order Araucariales; family Araucariaceae; genus Wollemia; species Wollemia nobilis. The sequence goes on from JAQPPZ010003615.1 coordinate 2,816,934, forward strand.
TCCATGGTGAATACTATGCAGTTAATAGGGAAGCGAAAATGGTTTGAAAAGAGAATGGGAGGGTAGAGTCTCTTGAAGATACTTTTCCTACTTGGAGTAGGATTTGCTCAGCTTGCAAAGCCTCCTAAAATATTTGAGGGATAATTTTTTCTCTTGATTGATGCAGGAGGAGGCTTATATCTGAACTGAAATCTCAAACATAATACAGGTGAGCTTGGGTAGGGAATGACTGGTATTCAAATGGAATCCTGTATCGATCCAAATTTTTTGCATCCTTACCTTCAGGCTATAGGATCTGTGCCTAAAATGGGAATGCGAGAAGGATGGGACAATACCTCGAACTGAGAGGCCCTTTGAAGGTCGCGCCTCTTGGGGGAGGGGTATAAGGGTAAATTTTTGATGGATAGTGGGTTCACCAGGAAACTTTTGAGTGGCAGTTTCCACACCTAGGTTGAGAATGGTTTTGATGTGTTCATTTTGTGCTTTAATCATTCATATCCTAGGTTTGGCCAAGATGAATCTAAGATATTCTATATGCCAATGCTGATTTATATGAATACAAAGAACATAAATAAGTGCTAAACACAGAAAATATGCTAAATGGGACAAAATATACCTGATTTCGGATGTCTGATACAGATTCTGAGTTTTGCAGAAGTCCAAATCGTCTCAAATCGTATGTAATCATCTAAAATGTCACAGAATCATCTCAGATCTCAGTCGGTCGTCTAAGATCAGACGAGATCATCGTCGATCTGACGAATTCGTCTGGTGAATTCATCAGAAACCTACAGTCATAGAGACAAATACCAAAGACCAAAAATACAACTACAAAAGCAAGGGAAAATGATAGAAATGACAGTAAATTTACCTAAATGACAGATCCAAATAATGATTAAAGGAAAATGCATTACTTTAATAATTTATTTTAACTTTAGCATGCATCTATACTAAATGAGGTGAACTCCAGGATGCAAGAATAAAATAAACCAAGCTAATGCATAAGAAAATGAAGAGAAAAGATAAGAAAATGCAAACTTCGGGCTCTGATTACCCCCAATATGGACTATAGTCAGGATCGCCTCCAATCATACGAGATCATCGCCGATCCTCGACAAGATCGTTCGAAGTCATCTGGAATCGCCTTTGATGATCCGAGCTTGCTTTGACTGAAAAACAATAGAATTCCTACAAGAAAACTTGAAATACAAGAATACAAATGATGGTGCGAGGATGTTCTAATGCATAAGGAACTAAATTTGCAGGGAAACCAGTCAGCCAGGGGGTTCAAGGGGATAAACTAAGAAAATCCTAGTCTATATAGGATTAGGGAGAGGTTAGGAGGTTGGAGATCATCCTAATTTGGGAGATCTCCAATGGGGGAGACTCTAACTGTGCAAACACACTTTCTGCCCAAGTTAGAGAAGCTGTTGAAACAAAAGCTAATAATGAAAATTCGGTTTTGGGACGAAATCGTCTGGACGTTCTGTTCTAGACGAATTCGTCAGATTTGGGATGATTTCGTTTGATCAGCGACGATATCGTCCAACGGTCAAAACAAATCCTAAAAATGGCATGAAAAACAAGGGGAGCGGGTAACGGGCGATTTACGGGTGGTTTTGGGTTAAAATTCAAATTTTTATCTTTTTACTAATGTTTAACTATGCCAATTTTAAGGTGCTACATTTTGCCCCCTCTTTAGCGATTTTTTCAAAGAAAATGCGTTAAAGACAAGTTCTTCCTATTTTATGAGAAAGGAAAATTTACTTAATTTTTTAGACGACAATTCTTGGTCGAATCGTACGACTGTTTACTATGGTGCCCCCTCCGTGTTTTTACCCAAATCGAACGTTTGAGGTGAAAGCGCAAAAAAAAAAAATTAAAAATATTGTTGTTTTTAAATAAAATTAAGAAAAACCCTAATTCATTTTTATTGTTTGAGAGCTTTGCAGACAAAAATGGTTGAGATAGCACACCGATCGACAGAGATCCAGCATGGGCTACGGGTAAGGATCTAATCCTAGTGAATGATGTTTGAATTTTTTTGTGCAATTTTTTGTTTTAAATTTTTACTGTTTGGGGCATCGCGGCCGTTTTTTAGGTCGTCGACGACGTCAGGACAAAATCGTCCCTATTTCATCGAAATCATCCCTATTTCATCGAAATCGTCTTTAGATCGTCGATTTCGTCTGAGGGCGAAATCGACAAACTAGGGGCGATCTCGTTCAACAAGGGGCGATCCCCAAGTTGCAAAATATGAGACAATGTTGTCCTACAAAGGATGATTTTACCCAATTTAGGATGATATCATCCAATAGTGGACGATATCATCATTTGATGAAATTAAGCTTGTTTAAATTGCATTTAATTGATTTTAATAATTGGTTTGTTAATAAATTTTATTGTTTTATTATTTTTTTTGTATAGGGGATTACTAAAGAGTTCGGAGTGGAAATACTGGGGGCTGAGAGATGATATAGCCATGATCGACCAGGCGGAGCACGACTGACTAGCACAGGTAAGTTTGCAGCATATGGCAGAGATGCCACAAGTACCGACGAACATGGGGCTACTGACAGCCCTAGCAGAGAGGTGGTATCCGGGGTTGTCCTGCTTTCGGTTACCGATAGGGGAGATGGATTCCACACTAGGGGATGTATGGAGGATCTTGAGGATCCCCATACAGGGACGACTGATGACTCCTATGGCCAATCAGGGCTAGGTGATGATGAGGCTGAGTGGAGACCCGAGCTTTGCCCTGGAGAAGGGTGGAGTGAACATCAAGTCTCTAAGGCAGATGCTTGGGACATCTAGGTTGACTCGGGTGTTGGTAGGGGTAGTGGGTGGCTTACTACTGTGCCACTAGAGCGGGTGAAGATTACCCTGGCTCCTATCAGATGTGTTCTACGACATGAGAGACCACGGGTACAAGTTTGCATGGGGTAATTTTGTGCTATGTCGCTTGTATAGGATCCTGCATGGGGTCATATACAAGGGAGGCCGATGTTTGGTTGTGACATCACTATTGCAGGTTTGGTGCTGGGAGCACATCACGATGTAGAGGCCGATAGGGCTCCCACTGACAGGGGTTGACCAGGAGAGGCCCAAAGTTTTCTATTGGTGGTTACAAAGGGGGTCACAAAAACAGATAGATCTGACAATGTCACAGAGGTTGCTAGACGACCTCATCCCAGAGTAGATCACCTGGAGGCCATGGAGGGAGCATCCAGGGTGGGTAGAGGATGAGCAAGAGCTAGCTCGCATCAGGTGAGTCTGTTGGCTGAGGATGGAGCGGGGAGAGGTAGAGTTCCACCGCTACGATCGAGTTTTGTGCAGTTTAGTCTTCAGTAGGGGATCCCTTCTCTTAGGGATTACGAGTACTCTTGGACTATTCGAGATAGTACTACATTGAGCGGGGCTCCAGATATGCAATGATTTTGGAGTCAGGACATGGATGATGCCCCCATCAAGCTAGTGGATGGGGACGACGCGGGGGTTGCAAACGAATATGATGCCTGGTATGTAGGCATCTGCCCTCCTTAGATGACGAGGGCACAGGGTCTGATGCACACCATTATGCGACGAATGGAGAGGCGATGTCAGGCTACTATTGAGGTAGCACAGGGTCACGGCGGGAGAGAGCAGCGACGGTCTCCACAAGAGAGATGCCAGAGGATGGCACAGGCTCCATAGAGGTTGTAGTAGACAGGGATGAGGGAGGAGGGATTCCCTTCTTAGTAGGGGGAGAGGCCACCATCACCCGATAAGGGCAAAGGTATCGAGGTAGGGGAGAGCAGTGAGACGATGGCTCTCCAGGCGAAGGTTTCCCGTATCCGAGATCAGGTGCAAACTCTACAAGATGAGGCTACACGGCTCAGGGCTCGAAGCAGAGGGGCGAGCACATGGTATCTTTTTGATGATATGACTTGTGTATATGTTGTATGATGCTTTAATTTTGGATTTGTTGATTGATTATTCATGTAATTATGTCGTTTGGAAATAAATTATAATTTTTATGTCATGGCATAAAATTTAAATGAAATAATCTGATGTAAACAAATTGGTTGTGTTGTGGTGTGTTTTGATGAAAAATAAAAAGGGACTTCTAACAATAATTTCAAAGGACATTGTCTCTATTATAGACCATTTCATGGAGTCGTCGCTCGCTAGGTCATCAAGTTAATCCCAGTATAGAAATATTGCTAAAAGTAAAAGAGTTCTTAACAGACTGTCTTAAGACTTTTGTGTTGTGATGAGGAGAAAATGATGATGGTGATGATTTGTTTTCAGATTTTCATGAAAATATTATGCATGAGATATTAAAAGAAATATGATTTTTGCTAGGCATAAAGTCCTAAGTGTGATATAATTTTTGAATAATTCGCTAGGGATTATACCATCATTGCAAAATTGAATGTTGACATAATGAAATGAAATAGAAAAATTTGCGTTCTTTTGAAAGCACAATTGTGTAACATAATGATGTAAGCCATAAGTTTTTATGAATTAAAATGGATGGGAAAATAAAATTAGAACAATGGTTTGTGCTAGGCATAGAATTATAGGTATAGACTTATACCATCATCGCGAAATCCAAAAAAAAAATTAATATTTTAGTTTTATTGCATGAGTGATTTTTGATTTTGAGATAAACAAAAAATAATAATATATAAACATGACTTTATTTACTAGGTTTTTGAATATGTTATTTGAAATATTTTTAGGATTTTTGAAAACAATGTATGTAATTGTTTTTATACTAAACAAATGTTCTTAAATAAGAAGATGAAATTATTCCAACAAGCGTTGCAAAAATATTTTAAATCATCTCAAAGACAAAATGTAGATTTATAAGGAACCCTTATGTGCAAAGGTGAGTTCATTATCGATATTGATTTATTATAATGATACAAAATCTCTCAAATACAAATGTGTGTGCAATTGTATTGTTCATTCACCAATTTTGAGCAAGATAATTTGATACAAGTAATTTGAATTAACCAAATGAGTGTTCGTTGCCCATGATTTATATGCAAGTAATCGTACCAGACTACTATGTAAGTTATATCATCAAGAGCTAGCTAATCCATAAGCCGACATAGGTCTGTACAAAAGAAGGTCGCTAATGTGATAGACATATCACCACACTAGGGATTACCCAAGGCCAAGCGGGTTGGGCACAAACCACCTGTTATGGGGCTTACCTCACAGTTTTCGAATAATTGAGAATTCCAAGGATTCAAGCTCATTCACCCTTCTTTTCTTTTCAATGGGTAGGGAAGGGATTTTATTGCTTTTTGCTTTTTTTTTTTTTGTATTTTTGCTTGGAACTGAGATAATGCTGAAATATTGCTGCGATGGTACAAAATGATATTTTTCTTTTTCTCATTTTCTTTGACTTTTCTTTTTCTTGCTATGCTAGGGATACTTGCTCGGATTGGCTGTAGAGCAAGTGATTTTTATTCTGGGCAGGGGTGAGCTTTTCCTTTTGTCAATTCTTAAAGATTCTAGACCATGTGCATGATAGGATAGCAAGGGAAACTTTTTGCTCAAGAAACCATGTCTACTATGTAGCATCATATCGAATTTGCAATGAAATCATTTTAATGTGAAAAGATATGTTTGGTTCAAGTAAATAACAAGATCAGTTCTCTATGCTCAAAAACTTTATTTAATTCGACTGTGGACTTTGATATAAGAGAGATTAATAATCATACCAAGTAAAATCAAGATATTTATTCATGTGAGTGTGAAAGTGCGGGATTTCAAATAAATGCTAATTTATCCAAAATAATTGAAAATATAACTGCCATACTTCAAGAATTGACAGGTACAAAAATAAAAGATGTTTTTAAAGATTTCGATGATTTTGAAGTTTTTATATTTTGATTTTAATTTATGAATGGAAGGAGTAAATACTATTACTGTTTTTTTTTTTTTTTGAAATTTTTATATGGATGACGACAATGAAACAATATGCAAAAGAAGAATATATACAATGATGAAATGACCAGATTTTATGCATAATAGCGCTTAAGATGCATAATGTTCATAGGTTCTTTAAGATATTTACCATCTAAGGTAGCTAATCGGTATGCTCTTGAGCCAAATTTAGCAGTGATGACATATGGCCTAAGCCAGTTAGGTTCAAATTTACCTTTAAGATCTTTAGTTACATTAGTATTTTTTTGATTTTCTTTTAAGACAAGGTCACCGATCTAAAAGGATCGATGATGAAATTTCTTGAGGTATGCTCGGTTAAGATTTTTTTGGTAGGCACGAAGATGTTCCAAAGCATTGATGCGCTTCTCATCTAGGAGTTCTAGCTGACTAAGTTTGCCAGCATGATATTCATCTCCTACTTCAGTATCTTGAAGTAGCAGAGCCAAAGAAGGAACTTCTAATTCAAAGGGAAAAACTGCTTCAGTGCCATAGACCAAAACAAAAGGTGAAGTGCTTGTGGGAGTGCGAACACTAGTTCGATAAGCCCACAAAGTAGGATATAATTGGATGTGCCAATCTCGGCCAAATTTATTGACCGGTATTTTGAGGATTTTGATTAATGTTTTATTAGATGCTTCTACTTGGCCATTACCCCGAGGATAATAGGGAGTGGACCAACGATGTTGAATTTTATATTTTTGACATAATTTCTTGACATCTTTATTTTTTAAACAAGTTCCATTATCCGAGATGAGATTTGCAGGAATTTCGAACCTACAAATAATTTGATTAAAAATAAATTTGGAAACTTGGGTTCCAGTGCAAGAAGCTAAGGGCATAGCTTCAACCCACTTCGTGAAATACTCGATAGCGGTTATGATAAATTTGTGTCCATCAGATGACACAGGGTTAATTTTTCCAATGATGTCTAAGCCCCATTTTGAAAAGGGCTAAGGAGATGAATAGTTTGCAGTTCTTGTGCATGCGCATGGATAAGGTCAGCATGTTTCTAGCACTTGTCGCAATGGCGCACATAATCATGTGCATCATTTTCCATGGTAGGCCAAAAATATCCTATCTTAAGGAGCTTCTTAGCAATGGTGCTGCCACTAAAATGTCCCCCACAAGATCCATCATGGGCTTCATTCAAAGCTGATCTAGATTCTTCTAGATTCAAACATCTCAATAGGATGCCTTCAAAAGATCTCCTATACAACGTATTGCCAATAATTACGAAGTGACTTGTTCATCTATGTAATAACTGGCGTTGGTTGCTATTACAACCTTCAGGGAAGGTCCCATTTTGAAGAAAATTAAATATATCAGTGTACCAAGGGTCAGGAGTAGTTTCATTGATTAGAAATGCATCCAAATATTCTAAGCATGATTTATTTGAAGTGGGTTCCTGGAGTCGATGAATAATGATGGTAGCATATTCGTCATCTAACTCCAAGGGCAAAAGAGATGCAGCTGCAACCATAGCATTAGTCGCACGGTTGCTAGTTCGAGGAATAGCTTCCAAGGTAACTTGATCAAATAAATATAATAATTGTAAGACATGCTTTATATGGACATAATTTATCATCTCTGGTCTGATAAACATCATTGATTTGATTTATGACAAGTTGAGAATCATCGAAAACTAATAAATTTTTAATTTTTAGTGCCAAGGCAGCTCGTAATCCAAGGATTAGAGCCTCATATTTAGCAGTGTTATTAGTACAAGAAAATTTTAATTTGAAGGACAAAGGTATAAGATGTTTCTGCGGAGATATTAAAATAATACCTGCACCAGCCCCACTCATGCATTGGGCTCCGTCAAAGTATAGGGACCATTGCTCAGGATGGTCTGCCTCTAATTTAAGGCATTCATCGGCAAAATCAATGATGAGGGGATGGGTAGACTCTAAGGGTGCAAAAACTAACTGATCTGCTATGATTTGACATTTAACAGACTTCTGTCCTATAAACGTGAGTTCAAAATCACTTAGCGCAAGAACCCACTTTGCGGTGCGACCAGATAAGTACGGGCGACTCATGAGATACCGCAAAGGATCGAATTTAGCAATAACATACGTTTTCTGACTGAGCATATAATGACGTAATTTTTGTGTAGAAAATACGACTGTGAGAGATAACTTTTCTAATACTATATAGCGAGTTTCATAACTGATTAAGGTTCGGCTAATGTAATAATTAGCACGTTCTTTCTTCTCATCGTCAAGTTGAGCTAACATAGCTCCTAAGGAAAAATCTGAAGCAAAAATATACAAGATAAATGGGCGATCAAATCTAGGTGGTGAAAGCACAGGAGGGTTAAGGAGATATTGTTTGAGGAGGTCAACTTCTTGAAATTCGTCGTCCCAATGAAAAGAAACATCTTTCTTAAGAAGCTTAAGAAAGGGTCCCGTTTTTTCTGCCAACTTATCGACAACGTGATGAATAGCTTGAAGTTTACCTTGTAGACTTCGTAATTGAGATATATTTGTGGGTGCGGGCATATTAGTGATAGCCGCGATCTTGAGAGGGTCAATTTCGATGTCACATAAAGAAACTATAACCCCTAATAATTTATCGAACTTAACTCCAAATATACATTTAGCTAGATTCAATCGGATAAGATATTCCCTTAACCGATCAAAGACTTTTCTCAAGTCATCTAAATGATCATCTTCTTTGATGGAACGAGCTATAACATCATCTACATAATCATGTAGAATATCATGCATCATATCATGAAAGATATAATTTATGGCTCGTTAATAAGTTGCACCTGCATTCTTCAAACCGAATGGCATCACTTTCCAACAAAAGGTTCCCCAAGGGGTAATAAAGGCTTTTTTAGCCTGATATTCAGGAGCTATCCTGATTTGACTATAACCATAGAATCCATCCATTAGGGATATCATTCCACTCCCAGCAATAAAATCAATGATCTGATCCATTTTGGGAAGAGGAAAATCATCTTTAGGGCATGCAACATTAATATCTCTAAAGTCTGTGCAAACCCTAACTTTAGTAGCTTCTTTCTTAGTTACTAGAACTACATTCGAGATCCATTCAGCATAATCAATGGCTTGTATAAAAATAACCTTCAAGAGTTTTTCTAATTCCCCTTTGACTAGTAAGGCCACTTTAGGATGCATTTTTCTAAGTTTCTATTTAACAGGTTTAGCATCCGGATGGACTACTAGGTGATGCATAACTACAGAAGGGTCTAAACCTGGCATATCTTCATATGTCCAAGCAAAGACATCCTCATAGTATTTAAGAAATGCAATGTATTTATCTTGTTTTTCTTGACTTAATTCTGATCCAATGTTGATTATGTGAGGGTTATCATTGGTTCCAATGTTAATTTTTATGACATTCTCTACTTCCATGTGTAGATCTCTCTCAAAATTAGGTGGGGTGGGTGAAATGCCCAATTCTTGTAATTCTTCCAAGGTTAGCTTAGATAATTCGTATTGAGGAGTCGCAGCCTCAAGCTGGGCTATACTAGGTATAAAGCCATCAAAATAAAATACATTATGTAATAATTCCTCAATGGAGACATTATGGAAAATATCTCCCTCCAACTCATCGTCGGATTCAGCGATTATCTGAGGGTAAGCTATGGAGAGCATATTACGTGTAAATGACTTATTTATTAAATGCAAAGGATCATGTTCATCCAAATAATCTTGGTAAGATATGAGATGGTCATCATCCTCAAATAGGAAGGGCTGACCTTTACTAGGAAATAGGCCCACATCACATCGGGAAAGCCATGGTTATACCTCAAAAGGTTCTTTCATACCATTTTGGGAAGGTCCCAAACATTTCCCTTTATATCCCAATTTAAGCATTATAGGCTTAGCTTTAATATACTCATTAGCAAAATAACATCGAGCATATCCATCATAATGTGTCTTGATGTTTCTAGGTATTCTTCCCCAGTCATATCCATTATAAATAAAAGCACAACTCCCAACTTGGTAAATACTTCCCATAGGCTATAGGAGGCCCAAAGTACAAGGAGAGGACGGTAATTTATTTAAAATAAGGGAATCTTGCATAGCAGCATTTGTTTTTTCTGATATAATAATTTTAGATAAATCGGGTAAGAGCTCGTCAGTAAGAGCATAAGAAGTAGAAGGGACATCCTACATCGTCGGATGTGGAAAGTATACCTTTAGTGGATGTAGATGTTATAGAGATGTCGATGGATGGGTCTATAGGTATGGAAGTTATAGGAGTAAAACAAGAAGTATTGGTTGTGGGTTTAGGATCTTTTGAAAGTCCTAATGTGGTTTGTTCGAAAGATGGTTGAACTATATGTAGAGGTAGAGTTGATGGAGAAAAAGTAGATGATGTTATGGGTGTGTGTTTCACACGTTTAGACGGTTGATGAGAATTAGGATGTGTGGATGATAAAGCAGGGCAAAATTAAACTCCAACAGGTTCTGCCAAAGCACACATATCAAAGGTTCTAGGATCACCATGAATGGTAATCAATTGATTTTTAAATTTGAATTTAACACACTGATGTAAAGTTGAGGGAACAGCTCACATCGCGTTGATCCAAGGGTGACCCAAGAGTATATTGTACGATGCAGGGCAATGTACAATAAACACGGTTGTGTCTAAGGTTCTTGGACCAACTTGCAATGGTATAGTAATAACTCCACACGTTTCTTGTGTTTCGTCATTGAAGGCTTTTATGATCATATCAGTTTTTTTCATCTCATCACTTCTAAACCCAAATCTTTGGTAGAAGTCAAAAGTGAAAATGTTTAAAGATGAACCATTGTCAATCAAGACTCGTTTAACTGCTACATATCCAATTAGGGCAGTAATATATAAGGGGTTATCCTTATGTAAACTATGTTGTGGTATATCTCTATCCCGGAAGTCAATATAATTGACTTCATGAGTTATTATAGTATTGGCCATGGCTTCAGGTTGAATATTTTGTGGTACCATCATTTGGCTTAATGTGAGCATTAATTCATCCCTATGTGTAGGAGAGGATCTTAAAAGGTCCAAAAGGGAAATTCTAGCCGTAGTATTTGATAATTGTTCACTAATATTATAAGGAGGTTTAGGTTGAATATTAGGCGCATGATTCCATTTATTAGGAACTTTCAAAACAAATGGAGCTGATCCATCATTCTGAATTTGATATTGTTGAGAATTTTGAGCCTGTTGTCTAGTAACAGCTTTGATGGTACCGACAATATTATTTTGTAGATGATGAATAGGTCTTGGTCTAGCGTTTATGGCTTGTTCATTAGAAAGTAATTGGTGAGAAGATGGTCTAGTAGTGACTCTTCTTGGAAATGGTTCTTCTGGAACCATAGAACTTGTGATAGGTTGAATAGGATCTGATTCATCTTCAGAGCTATTCGATTGATTTGAAGTAATTTCCATGTCACTTTTAGTCTCATATTCTACATCACTAAGATCAGGTGTCTAAGTGTTATATAGAGGTCTGGTCGTAACCATGGATAAAGTTGTGTCAAATACTTCCACATCATGAGTAGGTGAATGCCTACTAATAGTTCCTACATATCGGGTAGGAGGGGGAACATTATGATGCTCAATTTTATTAGCCACTTCTTTTCCATGCTTTGGTAAAGGATGTTGAAATATGTCCAATGATTGATTGGCATTCTGATTCTGATTTTGGGGGATGTTATTTTGAGCATTATTGGGAGGATTTTGCTTAGGTTGGAAGGCTTGCACCTCCATCCAATTGTTATCAATCAGGTCTTGTATTTTATGTTTTAATATTTTATAAGAGTTGGTAGCGTGTCCAGGTCCTCTATGGAAATCATAGTGTAAATCAGCTATGTATCCGGGTATAGTTGGATCAGGTTCTCAAATATTTGGTAATTGGATCAAACCTCGTGCTAGTAATTATGGTAGAATGGTTGATAGAGGTTGATTTAACCTAGTAAATTCTCAAGGTGGTTTATCAGGAGGTTTCAATATGAACTTTTCCGTTGTTTTCATAGTATTAACATTGGCAACGTTTCTACTATCGGTGACTCCATCACCCACAACTTTTTTATATTTATATTGATTTTTGGATGTTTTTTCATCTTTCTTTTTAAGCTGACCTCTCCTAATGAGAGCATCTTCCACTCTTCAGGCTAATTCTATAGCCTGATCGAATGTGGTCAAGGTAGCAGTTGATAATTCATAGGATAGTTGTTCTTGCAAATTATTGATAGAGATATCCAACATTTCTCGATAAGGTAACACAAAGTGTAATTTTCCTATCAACTACCTCCATCGAGCTAGGAAATTAGCAAAAAATTCATCTTTGTCTTGTTTTAAGTTGTAAAAATCTTTAATGGTTACATGCCTTTTGATGTAGGCACTAAATTGATGAACAAAAGACTCGGCGGTTTCTTCGAAATTCCTCAAAGAATGAGTGGGTAGTTGATAATACCACTCCAATGCCATTCCTCCTAAACTTTTTGGGAACATTTTTAGTAATAACAAGTCATCATGTGATATATCATGACAGGCTATCCTAAACATATGAAGATGCTCTATGGGATCTTCGGTTCCTTTGTATATAGGTAGGACAGGCATAGGAAAGTGTTTAGGATATGGTTGTGCTACAACTATAGGATCTAAAGGTTGACTACACATCTCTCGATAATTGTACGAGGGACGGTAGGGATCTATCTGGTCCATGCGGGAGACTAACTGTTTCACCATGGCTTCCAGATTACTAGTTTGTCCACAATATTGGTTTGGTGGTATTTGAGCGTGTGATGGCGTGACGTAAGGATTGGATGCTATATTGCTATTATGCAAATGGTTGGTAGGATGAGTATTATGAAGAATATGTGTAGTAGCATTATGATGTATCCCAGATTGTTGGAAATTGGTGTTAGGTTTTGTTTTAGGATTTTGTTGATTTGAGGTATGTTGATCAATAACTTGGCAAAATAGAGCAGTGAATGAAGGTTTATTTTGTGTGGGAATAACTCTAGGCTTGGTAACAGGCACTCTAGGTGGTTGGGTAACCTATTGATCTTGCATGTTCTGGATTATAGCGGCCATATCCAAATTGGATGGTCCAGCTTGATCACTTTCTTGATCAACGAAGGACAAGGGATTAGTGCATGTGTGATATATTTCTTTTAGGGTTGCTTGAGTGTCACTAATATGATCCTTGTCCATATGGATTACTCGATTAAGAGTGCCAATATTAGTATTGAGGAACTTCCAGAAATGTTCCATGTTCTCAAAAGTAACAGCTCCTTCTGGAGTCATTTTAGGGGATGAGGATCCTTGCTCTCTAACAATTTCTCTTTGTTCATTTGCTTCAACAAACTCTTCTTCTTGTTGGTCTAGTGTTCCTTCCTCCTGAATTGGGTCTTCAGGAAGTACATTTGGTTTATTTACTGGTTTTCCTAACCAATCTTCTTCTACTTCGATCTGTTTTCCATTCCTAAGTCTAGTCATTATGCTTAAACTTAGATTTTAGCAAATATATATTTATATATATTTGTTTGCAACAAGTTTGGGAGGTATATATTTTAATTATATACCTACTATAATACTTAAAAGAAAATGTTTTGCATCCAAAACCAGATGGAGAGGGAAGAAAGTAGAGAGGGGAGGGCTCTCCCCTGCTCCCCCTCCCATGGCTCCTGGTTCCTGCCCAGTCCCTGGCTCAACCTAGGTCATCCCTCCTGGGGAGTGGTTGTTTGTAGATGATCTCCTGGGGGGAGATCCTTCTCCACTATCTGCGCCCCTCCCGGTCGGCTAGGGTTTCCTTGGTTGTTTTTTCGGACTGGTGCTTCCCAGGGATCCCTGTTTGGTTGGGGATCCCTTCCCTTTTTCCCTCAGGCTTCCCCCTGGGGTTTTTTGCAAGGTTTTTTGTGTGGATCTGGTCCCCTGCTTTTCTCGGTGCGATGGAGGTGACGGTTTAGGGTTTGGACAACTTCCCCCTTTTTCTTGTGAATTCTCGGCGGACTCTGTGCTTGGACGGGATTCTTGGTCCCTGCTGCTGGGATCCTCTTCTATTTTCCCGGGGCGGGTTCCTTGTGGTGCAACTCTCTAGTCACTTCCTGTGGGCTGGATCCTCTCTGTCTTGGTCGTCGGCTTCTGCGAGGATGGCTCTCGTTGAACGGAATGTTTTCCTGGTGGGCGGGATGGTTTCTCCACAGGGCGGGATCAGCCAAATTCGCCGGTTTTCCCGCGAGGCGGGATCCTTTCTTTTTTGCTGGTTTCCCGGATGGCGGGATTTCCCTGTTGCTTCCCGCTAGGCGAGACTATTTGTGGTGGTTTTGACTGCTTCCCACGAGGCGGGATTTTATTGTAACGGTTTTTTTTTGCTTCTGCTGGGCGGGATCTTCTCGATGGTGGTTTTTGGCTACTCCCCGCTGGGCGGGATCTCCAAAACTACTTTCTTTCTTATTTGTTTGTTTTCCGCTAAGGGGGATTGTTTCATGCTTACTGTTATCGCTGGGCGGGATTTCTGTTTTGGTGTCCAGTTTCAAGGGATTGATGCCCTAGGTCCATTGCTTATGTAATCAGGTTTTGGGATCCTTGTTAAAACCCGTTATAAATACAAACACTTACCAAAAAAAGAAAATGTTTTGATTTTTGTTATGTTTTTATGATTATAAAGACAACAAACAACACACTAAATGCAAGAAATAATAAAATAATGGCTTAGTTTTCTATAAATAGTTTATAGATGTCATTGATGGGATCAAGTTCATCAGGAGTCATGAAATGCTCCTCTTCAAATTGGAAATGGTTTTTCAAGAATTTGACAAAGTGTGCTATGGTGATGTTATCTACTTCTGACTCTGACTTGTAAAAATAGAGCTCATGGCAATACTCTCGATATAACACAGCTCTAGGAACTCTATTCCATCTCTTTCTATCCGTACGGACAACCTCTTGATCCTCTATACGAGATAGAAATTTATATAATACAACTGCATTATCAAGGTATTCCTCAAAGGTGTACAACTCGAAAGACACAAGGGCTCTTTTATCTGCTAACCACCTATGGCAAGCTCTCTGAAGCTCATGATATAAGGTCACTTGATCAGGATCCAGGATTCTATCTAGGACAAACCTCTTGATTTGCCTAAGTTCTGTTGATCTAGATGAAATAAGATTCAATCTCCTATTAAGTTCATCCCATAAATGTGGGACTCTATATGTTTGAGATACTCTAAGAAAATAAGTAATCTCTATGGCTGCTAATTGATTTTCAACATTAACGGTGACAACTCATCTTTTATTATAATCTACCATCTAAATATGATATGCAATCTTTAATTATTTTTCTGATGATTCTAAATGCATTTATGTTTTGTTTTTTTGGATTGTTTTCAAAAGGTTTTTAGTTTTCACGTCGGATTCACCAAAATGTATCGCTCCAAATTTTTTGCATCCTTACCTTTAGGCTATAGGATCCACGCCCGAAGGGGAATGCAAGAAGGATGGGACAATACCTCAGATTGCAAGGCCCTTTGAAGGTCGTGCCTCTCAAGGGAGGGGTATAAGGGTAAATTTTTGACGGATGGTGGGTTCACCAGGAAAATTTTGAGTGGCAGTTTCCACACCTAGGTTGAGAATGGTTTTGATGTGTTTATTTTGTGCTTTAATCATTCATATCCTAGGTTTGGCCAAGATGAATCTAAGCTATTATATATGCAAATTCTGATTTATATGAATACAAAGAACATAAATAAGTGCCAAACACAGAAAATATGCTAAATGGGATAGAATATACCTGATTCTGGATGTCTGATTCAGATTCTAATTTTTGCAGAAGTCCAAATTGTCTCAAATTGTACGTAATCATCTAAAATGTCACAAAATCATCTCAGATCTCAGTCGGTCATCTGAGATCATATGAGATCACCGTCGATCTGACAAATTCGTCAGATGAATTCATCAAAAACCTGCAGTCACAGAGACAGATACCAAAGACCAAAAATACAACTGCAAAAGCAAGGGGAAATGATAGAAATGATAGTAAATTTACCTAAATGATAGATACAAATAACGATTAAAGGAAAATGCATTACTTTAATAATTTATTTTAACTTTAGGATGCATCTATACTAAATGAGGTGAACTCCAGGATGTAGGAATAAAATAAACCAAGCTAATGCAAGAGAAAATGAAGAGAAAAGATAAGAAAATGCAAAATTCAGGCTCTGATTGCCCCCAATATAGACTACAGTCAAGATCACCTCCAATCACACGAGATCGTTGTCTATCCTCGACAGGATCGTCCAAAATCGTCTAGAATCGCCTTTGACGATTCGAGCTTGCTTTGGCGGAAAAACAATAGAATTCCTGCAAAAAAACTTGAAATACAAAATACAAATGATGGTGCGAGGATGTTATAATGCATAAGGAACTAAATTTGTAGGGAAACCAGTCAGCCAGGGGGTTCAGGGGGATAAACTGAGAAAATCCCAATTTATATAGGATTAGGGAGAGGTTAGGAGGTTGGAGATCATCCTAATTTGGGAGATCTCCAACATGGGAGACTCTAACTGCACATACATGCTTTTTTCCCAAGTTAGAGAAGCTTTTGAAACAGAAGCTAATTATGAAAATTTAGTTTTGGGACGAAATCGTCTGGACGTTCTGTTCCAGACGAATTCGTCAGATCTGGGACAATTTCATCTGATCGACAATGATATTGTCCAACGGTCAAAACAAATCCTAAAAATGGCACGAAAAACAAGGAGAGTGGGTAACGGGCGATTTACGGGTGGTTTTGGGTTAAAATTCAAATTTTTATCTTTTTACTAAGGTTTAACTGTGCCAATTTTAAGGTGCTACAAATCCTTTCCCAACTCTTTTTGAATCATATGTTGAAGTCTATGATGGATTCAAAAGGGGCCCTCTTGATGAATGAGAGGTGCATCAAGAGTTGGAAGGGATCCATGGAGTCGTCAAATGTGTCAACAAGAGCTCCCACCAAATACGCCCATGAGTAGATGGTTTTTCACCCAAGGGATGGATACCACAATAGCGCCCTCCCTTCTAGAGACAAGACCAAAAGCCTAATTATGACATCCTCATGGGATATACCATGGAGGGTAACCAAAGAAAAATATATATTCAAGGTGCTCTCGAGCAATTCCTTCAGTGCCATTATATCTTGTCAGGCTCTACAAGGCACTTTTAGGAATCTCATGCCAGCACTACAGGTTGAGTGGACCGGGGTCATCCCATATGGGATAGCATTGCTAAGACATTGTGGTGCTATTCTTGAGGAGTCATAGTTCTTGTGTTGGAGTCAGAGTCACCAAGTGAACATAATTTTTCTGCTAATGAGGTCAAGGTTGCTAATCAAATCTTGATTCCTTTAGGGTGTTAAGATATTTTACAATGATAGGCAGGAAACTGATATTTATATCTAGATATTACTTGCTCAGAGGAGTTGTCAGGTGATTTTGCAAGATATGGGAAAAATAGAGCATCACCAAAATCTAATTTCATGAAACATAGACCTTATGAGTCCCAAACAAAGTCACCAAAAATTATTGGGTGGAGATCGAGCACCTGTGGGGAAAACCAACGCCAACATCGAACGGTCATTGTAGGGCGATCGATCTTCAAAGAAGGCTAGTTCTTGGAGGGAGGTCATAGCTACCTATGCCTAAAACACAAAGGGGAAAAAATGAATAAGGAAAGATATGAAAGAAAGGAGGTCATATCCAGAACTCACAACGATGGGATATGACTGTATCAAGACATACACTCACCCAACCTCGTCGGTGGAAACACAAGAATACCACCTAACAAATCAACTAATCAAGTCCTCACTCAACACTTTAGCATGGTGGTTCAAAAGATAAATTCTAGAATTGGTGGATGCGTGCATGAAATCCAAGATTAAAAATTAGAGCACTCCTACCTGACCAGCCTTAGAAGAAATAAACCCCTAACCCTATAATGATGTGAATTCCAAAACTACTAAGTAGACCCCACAAAATCTAGATAATAGAATTAAATAAGATCTACTTAGATAGCCAAAGAAAAAATAAGCATATTACATAAAACATAGAGATGTGAAGATCATATTAGAGACCAAACAATAGTAACCTTGTATTTAAAAAATGAGTAAAAGTATTACATATGAATTGTAATGGCTAAAGATCCACCCCTGGGATATCCAACATCTTAGTATTTATAGAAATATTACAACAAATTCAAAATACCAGCATTAATGGTGTTAGGTAGAAAGATAACATTCAAGTAGATAGGTGTTTAGCTGGTACTCTGCTTCTTGAGATAATGATGATTGTACAAAAGGGAGGTGCTTTTGCATTAATCAAAGCCTTTGATAATTTTGGCATTCCTACCAGGTTCATTAATTCTCATCTACTCTACCCTTTCAACCACCTGACGTTATTAGGTTAGGTGGTGAATGATTGGGATTAATTACCTCAAGAGCTGCACCTTTTAAATTGCCACATTCACACCCATGGACAACTTAAGTTTGACAATTTTGAGGAAATAATGCCTTCCCTTTGAAATTTCTAATAAGAGCGATGAATATGGTATCAGGCAAACCTTTTTCTTGATCCTTTACTTGTCAGCTCCCATACTTCTACCTACTAGAACATTTTCCTTAATTGGGTAGGCTTTATCCGAAGTTCCACCCTTCTGGATCTCCAAAGTTTTTCCCACCGATAGGTGAAAGCTTCCACCCTCATTGTGGGTAGATATTTATGATAGGTCTACCCTTCTTGACTGGTAAAAGTTTATGCCTAGCTAGCGGGTAGGTTTTTTGAGTACCACCACTCAAAGGTAGGGCCTAAATATTCACCCACTTCATTCTCCACCTTGACCTTCTTGAATAATCCTCAAATTTATGGTAGATTTGAACCTTCCACCCACCTACTATTTGTTGCTACCCATCGGTGTTGCCCTTATCTTCCATCCAACCATCAATGCTCCAAAATTTGGTCAACTCTTAGACATCTTCTTAAAAGCAAAAAGGAAAGAGTGGGTGAAGGGTGTAAAACTTCACCCGCAATAACCTTTTAGTAGAGCAAGACACTTGATGAAATATATGATGGATGATATAATATGGTGAATTGCTTTATTATAAAGTAAAAATGAAGAATGGGTATGGCGTCGTGGTGATGGACACCATGGGGGGATTATTGGCAAGATTGGAAGTTATTTGAGTTAGGTGATGGGGTACATTGCAACAAAAAATAATGGTTGCAAGGTACCTTGTAACCAAAAATAATGGTCGTGGGGTACCCTATAATAAAAATAAAGGTTGCAAGGTACCCCATGATTGTACAACACACAACTTTAAAATACCAATCACAAGATGTGCAACTCATTGTTGCGCTTGCAAATAGGAAATCACAAAGGGAGGAAGGAGTGAGAGAGGTGTGGAATTGAAGCGCTACCAAAAATTGGAAGCAAGGTTGATGAGATGGCCATGGGTGTAGCTCAAAAAAGTGTTGGAGAAAGTGCAGTTGTGATGAGTGGACCATGTAACCCTCATTTGTGAATTTAAAAAAATAAAAATAACCCTAGGGTATTTTTGATAGTGAAATTAAATGAGAGTGTAGATGATGTGTGTGATATAAATATGACGTGTATGTGTGCATTTGTGTATGCATGATCCTTCATTTTTTTGTGTAATCACATTTTTTTAGGTGTGTGTGTGCAAGTGTGTGTACCCATTTTGCACTTGTTGCACATAAAATGTTTAAAAAAATTTGTCATGTATGTGCAGATGATCCAAATGGATATTCAAATTTGAATTTGATTTTTTTTGTTTTTTTTTTATATGCATGTGTAAATGCTTTTTTTGAAGCACGTTTTTTGAGATGCATATGTGTACCTTTGTGATCACTAAATTTTTTGTTTTTTGTATTGATGAAGTAGTGATGTGAAATAGGTGGAGATAGACCCAAGACACCAATTTTACCTATTTCTCGAGGATCTAAAAGGGATATGGAGCACTAGAGAGAGACAATGGCTGCAAGATGTGAACTTTCACATAGTGGAGATGCGAATGATACATTGTGAACATTGATACCTGGTTGCACTATGTAAGCAATGGGATCCTGATCAGAACACCTTCCATTTTTTAACAGGGGAAATGACGATCACCTTAGAGGATGTATACCGCATATATCAATTTTCGTAGAGGGATTGAGTGTGATTGCTATATGAAGAGGGTAGAAGCAAGAAATTCTGTAGTGGAATTTTAGAGATAGATGGGCAAGTGTGAAGGTGAGTAGTGGAGGTGTAGCATATGAGTGTTGGTATAACAAGGAGATAATGTTGAGACACTGCCTAGTGATGGTCATGATTTCCAACTATGTGCTGCTTGATATTTTTTATTTTCAATTTCAATTAAGGATGATGGAGGTGGTATATGACATGGTGGAGCATGAGCATTAGTTTACATGGGCTCCCAAATTATTAGTGTAGACATTTAGTGAGTTGCATGCACTACAAAGGATGACATAGAGAGCGATGAGGAGTAACTTTCTGGTAAAAATTTGGGGTTGGGAGCACATAGTAGTGCTGAGACTAGAGGATATACCATATAGAGTGCATGAGCTGATGGGGACTGATGTACCATGTGTATTACAATGACAAACAAATATGGAAGCATGATGGCATAGACTACATGAGGGACAATCGCTCTTTTATAGAGGAGTGTTTGGGGGATAGAGGTGGTAGGACATCATCTAGAAGCCATGGAGAGGGGTATTATCTTGGGATGAGGTAGAGCATGATATTTAATGAGTGAGGCATGAGTGATGGATGACTGGGTAGGAGGTATCATAGATAAAGTAATTCCCCTTCTATCAAGTGTTGCAATAGTTTAGATTGTGGTAGGAGGTGCTCGATCTGCTAGTGGTTATCTGGTGGGTCAAGGGAGATCAAGGGAGACGATCACAGGTGGGACCCTTGGATACATTAATGGATGTGAGTATTGACATTACTAATTTTTATAATCTAGGGATCACACCATAATATGATGTATGGTGGTCTACATAGATCTAGGATCTTGAGAGAGGGGTGATATATGGAGCAGGTGGTGTAGCAGCAACAATGGATGGGGGTTTGGAGTGGGTTGTAGGAGGTGTAGTAGGAGTTAAGTGTAGCTTAGGTGGATGAGTAGAGGTAAGGGAGAGTAGCCTAGGTAGTATAGTAGATGTGGGGATGAGCAGTCCTTGTAGAGAAGTCGGTGGACTAGATTTTGAGATCAAAGAGGCCAGTGAATAGGGGATATATGCATAGTTAGTACAACATATGAAGAGATGGTTGGGTAGTGGAGTAGACCCATCCAGGGTTAGAGGGATAGATCCTTTAGTAGGCCCTGAGGGAACCAATGATCTAGCTACAATAGAGGTGGATCTGAGCATCTATTTACACAACATGATGGATGCATATGAGGAGGCTCACATGTTGTAAGATATGGTATGGCAGATGGAGGCCTTTATTACTCAATGAGAGATGACATGAACACAAGAGTGGGTAGCAATAATGGTAGAGAGATACATAGTTGTAATGGTTCTACCATATGTAGAGAGGGATGGGAAGATATAGGGTGTAGATGGAGGGGGTACAACATGAGCACGACACATTAGAAATAATATTAGAGAGGGCTATGGCCAATATTGCCTTATTATGCTTGAAGGTGGCACAATAATAGGCACAAAGGGAGGCAATGGTGATAGAGATGGAACAATTGCATGAAGAGGCTACATAGTATATGGTATAGAGTGAGTCCACAGTGATAGATATGTAACAATTGCATGAGGAGGCTACACAATAGAGGGTATAGAGCGAGGCCATGGTGATAGAGTTGGTAGGATTATGTGAGGAGGCTACACAATAGAGGATGTAGAGTGAGGCCATGGTGGTCCTATAGTATGATTTGGAGGGGATGTGCTAGGAAAAAGAGAATTTTGAGAGACTTTTCTACAAGGAGGGGAGGAAAGTGCATAGGTTATAAGGATGTCTGGCAAGGTAGGGGATAAGTATCCCAACATCTATAGAGTTAGGATCCCAATCCTACTAGAGTAGGAGGAGCACACAGTTAGCGGTGGAACCATTGGCTAGAAGAGTAGAGTGAGTAGTATCATAGGCAAAGGGAGCTACCCTAGGATGAGTAGTGGAGGAGGATCGAGGAGCCTCTTGGTTAGCATGAGAGGAGTGGAGAGAATCCCAATGGGTAGCAGAGCTGAGATGATTTGCTTTTTTTGGTGTGGCTAGTATACCACCAATTTTGTATTTTATGATAGTTTCTAATGAAATTATGTATAACATTATATATATACGATGTAGCCTATGGGTAATTTTGACTATGTACAACCCATGTATGATATGATATATATATGATGATTTTTGGTGATGGTGTACAATGGTGTAATGTGTATTTGATATGTGTGATGGATGCTCATGATTATTATATACATGTGATAATGCATTGATGCTTTAATTTGATGTAAAGTGTATGATATGTGATATGTAATTTAACTAACAAAGAATTTGTCCAAATGTATCGAATCACATGATAACAATGTGAGAATGGAGAATTTGCATGTAATTGAGGTAAAGGTCATTGTTTGGAGCCAATTGGTAGAATTTGAAGCCATCTAATTTTGGTTGTAGGGTATCCTAAAACCCAAATGTATGGTCATAGGGTACCTTGTGATCCAAACATATGGTCATAGGGTACCTTGAGACCCAAATGTATGGTCATAAGGTACCTTGTGACTTTTGATTGATGTGACCCATTTGTAAATTTTTTATATTTTGGAGGACCAAATGATGTCAAAATATAGGTAAACCATATATCATCAGAAATGTCTTTTCAATCCTGATCCAATGGTGGAGCTTTTATGAAATTTGGAGAAGTTTTTATGGGGGAAAAGTGGGGTGAAATATGATCTAAATTTTCAAGGTGATAAATACTAGATGTCAAGATTTTGATAAGGGAAATTAACATGGATGGTTATATGGTTGATGTATGAGGATGAATTTATGGAGTTTGATGAATCTTGGATCAATTTGTAGCATATAAAAATATGATGGATAGGAAGAGAGTGGAGAGATTTAGAGGGCAAGGAGATGAGCTATAGTGAGAGTGTGATGCTATCGCAGTAGAGAGATATGCAACAGTAATGGATTTAGAGAGAGCTATGGTAGGGGTGAAAATTTAGTAGAGTGAGCAAGATGTTATGGTGGGTAAGATAAATAGATTATGAGATGAGGCAAAGTAATAGAGGGCTTAGCATGAGGTGATGGTATCTTTGTAGACCGAGCTTGAGGGGATGCATCTAGTGAAGGATAAATTTAAGTGGTTGTTCTATAGAGAGGACCAGAAGGTGCATAGGATGGAGGGATGAATGATGAGTCAAGGGATAGATATCTTAACATCTATAAAGTCTAGGTCATAGTAATACTAGAGTAGGAGGAGCACATAGTTAGCGGTTACACTGGTGTCTCAAGCAGTAGAGCAAGTAGCACCATAGGTAGAGGGATCTACCTTAGGATAGAGCATAGAGGGAGCTCAAAGGAGAGTTGATGAGCCTCTTGGTAGACATGAGGGGAGTGAAGAGTTTCCAAATGAGTAGTAGAGTCTCCTAAAGGTAGATAGTTTCCTATGAGAAAATGTATAGCATGATGTACATGCAATGTAGCCTACAGGTAGTTTTGACTATGTACAACCCATTTTATGATATGATATATACATGATGTGTTATCTTGATGATGTACAATGGTGTGATGTATGGTTATTGTCGTTGATGTATTTTTATAACAATTTAATACATATTAGTATGCATTGATGATATTGTTTGATAGAGAGTGTATGACATGTAGCATTGATTTGACTAATTGTGAATATATCAAAATGTGAATGTATGGATGTGAGACATGAATGGTATGTATGTATGAAATATGTGTATGCAATCACACTTTTGGAAACCCATATTTTGTTTTGACTATCTCAAATGGTTGAATTAATCAATGACAACGAAAACATTGCATGGATTGTGTACCTTATTATGAAACACGCAAGCTTGCAATATGTATGATGAATGCAATGCAAAAAGTACCGATGCAGATAATGTGACTAATGCTTTGAATATGAAGTGAATGATAATGTACAAACATGATGAAGAGAACACTTGTTATGCTATTCACTCATTCCCAAGACTGTTGGACGTTTAGAAGAATTCCTAGAAATTCAAACACCATAGTTTAAGCAATTCAACTCATCTAATAGTTAGTCAATATCCTATAGAATCTTGACTATCCTAATGGAGATTAATCCTATAATGGATCTATGTGTGCACATGATGTTCATTTATCCATTTTGAGTGAGGTTGGACTAACCAATTGTAAAACTAGTCAATTAAGCTAGCTCATCCACAAGCGTGCAGGGATCTGTACAAAAGAAGGTTGCTAATGTGACGTATGTGTCACCACTTTTAAGGCATGATCCATTGTCAATCAAGAATATTTAGCCTTTATGGAGATTAATCCCATGATTTATGGACCTGAGGACCTCAGGGATTCAAGATTTTAAATAATGCTCTATTGTTTCTTTGTGTAGTGCTCTTTTCGCTTTTGATTTTGTTTTTTGTTTTTTTTTAATAGCTTATCCTTTTATTAATCCTCAGGTTTGAATTATGCAAATGATAGGATGATCAGGGAAAACTATTTGCTTTATGGTAAGGCTTACGTAAGGTGTTGTCCTCACTATACTCAAAATTTGCTTTAGATGTGAGATGTGTGATTGGTCCATGAAATAACTCAACTCAACTAGGGGAAGACCCAAAATGCTTTAGAATTTGATGGCATTCAATTGAGGTTGATTAGACTGACTATGAGTGGTTGAGTAGTAGAAAAAATTCTCGTTACCATACAAATTAGAATGGGATTGGACACCACTGTAAGTATTGTAAAAAATGTATTTTTAACTCTTCAATGATTTGTTGTATGCAAAATATGGTATGCATATGTACAAGTAGAATTATTGACATGACAGAATGCCTATGAATGTAGACTAAAGCATGAAAAAATTATTCTTGAATAATAAAACCAAGTGAGATAGACAAATGTGAATTTGTGAATCCAAATGTTTCAACCAATGTAGACGGATGAAGGTTAATGACATGCATGGATGCATTTGGTGAGTGAATTGAATGCCAATATTTGATGGTATCAACATGATTGATGAGTGTAGATGCATACAAATAGGGTGTTGATTGCTAGTGGTTAGAAGCATCAACATGATTGATGAGTGCAGATTATGATGGGAAAAGTGAGGAAGTGAGCTCGTGAAAAGGAAGAAAAATTGGAAGAGAAGAAAGAATAGAAAGGACAAAGTAAAATAAAAAATAATAAATAAGGAAATGTAACCAATCAAAGGTATGTAGCCGCTCAAAGGGTGACCATACAACATTGACTGTAAACTGAAAATAAAAGAGAACAATAGAATAAGAGAAAATATAAGGAGAAAATCAAAGGTATGTAGCTGCTCAAAGCGTGACCATACAACATTGATATAGATCTAGATGAGGTAGATGTGGAGGAAAAGGGAAGTATAAGACAAATTAAAAAGATAATAATGAAATGCAATGTATGTCTTTGATGGATGGGTTTGGTTTGTTTGGATTTTTATTATTGTTGTTATTATTTTCAAACTTTGTACATTTGGAATACCATCATATAATGATGGTGGCAAAGAAGTGGTGTGGATGTGAATCAAGTTTAAAATTCACAAAGGTGAATGATATTGAGAGGATCAAGATCCTCAATTCCTTCAAGATTGGCTAAATGATAGGCATCGAAACCAAATTTTCTTGTGATGATATAAGGTCCTACCCAGTTTGGCATAAATTTATCACAAATATGACATGGTTGACTGTTGTTTTGTTGATTCTCTATGAGGACCAAATCACCAATTTAGAACTCTCATTGATGGATATTATTGTTATACTACATTAGAGGTAATATTGATAAATGCATGTGTTTTCAATAGCGTTAATGCAGTGCTCATATAGAAGAGTAAGTTGATCTAAGCGGGCTTGATGAGCTATATCATCATTAATTGAAATGATTGTGTGAGGTAGATCAATTGAAATAATCCATAATTTGATATAATTATTAACTTGAGAAAACCAAGGATCATAGGGTTTGGCTTGAATGAAATTAGTGCTAGCATTAGAGGAAGCTGCTTGTGGAGCGATAGATGGTTTATGGATTGTTTATATAGGCATGCAAGTGATTTTATCATGTGAATTTTGTGGTATAAAAGACCCTAGAGAAGCCATGGTATCCACAAAATTATTAGTTGAGCATAGAGTAGCATCAATGTAATACCACTCGAATTGGTCAAGAAGTTGATAAAAAACCTACTTATATTGCTTGAGCACTAGGTATCAAAATTGGAATATACCCTTCACTTGATTAAAAATGAGTAGGGAATCATCCTAGATTTATAATTTCTTGATGCACATAGCAAGTGCTATCTTAAGATCAAGAATAAATGCGTCATATTCAACATTATTGTTCATGCAAGGAAATTCTAAATTGAATGAAATGGGAAGTTGTACCTCTTATGGTGTAAAGAAGATGATCCTAGTATCGACCCCTAATTCACAACAAGAGCCATAAAAGAAAAGGATTAGGTCTAATTTTATCTCATGTTCCACCTATTGTTTAGCTTTGTAAGTATGAAATATTGAGTCATTTGGAAGCTTGATGAGAAGTGGTTTATCATTAGGTAGAGGAGCTTCCACAAGGTAGTCGACGATGATATGACCTTTAATGAATTTTTGACTAATGAATTTAAGATGAAATTAAGTAAGTAGCATGATCCATTTAGTTGTTCGACTATTGTTATAGCTTCTACCCATCATGTATCTAATGGGATTGTCATGGGCAACAATGTAAGTTGTATGATGGAGCATGTATTGACACAACTTCTTTGTGGCAAATACTAACACAAGGCATAGTTTCTCCATGTAAGCATATCATGTCTCATAGCTTACTAAAGTGTGGTTGATGTAATAAATTGCTTGTTCTTGGTAGACCTTATTTTTTTGAGTTAAAAACATGTCTAATACAAAATCCATGGTGAATATATACAGATGGAAAGGAAAATTAGGGTGAGATAGAGATAATATAGGTGATGAAGTGAGATAGGTCTTGATATCATCAAAGGAAGTTTGAAACTCATGATACCAATTGAATGCTACTCATTTCTATAAAATATGGTTGAACGACTTGCATTTATCTAATAGTTGGGTGATGAAGTGATGAATCACTTGAATTTTACCTTGCAAGCTATGCAATTGTTTGAGATTGATAGGAGGTGGCATAGTGATGATAGCCTTGACCTTATTTGGATCGACTTCGATTCCTTCTTGAGAAACAATGGATATAAGAAGCTTGCCTGAGGTGACACCAAAGACACTTTTTTAGATTTAGACGTACATTTTTTTTGTAGGTAAAGTAAAATTTATTTACTTACAGGTTGAAAGGACCCACCTCTATTTACAAGAAGATCATCTACATTCGAAATGCAGGCCAAAAATACCAATTTACAATAGTTCATCTGCATTCGTAATGCAGGGCAAAAACACCAACACCACAGTCGAAAACCAACAAAAACTAAAAACTGAGCTAAACCAAAACAATCTGAACGATGGTGTCGAAGAGACACCTTATAGGTGGTTAGAACCACCATACAATTTGACCACTCATGATTGGACTTTGCGAACATTATAACAACGTTAGAGAAGAGGCACCATCCTGCTTCGACAGAGCTAAGTGTTTGATCTTTTGTCATTATCCAGGTTGAATTTCTCGATGACTTGCATGGGAAAGTTGTCTTCCCAAATGGTGAGGGAGATTTCTTTGATTGCTCTCTTTGCCAAGGTGTCGACCACTTGATTGGCATCCCTGAAAACATGCTTGATCTGGGATTGCTCACTGTTGCAAAGGCCTAGATGGCATTCCTGGATAATGTTCTCTATATTTTTCCCACCCTTGCTATTTCTTTGGATGATTTTGACAATGATCTCTGAGTCCCCTTCGTAGATGACAGGGGCTGCCAGGTTTTTGGAAATGTCAATACATCTCCAGAGGGCCCTGGCTTCTATGAAGTTGTTGGTCTGGGACCCCAAATTTTCAACAAAGGCCTTAAGTATTTTACCACTATGATCTTTGAAGACCCCTCCTGCTCCCGCTTTGCCTGGGTTCCCTTTGGAGGCACCATCGAAGTTAGCCTTGAGCCAACCTTGGGGGGGAGGGAACCAAGTGACCTGAGATCTATATTTTTTGGGTTTCTAAGACTTACTGCGTTCCTGGGGAATCTTGAGGGTGGAATAGAGAAATTATTCAATCCCCATAGTAGGGCTAGCTTGACAAGGGATGAGTCCAAAATTTTTGGTGGCGTAAGCAAGGGCTCTAGCAGCTACGACTTCATGGGTTCTGGGGCCTTTGTTGAAAAATTACCTATTGTGATCCAACCAGAGTTGCCATAAGATGTGATGGATGAGGAATTCCCATAAAAACCTTAGCCTGGGATGCTTGAAGAGCTTAGGCCATTAGAAAATGAACTCTTTGACAAAGTTTGGCCAAGCCCAGCTAACTTGAAAGCTTTGGGTGGCTAGGGAGAAAACACTTCTAGAGTAGGGATAATCCATCAAGATGTTGTGAAAAAATTCCCAGGCTTGGAGGCATATGAAATATTTATTTGGTACCATGATCCCTCGCTGCATGAGATTTTCCCCAGTAAGGATTTTGTTATGGATGGTCATCCAATAGAAGTGCACAATTTTGGGAATGAGGTATTTGATCCACACCTTGTTAGCGATCACCTTCTCGTAGCTGGGGGTGCCCTGGGAACCCATATTCTCAATAAGCTAGGTCACGATATTGATAGATAAATTCTCATCATTGGTGTCTTTCCAACACCACTCATCTCTCCTATTGACATAGGGGAGGAAAGTTGACCGCTGGATCTCTTGAAGATCTTTCATGACTTCCCTGATGGGTTCATTTCTTATTCTAAAATTGATCTTCTTCCACTCCTAGGATTTTGGGCTAAAGGAAATGAAGTCTGCAAACCTAAGCCCGAATCTGCTGTTAGTCAAATGACTGGTAGGGATAAAAATTGGATTTTTTATGAGGGGGGAATTCCCAACCCAGGTATCTTCCCAGAAGTTGATGTTGGCCTCATTCCACAACTTCCAGGAAGACCCTTTGAGGATGATGTTCTGAGTATGAGTGATGGATTTCTAGAAATGGGAACCATTGTACAAAGGAGGCGTTTGGAGGAAGGCCTGGTGCTGAAGATACTTTCTTTTCATGATGTTTATCCACTCAATATTGGCCTTAGTCACTACTCTCCAAGCCTGCTTGGCTAGGAGAGCTAGGTTGGCAACTGAGATTCAGCGCAGACCAAGACCTCCCTGATATTTGGGGGAGTAAAATTTATCCCAAACTACTAGGTGGAGATTTCTTGAGGCCTCCGATCCAGACCAAAGGAACTTCTTCTCCCACTGAGGCTGGGATTTTGAACATAGACATGAAATATGTGGGGATGCTCTGCAATATGGATTTGACCAAAGCTGCCTTCCTTGCATCGGTGAGCAGGGGTCCTTTCCACCCAAATAAATTTTTATGGATATTGTCCACCACGTTTGCCCACATGGTTGGCCGAGCCCTACCATGGAACATGGGGAGCCCAAGGTAAGTGTTTGGGAACTCAAAAATGGAACATCCCAGGATTCTGGCGATCTTACACTGTATTTTGTTTGGGGTATGGATGAAGAACAAATTGCTTTTAGTGTAATTGATTTTTTGACCAACAGCTTCCTCGAAGTGGTTGAGAATATCCTTGATCACCTTGGCATCTGCTACCGAAGCCTTAGTAGCCATCAACGTGTCATCTACAAACTGTTGGTGAGTGGTGGGGGGAAGCCTAGATGCTACCCTAGTCCCAAAAAGCTGACTGTAGGAGTAGACCTCCTTGATAGTTCTCCCCAAACTCTCTGCCAGGATGATGAAAAATATGGGGAACAGAGGGTCACCCTACCTCAGGCCCTAAGAACTCAAGAAGTAACCCGTAGCATAACCATTTACCATGACAAAGAACCAAGAAGAGGAAATGCAGTTGTAGATCAGGTTTACCCAAGACTCATGGAACCCGAACTTGAGAAGGATTTGGCTGAGGAATTCCCTGTTGACTCTGTCAAAGGCCTTGTTCATGTCCAGCTTCAGGAAGAAGGTAGACGTGTCTAAAAACTGGGCTGAATGGATCAATTCATGGATGGTGGTGATCCCATTGAGAATATTACATCCTTTGACTGTGCTCCCCTGACACGGGTCAATGATGGACGAAAGAATGTTGGATAGCCTGGACACCAGGGCTTTGGTGAGGATTTTGTAAATGACATTGCACAGGCTGATGGGCCAATAATCAAAGAGGGATCAAGAATTGGCCCCTTTGGGGATGAGAGCCAAGAAGGTGGAATTCACATCTCTGGGAATGGACCTGGAGATTTGTATTTCCCTAATGGCATTAGAAAGATCCTTCTCCAAGATGTCCCAGAAGGTTTGGAAAAACCTAGGTGAGAACCCATCCGGCCTAGGGGCTTTGTCGGGCTTCATGGAAAAGAGGGTCTGGTGAACTTCATCTTGGGAGATGGGGCTAAGGAGAAAATAATTTTATTCTTGGGAGATGATGGTGGGGATGATGGCCAAGAGGGATTCCATGGACTCGAGGGCTTGGGGCAGGCTGGAACCTAGGAGGCTTCTAAAATGATTGATGGCTTCTTATCTGATTGCATGGATATCTAAAATGGCTGCCCCATATTTCAAGAAAAGGCTTTTGATCTTATTGGCACTCCTATGCCTCAAGGTTGAGATGTGGAAGAACTTGGTATCGGCATCACCTTCCTTGAGCTAAAGTTGTCTTGACTTCTGGAACCAAAAAGTTTCCTCCTTCGTGAGGATGTTGTGGTACTCAGACAACAAGGTGCTCTCCTCATCCCTAAGACTGTCACTGCCTTCACCTTTCTGAAAGGACTCCTCAATATGGCTGATTTAGGATTTGACTTGCTGTTTGTCTTCGAAGATGTTCTCGAAGGTTTCCTTATTCCACTTTTTCAAGTTCCCTTTGATGAACCTGAGTTTCTAGGTTATCTATTTAATAGCAGACCTTAGGAATTTTTGACTCCACCATGACTGTATCAAGCCCTTGAGATCCTTGTGGTGAATCTACATTGCTTTAAACTTGAAAGGTATCTTGAACTACGATCTAGAATTTGATTCCAAGATGAGGGAACTGTGATCAGAGCCTATATTTGGGAGGGCTCATAAAATGGCATCCCCAAAGTAGGGGAGGGCTTCTTGGGAAAGCAAAAATCTTTCTAGGCACTCTTGGATAAGATTGGTGCCCTTCCTTCTATTGCTCCAAGTGAAGAGGGACCCCTAAAGCTGGACATCCATGAGAGAATTGGAATTAATGAAGTATCTTAGGTCTGTAGTATCTCTATGAGTGATGTTGTTCCCTTATTTTTTTTCCTTGAGGTGCAAAGGAGAATTGAAGTCCCATGCCAGGATCCAGGGAGTTCCTTCGAAGACCTACCTCATTGAAGTGAGCATTTTCCACAGAGCTTCTCTGCCCACAGAGGTGTTCAGAGCATAGGCATTTGACATCACCCAAGAATTTTGGGATTCAGTATCCTAGAATATGATGTTGCTTACCCTATCATGGCCTGAAATAAGGTTTCCCTGAAGCTTGGTAGGATCCTAGAGACACAAAAGCCCTCCCGACATCCTAGAAGTTGGGGAATGAATGAAATCATAGTTTTACCAAATCTTTCTAGCAATGTTAGGGGACCATTGATCACCTAATTTTGTTTCTTGAATGAGAAAAATGGTTGGCTTATGTTCTCTCCTCATGGCTGTAGCCAGTATCTGTTTGGTTGTCCCATTTAGGCCTCTGAAATTCCAAGAGAGGACTTTCATTTCAAACTCTTGGAAATTCTATTACACCCTTTTCCTTGTTGAGTAGGGGGTTTGGATCTTTGAATTTCGTCTTTGGAATTGTTTTTTTTTTCCTGAAATAGTGTTCTTTGGGTTCCATTAGCTATATTCTCAGCTGCATTTTTGTTCCTTATGTCTGAATCAGAGGATCTTCCTCTCGTTTTTCCCCTCCTACATCCATCATGGATTTTCAAGAGCTCCGAGTTATCTTGTGACTACTTTTTTCAGGGGATGACTAGTCCTCGACTTTGTCATCAGTAAATATAGAATCTGAGTACACAGGAGAGGCTGGGTATTCAGGACCTAGGCGGGGGGATGAAGGAGGAAAGAGGGGAGGCAAACCTTGAGGGATTATCAAGGAAGTGGGGGCACCGAGGACAGGGGGAGGATTATGGATGGGGGCAGATAGGGGAAGACCATGGGAGGTCAAGGGGGTGAGAGGATGGTCATTGGTTTAGAGGTGGTTGGGATATCGTCTTCCTCATAATTCTTACTGATAATAGAACTATGCAAAGGATTGAATTTATTGTTTAGTGGAACATAGGTACTTGCCTTACGATTGAGAGGGCTCGAAGGGGGTCTGGAAATAGCTTTGCTGGCCGCCAGCAAGGTAGGTGGGGGTTGATGCTGCATCTTCTTTGACTGGTCCCTGGCGGGTTTTGACTATGGTGGGATCTAGATTTTGGGGCACTACGACTGAAGATGGCCCTGGGATTGGCACTCAGGGCAAAAATATAGCTTGTTTTCATAGAAGAGTGGCTACTTCCAGTTGAAGTTGCCATATATGAGGTTCAGGTGGTCTAGAAGCTAACTTTCCAGGTTCACATTCATGTAAATACGAGCTTGGGTTAGCCGAGTTCTTGCCCGGGTGGTCGGATCGATACCCATGAGCTCATCGATCATCTTAGAAATACCAAGCAAGGCATATTCATAGAATAAGTGGGCTAGGATATCTGGAAGTCTAACCCATATGGGGGTGAAATTGATGTTCTGGGAGCTGGGGTTGAAGTCTGGTTGCCATTTTTTGAGGAACAAACTTCACCTTCCATAGAACCAGGGCCCTCCGGATAAGATGCACTCTGCGTCTTCATGGGAATTGAGTTGAATCATGAAAAAACCCCTTGTCATTGCCAAGATCTCCAAGTTGCCTAGGGTTTTCCATTTTGAAGTCGCCCATCTACAAATAACATCTAAGTCAGGTCACCCGTCAATGAATTTGCCTACCAAGGAGTTGGTATCCTAGAATTCATAGTTTTCCATGAGGGATTTAGGGCATAGAACATTATTCCCTTGTGTGATGAATTTGATGGCCATAAACAACATAGGAATTCATTTTTTTTGGAGCAAGTCAGCAAAGGATGGCTTACCACCTGCTATTGGAACCTCACCTGGGATATGGGGCCCTTGCTTGGACATGGTGCCAGGCCTGATGGAGCCCTCGACGTCTCTGCTGCAATGATAAGGATCTAAGTGCGTCACCATGGGGAGTTCCTACAAGAATTATTTCATTGGTGCGAACCAATTTTAGGAGTCGAGGAAGGCACCCAACTAGCCCTAAGAAGCGATGGGAGGATGGGTGAAGGGCAAGAAACAATCTGCCAAGGAAAAATGCGAAATCAAAAACCAGAAAAGGAGGGAAATAGACGGTCAAACACCAAACACCTACAAAAAAGGTTGAAAGCCTCCAGGAGGCAGACTTTGCTTGCTGCTATGCGAACCTTCGATCGTCGTCACCGTCCAGGTGCACTAAATATTTTAAGTAGTCGATTTAGACGTACATTGTGTTCAAGAAGTTGATAATATTTTTGCACAAGTCATCTGTATGTTGATGATATTTTTTGAATTTTACCAATAGATCATCCACATAATATTCCATGATTTTATGCATGTAATCATGAAAGATATAGGTCATGGCATGCTAATAGGTAATGCCTACATTCTTAAGACCAAATGGTACAACCTTATAACAAAAAGTCCCCCAAGGAGTAGTAAAATATGTTTTATGTTGATCATCAGGATTAACCCAAATTTGGTTGTATCTAAAAATCCTATCCATGAGAGACAACACTTCATGACTTGTTGTGGATTCAACTAGTGTATCAATGTTGGGAAGGGAGAAGTTATATTTAGGATATGCTTTATTAATATCTCTAAAGTTTGTGCATATTCAAATCCCTCCTTTGTATTTTATGATGGGGACCATGTTGGAAGACCATTCAGGGTAATCAATTGGTTGGATGAATCCCATGTCAAGGAGTTTTTGTAACTCTTCCTTGACCATTAATGAAATCATAGGATGCATCTTTCAAAGCTTCTACTTAATGAGTTGTGTGCTATTGTAAAGCCTAAGATTATGGACAACAAGAGAGGGATTTTACCTGGCATGTCAGTATATGACCATGCAAAAACTTTCTTGTACTCTTTGAGAAGTGTTGTAAAGTTTTCTCTTTCTTTAATGGATAGGTCCTTTCCTAGTTTAACAATATGAGGGTTGGAAGTATCATCGTTAATGTCAATATAAATAGTGTCCTCCACAAGTATGTGGGAACCATCCTTTTGTTGATTTGGGATAGGGATGAGTTGTAAGTTATCTAAAAAATTGGGGAGAGGAATCTCATCATTGTGAGTGATTTTGATGTTATGGATGCAATGAGACTAAGAGAAGGTGGAAGAAAATGGAGCATTAGCAGAATGTAGTAAGTGCTCGAATATAAGGAAATCCTTCAAAGAAGATCCAAAAGAAATGTGGTTGAAATTAATATTATCTAAATTGGTATAGATAATCCAATCAGGATGGACATCATAATGAAGTGGGGTGAAGAGATATATAGAGATCATGTTGAAGAACACAAGCTTATACTAAGAGGGGGGTGAACATTATAAGACCAATTTTTACTTTTCTTTCTCAAACAATAATATCCAATATATCAATGATAATATCAACAACAGTAATCAAAGAAATGCATAAATTACCACACACAATAGAGACACCAATTTAGCATGGTTCACCTAGTGTGGGCTACTCCACAGAGAAAATATTTCACTAATATTTTCTTAACAAATATCTTAGTAATACTTACCTATTACAATGTTTATGTACCTCTGTCCAAAGGAGACATCAATCCCTTGATCAAGTTCATGGATATCTATCCACAGGAGACACCAATCCCCTATGCTTATTTGTGAAAATCTATCCATAGGAGAACTTCTCTACTCTGGTTGGTGATCCTCTAGAAGACTACTGCCTCCACTATACTGGCTTATGGATATCTCTCCACTGAAGACTCTTGTTATCACTCAGAAGACCTCTGTCCTCAATGCCCTGGCTAATGGATCTCTATCCATTGGATACTACTATTGTCTGCTCTATTACCTCCAAAGCTTGCTCTTAGCTCTATCTTAAATCTGTTCTTAAACACAATCCTTCAATCTAGCACAAATATGCTCAATCTCTATCTCAAATCTACACTAAACACATTCCTTAAGTCTAGCACAAATCTGCTCAATCTCTATCTATAATCTGCACTAAACATGTCCTTCGATCTAGCACAAATATGCTCAATATTTGTCTTTGATCTACACTAAACACTGTACTTCGATCTAGCACAAATCTGGTCAATATCTATCTCTGATCTGCACTAAACATAGTCCTTCGGTCTAGCACAAATTTGCTCAATCTCTATCTCTGATTTGGTACAAAGCTATCCTCAAGTCTACACCAAAATTTATCCTCAAGACTTAACACAAAGCTTGATACAGTCACAAATAAACTCTGCTATATCTACCTCAAGCCTTAACACAAAGCTTGAACAAATCAATCGATCAACTCTACTCTCAAGCCTTCTCAAATACTTACCTCAAATTTGCTCACAAGTCCTTCCAAGAACTTGCTCAAACTGCTCTCAATTCTTCACCAAAACTTACCTCAAATTTGCATTGTAAGCTTCCACAAAAGCTTACACTAATCTGTCCACAAGTATTCACCAAGACTTACCTCAAATCTACTCAAAAAGTCCTCACTAGAACTTGTCCAATTTGCTCAACAAGTCTTCACCAATACCTACCTCAATTCTGCATTGTAATATTCTAGAAAAGCTCACACAAATATGTCCTTAAGCTTTCACAAAAGCTTACTCAACTCAACTCAATCTATCACATAAAACCTCTTCAATCACACAAACAAATTTTACTCAAAATTTTGTTTGATCTCAGAAACATATAGAGAATGGTTAGAGACTCAATATGTTTAATACTAATAAACACTCACAAAACTCAACTTTATTCTCTTCCAAAAAACCTCTTCAATCACTCAAACAAGATTCACTCAGAATCTTGTTAAACCATATAAACATGTAGAGAATGGTAAGATACTCAATATGTTTCACACTCAATAAATTTAAATCTATTTATCAAATTAGTAAAGAACAATTTGTTTCATAGAACTTGAACTATCACTCCAATGCTTTCAATAAATTATGCTCAATCAACTTCACTCAATCACTCAATGAAACACAACTTGCTTATAAACCCTAGACAAGTGTTTCACAATGCTTTTAACAACTCACACAATGGAACTCAAACCTTGACTCAATATGATTCCAAATTCACATAACAATGATACTCATGATCTTTCACAAAACCTAGTTAAGCATATGAAAGCTTACTTCAATATTTCCAACAATTCTTATCAAACAATCTCACATAACAATGATACTCATGTTCTTTCACAAACCCTAGTTCAAGATAGTTTTCAATTTCACACTCAATTGCTCTCACAATCATTCACCAATCATGTATATGAAAACTCACTCAACAATGCTTATCAAACAAACATTTTCACTCCAACTTGCACTTCATAACATTCAACAATATTTCCCTCACAAGGATGATATGCCCATACCTTTTTCTTGATGGAGAATTAACCTCAAACTCTGTCTCAATCACAATCAACCTCTTTGCCAATCTCAAAGGTTAAGTAGAAAAAACCTTCTCAAAATTTCATTCAAATATTCCCTCAAAATATTTCACCATACAAGAAATTAAATCTCATTTACACCTTATAATCTCCACACTCTTGAAAATGATTAGCAAAAATTAAACAACTCACTTCAACAATTAATTTTATTTATCCACCTTATTAGTCCATCCAAATTCTAATCATCAAAATCACAATATAATATTTTAATTTTTATAAACCTTATATCTCCCTCTTAACACAAAAATTCATGCCACATCAAAACCTTAGGAGCAAAATTTAATTAAAAATTAAATACCTCTATTGCCCTCGACGGGATTCAATCTCACGTTTCACTACCACCAGTGCCCTAGCTATGACCCAACTGCCACATGAGCTAGGTACTTACATTGGTAGTCAAAAGAACCTTGTGTGCTTTGACTTACGTGCTAGGTGCCAAAACCAAAATGACACCAACAAAACACTCCCAGGCCTACCACCAAGATTCGATCATGGGACCTCCCGTTCATCAACACCTTAATGCACAACCGCTTACCGCTAGCCCAAACATCGGGTTGGCAATGAGGCTTTAAGCCTTCCTTATTTTATCCCTTTGATGGCCATCAAATAAATCAAAAAATTTATCTTTTTCCTTTGCATGCAGATCGTAGAAACTCGTAGGCGCTCAATGTTATTCTATCGAAGGTAAGAATTTAGTCAACCAAATGCACATGGTATTTATACCATTGTGCCATCTCCCTTTGGATATCGGTGGAGGGGGAAATTACATTTTATGTCGGTGCTTTAAATTAAATCTTTTGCCCTTATGACCCTAACCTTAGGGTTAATTAAATTAAATTATAAATTAATTTATAATGAAATTATTATAATTAATTTATAATTAATTTAATGACTTTAGGTATTAACATTAGACCTTTAATATTATAATAAAATATTATAATATTATTTTTCTTGGGCCTTCCTATTGCTCCTTTAGACCTTATCTGACCACCTTGAATATTATAATATTATTTCCCTTAGGCCTAGAAGTAATCTTTCTCTTGCATTGCTTACTAAAACTGACTCTTGACATCCTTCCTTTTGCACTGCTCACTAAAACTAACTCTTGACATAAATGACAACAAAAATTGCTCATATTTCCAACAATCTCCTCCTTTGTCATTGATGGCAATCCATTTACCTTTTACCATTTCCTTTACCTCTTTATGTTTTGATCCCCTTGATAAATTGTTCCCCCTGACTGAATGCTCTCCCCCTAACTCAAATCTCTCCCCCTTTGACAATAATGGAAAAGGGTCACATTTGGGGCTTGGGGATAAGAATGAGACTCTTAGCTTAGCCCCTCCCCCACATCCTCTCTTGAGGTGATTAAATTTGGGGTGGGAGTAGAACTACTCCCACCATACACTGATCTTTACCTTTGTCCACTTTCTTATTAAACTAATCCTTTTGATTCCTCTACATATTCATGTTCCTGCTTGTCTCTGGAATTTTTGCTCTACACCACTTTGTTGTGTGCCCAAAATTATTGCAATTATAACACTTAATTTTGTTATTCCTTAAAGGTGCAAATATCTTGGGGTTTCTCCTAGTGAAGCCATATCCATTCCTATCATGAACAATACAATTAACTGCCTTGTGACCAAACTGATTACAAGAGTAGCAATACCCTTGAAAGAGATTCCCATTTCTGAAATTCCCATATTCTTGTCTTTCATGTGTCCCACACTATGTAACCTTGTGCCAAAACCCATGACATGAGAAGCATCATCCATTGAAACCACCTTGCCTTTACCCCATTGGTCTCTTAGTTTCTTTTACCCTATGCTACTTCCTATTCCATCTGTTCTTAATTTTTGTATTGTTCCTTCTCTTATTAAAATTTCTATTGTCCAACTCAACCTTAGAAGTCCCACTCTCTCTTACAGTCTCTTCTTCTGAAGTTTCTTCTTATTTTGAGCTTGATATTGACTCTCCTCCTTGTTATTTTTGTTCCTATTTAAAACCAAGTCATGTTTTATTTGATGAAGATCTTTGTACCTTGATAATATTATCTAATTTCTTTGAGCTTCTCCCAAACCTGTATAGCTTATATCTAGACTATTTCACTTCCTTCCTTAATGAATCTACTTCATGCTCTAATTTATCACATTCTAAAACCTTTGCTTCTAACTTCTCTTTAAATCTCCTTGTCTTAGATATTGAGTTAGATCTTCTATAAGCTTTCCTTTCTCTTCATCACATTATTGAAATTGAAGCTTGAGTTTTGATTTTTGGTTTATTACCTTCCTTACTGCATCAAGGGTAAAAATAAGCTCACCCTCAAGATCAACTTTTCCTTCCTTTGATTTTTCTAATTCTTCCTCTATTATTTTATTTTCAAAATCATCTTTATTCTTTTTAGATTCATTTCCACTAGAAGCACTTCCTTCTTCTTTTATTGCCATAAGAATACTTTCTTCTTTTGAACCTTCAAGAGCATATTCATATTCATCATCATTGAAACTAAATCCATTCCTTGTACAACTATCTTCAAGATGACCAAAGTTACCACATCTAAAACACTTGAGAATTATTGGTGATATTTTTCTAACCACTTATTTTTCTTCTGCCAAAAATAGAGTTTCTTCTTCTTCATTACCTGAGGACCTGTCATCACTATCACTAGAACTCTTACTTCCCTTGTTTGCATAAAAAATCTTCTTATGCCTTTGGAAAAAATTCTTTCCTTGCTTGCTTTTTCCATCCCTATTTTTCTTTTTATTCTTGTGTTTTCCTGTTTTCCTATTCTTATGATCCTGTTTCTCATCTTCACTACTATTTCTAGATTTTGGACAATCAGTTGCATAGTGACCATATTTACCACAATTGAAACATCTAATTGATTTTGTACCTTTGTACTTTCTTGAGTCCTTGTTCCTTTTGCCATAATTTGCTTCTTCATCATTGAATAACTCATTACTTGAATCTGACTTCTTAACCTTAGTCTTCTTAGTAGCATTGAAGGCTACCTCTTTCTATGGAATAGGTTCCTTTTTTATTCTCATCTCAAAAGCTATGAGAATTCCATGTAACTCATCCCTTGTCAAAACTTCAATATCTCTATAGCTGAAATATTTTCACTATACCTCTTTGGGAGTGCTTAAAATCTTGTCACAAACATTTGTTTCTTCAAATTTAAGCCCAAGTCCTTGCATAGAGTTAATCACCTCATCCACATAAAGTAGGTATGCAACAATTTTTTCCTCATCCTTTATATTTAGGTCTTCAAATGTTCTCTTGTAATTTTACAACTTTACCCTTTTGACCTTTTTGTCTCCCTCATATATACCTTTCAACTTATCCCAAATTTCCTTTGCTGATTTGCAATGCATAACCTTTATAAACTTTGTTTCACACAAAACTTTTAATATTCCATTCATTGTCTTTGAATTATTCAAATGTAGGATCTTACCATATTTATCTTTAGGTGGAGTAGTTGGCTGTATGTATACATTCTCAAATGCTTTATATATTTCATTTCTAAGTGCCATTAGGTGAATCTTCATTCTCATACTCCAAAGTACATAATTTTTCCCATCAAAAAATGGTGTCGAATTCCCTAAATATCCATTATGAAAATCCATTTGTGTTTTTGTGTGCTTTTTCTTCAAGCTGTTATACTCTTTCGAAGGAACCCTCTCTAATACCAATTTAAGAACACAAGCTTATACTGATAGGGGTGAATAGTATAAGACCATTTTTCACATTTATTTCTCAAATAATAATATCCAATATACAATGGTAATATCAACAACAATAATCAAAGCAATGCACAAATTACCACACACAATAGAGACACCAATTTAACGTGGTTCACCCAATGTGGGATACTCCAAGAAGAAAATATTTTACTAAAATTGTCTCAACAAATCTCTTGGGAATCCTTCTCTATTACAATGTTTATGGACCTCTATCCAAAGGAGACACCAATCCCCTAATCAATTTCATGGATCTCTATCCATAGGAGACACCAATCCCCTAAGCTAATTTATGGAACTCTATCCATAGGAGAACTCCTTATCCTTTGCTCTAGCTGGTGATCCTCTAGAAGACTACTACCTCCACTACACTAGCTTGTGGATCTATCTCCATTGAAGACTCCTATCCTCACTTAGAAGACCTCTATTCTCACTACCTTGGTTAATGGATCTCTATCCACTAGAGACTATATCTTCCGCTCTATCACCTCCAAATCTTGCTCTTAGCTCTATCTCAAATTTGTACTAAACACAGTCCTTTGATCTAGCACAAATTTGCTCAATCTCTATCTCAAATCTGCACTAAACACAGTCCTTCGGTCTAGTACAAATCTACTCAATCTCTATCTCTAATCCACACTAAACACAATCCTTCAATCTAGCACAAATCTACTCAATATCTGTCTTTCATATTCACTAAATATAATCCTTTGATCTAACACAAATTTGCTCAATATATGTCTTTGATATGCACTAAACACAGTCCTTTGATCTAGCACAAATTTGCTCAATCTTTATCTCTGATCTGGTACAAGGCTGTCCTCAAGTCTGCATCAAAATCTATCCTCAAATATATCCTCAAGCCTTAACATAAAGCTTGATCCAATCATAAATCAACTCTGCTAGATCTTCCCCAATCCTTAACACAAAGCTTGAAAAAATCAATCAATCAATCAAATCTTCTCTCAAGTATTCTCAAAGAATTACCTCAAATCTACTCACAAGCCCTTCCAAGAACTTGCTCAATCTGCTCTCAAGTCTTCACCAAGACTTACCTTAATTCTGCATTGTAAGCTTCCACAAAATCTTACACTAATATATCCATAAATCTTCACCAAGACTTCCCTCAAATCTGCTCAACAAGTCTTCACCAAGACCTACCTTAATTCTGCATTGTAAGCTTCCACAAAAGCTCACACAAATCTATCCTTAAGCTTTCACAAAAGCTTACTCAACTCAACTCAATCTATCATAGAAAACCTCTTCAATCACACAAACAAATTTCACTTAGAATTTTGTTTGACCTCAAAAACATATAGAGAATGGTTAGAGACTCAATATGTTTCACACTAACAAACACTCACAAAACTCAACTTTATTATCTTCCAGAAAACCTCTTCAACCACTCAAACAAGTTTCACTCAGAATCTTATTAAACCATAGAAACATATAGAGAATTGTAAGAGACTCAATATGTTTCACACTCAATCACTTTCAATCTCTTTATCAAATTAGTAAAGAACAATTTGTTTCATAGAACTTGAACTATCACTCAAATGCTTTCAATAAATTATGCTCAATCAACTTCACTCAATCACTCAATGAAACACAACTTGCTTATAAACCCTAGACAAGTGTTTCACAATGCTTTCAACAAATCACACAATAAAACTCAAACCTTGACTCAAGATGATTCCAAATTCACATAACAATAATACTCATAATCTTTCACAAACCCTAGTTAAGCATATGAAAGCTTACTTCAATATTTCCAACAATGCTTATCAAACAATCTCATATAACAATGATACTCATATTATTTCACAAACCCTAGTTCAAGATAGTTTTCAATTTCACACTCAATTACTCTCACAATCATTCACCAATCATGTATATGAAAACTCACTCAACAATGCTTATCAAACAAACCTTTTCACTCCAACTTGCACTTCACAACATTCAATAATATTTCACTCACAAGGATGATATGCCCATACCTTTTTCTTGATGGAGAATTAACCTCAAAATATGTCTCAATCACAATCAACCTCTTTGCCAATCTCAAAGGTTAAGTAGAAAAAACCTTCTCAAAATTTTATTCAAATATTCCATCAAAATATTTCACCATACAAAACATTAAATCTCATTTACACCTTATAATCTCCACACTCTTAAAAATTATTAGCAAAAATTAAACAACTCACTTCAACAATTAATTTTCTTTATCCACCTTATTACTCCTTCCAAATTCTAATCATAAAAATCACAATATAATATTTTAATTTTTATAAACCTTATATCTCCCTCTTAACACAAAAATTCATGCCACATAAAAACCTTAGGAGCACAATTTAATTAAAAATTAAATACCTCTATTACCCTCAATGGGATTCGATCCCCTATTGCGCTGCCACCAGCACCCTAGCCGTGGACCAACTGCCACTTGAGATAGGCACTCACATTGGTATTCAAAAGCACCTTGTGCACTTTGAATTACGTGCTAGGCACCAAAACCAAAATGATACCAGCAAAACACTCCTAGGCCTATCGTTGGGATTCGATCGTGGGACCTCCCACTCGTCAACACCTTAATGCACAACTGCTTGCCTCTAGCTCAATCATCGGGTTGGTAATGAGGATTTAAGCCTCCCTTATTTTATCCCTTCAATGGCTACCGAATAAAACAAAAAAATATTTTTTTTCTTTGCACATAGATCTCAAAAATTCGTAGGCACTCAATGTTATTCGATTGAAGGTAAGGATTTAGTCAACCAAATGCACATGGTATTTATACCATTGTGCCATCTCCATTT
This sequence comes from Wollemia nobilis, assembly GCA_028583015.1. Classification (NCBI taxonomy): domain Eukaryota; kingdom Viridiplantae; phylum Streptophyta; class Pinopsida; order Araucariales; family Araucariaceae; genus Wollemia; species Wollemia nobilis. The sequence continues at coordinate 2,860,457 of JAQPPZ010003615.1, forward strand.
GGACGTCGACAAAGGGGAAAATTACATTTTATGTCGATGCTTTAAATTAAATCTTTTGCCCTTATAACCCTAACCTTAGGGTTAATTAAATTAAATTATAAATTAATTTATAATGAAATTATTATAATTAATTTAATAAATTTAGGTCTTAACATTAGACATTTAATATTATAATAAAATATTATAATATTATTTTTCTTGGGCCTTCCTATTGCTCCTTTAGACATCATCTGACCACCTTGAATATTATAATATAATATATTATAATATTATTTCCCTTAGGCCTAGAAGCAATATTTTTCTTGCATTGCTTACTGAAATTGACTCTTGACATCCTTCTTTTTGCACTGCTCACTAAAACTGACTCTTGACATCATTGACAACAAAACTTGCTCATATTTCCAACACATGTTCATTGTCATGGTGGAATTAGAAGAAGAGGATGAATCAGTAGAAGTAGTATTGGATGAGGATAAAGATATGGGTTGATTTAAACAAGGCCACAAAATGATAGGTAGAGAGTGAGGATAGTGAGGAGACAATTAAACTCAAAGCTCATTACGTGAGTGATAATATGGATAAAAAAATAAGAAAATGGTGGGAGTGGAAGTGACATCCATTGAGGATGATGTAAGCGATAGTGCCATGAAATCCCTGATGAGATCCTCAATGGTATAAGTATAAGGAATGACATATTGTAAAGAATATTGGAAGAAATGATCAGGAATATCAATGATAGAATGAGGTGATGAGGGGTCACTTTGAAAATTTGATTCAAGTTCGACATCATACCCATATGCTAGTGAATTTAGAGAAATGTGAGGAAGATCATCTTATAGAACATGGAGAGGTGCACATTGATAACCCAAGAAAAATTTATCTCCATGCTCTTGATAAAGTGGGTTGATAAAGGTTTTAGATTCCTGTTCATAGTGACCCAAACCAAACCCTTGCTAGTGGAAGCATTGGAAGTAACATCTAGTAAAATTAGGATTTGATAGATAATCAAGATTACCACAAAACTTGTCTTTAGACAATTTGGGCTTGGATATGGAGGAAGATGTATTGACATCCCCATAGATGAAGTTTGGGTGATTTTTGGGTGGGCCAAGAGGGATGATGAAACTGGTTATGAGGGGATTATTATGAGGGTGATCAAATTCATGAATGGATTGGATGTTAGGAGGAGAGACACGAGCATTGTGTATATCATATTCTCTTAGACTAGGATTGGTCATGAGTATAGACACATGTGATAGCTCATAATTCTCATGGTGGGGTGGTGACCCTTGGTGTGATGAAGAAGACGATGGTTGGGATTCTGGAGGGAGTAAAATAGAAAGAATTGGTGTGATGGATGGAGGGTTTGATTGAGTTAGGCATCAAGTTGAGCAGTGTGTTGTTCCCATGAATGATACTCAACTAGAGTAGACAAGATAGGGTGATTGGCATGGGGGAATTGTGAAGTAGATGAGGATGATGAGCTGTGAGGATGAATATCAAAGTGAGAGAGATCAAAAAATAATTATGGATGGATGGGTAAAATTTTTGAAGTGGGTAAGAGGGGTGTGTTAGGAACAACACTAGTGGATGCTAAATGTTGTTACCCAAGATGAGTGAAGTATGATGATGGCAGTGAGGACGGTCAAAGGGATGAAGGTGAAGGAGGGCTTGTGATGGATGAGATGAGGGTTGTGGATGTAGAGTGGGATGACCAGAAGAGTTTGCCAATGTGTTGGTAAAAGGAGTAAGTAGGATTGGTGGATTTTATTAAATGGAATATGAAGGTGATGAATGGTCAGACACGATGGGTTGTACTATGATAGGTGTGAATTGAGTAGAAAATAATAGTGAAGCTGATAGTGGGGTGAATATGTTGCAAAATTGAAAGGGATCAACATCCACCTCAATGCGATGGACTTGGCCATCATGAAGATACTTCAAGCAGTGATGTAGCGTGGAAGGGACACATTGCATGTCCCAAATCCATGGGCATCCAAGGAGGATATTGTATTGCATTTCTCCCTCAATGACATGACATAGAGTGGGTATTATCTTAATGCCAACCCAAATGGGTAGGACAATGGACCCAAATATTTTTCACATGGAACTATTGAATGCTTTTAGATCTAAAGTAGACATAGCAATATGGGTAGGTGGAATGTTGATATGTTGCAAGGCAACAATAGAAATGATTCTTATAGAAGATATTGTATTGATCAAGACATGCTTATAGGTGGTATCATTTATACTAGCCAAAATATGTAGGGGAGGATTAGCACCCTCACCTTCAAAGACTATAATTTCATGGTCATAAAATATGATGGAAGGTTGCATACATGTCTTGCACATTGTAAACAAATTATACAAAGGCATTGGTGTCATGTGCTTCCACATTGATTGATCATAGAATTTTGTTTAAAGCCTCATGATGGGGCTATGTTTGCTACAAGAGATTGTATATGGACAACCTAGAAATAAATATGTGAAGTTAATGAGTGAGATTGCTATGAATGGTAACAATATTACACGATATTGATAGAGGGTTGCTTTGTATCGGTAGTGTAAATGGAGTGGTGATACTAGGTCAATTTTCTTGATGATCAGGATGAGTGGGGTAGCATTGACTTTGTGTAATGACATTGGCCATGCCCACAAAGCCCTGTTGGGATAGATATTAATTTACTTGATTGACCTATCAAGGTGTAGGTTGAGAAGTGGAAGCATTAAGTTACATTTGGGGCTATCCATGTTCTAACAGAGGTGTCTTATAGATTTTCAAATTTTGATTGGAAGGGGCTAGGGGATTTTTGGTACAAATAACCCCATTATGGATAAGATCTTGCACCAAATGGTGAAATGTGTGATAGTTATGGATATCATACCCTCACTACCTAGGATACTCACAAAATAATTTCTCATTATAGTTCTTGGGCTTTGGCCAATTTGGATCTTCAAGTTTTACTTATGGTAAAGCAATGTGCCCAACATGATACTTCTAAAAAATATTTGGTAATGGCTCCAACAAAGGAGTCCAATTTTGTGGTGAACGTTGTTGTTATTTTTTTTTAGTTTTATTAGCTGGGGAAGGATCCCTAGACTATTTATACCCTTGTTGGGGTTACTGAGCTTGCTATGGGGGTGGAGCAGGTGTTAAGCCCAACATAATATGATTGGCCTATGGTGTTTTTGGAGGATTTGAATTTTGACCACCTCTATTGAACCAAGAATTAGGGGCGTAATCAACCTTCTTACAAAGTTTGATTTCACCTTCTTGCACCTTTATATCCTCTATTATCTTGGCTTGAGTAATTCCATCCTTAAAGGATCAGTGTTGCTATATTTGGAGTGTAGTTGATACATGTTTGACATAGATTTTTTCAAATATTTTGACCAACTTTGGGGGTGGGATTAGAAATTTAAAATCATCTATGACCCATCACCACTGAGAAACATACTCATTTTTGGTTCATCATCAAACTATCACAAACTATAGAGATCTAGTAATGATGTCTTCTTTTTTATGTTGATGGAGAAATGCTTAAGAAATTTGGTTGGTCACCTATTCAAATGTAAATAGGCTATGTTTAAGAAGGTTGTTGAACCAATCAAGGGCCTGACCACCAAGGGATAGAGAAAATATGTGAAGCATAAGTGCATTGCTACCTTGAATTAGGTGGAAAGCACATCGATAACTATGTAGGTGCTCTTCAGGATCTTCTTTACCTTTGAACTTATCAAATTTGAGCATTTTTTATTTTTTAGGGTATTGATGAAGGGTCGTAGATGGATGAATGGGGTAATTGCAATTTTGACTATAAGTCAATTTTTGTGTCCCATAGCTTGCAACTCTAGGTTTTTAAGTTTTTCCCTCATGAGCTAAATTTTAGCAGGGGGCACTTGTAATGTAGGGGTGGATAAAAGAGTTTATCCCCAAAGTGGTTGTTGACATAAATAATTATGAACACTAGTAGAATCATGTGGGAATTATTGTATGAGCTTCTCAAGAGGTGACTGAGTAGTGAATTATGTGGGATTATGTTGAGATGATGAAGGTGTTTGTTATTGTTGTTGAAATTATTGGTACAACTAATGTTGTTGTTGCTTGTTGCAACTATTTTTATTGTTGCTGCTATTGTAGTAGATTTTTATAGAGTTGTTGTGGTTTGAGATACTCCTAATGGAGCTATTGTTGATGGAGTTACTCCTAATGGAGTTGTTGCTGATGAATTTAATCTTGTGGAGTTGTTGTTGATGGAGTTGATATTGATGAAGTTGTTGTTGTTGAAGTTATTGTTGATATGATGGAGCCATGGGAGGATGATTTGGATCATTAAGATCTTGATGTTGTGCTTGAGATGGAACTTTTTGGAGACCTTGATTAGACTCTTGGATAGGTGGACAATATGGATGTTGGATATAGCCTTGATTGACTTGTTGAATAGGAACCTGGGTTGATGCTTATTGTTAGGTAGAAGGCCACTCATACTGGGATGTAAGAAGGAGGCGAGAATGCAATGTAGTTGGTACAGTGGAAGTCCATGTTGGTGGTGAGGTGAAGAAGTTACTCTATTTTGAAAGAGGAATGGAAGTAGATGAAATAAATTGCAATGAAGGGTAAGTAGTGGAAACATTCTCCTACAAGATGTAGGAATTTTATGTTGAAGCCTTTGAGTAGATGTTTGTGGAATGAAAGAGTATGTAGGTAGATTTTGAGGGAGTTGTGAATTTTGAGAATATGTGGGTATCTATGTATAACCAATAGAAAAAAGGGGCTACATACTAATTTTATACAAGTTTTGGGGTACGTCATTAGAGGAATATTGATCCATGTTAAGCAAATCAGCTTCAATAGGCAAATTGGTGAAATAGGAGGAATAAGGTAGTGTCGACGAGATGGAACTAGAAGAAGGTTGTGAGGGTGGAGAAGAGGTATGAATTTATGATTGTAGAGGAGGAATCAAACACATTTGAAGAAGTGACCCCTTGAGTATAATGTGGAGAGGTGGTAGCAAAGACCATAACTAGTATTTGAATGGTAGCCTTGATATCTGGGTAAGTAGTGAGAAGATTTCCCTCACCATCCAACAAATATTATGATGATTATTGTATAAATGGATGGGGAGAATGAGTGGATTATGGAGAAGGATCTTCCACATAGGTGATATTAGGTTTGAATTCCTCGAGTGGAAAGTAAATGACTCCGAGGAACGAAATGGTTTCATGAGTCAATTATTCAAAGGATTGATATGATGAAGCATCAACTAGACACTGAATTATGTCTTGAGTGACATTTGATGTAGCAAATAAAATTTGAATTGGTTGATACTGATCAAGAGTGTGGGTTTTAGTATTGGGTACAACAATGGTGCCAAATTCTATGAAATAACCCCTAGGTTGAGAAGAATTCACATGAGTAGCATCCATCGCAAGATGAGCTTGCTCACGAGCTTGACTATGGGAAACAACCATTATTGGAAATAAAGTAGGCTAAAAATCTTAGCCTACCAAATTTAGGTTGGTGAGATAACCAAAATATTATTTTTGGAGTTACTAAACCTTTTTGCAATATAGAGGTCTGGTTCACAGACTAGGGTGCAACTTTTGTTTTTGGTTGTAGGGTATCCTGTGAATTTTTTAAAACTAGGTACAAAAATAGGGGATGTGTTCGAAATATGTCCAAGGATGTATAGAAACTTATTTTTTTTATGTTTTGTAAAATAAATCAACCTATGCAACAAGAAAAAGAATGAACAATCATTTTTTTGTAAAGATGTATTAAAGATGTTCGAAAAAACCCTACAATAGATAAAAGGTGGAAAATATAACCTATGAAGGTATGTTCATGCATAGTTTCCTATTACACCCAAAGGAATGCAAGGGATAACTATGTACAAATAGGTGAATGGATTCTAATGAGGGAAATGGCTTATAAAACCTAGAGGAGATATGTATAGAACCTCTTAAGAAAGAGATGACACTGTCTAAGACTTGCTATTGGTCCAACCAAGTTTTTGCTTCACCCTCAGATGGGTTTAGTCATAAATGATAGTTACACACTCACTAATTATATGAAACCTTGTGGTTAGGGGCATCTAATCCTAACCTACCCCGAGGATCTTTCAAGAGTAGGGGATTCTCTGGTGATGAAGTCCAGAAAACCACTTGTGGGGGCTACCATGGTGTTTAGGTGTCAAGTTAGTGGAAGGAGATGAATTCCAACATCGCTAGTCTTGATTAGGTGATGGTGATGAAATCCAATCTTACCAATGTAAAATAAACATGAAGTGTGTGTGTTCACTACTTAAGAAAGCTAAAAATGCTTGAAAAGTAAGCTATATTAGAAAGTAAAGCCTTTTTCATTTTCAATTTTTGATTTTTTTTAGAAAGTGAAATGCCTTTTGAGAATTAAATAAATGCAAAAGAAATTATGCAAATTGTGTTTTGTAAAAACAAAAGCAAAAAACTTACATAAAAGGAGAATCAATGAATGTAATTTGATTTTAGTGAGCTACTCTAAGACTTGTTTGAGCACAAATCTATTTACACTAGCCAAGATATGACTTTTAGGTTATGGTTAGATGTCTCTTTAAGCTTTATATTTGAGGTAAAAATCAGAATCTTACTCTCAACTCATAGAGATAAATAAGTTTGAAGGCCTCTTTGCACCTTATGCAAATGCTTTAACTCTAAATAATGCAACTATTCAGGCTTTTAACATGCATAGAAGGAAAGAAAAATGTTTGAAAATATGACCAAAGTGATTTTTGAGCTTTCTATAAGTAATTGTAAAGTTTTGTAAAGAGGCCCAAAGAGATTTTGGGACTTATTGTGAAAGCAAAAGGTGTTAAAAATACAATAAAAACTTACTATTTTGAAACGAATAAAATAGATTTTTTAGATTTACCTATGGTATCCAGCTCCTAGAAGGGCCTATGAATGTATTCCTAGGGCTGCAATGTATCTCAACTTAGGTCGTAGGCTACCCTACGACTCACTAAAAATGGTCACAACCTACCCTAGGACTCATTGAAAACTTAATTTTTTGCTAGATCTAGACTTGTTGATAGTCTTTGTGGTACAATAGCTAGTTGGTGTACATGTACCTACAACAACAAAGGATAGAATATTAGTTTTGTAAACAAGAATATTGTCTAATGAAGAACCATGAAAGATAAAATGCAACTTTGCAAGATGGTGTGATACCGAGTTTTGTAAAACCCTAAAAGCAAGAGAAAGGTGCTTGATTACACCTTTGTGGACACCATTATTCTCAGGTGGTTTGGCATATGGAGGCATGGTGGCAATGGAGATAGCAATTTATTGTGAGGGCAAATCAAACCCCCAAACTTACCTACAACTATGGAGTTGTTGTTGGATATGTAGAACCTAGTTTTTGAACCAATTTTTGGAGTGCTTGGTTCATTTGTAGGGTACCTTATGACCCTGGCTTGTAGACCAAAAATATTTCTATATTGGACCTACGTTATTTTTTAAGATTTTTGTAGAGTTTTGTATCACCTGTAGCATAGAATATCAATAGAAATCAATCAACTATTTAAGAAGTTAACTAAAAATATCAACATGATGGGGGTCCCACCAAGCGTGCCAAAATAAACTCAAGGAAAACCAATGTTATTTGCAATATATTATCAAAAGGGTTACAATAGGATCACCTTCGAAGGCTACAAAATGGGATTTTTATGAGGTGAAAACATGTTCATAAATTAGGAGGTCAAAAACACCACATTAATCTTTCAAACGATCCTCAAGTTGAGTGGGCTTATTGCTCGTGTGACACTATCAATTTGATCTATCATCTATACCTATTGCACCTACAAAATGGGGTTAGAATGTTTAGGAGCCTAAATATTAGACCCCTTGCATTTATAGACAAAATGACTCAAATGAACTAATTAATTATAAAATCTATGAACTTATTTACAAAACCTAAAATTGTAGTGATACTTACCTCTTGGAAGGGTTTTGTAGTATGTTGATGCCTGAAATCGACCTTTGAAAATGGTTGCAAGCTAGAGTGTGAATACTTGTTTTGGTTGTAGGGTACCCAAATTCTAGGTGATTTAGAATGATTTCCTACAGCTATAGGAGCTCATGTCTCCATTGGGTTACCTTCAAAACCTATAAAATACATGAAATTTGGGATACAAAAAGGGTGTAAAAAGATGTTTAATATGGTTATTGATGGATATTGATGGTAAAGTGGATGATGGTAAAGTGATGTATATCTATATTTTGGAAGAGTTTTATTATGTAAAATGTGTATGGATAAAAATAGAAGAAAATACCCTCTACTTATAGAATTTGAAGAGGTTATGGGGGGCTAAGGTGTCCCCTTGAGGTGGCCCTTGTGAGGTGCCCCTTGTGAGGTGTCCCTTGTGAGGTGTCCCTTGTGAGGTTTCCCCTAATGTGGCATTCCCAATAAGTTATTTTGGGTGAGAGAATCCCTCATGCATCCACATGCAATAAATGAGCCTAGGTGAGTCATCCCTCATATATGCATGGATGAAGAAAAGTCTCCAAATGTCATTTATGACATGTTGAGGTGGAAAACCTTTTATTTTAAAAATGCTTTTGTGTGTGCAAAAGTCTTCAATTGTCATTGAATGCATAGGGGGATGTGAAGTGGAGCAAATATCAGAGTGGTGAGGTGGAAGGCTAGGCTAGTCAAAGGGTAGACTAGGTGAGGTGGAAAGGCTAGACTAGTCAAAAGGTAGACTAGGTGAGGTGGAAGAATTAGGCTAATCATGATTGAGTTGATTAACCATGTGCTTAACCATAAAGTGAATTTTGACCATAAAGTGAATTTTGACCAGGGTAAAGATTAACCAAGGTTAAGCCAAGAGGGTGGTTACATGAGGGCCCAAAGTTAAGCATAGGAGGGTGCTTATACTAAGGTTTTCTTGAGCGCAAACCTATCTACACTAGCCAAGATAGACTTGTTAAGGCTATGACTAGATGTCTTATGAGAGCTTTATGTATGAGAATAGATCATGATCTATCTCAACTCAATAAGAACAAGGAAATTTGAGGCTTCCTTTAGGCCTAATGCACATGCACTATGCTAAGTGAACCTCCTAAAGATAGCTAAATGACATAAATGCAATTTTGTAAAGTAATAACACAAATAAAGTATGTTTTGTGAAATAAAAAGCTAAAAAATCAAGTGCATTTTGGAGTGACATTTTGTAAAATTTTCCTATAGAAGTAGGGTTTTGTACTATTTACCTATAATTTTCATCCTTTACAAGGATATATGGTTGTTTGTAGAGTTTAGCTTGTGTTTTAGACAAATCTGCACCCATCCCTATGAATTTTTTTATTCACACCTATCTAAGCGAATAGAAAAATGATGATTTATTTTGAAGAAGTTTTGGTGTAAGGTGTAGGTTGAATGTTGCAACTTTGGTTTTGTGAAGGTAACTACAAAAGTAACAATAACAAAATAATTTTTGTGTGGAAATTGATAACTTAAAGAGAAAACAGTTAATGAAATAACAAAGAGTCATAAGATGATGTAGAATCAAGCTTTGTGAGAAGCATATAAAGGTGGAATAAGAGTGATTTCACCTTGCAAATACCATTTTGTAAGGCAATTTTGGCCTATGAAGGAAATAAGGTACATGAGATAGCAATCTCAATAAGGAGTGTTTTCACCTCCCAACTTAACTTGTTGTTGCTTTTGAGTGTCCATAAACAAATACCTTGCTATTGGGGATCAATTTTTGAAGTGTTTTTTGGATTTTGTACCTATTTGCACGAATCTCACAGATAGGGGATTCATACCCTACCTTGCAAATTTGGCTCATAGACTAGAGAAGATTTTATCTTTGACTTGAGGTGTGTTTTAGGGCTTTTGTAGGCTCTATGCCAATTTTGTATGACCTATAACACAAAAAATGGCCAAAATGGTAATTAGTTAGCTAACAAGCTAAAAAAAAGGTATAAAAACTTGTGGGAGTCCCACCATGATCACCATAATGAACTACTAGTAAAACTGTTGTTTTACAATTGATGGTGAAAATGTGTTACAAGAATATCCTTTTACAAATTTTCCCTTTTGAGGCTACAAAATAGGTCTTCCACTAGGGAATCCCTTTTTCAACAAAACTGATCAAACAACTGCAAATGTTCTCCTTGTATTCCTTAATGTGAGTGGGCTTCTTGCTCATGGGCCACTGTTAGCTATGTGTGTCCTTTAAATCTACATAATCCTACAAAAATCATTATATGTGTTTGGGGGTCTATCTCAATCAAACCCCTTATAAAACCACACAAAATACTCTTAATCTAAGCTAAAACATGATAAAAATGTATGAAATAGCTGAAATTTAACTGAACAAGGATTTTTACCTAGTTTTATGAACTTTAGTAGAGTTTTAGTGTGGAAAACTATTTTTTCTATAGATTCACACCCTAGGGTGCAAATGCTTTGATTTGTACTTGTCTGTGTGAATCTTACTGTGTTTTTTAGAAATTGAATTTGGTTATGTAGAGGTCTTGTGGATGCAATTGGAAATTTTGATCCTCTTTGAGCCTCCTCCTAAAATTACAACTTTGACAACAATCTACAAGGGAAAATGGGATGTTAAAAAATTCATGTGGGTATCCATGGGGATGGATAGTGAGTGATGGTGAATGAGTGTTGATAGAAATGGAGGAAATGTTACTCAATTTATAGAATTTTCCAATGTTAAGGGAGCTGAGGCGTACAATGAGGTGTCCCATGAGGTATCCTAGAAAGGTGTCCCCTGAGGTGGCATGTCTCATATATAGATTAATGCCCAAAATATCCAAATTGCATTTATGGTGTTTAATGCCTAGGAGAATGTGAAGTGGAGCAAGGGTTAAGTATTAATAGAGTTAGGTTGACCCTAGGTTATATTTTGACTTTTGGGTGAGGTGGAATGTGACTCACCATGCCTCCCATGCTTTGAAACACAAAAGTCTCCAAATGTTATTTATGAAGTTAAATGCACATGGGGAGATGTGTGGAGCAAGGGTCAAAGTTAACCATGATTAGGTTGACCATAGGTTTAGTTAAGATCAAGTGGGTGAGGTGGAGGCTAGGCTAGTCAAAGAATAGACCAGGTGATGTGGCCATGAGTTAGGTTGACCATAGATTGGGTTTGACTATGAGGTAGATTTTGACTAAGGTTAGAGATTAATGAAGGTTAGGTTGGGATGATGGTCACATGGGGACCAAGGGTTAAGCGTACAAAAGGGTTTAAGTGGCCAAAGAGGGCTTATGAATAGTAAATGAATAGTGCTCTTGATAAATGAATAGTCTTTTGAGGCTAAAATATGCAAATTTTATGGGTTTTGCAAATTGCTCAGTCGTGATGATGGAATAAATGGCAATGTGAGACTTTTAGGTGTCTACAGGTTGATAGAAATTTTTTATTTTTAAACCCTATTATATCCATAGCAATTCATTGTAAATTTAGGGTAGTGCTAATGAAAATCTCCTATATTTTATGGTATTAACCAATTGTCCTAAAGACTTCTCATTACATGATAATATTGATTTAAACTCCATGGCTTCACTGACTAAAGGATGGCCCAAAATAAAAGTATTATCAACAAATTGAAGATGATATTTGAAGGGATAATTTTTTGTAATCTAAATACCTTTGATTTTTCCTTATATTTTTGCCTTTGAGAAAACTCTCCCTAATGCCTCCACAAGAATAATAAATGGATAAAGACATAGTGGATCACCTTGGTAGATTCCATGAGATGACTTAAAGTAACCAATAGGAGAATTGTTGATTAAGATATAATATTTTGGAGTGCTATAACATCTATTCCATTCAAACCAACCTTGATTAAAACTATTTTTTTAGAATATCATGTATAAAAATCTAGAAAACCCTATCATATGCTTTGTTATATCTAATTTTATAAGCATACCTTGTTTTTTCATGAAATGAAGAGAAAATTTGGCTTCTTGTACACTAATTACACCATCAAGAATTTGTTTAACATGAAGAAAACCACATTTTTCCCATGAGATAATACAATATATAATGCTTTTCAACTTGTTTCTTGTAATACAATCTAATGCTATGATAATTAATATTACAAAGGCTTATTGGACAAAAATTATCAAAATATTTTGTATTGCCTTTCTTGGGAACCAATGTAGTAAACGCGGCATTGATCTCACTTATTATAGGAACCAATACAGTAAAAGTGGCATTGATATAACTTATTATAACCTTGTTTTTCTTGGCCTTTTGAATTGCAACCAACATATCACTCTTCAATAAAACTTAAAATTTTTGAAAGAAAATTGTAGGAAATCTACTAGGACCGGGTGCTTTTTTAGGATGGGAAAAGAAAACTGCTTCATGTATCTCCTTCATACATATATTATTCATAAATCTTTAATTTTATACCTATATGATAATTGATAGAATATTTTGCAAAAACTCACCTTGTGCTTCGTTATCTTTGCTAGTATATGACAAAATATTTTTGAAATAATTAGTTGCTTCCTTTCTTATATCTTCTTCTTCCTCAATATTTCTTCCATATGGAGTTAAAACATTTTTGATGCAATGAAAATAAAAAATTGTTTTTTATGTAGCACAAAAAAATTAAGTATTTCTATCCCCTTTCTTGATCCATTTCTCCCTAAATTTTTGGATCCTATATTAATCCTCATTTTCCAATGCATGATGATAATAAAAAAGTAATTGTTTTTCTTGCACATAAGAATCTTGGTCCATTTCATTGATTTCTACTATCTTTTGTAAAATTTTAAGATTGTATTCAATTTCATTATTTTCTTTAAAAATGTTACCAAAATATTTGACGTTGTAAATCTTCATTTGCCCCTTTAGATATTTTATATTTTGAACAAACCTATACATATATTATACTTTAAAATTTGCTTCATCCTACCATAACATAACCATTTGGAAGAAATCAGGGCTTTGGAGCTACCTAGACTAGAATAAAAATGGCTTTGGATGACCACTATTGAGTAAAACACAAGTCAAAAGAATGGGTTTGTGATCTGATCTTGCTCACAATAAAATATATGGATATTGTATACTCTATTTACAACCATGTGTGGAATAACAAGAATATATCCAATATTTTTTCTATATAGGTGTTCTTAATGCATCTATTATTCCATGTATATTGAAAACTTGAAGAAATAACATCCCAAAGGCCATTTGAATTGACATATGGAGAAAAATATTGCATTGATTTAGACCATCTAGGAGTACCATTCTTATTTTCCAAAGAAGATGGAATCATATTTAAGTCACCCCAAAGCATCCATAAATCATAATTATGAATCATCATTGTGTTTAACAAAAATATGCTAAGGTCCTTTTAACATCTTTCATGAGGAGTAACTATAGTTGGACCATATACATTTATAACCTCAATTTTGATGTATTTCTCTTTCCCACAAAATATTCCAAAACCCAATTAATTTTTTCTTCTAACAATTGTGCATCCCATTTGTGTTTATCCCATATTGTATCAATACAACTAGGAGCTCCTATAGAATAAACTACTAAAAAAACACCCATCTTCTAAATATTTTAAAAGCATCCTTGCATTCCTAATTAATTTTTTTCTTGTATTAAAATAATCTCAAGACCATAACAACCAATTAATTCCTTAACTCTTTTTAAAGAATTTTATTTCTACCTCTAATATTCCAAGATATAATTTTCAACATCACTTTATATTTTTATTATTGGACTTAACCCCACTTCTTGTTAACACCTATGATACTTTCATTGGGTTTCCAAATCGATATCCCTTTGAGTTTATTTTTCTTTTTGTTCATGGTTTGATGACCTTGCTCTCTATTTTCCATTCTTACCAACACTTTCATCTTCATCAATATCTTCTATATTTCCATATTGTTAATAATGAAACCTATCCTCTAAAGAATTTGAAATGCAAGGAATAGCCTCATAAAAATTTATTCTTTATGTTGCATCAAAAATCCTAAAGTACAAGGATGGTAATCCATATTAATTACTTTCTTATGCTACCTTAAAAAACCAAAACTTCCATGGGTATACTCTATATGCATTTTCTTATTATGTTACTCTTGAAATCTTAAAGTGCAATGGATGCACTCTATGCTACTTTCATTTTTATTCCAAGGAGAGGACTTTATGATAGACATCAATTCTTATATGATCTAATAAGGATATACTTTCAAATATTTTTCTCATTCATTTGATATGTTTCCCCCCTTTTTTTAAATATGCTTGTTTTCAAGTTTTTTGTAGTAGTGGTGTTTGTTTAGTCATAATTTATTGGGTTGGAGGTAAATTTGTGTAGGAACTATTATCATCTCCGATTGTCCCCACATGGGATGATCGCACCTCACGTTAGAGTGACACAATGAGCTATAGCTGAGAGCATGGGGTTCAACTCAATTGAGGGTCTTTGAGAGTTTTTACAAGGTTGACTCCTTGTTAAGATGTGATTTTCAAGGCACATGCTACTCTAGCAAAGGAAAAAGGGATGTAAGAAAGTAAGCCAACTCAACAAATGAAATGAAAATGGGGTAATGTTCCAAGAGATTTGCTAAGATATCCTTGCAAAAATAGGCCTAAATGCTATGTGCTAGCGATGAACACTTCCTCTCCTCAATACAATGAAGAGCAATCAAGATCTACTAGTTATATGCATATATGAGTAGGTGGGTCCCACAGGAGAGCCAAGCTAATAAGTGACTCAGTCCAAAAATAGATGTAGGCCCCTCACACACACACACTTAGCACACCTAATATTCATGTAAAATATTACAAACACACATACATACACATTCATGGTTTTGTAGGTAAAGGCCAAAAAATAGACACAAGCTTCCGTGTATATATAAATGCAAGCAAAATTTTACATAGATTGTGCCAAAAGAAGAGGTTTGAAATTTCCTACAAGCCACTCAGGAACCGCAACTATTTTTATAGAGAGAAATGAAAGGAAAGCCTACAAATATATGGAGTTGAAAACTTCCCAAACCTTTGCAAAGCTAAAACTACTACTATTTATAGATTTACAAAGGAGGATTTTCCCTTCAAAACTCATGCAGAGATCTCTAAGTGGCCATCGTTTTATATACTGAGTAATTTCCTTTTTTGACTGTTTGTCCCTTTAGGATTTTCTAAACCTAAAGATGTGAATGTCAATCAATCCTAACCCTTGGATGAGAAACTACCACTTTAATTATCATCTACCCATTTTTTGGGGATTCCCATCACCTAGGTGTAGAAGATTGATTTAATTTAATGTTTTAAAATTTTGAGTTGCTTTTGTCATGGATCTATGTTGTTGTTGTCCTTTCTCAGAGATAAAAGATATATTTTTAGAAAGGATAATCCTCCTCAAATAATGTGCACTTTATTTATTTGACCTTTGAGGCATTGACATTTTCTTCTTCGAGAGTTTTTCTTCATCCTTTGGGACTATTTGTCTTCAGATCCTCAAGACTTTTTGCATTTAGTTCCTTGTTGGGACTTTTTGTTACTGCATTTTGTCTTTGACTCAAAATATATGACATTTAGAATTTTCTTGCTTATCATATTTTCCCCCTTATTTGATCGAGCCTTTCTTCATGTGCTTGTCTATGACTCAAACTTTTGCTTTTGAAAGGTGTAGTGATTTATAACTATAGTTTTGTAGACACAAAAAATTGACTCACTTTTAGTGGGCAATCTTCCTTGTAACCCCTAAGAGGTCCTCAACCCCTACCAAGAGCAAGGGAAGACCTCTTTGCCCCTCCTTTTTGTTTTCTTTTGTCTTTTAGCGAAATCGCGCCCCATTTTCATGAGGCGCGACTTCGCGCAAGCGATATCGCGCCCCGTTAGGATGGGGCGTGACTTCGCTATTTTAACTTTTTTTTTAATTTAATTTAATTTTATTCTTTTTGGCCCGCTTAGACCCAGGTTTAAACCCTCCAACATGTTTTGGCATTAGCTTTGGGTTTATTTTGCCTGCACTTTTCCCTTCGATTTCATCTATAAAAGGAAGGATGTTTTTGCTTAATCATATGCAAGTTTTTGATGTGCGATCTTAATGCGAAATTCTGATTATTGATTAAGCTCAAAATTTTTATGATAGCTCGCTCTTCTTCCTTTGCTTTCTTCTACTGCAAGCTAACCCCAAAGTGTGAATTTTAGATTTGATCTTCTATTGCGTGGATTGGATTGGATTGTTGTGTGACTTGGTGGATTCATGGTGTGGTTCGGAGAGATAGAGTGCCCGCTTGGATACTTCAATTTTCTCTGCCTACTTCTATGATGTCCATTAGGGTTTTCTTACTTTATTTTTGATATTTATTTCATCTTCTTGCATTCACTTTTTATTTTTTATTAGTCTATAGTGATATCGCACCCGACATTAGCGAGGCATGACTTCGCTTGCCCAGATTAGGGTAAACCAGTCTGCAGAAGCAAAATCGTGCCCCGTCCAGGTAGGGCATGACTTTGCTGCTACATTATCATGCCCGCTCCAGGTGAGGCATGACTTTTCCCGAGAGCACACCGAGGGTAATTTCAAGATTCTATTTTCACTATTGCATTCCATTTGGCATCTAGATCATACTGCTGCATTCTATTTTCTATTTTCTATTACTGCATTTTTATTTTATGATTAATCATCCAAAGGTCAATTTTTCATTTTGTTTTAAAAGGTCATCTAAAAGGACCTAGGGGGCTTGAATGTTGTGCCTCCAAGGATTATTACATAGTGGCCTAAGTAGGCCCCCTAATGCTAATCCTATTTTCAAGTGTTTTATGAGTTATTTTGCAGAAATAGGTATTTTTGATATCATTGGACAAGAGGCAGAAAAAGCTAAATCAACCACCAATCTAGATAAGTGCTCTAATCATTTTATTGGTTGAAGATCTGATCTAATTATTGATTCTTAGGCATCTAAAAGTGAAAAGCATTTAGTTTGCATCTAGGGATAACTTCTGTGCATTTATTTTGTGTGTTTTCTGCTTTAAAGGTTTTTTGGAATAAACCCTAGATTAGTGAGCATTCAAAATAAAGAATCATATTAGGTTAGCTCTTGTATGCTTGCATTCTATTTTCAGCTGTTATATTTTGATTTTTGCATTGTCCTTTATCTTTCCTAGTTTAGATCTAGAAAGGCCAAACTTAGGTGTTTTATTAAAATTGAATACATCAAACATTCTTGAATATCCTGAGGACTTGGAGTGAGTCCTTAAACCATTCCTGGTGAACCCTTCCCCCTAGCACCGAGTGTAGAGTACAACATACCCCCATGGTTCACCCCACAAAAGGTTCTCTCCTTGTGGATCCAACCTTTTGTTTGGGAATTGTACATGGTAGGGCAGTTTTCCCCCTCTACATATTTGGTGAACCCGATGTGAACACCTCCTTTTCTTTCAAACACTAAGCAAGATCATTAATTCTATTTGAAAAATATTTAAGTAATTAAAATTTGTTTGTTAGTGTTTTCCCCTATTTGTTTTTCACTACTTCTAATGGCTCCTTTCCTTAGAAGTCAGAGGAAACAATTAGAGTCTGATTATGTTCCTTTGGAAGATGATCAGATTGATAGGGAAGACCCTAATGTAGGTCCAGAAGAGCAAGAAGAGGTAGACATGGAAACTAAAACTAATCCTGATCCTTTTGCTGGACCTAATGGTAGTTATGTCTTTTCATCATTTGATCACATTTGGGAATTCATGAAAGCTCATAAGGAAAAACTATTGGAATATGTAGAACGAGAAGCTCATCTTGAAAAAGAGGATGCTACTCCTTCCCCTCCCAATAGGTCTCCTTTGCTTCATCATGGCATTCCTACATCTCAATCCTTGCATCAAAACAATTTTAAGAACCAAGTGACTTGTGCCACTACTAATACCACCAATGTTGGAGGGAATCTACAAGTCTCTCTAACTAATAGTGGCCCAAAAAATTATTCTCAATTTCCTCCTTCATCCTCTAATATCAACACTATTGCTTCTGTTCCACAAAATTTTAGTTATCCACAAAGTGCCACATACAACCAAAGTATCCAAAACTTGAATCAAACATCAGGATTTCAACATACATACTTTCCTCCTTTGGGAAGTCTGGGAAACATACATAGTAATTCAGAGATGCAAAATTTGGCAAGTGTAGTGAATCAGTTGGTTTCAAGGATGGATATGATTCAACCTTCAGGGTTTACATACAGTTATAAGGAAATGTGTAGTCAACCATTGGATCCTATTGTTGCTGCTAGACCTTATCCTAAGCATTTTTCTATGCCAGTATTGCCAATCTATAAAGGGACTGAAGATCCAATAGAGCATTTAAGAGGATTCAGAATAGCTTGCCATGATCTTATTTATGATGATATGCTCTTATTGAAAACATTTCCAAAGAGTCTTGCTGGAGTGGCATTAGAGTGGTATTATCGGTTGCCCAACTATTCTTTGAAGAGTTTTGAGAAGACTGCAGAGATGTTTGTTCATCAGTTTAGTGCTTACATTGAAAAGGAAGTGACTATGAGAGATTTATATGATTTAAAACAAAGTAAAGAAGAAATCTTTTCAAAATTTTTAGCTCGTTGGAGAAGTTTAGTTGGTCGATTAAGACAACTTGTGTCTCAGAAAGATATGCTTGATATATTTATTGGTAATTTACAAGAACAATTATCTTATGCTCTAGAAACTACTACTATCACATCTTTAGATCAAGCAATTGAGTTAGCAAGAAAAGTGGAACAAGCTCTCATTAGAAGAGGTCAACTTAAGGTTAAAGAAGATAAGCCAATTAAGTCTCAACCTAAGAATAAGCATATAGGAGGCAATAGTGATAGTAGGCCTATTAACAATGTCAATAACAACCTACAAAATATTGTACTTCAACCTCCCTAATTTCAATATCCCTATGGAAGTAGTTTTAAAACAACTATTGGATGCTAAGGCAATAGAATTACCTCTAATAAGACATCCAGATACTACAACTCATTGGTATAAGGTAAATCAATATTGCACTTACCATAGGGTAGAAGGACATTGGATGAACACTTGTAAGAAATTGAAGCATGTGGTTCAAGACTTGATTGATGCAGGATGCATTGATTTAGGAAATCTCCAATCAACAAGTAATCAAACTCCTACTCAACAAGTTCCAACAATGAATCAAGACATGGGGATATTTAAGGATCCCCTACCAAAGCATGAGCAACAAACAACCAATCAAGTGGCTCATCAAGATGATTCCCTATGCCATAGTAATGTGGTTGGTATGGTTGGGGTAACTACAAGGAAATAGGCTTAGAATCAACAACATCAGCAAGGACAAAGTTTAGTATCTCAGCCCAATTTAGTTTTAAAGGAGAATCAGAGAAGAGATTCAGCTACAAGGATTCCACCTATAGTGTTGAGACCATAGTCGCAGGTTTCATTTGATCTTCAGAAGTAGTTAGCTAGTACGCCAGCAAAGATATCAGTGTTAGAACTTTTGCAGACTTCTCCTGATCACAGAAATGCTTTAATGAAATTTTTACAACAACAATATATTTCCCTAGATATCCCTCCTGATGCCATAGTTGACACCGTAGGTTCTTTTGGGATACATCATGTCTCATTCTCAGATGATGATAAACCTTCCTCAAACTTACATGGAGATTCATCACTTTACATCACCACACTTATTGGGGATACCCTTATCAAGCGAGTTTTGATTGATAATGGGTCATCCCTCAATTTGTGTACATATCAATTCTTTCAAAAATTTGGATTAAAAGAGGAAGATTTAACAAAAACTGATATCATCATTAAAGCTTTCAACAATGAGTCCCAAGAGGCCTGTGGTGTCATATCTCTTCCCTTAAAAGTAGGGCCGAGAATATTGGATACTTTGTTTTATGTGGTACATTGTCCTGCATATTTTAATCTTCTTCTTGGGTGACCTTGGATCCATGCTATGAAGGTTGTCCCTTCTACTTTTCATCAGTGTCTCAAGTTTGAATTCAAGAATCAAGTTATCACCATTCCGAGTGACCCTCGACCATTTGAATTTTGTTCAAATATAGAGTTAGCTCAAATAGATTCTTATTCTTGTCCTTCTATTTCTTCAACAATTTCTCCATGTTCCTCATCTCAAATTTTTGAGCATATTCAAAGTTTAAAAGTGAGTGAGGAACATAAAACCCATTCTTTCTCCTTGGATCATGATAATCAGTTTCTTCAAGAGCCTCTTCTAGATCTAGCCAAGCTACCACCTTCACCCCGAACTATGGGCTTGCCTCATAAGAAGGGTGATGTTATACACATTGGCACGTGTGCTTTCATATTTGGAGGTATGGCTTTCGAAGAAAAGCTCCATGGTAGCAACCCATCTCTCAATGAGTGCTCTTTTGCTCAATGCTATCTCACTAATGATTATCCCCTTCCTAAGCAGATCCTATCTAGTATGGGATATGCAGGTAAAGGATTGGGACCACAACAGAAGGGTATTCAAGAACCCTTGGATGTTGAGATTTGGCTTGGGAGATGTGGTATAGGTTTTATACCTAATAAGAATCAACCTCTACCTTTTGAGGATGATGACCATCTTATGACTTATGCAAAATATATGGAATATCAAAAGTTGTCAATAGATGATAATAAAAGTGTTAATTTTTCTTTTCCTCCAAAGATAATGTCTTGTAATATGGTTGATTCTATTCATTCTAAAAATAACATTGTTTTTGTTCAAGAAAATGATGAATCTTTGTATGATGTCTTTTATGCTAAAAAGAATGGTGCTATTAGGAAATGTTGTGATTATCGTGCCATGGATGTTGAACGAAGAGCCTTAAAAGAGCTTCTCCATGATTTTGAGGATGTCTTCGATCCAACACCTCATGGCACACCTATTTATTTTGATAAGATGTATGGTGCATTTAGACTTTGCATTGATTTTAACTCTCCATAAATAAAAACAAAAAACAAAAATTTTCATATAGTTGCATCTTCATTTTCCATTTGCATTCACTTGCTTGCTCATATTGCATTATTGCTTGTCATCCTTGCATGATTGCTTGACATCTAACCTAACACCTTGCATGTTTGCCTATCATAAATGCATGATTGATTGTTCATGATTGCTTGCTCATATAGATTTTGGGGATCTTGCGACAATGGCATGTGATGATACCTAGTTAGGTCATAGCTCACATGCATTGCACTTCTCACTAGGACTCTGATGCCTAGCAAGATCCCCCTAGGGATTCTTCTTTCCTTCTTCTTTCTTTTCTTCTTATGATCGCTTCTTCTCCTTTTCTTGATTCCTTCATTATGCTGAAAACTCTTGTTGCACAAAGTATTTCTCAAATTCCCAATCTAGGGATAGCACTTGCATACTATTCTTATACATATTACACCCCACATGGGATATTTATACATCCTAGTGGGTATTGCATTATTCATGATCTTCTATCGGGTCATACTCTCTTTTGACTCAATAGGCTCAACACCCCATTACAAGATAAGCTCCTTGGTCATTTTCAGTAGACCTCGACATACATCCTAGCGGGTAATCACCTCACAACAGTCAATAAGGGAGCAACCACCCATAGTGGGTCAAAACTCCACACACACTTTTTCACATTAATGCAAGTGCTATACCCATAGCGGGTCTAGCTATCTCATTAATACGATCTATAGTGTCTGGCTACACTGGTTCATTGCAACCTACGCTAGTCTTATACTATGGATCATTCATTCTTCTCCTTTTTTGATGGTTGACCTTTGGACCCCTTGTTTTCTCTTCTTCTTCTCTTTCTTCTCTTCTTCTCTTTCTTCTTTCTTCTTCTCTTTCTTCTTTCTTCTCTTCTTTCTTTCTCTTGTTTTCTCTTGTCTGATTTCATTCCTTCTTCCTCTTTCTTCTTGTTCTTTCCTTTTGCATTCATTCATCCTCATGTAGTTTGCATTAGGATAGTTTGCATACATAAAAACACTTAAAATAAACAAGTAAAACATATAAAAAACATGCATTAAATCATTACACATAGAACACATAAAATCATAATAATATTTATAACTATGTATTACTCATAGGAAAAAGAGTACATCATGTGAGGTTGGTGTACCACAATCCAAACTCGGTACACTCAACCTAGGGATGCACACCACAATAAAAAATTGGTGTGTCATCTCAATCCCTAGCCTATCCTCTCCTAGCTCTGAGAGCCAACTCCCTCTAGCCCTCCCTGAGGTGGAGGCAACCTCGACTGAATCACCGACTATTGAGATGTCATCGATGCCCATGATCGAGATCATGATCTACTCACTAACCAAAGGGATAGAGGAGGCTCCATCCTCCACTCTAGAGGGACAGCTACATAGTAAGCTACCTCAAAAAATGTGGCCCTCCAAATAGCTACCTCCAACCTATCACCTATCCATTATAGCTCCACTTGAAGGAGCTGCACCACATCCCCTACCTGGTTGCTCCCAATGATAGCCATCCCCTCAACCCTAGCCTCACTGGCACTCTCCATCTAGTTGGGCCACCTCTCCCTAGAGTCAGGTAGCCTCTACCTATGCCTTATCCCTCTTAGTCTATAATTGGGCCATCTATGTCTGAAGAGAAGCTAGTTGTACCTATAGCTCCTCTATCCCCTAGCTCTGGCCTCCCACCGTTGTTGATGTGGATGCCTCCCTAGGGTCTTTGACCTGTGGCCCCTCTATCTATGTGGGGGTATCTCTTGCTCCTCCCTCTTCAGTCCCTACTATCGGGATGGTCTCCTCTACCACCGGATCTTGACCATGTCAGCCTCTATCTCGACACAATAGGAGCCTGTTGTGCCCTCTATGTGGCCCTATGAGCTACCTCTTAGAATACCCATTGCATGCCTAGGTCCATCACCTAGAACCTCTATACTAGTATGAGAGGGAGATCCTCTAGGGCATGACTCCTCTATACCATCGCCTATACCCGATGGCCACCCCTATATCACCTACCCCTGGGTCAACGTAAGGAGGATCATCTATATCCTCCTCAACCCATCTAGTGAGGTCTAGCTCACCTCCAACCCCTACTAGATCTTGGGTCACCCTTCAATACCAGTAGTCCCCTAGGTCTAGGATTCCCTATAAGATCTTGAACTACCATAGGACTCGATCAAACCTAAATACCTCTAGCTCTCCCCTCTCTAACCTCAACCATATGATCCTCCTCACCCTAACTAGCTCTATCCTATCATCTACCCAGCTAGGGTGAAGCCTCCATGATCTCCAGATGAGTTATGCATCCCGAAGCTCATCGATCACCCACCTAGCTAGTGGTAGGTTCCCTACATAGGCCCTCATGGTCCTCTCCAGGGATCTCGACCATCTGTATGCTATTGGCCACTCTAGGTTGGGAAATGGTCCTAGTAGTGCTAATGGTCTCCACACCATGATGTGCTCCCAACACCACACATGGAGCAAAGTCGTACACACTAGTCATGTACACCACTTATACACGATGTTGTACAACATCCTATATAAACAAGCCAACACATAAGGGCCCCATGCAAATCAAACCCCCTAATATCACATGTCTACTACTACTCCTACCAGTACCCATGGCAAGTATCATCTGCTAGTGTGGCATGTCAAGAGACCAGCCACAACCCCGAGAGCACCATGATCAGAGGGTCCACTCCATAGTGACCGACCAGGTCATCAACTGCTATGGTGCCCTCTCACACCTAGTAGGTGAAACCTATAGAAAACCACTGAAGAGTGGTCACCTACCCTCATGCTCCATAGACCTCTCTCCCCTTGATGGGGATCCTCAAAATCTACCACACATCCTCCAGTGTGATGGTCATATCCCCTATCGATAACCAAAAAGTGGAAGTCTTCGGATACCACCTCTCTACTAGGGTGGTCAACATCACCCTATCTATCTCTATCCATGGCATCCTCACCACATGGTCTAGCCCCACCACCTCTAGTCTAGCCCTCTCTACCTATCCCAGAGCATCCAACTCTACTAAAGCCCCTACCCACCACTCTCGACTCTCGAGAATACCTAGCTGCATTCACAAAATAAAATTTAATCAGTTCCATAATAAAATTAAAGGAATTAAAATTAATTCAACATCACTTCTTAATTTTAAGCATACGAAGATTCCAATTCAAAAATTGCACTTCGGGTTTACTTGTTTTCTTTATTTTCTTATTTTTCTCTCTTTCTTTCTTTATTTTTGTTTTTCTTTTTTCCTAGTTTTTGCAAAGTCGCATCCCATTTTTGGGGCGCATTACTGTGCTTTCATGAAATCACGTCCATTGTTTTTTAGGTGTGACTTCACAAAATCATGCCCATTTCTTCACTTTGTGATTTCTTTTCCCCACTAGGTACAAAATCACGGTCAGGCTACAAAGTCATGCATAAGTCATGGCATAAAATCCATCAACTTCTATGATGATTTCTCCCAAAAATCCCTCAAAACCCTAATCAAATTGTGAAAAATGAGGTAAAATTATGCATGAGGAGAGTCAAAAGTGATCCTTACCCATTCTCATGCCCCGACCTCACCCCTCATAGTCATCGCTCATGAACTGGAAGCGCCATCATCTTTTCTCTCCCAGAGCTCTATTTTCTCTCCTCTTCACAATAAAAATGAATTAGGGTTTTACCCCTTTTTACCTTTTTAACCCTATTTTTTTTTTCTTTTTACCCTTTTTGCTTCGCTTGGTTGTCACTCTTTCTCTCTCTCTTCTTTTGTATCAGTTCTTTCGAGTTTTTATGAAACATCACTTTTTCATAAAAACTTGAGGGGGCACCCTAACCTATAGAGGCATTAATGTCCCTAATGCCTCGATTTGTATGTAAAATTAAAAGTGTTAGAATGACACCATTTTTGCACCACTCCTTTCTTCTAACCTAACCACCCCATTTTTTGCTTGTTGCTTTTCCTAGTGTGTGTGCCTACATCCTTTCTTTGATGCATTTAATAGGCCATAAATGCATCAAAGAGGGGGCAAAATGTAGACACAGAAAATTGACCCACTTTCAGTGGGCAATCTTCCTTGTAACCCCTAAGAGGTCCTCAACCCCTGCCAAGAGCAAGGGAAGACCTCTTTGCCCCTCCTTTTTGTTTTCTTTTGTCTTTTAGTGAAATCGTGCCCCATTTTCATGAGGTGCGACTTCGTGCAAGTGATATCGTGCCCCATTAGGATGGGGCGTGACTTCGCTATTTTAACTTATTTTTTAATTTAATTTAATTTTATTCTTTTTGGCCCGCTTAGACCCAGGTTTAAACCCTCCAACATGTTTTGGCATCGGCTTTGGGTTTATTTTGCCTACCATTTTCCCTCCGATTTCATCTATAAAAGGAAGGATGTTCTTGCTTAATCATATGCAAGTTTTTGATGTGTGATCTTAATGTGAAATTTTGATTATTGATTAAGCTCAAAATTTTTATGATAGCTCACTCTTCTTCCTTTGCTTTCTTCTACTACAAGCTAACCCCAAAGTGCAAATTTTAGATTTGATCTTCTATTGTATGGATTGGATTGAATTGTTGTGTGACTTGGTGGATTCATGGTGTGGTTCGGAGAGATAGAGTGCCCGCTTGGATACTTCAATATTCTTTGCCTACTTCTATGATGTCCATTAGGGTTTGCTTACTTTATTTCTGACATTTATTTTATCTTCTTGCATTCGCCTTTTATTTTTTGTTAGTCTTATAGGCACACTCGACATTAGCGAGGTGTGACTTCGCTTGCCCATATTAGGGTAAACTAGTCTGCAAAAGCAAAATCGTGCCCCGTATAGGCAGGGTGTGACTTTGTTGTTGCGTTATCATGCCCGCTCCAGGCGAGGTGTGACTTTTCCTGAGAGCACACCGGGGGTAATTTCAAGATTCTATTTTCACTATTGCATTCCATTTGGCATCTAGATCATACTATGTTTTCTATTTTCTATTACTACATTTTTATTTTATGATTAATCATCCAAAGGTCAATTTTCACTTTTGTTTTAAAAGGTCATCTAAAAGGACCTAGGGGGCTTGATTGTTGCGCCTCCAAGGACTATTACACAGTGGCCTAAGTAGGCCCCCTAATGCTAATCCCATTTTCAAGTGTTTTATGAGTTATTTTGCAGAAATAGGTATTTTTGATATCATTGGACAAGAGGCAGAAAAAGCTAAATCAACCACCAATCTAGATAAGTGCTCTAATCATTTTATTGGTTGAAGATCTGATCTAATTATTGATTCTTAGGCATCTGAAAGTGAAAAGCATTTAGTTTGCATCTAGGGATAACTTTTGTGCATTTATTTTGTGTGTTTTCTGCTTTAAAGGTTTTCTGGAATAAACCCTAGATTAGTGAGCATTCAAAATAAAGAATCATTTTAGGTTAGCTCTTGTATGCTTGCATTCTATTTTCAGCTGTTATATTTTGATTTCTGCATTGTCCTTTATCTTTCCTAGCTTAGATCTAGAAAGGCCAAACTTAGGTGTTTTTCTTAAAACTGAATACATCAAACATTCTTGAATATCCTGAGGACTTGGAGCGAGTCCTTAAACCATTCTTGGTGAACCCTTCCCCCTAGCACCGAGTGTAGAGTACAACATAGCCCCCATGGTTCACCCCACAAAAGGTTCTCTCCTTGCGGATCCAACCTTTTGTTTGGGAATTGTACGCGGTAGGGTAGTTTTTCCCCTCTACAAGTTTTAGTGACTCTAAAGGGATCTTTAGTCTCGCTAAATATAAGGAACCTAGAAACTAGTGCCTTTGTAAATTGGGTACATATTCAAGAAAATTTCCCCTAAAAGCAAAATTTTCTAGCAGATGAGCCACAAATTTGAAACTCTGTAGGTGATCAAGACTTTCACTATCTCATAAAATTGAGATCACCTATGGTACATATGTATAGAGTTTTGAGTGAGTGGCCTTTATCCATTGGGTATGGAGTCAAGGACCCCTCACTAGCTACTCAAGTCCTTTCTTTATTTCTTTTTATCTAGTTTCTTGGGTGAAAATGGTCACCCAAATGAAACTAGGACTCTTTTACAATATTTTTACCTCATCAGTAAGGTGCTAGAGATATTTCCATGGTTGGAACCATTGAGGTAAGTTCCTCTATTCGAGGTCAAAATTTTTGGGGTACCTTCATCCTTGTGAATGAAGAGTTCTTTTGCATGCTCCTGATCAACCTCTTAAAAAATGGAGGGTCCAAGGTGGAATATTCCTATTGTCCTACTAAGATCTTGCAAAAATAGGCTTGAATGCTATGTGTCAACAACGAACACTTCCTCTCCTTGACACAATGAAGATAAATCAATATCTACCAGTTATATGCATATATTAATAGGCGAGTCTTGTAAGAGAACCATGTTAATAAGAGACTCAGTATAAAAATAGATGTAGGCCCCTCACACACATACACTTAGCACACCTAATATTCATGTAAAATATTACAAACACACACATACACATCCACAGTTCTACAAGCAAAGACCAAAAAATAGACATAGGCTTTCATATATATATAAATACAGGTAAATTAATACATAAATTGTGCTAGAAGTGAGGGTTTGAAATTACCTACAAGCTGCTCAGGAACCACAACTATTTTTACAGAGAGAAAGGAAAATCTACAAATACAGGAATTGCAAACATGTTGATCCTTTACAAAACTAAAACTACTGCTATTATATTACAAGGGAGAGTTTTCCCTTCAAAACTCATGTAGAGATCTCTAGGTGGCTATCATTTTAGCTAATGAGTCATATCCTTTTTTTTTTGTTTATCCCTTTAGGATTTTTTAGATCTAAATATGTGAATGCTAGTCAATCCTAGCCCTTGGATGAGTAGCTATCACTTTAATTACCATATACACATTTTCTAAGTATTCCCATCACCTACGTGTAGAAATTTGCTTTAATTTAATATTTTGGATTTTTGAGCTACTTTTGCCATGGCTCCATGTTGTAGTTGTCCTTTCTCATAGATATGATGTTAGGGTAAAATAGGTAGTATATTGCATTATACTACATAGATTATTACATTTACTTTTTATTGCATACCATGAGATATTTATTGTTCTAAATATCTATTGGTTAACCTAGAGTAAATACCTAAATATCCTAAGTCAGATATTTAGGTTAGTTGTTTAGTTAGAACTCTCTACTTAGGTTAATAGTTAGCTACACGTTTCTCCTAACGTGTATTGTTAGCGTATTATATGCTAAAGCAGTTGTTATGTAATCTATATAACTAGCTTAATTTTTCTAAGCTAAGTTAGTTGATATTAATCAAAGCTTATTTCCTTTGCATTATTCGGAGAGTTCTGCTAACTACATTGGCATCAGAGCCAGAGGGAGTAGGAGAGAGGAAGAGTGAGCATCGGGATACCTTCGTTCCATTGGAGAAGGCGAAGGCACACCTTCGTTCCACTGGAGAAGGCGAAGGCAACTGGTGACTTTAATTATTTTTTTCTCCTATAGTTTGATGCATTGTTTTGATTAAATTGCCCGGAGGCAGAGGAGGTGGGATATTCCCAATTTTTTTGGGCCACCTCTATCTCGGGAGGACTATCCCCGCAGAGGCTAGAGCCCGCAACACCGAGCATGGATCCCGAGGTAGGGGATATTAATTCCCTCGACCATGATCACGAACATCAGAGGGCTCCAATACCCCCATCGATGATCCCAACAATGGGTCCACCGATAGCCCATGGGAGCGCCTCGAGGGTAGGAGCACCCTCACGCTTCCCATGGCATGGGGACAGTCTTTGACGATGATCGATCGACCATCTCAAGAGGGCAGGCGCGCCCTCAGACGATCGACCATCGGAGACATTCTCTGGTGACGATGACTGGCCCATCACCACGAGAGGGTAGGAGCACCCTCCATGGTAGGAAACTAGATGGCACAAAAACCAAGGTGACATGTGGATGGCTCAATTTTTGAGACCCTATTGACTAGACCTATTGACGTGGCACAACCACCTAGACGTTGAGTTGGTAGTTGACTAGGATCTGACAGGACACGTGGTAGGGTGACGTGGTGCATCGAGGGCAGGACACATGGTAGGGTAAAGGTTCTCTCCATCGAGCAATAAAACAATGGTTTTTTGACTGCCCGAAGGTAGTCGCTAGAAAGGGGGAGTATTGGGTTTCTTAAACCCTACATCCTGCGCCCATAGGATAAATGTGGGACAAAAGTCCCCATTTTAAAAAAAATTCATGGAGCCCACATTGAAACATAAGGCGGACCCTCCTTCTCCCTTCCCGTCCACACCCCGGAGCACAGTGGCAAGAGTTCTTTGTTGCGGCATGCGTGATCGGGGGATCGAACCCCACGCGCACCGCTTTGAAGAGATTTGTTAATTTTTTTTGACACTCCGTTCGAAAGGATTATTCAAATACGAGGTAATACCTCCTTGGTTTCAAAGTCGTTGTGCAGCCTACTAGTTTGTTCGGTCATTCGAGCCCGCGAGGTCCTGTGTTCGAAGTCGGGCGCAACATTTTTTTTCGAATGCGAAAAGACTCTCCAACAAAAAGGTGCAACTTTTATTATTCTAAGGTTTATTCAATATTTAATATATATATATATTATTTTTTTTTTTATATAATTTAGTGTGTTTGGATAAATTAAATCATTTTTTTTCAAAAATAATTAGATGATTTTATTTTCCCCAAATACCTTTATTATATAAAGTTTTAATCATTAAAATATTTTTTTTAGTATTCAAACCTAGAAATTTGCCATCTCAAAATCAAGCAAAACCATTTCTTTAGTTTTCTTCACAAATTGGAGATAAAGAGACAAAGAGATTAAGACTTTGGTTGCATCACATAGAGGTTTTTCTTCCAACCTTTTTGCAATAAATTACTCAAAATTCCTATAGTTTTCTCCCAATTTTTTTTTTGGAGATAAAGAGACATAGGAACTTTATATTCTATTGCAAAACCAAAACACTTCAAAATTGGGCAAGGACAAAGGTCATTTTTTTTGCAACAAAACCAAATATTTGCTTTTGTTTTCTCCTTCAAAAAGGAGATATAAGACATAAAATTGCAAATTTTTGTTGTAAACTTGAGAAGAATTTTTGAACCTATTCTTTGCTCCTCATGCTTGAGTGTTGAAGACAAAAACCAAAGTCGTGTGTCGACTGGTCTGGAAGCCTTTCAAACGTGGGTCGTGTGTCGACTTGTCTTGAAAGGAGTGCTCGAATTTTCAATTTTGTAAAAATTAAGGGGGGATAGAAGTCATATTTTGTGATTCTATTTTTTTGCAAAATTGTAAAGAGAAAAGGGGGGATATTTCAAAGCAAGAAAGGTGCATTCTCGATTGTACTCGACACATTTTCTTAAAAAAAAATTGACTATACTAGGTGCATTTTCGGTTGCATCCGACACCTAGAGTGATAATAATTTGGGTTGCTCTCTTGTTTTGATTATTGCACTAACAATCATGCTTTTTGTGTGCAATTAAACAATCAGATAGAACATTGAAGAAGCATTTCACAAAACCCAAACTTCACTCAAAATCGTGCTACACCTTGCACAGGTTAAAACAAAGTCAATTTTTTTTTGCTCCCCATCAAAGGTCAAAATCCAAACACCTTGATTAACTCTCTTTGTTTGGCTTAATTTCCTCAAACTTTCCATCCTTCTTGAAGGGTGTTAAGGCAGGTGCCATTAAATATCCTAGAGAGCACAATCAGAAGTCTTTCAAAACCTACCCCTTTAATTTGCTCTATTTTGTTTGGCTTAATTTCCTCAAACTTTTCATCCCTTGTTAAGGGTGTTAAGGCAGGTGCCATTAAATATCTTAAAGAGCAAATTAAAATCTTCCATATACTCTTTTGAGGGTATACTGCAAGATAAAGTCATCTTAGTCATATCAATTTGAAACCTTCACCATGGCCATGATCAACAAGTATCTCAATGAGAGCCAACTGCTCAAAGGTTCAAATTATTCTTCCTGGAAAACTAAGATGAAAGCCATTTTAACTGTAGAGGAGATGTGGGGAATAGTGGATGGCACTGATTCTAGACCCACATCAGTAGGAGCAGATCAGACAACTTATGATAAAAAGGATAAAAGACTTTCCTTATTGATCTTGCTAGCTATTACTGATGACATACAACCTCATATAAGTGAAGCTAAAAATGGTAAGGAGGCATGGAATGCCTTAGCTACCATTTTTGAAGGAAAGAATCAATCAACAATTCTTAACCTTCAAACACAGCTTCATACTCTTCATATGAAATCTGGAGAGACAATAGAGCTATTCCTCTATAGAGTCGTAGATATAAAAACAAAATTGCAAGCCTTAGGAGAAAAAGTGGAAGACAATGTCCTGACCTCAATCATTTTAAGGGCTCTTCCAGACTCCTATAGAATGTTGATCACTTCACTACAAGTCTCTGGAAGGACAGTGACTTTTGTAGAGTTGGTAAATTTGCTTCAAACTGAAGAAGCTAATCAACTCCAAAGAGATGAGGCATCCAACAATGCACTTTTCTCAAACAAGCAAAGTGGAAAGAAAAAGTGGAATCAACAGAAAGGATCTTCTTCTAACAAAGACAAGGGTAAAGGCAAAGAGATTCAGAAGAAGAAGTAGTATTGTAAAATTTGTGATAAGGACACTCATGAAACCAAAAGATGTTGGTTTAAGAACAAACCGCCCAATGAACAAGGACAAAAGAAGGGCAAAGGCAAACCAAAGAACAAGAACAAACAACAACAAGGACATGTTGTTGTAGCTGAAGATTCTAGTTCGGACTCTGAACGAGCACACAAAGTGCTCATGACACATACAGATTCCCCTCAAAAGGATACTATTTGGTACATAGATTCAGGCGCTAGTAAACATATGACTGGCGATAAGTCCTGGTTTGAAACATTTGAGGCTCGAGAAGGTAGACCGGTAACCATTGCTGATGATCAGACCTATCGAGTTCAGGGAGAAGGAAATGTTTCTATCTCCCTTCCAGATGGAGAATGTAAGATTCAAAAAGTTCTTTATGTACCAGGATTGAAAAATAATCTCTTGTCAGTTCCACAAATCCTGGACAATAACATGAATGTCAATTTCAAAGTGGACAAAGAAAAGAAACGTTGCTTTATCACTCAGAAAGGAAAACAGATAGCAACAGGTTCATACAAACATGGTTTGTTTGTCTTAGATGCAATTACCTCCACACATACTGCAATGGCAGTAACCACAAAAGAGGCCACTTCTCTATGGCATAAGAGATTTGGGCATCTAAGTTCAGGGTATTTACTAGAACTCAATAAATATCAAATGGTGAAAGGACTGCCTACTCTTTCATCTACTTTGCCAGTGTGCTCAGATTGCTTGTCAAGAAAGCAACATAGAGTACCTTTTGAACCTAGCTCTTTTCGAGCTAAAGTACCTTTGGAGTTAGTTCACACAGATTTGTGTGGTCCTATGTCTACTAGTTGTGGAGGAAAAAGGTATTTTCAATTGTTTGTAGATGATCACTCATGAAAAATGTGGGTCTTCTTCTTACAGTTGAAGTCTGAAGCATTTGACTATTTTTAGCAGTTCAAGAAGCTTGTTGAGAAAGAATCAGGATGTTTCATAAAGACCCTCCATTCAGATCGAGGGGGGAATACACATCAAAATAATTTTCCTCATTTTTATAGAAACATGGGATAAAAATATAGTTAACAACAACCTATTCTCCTCAGTCAAATGGAGTTGTTGAGAGAAGAAATCGTTCCATTATGGAAATGGTTCGATGTATGCTTAAGGGAGCCAATCTTGAGCACATTTACTTGGGTTGAAGCTGTAACAACTATAGTATATCTTCTAAATAGGGCACCCACATGGGCTCTTGAAGGTATGACTCCTCAGGAAGCATGGAGTGGAAGGAAACCCTCCATATCTCATCTACGAGTATTTGGGTGTAAGGCTTTTATGCATATACCTAAGGAGAAAAGAAAGAAGTTAGATGAGAAGACCCTACAATGTGTTTTTCTTGGATATGATGAATTCTCAAAAGGCTATCGATTGATAGATCCATTCACCAAGAAAATACATGTTAGTAGAGATGTAGTGTTTGATGAAGCTTTCACACCTAACACTACATCAATATACCTGGATGATGAGGAGCAACAACCACTTCCTCCTCCACAATAGAAAAAGCCTCCTAAATGGTATACAAGTACTATGAGAGATTCCAAACTCACTTCACCACCAGATCTCACTCTCAATCATCCAAAGACACGAAGCATGTCTCGACAGAGAACGACAGAAGCATCTACTTCAGTTGATGATCTTTGTGCAGATTTTCAAGAGCTTTCTATTGATAGAGATTTAGAAAGTGGAAATGATATGGAAATTGATGAGGAGAGGGTTTACATGTCTTCATATGATGAAAATGAACCTTCTACAGTTGATGAAGCACTTAGTCAGCCTCAGTGGAAGGCAACTATGGATGCTGAACATAAATCCCTCATTAAAAACAAAACATGGAAGTTGGTCGATTTGCCTAAAGGAAAGAAGCCCATAGGCTGCAAATGGGTTTACAAAGTCAAATATAAGGCAGATGGTACCATAGACAAGCATAAGGCCCATCTTGTGGCAAAGGGCTATGCTCAAAAGGAAGGCCTTGATTATGAGGAAACCTTTGCACCCACTGCAAGGATGACCACCATTCGAGTTCTTTGTGCTATGGCAGCACAGTTCGGATGGAAATTACATCAGATGGATGTAAAAAGTGCCTTTCTAAATGGTGACTTAAAAGAAGAGGTATACATGACTCAACCTCCAGGATTTTCTGAGGAAGGCCATGAGCAACAGGTTTGCAAATTGGTCAAATCATTATACGGGCTAAAACAAGCCCCAAGAGCATGGTACATCAAAATGGATAGTCACCTACTGCAGCATGGATTTAAGAGAAGTCCATCAGATGCAAATCTCTATATCAAGAACACAGGTTCTAAAATAGTGATTCTTGTACTGTATGTAGATGATCTAATCATCACTGGCAATTCAGAGAAATTGATTAACGTCATGAAAGATGACTTGAAAGAGTCATTTGATATGATAGATCTTGGACTTCTCCACTACTATCTTGGCCTTGAGATAGAACAGAAGAAGAATCATCTTAGGGTGACTCAAAAAAGTATGCCAAGACTTTAGTAGAAAAATATCGTATGACTGATTGTAAGCCCAAAGCAACACCGATGGAATTAGGGCTTCAATTATCATGGTATGATGACTCACCATAGGTAGATGGCATGCTATATCGATAGATGATTGGAAGCCTCATCTATCTGACCAATACTAGACCAGACATTACTTATGTTGTAAACTATCTTTCTCGGTTCATGCAAGAACCAAAGGTCTCACACTGGAAAGCAGCTAAAAGGGTTCTTCACTACATTCAGGGTAGTGTAGATTATGGTCTAGAGTATAAGAAGAATAACTCATTCTTCTTATAGAGTTACACTGACTCTGACTATGTTGGATCCCTAGATGACAGAAAATCAACATCAGGATATGTATTTCATCTTGGATCTGGTCCTGTCTCATGGCATAGTAAAAAGCAACAGGTGGTTGCTTTATCTTCAACTGAGGTAGAATATCGCGTTGCACGTGGAGCTATGTGTGAAGCGATATGGTTAAGTCGCATCTTGGCTACCATGGGCCTACCAAAGAAACTTCCTATTCACATGTTTTGCGACAACTCAGGTGTTTTGAACTTGGTCAAGAATCCAGTCCATCATGAATGCACAAAGCATATTGACACAGATTGTCATTTCATTCATGATGAAGTTCCTAAACACAGGATCAAGCTCCAATACATTCCCACCGATGAACAAGTTGTTGACATCTTCACAAAGGCACTTGGACGTGTCAAATTTGAGTTGTTTCGAAGTAGACTTTGTATATCAAAGTAATGTAATAAAGGGGGGATGTTAGGGTAAAATAGGTAGTATATTGCATTATACTACATAGATTATTACATTTACTTTTTACTGCATACCATGAGATATTTACTGTTCTAAATATCTACTGGTTAACCTAGAGTAAATACCTAAATATCCTAAGTCAGATATTTAGGTTAGTTGTTTAGTTAGAACTCTCTACTTAGGTTAATAGTTAGCTACACGTTTCTCCTAACGTGTATTGTTAGCGTATTATATGCTAAAGCAGTTGTTATGTAATCTATATAACTAGCTTAATTTTTCTAAGCTAAGTTAGTTGATATTAATCAAAGCTTATTTCCTTTGCATTATTCGGAGAGTTCTGCTAACTACATATGAGATATATTTTGTAGAAAGGACAATCTTCCTCAAATAATGTGCACTTTATTGATTTTACCTTTGAGGTATTGGATTTTTCTTCTTTAAGAGTTTTTCTTCATCCTTTGGGATTAATTTTCTTCAGATCATCGATACTTTCTGCCTTTAGTGCCTTGTTGGTACTTTTTTTTATTGCCTTCTATCCATGACTCAAGACACTTTGAACTTCAAACTTTTATTTCTTATGAGATTTGGCCCCCTATTTTATCAAGCATTTATGATTAGACCTTTCTTCATGTGTTCATACATGACTCAGACTTTTTATTTTGAAAGGTGTAGTGATTTATCACTATAGGAACCTAATGGATCAAAATATGTATACAATACCTTTAAATGGTTAGCTTTTGGGTGAACCAAATGATTGCCTTGCTAAAAATTAAGGGTTTATGGAGTATTTTGGATATGGAAAAATCATCAACCCTTGATTAGATGTCCTACGATAGGATATATAGGAAGGCCTACACCAATTTAATGTGGTTCACCCAATGTGGGCTACTCCACGGAGAAAATATTTCACTAATATTTTCTCAACAAATATCTTGGTAATCCTTACCTATTACAATTTTTATGGACCTATGTACAAAGGAGACACCAATACCCTAATCAATTTTGTGGATGCCTATCCACATGAGACACCAATACCCTAAGTTGATTCATAGAACTCTATCCATATGATAACTCCTCCTATGCTCTGGCTGGTGATCCTCTAGAATACTACTACCTCCACTACACTAGCTTATGGATCTATCTCCACTGAAGACTCTTGTCCTCACTCAGAAGACCTTCATCCTCACTTCCATGGCTAATGGATATCTATCCACTGGAGACTATTGTCATTTGCTTTGTCACCTCCAAAGCTTGATCTCAGCTCTGTTTCAAATCTGCATTAAACACAATCCTTCATTCTAGCACAAATATACTCAATCTCTATCTAAAATTTGCACTAAAAATAGTCCTTTGATATAGCACAAATCTACTCAATCTTTGTCTCAATTTACACTAAACATAGTCCTTCAGTCTAACACAAATATGCTCAATCTCTATCTCAAATATGCACTAAACACAATCCTTTGGTCTAGCACAAATCTACTCAATCTCTGTCTCTGGTCTACCACAAATATTTCCTCAAATCTACACCAAACTCTGTCCTCAAGCTTTAATATAAATCTTGATCTAATCACAAATTAAATCTATTATATCTATCCACAAGTCCTCTCTATAACTTTCTCAAACCACTCTCAAGTCTTCACCAAGACTTACCATAAATATGCATTGTAAGCTTCAACAAAAGCTCACACTAATCTGTCCACAAGTCTTCACCAAGACTTACTTCAAATCTTCTCAAAAAGTTATCACTAGGACTTGATCAATTTGCTCAATAAGTCTTCACCAAGACTTACCTCAAATCTGTATTGTAAGCTTCCACAAAAGCTTACTCAACTCAATCCTTAAGTCCACTCTAGGACTTACTTCAAATCTACTCACAAGCTTTCACAAAAGCTTGCTTAACTCTATCCTAAAGTCCACTCTAGGACTTATTCAAATCTATCCACTAGATTTCACAAAAGCTTATTCAACTTAACTCAATCTATCACATAAAACCTCTTAAATCACACAAACAAGTTTCACTCAAAATATTTTTTAACTTATAGAAACATATAGAGAATGGTTAGAGACTCAATATTCTTCACACTCACAACAATAGTCAATTACTTTCAATCTCTCTTGTTTAACCACAAAAAAACATATATAGAATGGTAAGAGACTCAATATGTTTGACACTCACAAATCACTCTATCACTTTCAAACTCTTTTTCAAATAAATTAAGAATATTGAACAATTTGTTTCACAAAACTTGAACTATCACTCCAACACTTTCAATCAACTATACTCAATCAACTCCACTCAACCAATCACTCAATGAAACACAACTTGCTTACAAACCCTAAGAAAATGTTTCACAATGCTTTCAACAACTCACACAATGGAACTCAAACTTGACTCAAGATGATTCCAAATTCACATAACAATGATACTCAAGTTCTTTTACAAACCCTAGTTCAAGATTGTACTCAACTTCACATAACAATGATACTCATGATCTTTCACAAATCCTAATCATACATATGCACACTCACTCAAATATTTCCAACAATGCTTATCAAACGATCCTTTTCACTCCAAACTTGTATTTCACAAAATTCAATCCAACAATATTTCACTCATAGGAATATGTGCCCAT
Source organism: Wollemia nobilis (assembly GCA_028583015.1). Classification (NCBI taxonomy): domain Eukaryota; kingdom Viridiplantae; phylum Streptophyta; class Pinopsida; order Araucariales; family Araucariaceae; genus Wollemia; species Wollemia nobilis. The sequence goes on from JAQPPZ010003615.1 coordinate 2,898,007, forward strand.
GCCTTTTTTTTTTATGGATATATGTCTTCAAAACCTATCTTAACCATAATCAAATCTTATTTGTCAATATTAAGGCTAGGTAACAACAATCTTTCTCAAAATCTCCTTGCAAATATTTTTCCAATAATTATTTTACCATACAAAAATATCAAATCTCTTAGTACACCTTATAATCTCCAAACTTACACAATATAAGTCAACAATTTCATTATAAAAAAATACACAAAAATTTCCTTTATACACCTTATAATCTCCAAACTCACAAAACGTAAGTATCACAATGTAGCTTTTATTTCAAGATGCAAAATATTATTTTATTTGCATACCTTATCACTCCAACTTTATAAAATAAATTTCAATCACCAAAAAATCAAAATAAAATATTTTAATTTACTTCACCTTATAGTTCCCTCAAAACTCATAGCTACCTTTTAGAACTCACGAAACCCTCTAAGCAATTTCTGAATTTCAAAACCTTTGGAGAAATAAAAATGTGCATAGCATACCTTTAATTTATTATGCCCACCAAAAATATCTTCGGCAAAATTTGAACACACGATGTAGCCTTTCCAACACCCTAGCCCAAATCTAGGTCACCAAGTGGGCTACGTGCCCACATGAAACCATAGGCACACAATCCCCTCTATATGCCACCTCACAAAAATGTCAAATGAAACGAAGGCCTCTTTCCTCTAGCAAAACATCAATCACATGGATCAAACCCGTGATCTCTTTCGTGCAAATCCCTAGCTCTTTCTCAACTACCACCTGCGCTATCACTACCGGTGAAACTTTCTATCCATATCGCTGCCCTTACACACTTGTCTGCCTCCAATACTTCGAAATATGAATTTCTCTTCTTCCTAGGTAATGCAATGCACGATTTCCTCTATAGCATTGTATTCGAAGTTATATCTTCAAGATCTTAGGAAATGATAATTATTTCCTTTATAAATATGTATGCTTCTTGTCTTTTACACGTCGACCAATTTCAAATTTTAAAATTCAAATTAGATTTTAAATATTAAATTTTAAAAACCTTTGGCACTCCTTATTAATTTAAATTAAAATTTTAATCAAGGATTAAATTTTTTTAATTTAAATTAAATCTTTTGCAAATTGCTCATGGGTCTTTTCAGCTTGAACATTATTTTCTTCACCTTGTTATTTGGCCCGAAATATTATAATATTATAATATTATTATTTAATTTAAACTTGCTTCTCCTTCCTTGGGTCTTCATCCTTTAGGCCTTTTTAGGCATATAATATTAAAAATAAATATTATGTCCTATTCCTTTTCAAGACCTTCTTGCTTTTGGAAAAACCACTTGATGTCCTTAATGATGACGAAATTGAAACAATACTCTCTTGACATCAATGACAACAAAACTACTCAAAATTTCCAACAACTCTTTTCATATCCTTTCATGGAGTGTTCATGTCCTCCATTATATAGCATTGTACTATTTTTGTCACTTTCATTAATGGCATATTTCTAAGTTATTTTTAGATGTTCATTTCATTATTTTTTTGCGTATTATTGTATTATTAGTTTATAGTTATCTCAGATTAGTTATCTTGCATCTTGTGGCTGTTCTTACTGTAATACTATCCCATCAAAATCTAATAATATTAGAGCATGTGGTATATTAGAAAGGAATTAGGGAGAGCCACAAAGAGAGACTAATAGGAGTTAAAAAATCTCAGATCTAGAATTTTTGATATTACCTTTGGCTAGAGTCTTTCCATAGGGTTGTAGAAAAAGTAGTGAATACTAGGTCTCAGCATAAATTCCACTAGATTGACAAATCAACTAATGAAGATTCATCATCTCTAGATTTAAGAGTTTCTTCCATTATAGTCCAAATACATTTTTGTAAAAAATGAGATTCAAAGTAAGTTTGGAAGCTTCCTACAAAAGAGCTAGGAAAAATAACTTCTTTATAATCAATCCAACACCAGAAGCAACCATTGGAAGAACGAAGATTTGGAGGCTTGAAGAAAAGATCCCATTACTAGATATTGCAGACCTGTAAAGTGTAGAAGGAGAAAAGGCCATAGGATCCTTATTACAAATTCAATGGAGAAAATAAGACTCCATTGAAGAGTCCCATGGAATATTGGATGGTGGTGATCACCATTAAATCCTACAGATTCTAGAAGTGAAGGACTAGCAAGGTCCTATTCTAGATTCCAGTAGCAACAGATTTTAGATATTCGAGAGGAAGATCTCATTACCAACACTTCCATAGTAGAAGGTTGAATAAAAGGTCTCATTTGGAAGAGATATTGAAGACCTTGGTGAGGTCTCAAGGAGAAATAAGGAGGAGGCTTGGTGAGTCTCATTAAATGATATCTAGAGAATGCCATTAAAGGAGTTCTTAGGAGAACTCATTGGATAAATGTACCACCAAGGAGTTCCTGATAAAGAAATATTTTGGGACAATTGTTGCCATTCGACAATAAGCCCAAACTGAGATAGATTTGGAAAGGAGTTTGCTAAATCTCATAGGATATTTGTGAAGACCTTAAGACTTTTATATTCTTGAGAAGAGGGCCTAGATTAAAGTTAGAATTTGACAAGGAGGTTTAAGGAGAATTAAAGTAACCTACTATAATTCAAGAACAACAAGTTAGAGGTTTTTAAGAGCTGCAAAAATGTGAGTTAGAGAGCTATTTCGAACAACCAAGAATAGCAGCAAGTTCATCCATTTAAAGGGTAGAAATTTGGTGAATCAAATCACCAAGAAATCCTTCGTATACAGAGATCATTAAGGTAATAAACTTGGGTACAAATAGGTTCATTAATTGAACTTTGTTATCAAGTTCCATTAAGTACCATATTTAGAGTTTTAAGAAGTTGCAAAGAGAAGGTTGCATATTATAGTCTTCAAAAGAGTGCAAAAGGAAGTTTATTCTAAAGCAAATTAAAATTGGAGTTAGATATATTTCAATAGAAAGAAAATTATCATATTCCTATTATCTAGTTACAACAAAGAATACTACATTAAGTTACAAAGATTATAGTACTCTAAAAGGAGCAATTACTAAGTGCATATTTCTAGTTCATTTGAAGGAGTAATAAGGTGAGATTAATATTGCACTATACTAATTTTTCAATAGATGCATTAAGTACTTTTAAAATTGTAGTTAAAATTAGTGCATATTAAAGGGTAGCAATTTGGTAAATCAAATCACCAAGAAATCCTTCATCTACAGAGATCATTAAGGTAAGAAAATTGGGTGCAAATAGGTTCATTAATTGAACTTTAAATTAATTTGTTATCAAGTTCCATTAAGCACCATATTTAGAGTTTTAAGAAGTTGCAAAGAGAAGGTTGCATATTATAGTCTTCAAAAGAGTGCAGAAGGAAGTTTATTTTAAATCACATTAAAATAGGAGTTAGATATATTTCGATAGAAATAAAATCATCATATTCCTATTATCTAGTTACAACAAAGAATACTACATTAAGTTACAAAGATTATAGTTCTCTAAAAGGAGCAATTACTAAGTGCATATTTCTAGTTCATTTGAAGGAGTAATAAGGTGAGATTAATATTGCACTATACTAATTTTTCTTTAGATGCACTAAGTAATTTTAATATTGTAGTGAAAATTAGTGCATATTTCAAGTTATTTTGAGGATTCATTTATAGGAGCAATAAGGTGATATTGCTATTACACTATTCTAGTTATTCTTAAGAGCATCAAGCTTGGAGATATTATTGGTGCATTAATACTAGTTACCCTTAAGTTTTAAAGTGCATTAAGAGGTTATCATAGAAGGAATATTTAGTGCACAAAGTTGGGTAAGAGTGAAGTGTCTAAAGACACTATTGAACATATATAACTTGCTGCATATCTTGGTGAAAGTAAGTTAGCAAAAGAAGAACATAATAGAAGTATTGCTCTTAAGAATTTGTCTCCTCAAGAAGGTTAAAGAGCATGAAAAAGGAAGATACTTTGGTCTATCATATTGGTGCAAGTTAAGGTACTAAATCTTAACTATTACAACAAGCACCACTTTTGTTCCTTCAAACTTAGACAAGAAGGACAAAGAATTTAACATTAAAATTAACAACAAGCATGAAAATCATTTTTGAAAGGTAAAAGAGTATATTTCAAGCAAGAGAAGAGAGCCATTGAAGGGCTCACTTTACTCAAGAGTCAAGGTGCCTAAATAAAACCATATTCATCATTGAATCAAATGCCTATAGCAAGCATCTAACCTGCAACATCAAGCCAATACAAGGAGGCCATTATCAACTGATATCTAAGTAAACAAGGAACAACACTAAATATAGGAATGAATAAATAAGGTACAAGGAGATTTACCCATGATATAGGAACCTCCAACTGAAACCAAGCTCTCATATCCACCATTGGAGTGCCATAGAAACTCCATCGAAGCATTCCTCATTGCCTTATCTGGAGCCACCCAAACATATACGTTGGCTTGGAAATAAGGCATTGAAGATAAGTTATCAAGATCATTTATTTGCAAAGGATGTACAAGTTATAATATGTTGGAGGAAAGGTATACAAGTAGGAAACATAAGCACCAATTGACACAACCATTCATGGTGCCCTCACATTCCTCAATGTATGTCTAGGAGAAGAATGCTCAAGGAATAATCTAATGTCTATCTTTGAGCGATTACAAGCATCATTGGGAGGTTACTTACCACAGTCATCATTGCAAGGAGGAATGAGCATTGAAAGAACCTAAGTCTCAACACTCATATTTAATGTAACTCTCAAGTGCCACTTATCCAAAGTCAAAAGACATCCATGCTATTTAAAGTGCCTAAAATTTAAGGAGGAGAGAGTGAATAAAGGCACACGGTAAATAATTGAAGGGAGAAGTCAAAGTGCTAATCAAGAGGAGAGAAAGATGCTCGTTTGCATTTAAGAGCCTCTATCATTCGTAGGAGCACATAGGAATTTAGAATGAACTCCATACACCAATCAACATGGATGAAATACCTTGCAAGGAAGGTAGTATAAGGTTTTCAACATTGGAGTGGAAGCATATTCATAGCAAGCATTAAGTGAGAGCACATTGAATTGAGGTGCATTAAAGGCACTCTAAGGTAACTTCCACCAAGCCTATCATAAACTAGCAAAGAGATACAACGAAGTTCAAGGAGGTTGAAGTCAAGCATAGTGCTTATCAATCCTATTAAGGTATTATTTTATATGGTTTGATTAATTTGCTTTCATAAGGAGTAATAAGGGATAGTATAAGGTTGAAATTACTATTATCATTTGCATATGCAAAATCAACCTTAATAAATTGAAAGCATATAAATTAATTCATAGTATTTCAAATAATTTAGTTGAAATACTTTAATATTTACAATTAAACACCATAGGAGATATCTACTTGGAAGATAATATTATTATCATTAATTTCTAATATTCAAAATTTAGGAGTTATAAGGTATACTACATCAAATATATATTATTGGAATTTAGAATTATTAAAAAATTAAAGGGTGTAAAATGAAGTTCATTATTTACTTAAAGGAGTTATAATTATTTACTTACACTTGTCTCATACTCATACAAAAGAGACAAAAGAAATTCAACCATAGATAACTTCAAATTGATAAGTGCATAGTTCTTTAGGGGAGAAGGTAAAATAGAAGTTGTTATTGATTTACAAAATATTAAAAAATCAACTCAAAGGTGAACTATTACTTACTAAGCACTTTATCAAAACTTACAACATAATCTAATCACTAGGGAGACATAAGGAATCCTACAAAACCTAAATCTTAGAAAGGTTTTATCAAATTGGTTCATATACTCTAAACTAGGGAGATATAAGGTAGCCATCAAGGATCATCATGACAACTAATAAATTCATCCTTACATAATCTCAACTACTTAAAGGTCCAAATTACTCATAGAAAAACAAAGTGAGGGTAATTTTAATAGTTGAGAAGCTTTGGAAAATAGTCAAATGAATATCTACTAAACCCATTTAGGTGATATAGAGATCCAAAAGTTTGAAGGGAGTGATGCAAAATTATTAATGATAATAAATTTTTCCATCACAGATAAAATATAACCTTACATCAGTTCAGCAAGAACATCTACAGAAGCTTGGAAAACCCTAGAAAAATTATTTGAAGGGAAATATAAAGCTACTATCCTAAATTTTTAAACTCAATTACATTCCCTAAGAATGAACATTGGTGAAAGTGTAAAATTATTCCTAAGGTAGTAGATATTAGAGGAAAATTATTAACCTTAGGAGAAGAGGTTAAAGATAAATTTATTTTTCAAGTAACCATGAGAGCTCTTCCAGAGAACTACAAACATATAGTTACATATTTACAAGTTCTAAGTAAAGATATATTATTTGATGAGCTAGTTAGCATTCTTCAAGAATATGATGTGGAAAACACAGTGAAGGATGAAATTTCTAACAATGCATTGGTCTCAAAAGATACTCCACAAGGAAATATTGCATCATCCTCAAAAGGAAGAAGACCATGGAATAATAGATATTGTCATGTATGTAGGAGAAAATGTCATAGCACTAATTATTGTAGATTCAATCCCAAAAACCAGAATCAGAGAAATAAGATAAACTATGGAAGCCAACCAAATAGGGCATTCCAACCAAGGCAATATCAAGCTCAAAATAATCCTCATCAACAACAGTTTCAATGACCATACAATTATCCTCAATTGGAATATCAAGAAGGAAATCAGAAGGGACACTTAGCTCAAAGGATTCAAGAAATTAAATAACTAGAAGATCCTACAGATGATCATGAAGTCAAAGCTCTCTCAATAAATATAGCATTTTAAGAAGACACTAACTACTTGCTTGAACAACACACAGACAACAGAGAAGGAGAATTCAAACTCCAATACCAGATGAATATCCATATTAAAAACCAATGTCTTCAATACCCAAATAATGTAATATAGGGGGTGTTAGAGTATATTACATCATTTGGGTTATGTAAATGTACCATATTTGGTACATAACTAGAGTAGGAGTTTACTTTAAAGTAAAGTTGTTGGTTACTTAAAGTATTGTAATAAATGCATAAGTGTTAGTGTGCAAGTTGTAAATGTGCATGTAGTCCACATGTACATGAGTCTTAGGTAGAGTAAGGGTCAAGGAATATATATTCTTATATAAAGGCCTCATAGTGAGTGATTATGAGAGAAAATACATATAATAGAGAGTGTGTGGTATAGTTTAGTAGTATGGTACAATTTAGTCTTTTCATATCCTTTCATAGAGTGCTCATGTCCTCCATTATATAGCATTGTACTATTTTTATCACTTTCATTAATGTCATATTTTTGAGTTATTTGTAGATGTTCATTTCCTTATTTTCCTGCATATTATTGTGCCATTAGTTTATAGTTATCTTAGATTAGTTATCTTGCATCTTGTGGTTGTTCTTCCTATAATACTATCTCATAAAAAGCTAATATATTGGACAATGTAGTTATCCAAGTGTTTATCCATATATAATGAAGTATGGTGTATGACCCTACCCCCATTTGGATTCGAACCTTGGATCTCCTATTTGGACTCCTTGGACCTCCTATCAATGGTGATATAAATACAAACAATATATGAAAGATATTTAAGAATATATTTAGTAATATCAATACCATAAAGGCTAACTATCTAGAAACAATGTTTTCCACTCTCAAATTGGGGGATTTGATAGATTTTAGGAGTATATTATATAATTTAAGGCTTTGAGGACATATATTTTTATGGTTGGATTGAAAGCCAAGGATGATTCAAAGTTAGTAAATAATGTTCTCACAAATATCACATCAACTTCTAAATTCTTATAATTATGTGTCATTCCATTTCTTCATATATGGAGAAGTTGAGAAAGCCTATTGTTAAAAAAAATATTCTCTATTAGTATAATTTTAGGTTGCTTAGTGAGATATGAGGGATATTATTAAGAAACATGATTATACCAAATATATTTCAAAACCTTTATAGAATAAGGTTGAGAAGCCTAAGAGTGGTTGTTGGCAATTTTGGGTACCTTGGGTACATTGCATTTGCTCAAGTGTTTAAGTTGTCATTGATGTCAAGAAGCTTTTGAAGGAATTTGATGAAGGAATTTGATTTGATGTCAAATACTTTGTTTTGATGAAGGTTACGGCATGACAGTTTCAAAGGTCTCTGGCAAACTCCAAGTCGACGAGTTCGAAAGAAAAGTGTAAGTTGGAAAAATGAGTAAGTTTGAAAAAGTGTCGCGATATCGCGACATGTCGCATTTTCGCGACTTAGGCAGGAGAGAGAAAGCTTTTTGGAAAAGTGTCACGATTTCGCGACATATTGCAAGAAAGACTGTACGGACAAAAAAGTGTCACGATTTCGCGACAAGTTGCAGGAGAGGGAGTCCGAAAGAAAAAGTGTCGCGATTTCGCGACATGTTGCAGGAGAGGGTGTCCAAAATAAAAAGTGTCACGATTTCGTGACATGTTGCCGGAGAGGGAGTCCGAAAGAAAAAGTGTCATGATTTTGCGACATGTTGCAGGAGAGGGAGTTCGAAAGAAAAAGTGTCGCGATTTCGTGACATGTTGCAGGAGAAGGAGTCCAAAAGGAAAAGTGTCACGATTTCACGACATAATGCAGAAGAGAGAGTCCGTAGTGTGAGTTGTCGCGATTTCATGACAAGTTCGAAGAGAGAAAAAGTAGCAAGATAAAGTGTCACGATTTCGCGACATGCTACAGAAGATGAAATGAGAAGCATCGCGATTTCGTGACATGATGCAGAACTCGAAGTGAGAACTGTCATGATTTCGTGACATGCAGCAAAGGGAAGAGTCTGAAATGAGAAGCGTCATGATTTTGCGATAGGTTGCAAAGAAGACGTACGGAAGCTGAAAGCGTCGCGATTTCATGACAGGTTGAAGAGAAAGCTTGCGGATGCAGAAAGTGTCACGATTTTGTGACAGTTTGAGATGGCAGCGTACGGATGGAGAAAGTGTCATGATTTCATGATAGAAACTGGAAGCAGGTCTTCTATAGGAGAAGTGTCACGATTTTGCGACAAAAGCAGAGAGGAAGGCTATGAAGACAAAAGCGTCGTGATTTCGTGACATGTTCCAGTTTCGCGGGCGTAAGGCAGAAAAGAGCTTAAGGCAGCATAAGTGTCACGATTTCGTGACATGTTCCATTTTCGTGGGTGCAAGCCAAGAAGAGGTTGAGAAAGCAAGAAATGTCATGATTTCACGACAAAAGTGAAGATGATGTCAGCAGAGGCAGAAGTGTCGCAATTTCATGACAAAAGCAAATTTGTTGCTAACAGAGACAGGGGTGTCACGATTTCGCGACAAGAGCTTAGTCAAAGTCGTCAAAGGCTAAAGTGTCACGATATCATGACAAAAGCCATAAGATAGTGTACGATTGCAAAGATGTCGCGATATCGCGACATGTAGTTTCATGAGAAAAGCTACAGAACCACAGAGGCGGTTGAAGCCGACAGAGTTAAATTTGAGCCGATGTAGTTTAGGGTTTTGCAGTCGACGTAGTTTAAGGGTAACAGCCGACTAAGACCAAGGTTTAAATCTTGAATGTGTTAGTATAAAAGGAGGGTTGTTTGGAGAGTTAAGGCATCGATTTTGAAGTGTGCATTCGAAGTGTGACATTCGCAGATAGAGTGCGGGGAGAAGTTCGATCGCCAAGAAGCAGAGTGCAAAATTCGATAGCAATGTACAGAGTGCATTTCATCGAATCTTCTAAGTGAGTGAGATTGCAAGGAAGCAGAGTGCGCGAAGACTATGCGGCTATGATTGCGTAGAGGTGCAAAGGTCAAAGTTTGATCAAGTGCAGTTGTGCTTGCACAAAAAGAGTGAAGGACTATGTTTTTGTGCAGACCAAAGAAAGAGGACAAGGACATTTGTGCCAGACCGAAGGACTGTGTTTGGTGTAGATCAGAGAAAGAGATCGAGGACATTTGTGCTAGACCGAAGGACTGTGTTTAGTGTAATTTCGAGGACCAGCTTTGGAGGTGATAGAGTTGAGGACAGAGGTCTCCAGCCAGAGTAGGGAAGACAGGTGTCTTCTGTGGATAGAGTTCCATTTGCTAAGGGTAGAGGAGGCAGAGGTCTTCTAGAGGATCACCAACGGGAACAGAGCTAGGGGATTGGTGTCTCCTTTGGGTTGGTGCCCATAAACATTGTAATCGGAAGTTTTTCCAGGATTTGATTTGATAAAATTTAGTGAAAGATTTTATCCGTGGAGTAGCCCGCATTGGGTGAACCACGTAAATTGTTGTGTCTCTATTGTGGATGGTGTTTTGTGCATTGCTTTGATTACTGCTATTGATACTGCTTTCTATACACTGCATAATATTGAATTGAAAGTTGAATTGAAGGAAAAAGTAAAAAGCGGTCTTATACTATTCACCCCCCCTCTCAGTATAAGCTTGTGTTCTTCAATTGGTATCAGAGCGGGTGCCTTCAAAAAGTTTAACATCTTGAAGGAAAAGCTAGCAAAGAACACAATGGATTATTCAAGTGGCAATGCAGCACCTATTCTTGATGGATCGGATTTTGGTCTTTGGAGTGCAAGGATGAAGGTTCATCTAATGGCACTTGGGAATGAGGTTTGGGAAGTGATTGAAGATGGGTACACTATTCCTGTAAATGGTCCATATACTAAAGAAGATAGGCTCCTACATCACAACAATTCAAAAGCAATGAATGCAATCCTGAAAGGTTTACAGAAAGCAGATCTCACCAAAGTAATTCACTCGCAAGACAACTAGTGAAATGTGGAAACAGTTGCAGGTGGTTCATACAGGTGATGCAAATGTCAGAAAGGCCAAGTTGAGACATTTCAAAGGTATGTTTGAACAACTCAAGATGAATGATGATGAAAATATTAGTGACTACATGCTTCGTATGGATGAGGTTGTTAACTCCATGAAAGACTTAGGACTTGAGCTTGCTGAAAATGATGTTTGTGATAAGATTTTAAGATCTCTTCCTAATAGATTTAGTGAAAATATTTCTGCTATTGAGGAAGCTAAAGATTTGGATAAACTAAAAAAGGATGAGCTTCATAGCATTCTTGCAGCATTTGAGTTGAGAACTCAGGTAAAGGTTGACGTCAAGAAAGAAGCAGCTTTCAAAGCTACCAAGAAATCCAAGGGTAAACAGCTTCAAGAGAGTGATGAGTCTTCTAGTGATGAAGAGGCATATTACAACAAGAAAGGCAAGTTCTCTAGAAAGCACAAAAGCATGAAAAATATAAGATGTTTCAATTGTGGAAAGTTTGGTCATTATGCTACTGATCGTACTGTTTCCAAGAATGAAAGTGATGAAGAGAAACAGGATTCTAAGAGCAAGGATTCTAAAAAGCACAAGCATCACAGAAAGAACAAAGATGAGCACAACAATCAAGGAAAGAGGTATTCTCACAAGCACAAGAAGAGTTTCTACCTGGACAAAGCAAGTAAGTGTTCGAGTAGTGATAGTGAAAGTTCTTCGAGTGATGATGAAAATGAGATGTTTATTTCAAAAAAAGAGGAAGAACCGAAACATAGATTCATTATCATGAAATGCCTTAGATGTGGAAATTTTGGTCACCTTGAGGATGATTGTACAAATAGTGATTTGGTTTCCAATATGTATGAGGATGCTTCAGAAAACTATAAGGAAGATGCATGTATGGTTTTTGAAAAAGGTAGCACCTCTAGTGATAAGAAATCTAAAAAATGCTTTGATGATTCAGAAAGCAAACAAATAAAGGATCTTGAAAGTGAACTTATTAATGCTCTTAGTGCTTTGAAAAAGGAAAGAAAGAAGAATGCTAAACTCAAGGATAAGTTAGATGAATGTTGTATAGAGAGAGATGATCTTATAGAAAGTCTTGATTTTTCTATGGCTAAGACACAAGAACTCAAGGATGAGCTGGAATCGAAGGTTCTTGAGTATAGTGAGTTAGAATAGAAAATGGCTTCTTTGAAAGAGGAAACCAAAGAGTACAAGGATAAGCTATACAGGTTTCAAGATAGCTCCAAAAAGGTTAAATCACTCATCAAAGATCAAAGAAAACCAACAGATAAAACAGGTCTTGGTTTTGTCAAACCGCAAGTTGGAGAGTCTAGTAAGAGACTCCAAAAGGAAGAGAGTTCTGATGAGGAAATTTTTTCAGATCTTGAGTCCATGACTGATAGATGCACAGAAATAGAAAACAGAATTCAGAATGAGAAGAAAAAATTTTCGAGACCCAAGAGGTCGAATAAAGGAAAATTTCATGGCAGATGTTTTGCGTGTCACAGGTTTGGTCACATGGCTGCACATTGCATGACTCAAGTAAAGACAGTAAATGACAAAATCAGAAGTGCCAGTTTCTTTCGAGGGTATTGCTACTCTTGTCAACAGTTCGGGCACAAGGCAGTCTATTGCGAGATAAATAACAGGCTCGGCCGAAACAAGATTAATCAGAACAGGTTTGGGCAGAACTGGCGGATTCAAAGAACAGGTATGCCTAAAAGAAATAACATTGTTACCTGTTATAAGTGCAACAATGGAGGTCACACAAGCTAGACAAGTGTAGAGCTGATCTTCCAAGGTACAAGAACGGGAACAGTGGTATGAACAGGTCCAAGGATCAAGGCATGAACAAAAATAGGGATGAGAACAAGAACAAGAACAGTAATAAGAACAGGAAAATGGACAATGAGTTCAAGAGAAGGCCTGGCAAGGAAGTTATAGACACTGATGATGATCAGTGCCTAATGGGAGTTTTACTCCCACCCCAGAATTAATCACCTCATCAGGAGGTGGGGGAGGGACTAAGCTAAGAGGCTAATTCTTAGTCCCGAGCCCCAAAGGTGGCCCTTTGCCATTGATGACAAAGGGGGAGAGATATGAGTAAGGGGGAGAGCTTCAAGTGAAGAGGAAAGCTTCAAGTCAGGGGGAGAAAAACTTCAAAAGACGTTGGTCAGTTGTTAGCTCAGTTTGTTTCAGCTTTTGCTCTTGAGAAGCGTTTTCAATAAAGGTTTGCCATCAATGACAAAGGGGGAGATTGTTGGCAATTTTGGGTACCTTGGGTACATTGCATTTGCTCAAGTGTTTAAGTTGTCATTGATGTCAAGAAGCTTTCGAAGGAATTTGATGAAGGAATTTGATTTGATGTCAAATACTTTGTTTTGATGAAGGTTACGGCATGACAGTTTCAAAGGTCTCTGGCAAACTCCAAGCTGACAGGTTCGAAAGAAAAGTGTAAGTTGGAAAAATGAGTAAGTTTGAAAAAGTGTCACGATATCGTGACATGTCGCATTTTCACGACTTAGGCAGGAGAGAGAAAGATTTTTAGAAAAGTGTCACGATTTCGTGACATATTGCAAGAAATATTATACGGATGAAAAGTGTCACGATTTCGTGACAAGTTGCAGGAGAGGGAGTCCGAAAGAAAAAGTGTCACGATTTCATGACATGTTGCAGGAGAGGGAGTCCGAAAGAAAAAGTGTCATGATTTCGTGACATGTTGCAGGAGAGGGAGTCCGAAAGAAAAAGTGTCACGATTTCGTGACATGTTGCAGGAGAGGGAGTCCAAAAGAAAAGTGTTGTGATTTCGTGACATGTTGCAGGAGGAGTCCAAAATGAAAAGTGTCATGATTTCGTGACATAATGCAGAAGAGAGAGTCCGTAGTGTGAGTTGTCGTGATTTCATGACAAGTTCAAAGAGAGAGAAAGTAGCAAGATAAAGTGTCGCGATTTCATGACATGCTACAGAAGATGAAATGAGAAGCATCACGATTTCGCGACATGCTGCAGAACTCGAAGTGAGAACTGTCATGATTTCGTGACATGCAGCAAAGGGAAGAGTCAAAAATGAGAAGCGTCACGATTTCGTGATAGGTTGCAAAGAAGATGTACGAAAGCTGAAAGTGTCATGATTTCACGACAAGATGAAGAGAGCTTGCGGATGCAGAAAGTGTCACGATTTTGTGACAATTTGAGATGGCAGCATACGGATGGAGAAAGTGTCATGATTTCACGATAGAAACTGGAAGCAGGTATTCTATAGGAGAAGTGTCATGGTTTTGCAACGAAAGAAGAGAGGAAGGCTATGAAGACAAAAGCGTCGTGATTTCGTGACATGTTCCAGTTTCGCGAGCGTAAGGCAGAAAAGAGCTTAAGGTAGCGTAAGTGTCATGATTTCGTGACATGTTCCATTTTCATGGGTGTAAGCCGAGAAGAGGTTGAGAAAGCGAGAAATGTCACGATTTCATGATAGAAGTGAAGATGACGTTAGCAGGGGCAGAAGTGTCACGATTTCATGACAAAATCAAAGTTATTGCTGACAGAGACAGGGGTGTCACGATTTCATGACAAGAGCTTAGTCAAAGTCGTCAAAGGCTAAAGTGTCGCGATATCGCGACAAAAGCCATAAGATAGTGTACGGTTGCAAAGATGTCACGATATCGCGACATGTTGTAGTTTCACGAGAAAAGCTATAGAACCACAGAGGCGGTTGAAGCCAACAGAGTTAAATTTGAGCCGACACAGTTTAGGGTTTTGCAGCCGACGTAGTTTAAGGGTAATAGCCGACTAAGACCAAGGTTTAAATCTTGAATGTGTTAGTATAAAAGGAGGGCTGTTTGGAGAGTTAAGGCATCGATTTTGAAGTGTGCATTCGAAGTGCGACATTCGCAGATAGAGTGCGGGGAGAAGTTCGATCACCAAGAAGCAGAGTGCAAAATTCGATAGCAGTGTACAGAGTGCATTTCATCGAATCTTCTAAGTGAGTGAGATTGCAAGGAAGCAGAGTGCGCGAAGACTATGCGGTTGTGATTACGCAGAGGTGCAAAGGTCGAAGTTTGATCAAGTGCAGCTATGCTTGCACAAAAAGAGCGAAGGACTATGTTTTTGTGCAGACCAAAGAAAGAGGACAAGGACATTTGTGCCAGACCGAAGGACTGTGTTTGGTGCAGATCAGAGAAAGAGATCGAGGACATTTGTGCTAGACCGAAGGACTGTGTTTAGTGCAATTTCGAGGACCAGCTTTGGAGGTGATAGAGTTGAGGATAGAGGTCTCCAGCCAGAGCAGGGAAGACAGGTGTCTTCTGTGGATAGAGTTCCATTTGCTAAGGGCAGAGGAGGCAGAGGTCTTCTAGAGGATCACCAGCCAGAACAGAGCTAGGGGATTGGTGTCTCCTTTGGGTTGGTGCCCATAAACATTGTAATCGGGAAAGGTATTCCCGGAATTTGATTTGATAAAATTTAGTGAAATATTTTATCCGTGGAGTAGCCCGCATTGGGTGAACCACGTAAATTGTTGTGTCTCTATTGTGGATGGTGTTTTGTGCATTGCCCTAATTACTGCTATTGATAATGCTTTCTATACACTGCATAATATTGAATTGAAATTTGAATTGAAGGAAAAAGTAAAAAGCGGTCTTATACTGTTCACCCCCCCCTCTCAGTATAAGCTTGTGTTCTTCAGTGGTGTTTCAAAAGTTTTAGAGAAAAAGGTTATTTGTGGGTATTGTGAAAAATAAGGCCATTTCAAGACCTATTTTTTAAGTATAAAAATATTTGAGGATTTTACAAAGAAGTTAGTTGAGATGAAGAGCTTATTGATACTTATCATTATGTTGGTGTGAGCACTTCACATAGTATAGATGTAGCATATAACTTGACTTACTGGTCATCCTTTTCATCTCAAAAGTAGATTGTAGATTCCAAAGAGCCTAAGCATTACCATCTTCTTTTCCACTACAGTTAGTTGTACAATGGAGAAAGTTTTGTTATAAAACTTCCTTGCAAGTTTTTGGGTGTTATGATATCATTGTTGCCACTATTAAGTTTGATGAGGTCATCTATTTTTCAATACTTGGATCAAATCATATCTCCATATATCATACTACATATATTAGTAAGGTGAAATTTAGTTAGACCAACGAGTTATGAAGGACATTGATGAATTCAATGTGGTCTCATCAAGATATTTGGTGAATCAACTCATTTGTATAATCTTCTTGAAGCTCTCTTATCCTATGATAAAAAATGTTTTGTTACTACAGTGGTTAAAACTAATAATATTATTTAGTTGTGGCATCGATGCTTAGGGAATATCAATTTTGGATGCTTGAGGTACATGTTGGATTTAAATGGCTCAATATTTTCTTGTGAGTGATTCACCTAGTAGAGTATGCAAGGGATGCATGCTAGGTAAACACTATTGAGTCCTTTATAAATGAAAAAATGCAACAAGTTTCTCATCCATTAGAGTTAGTTTGTAGAGGTATTTGTGGTCCTATTTCTATACCATCCATGATGGGAAACTTATATTTTCTCCTTTTTTAACAATTTTTCTAGTTATCTTTAGGTCTATACCATCAAGTTTTTAATGCATTAAAAAAGAATCCAAGTGAGAAGAATACCGAGTTACTTAGGATTGATTATGGGAGTATGTTAACAATAAATTTGAGGATTATTTTTATTTCTAATGACATTTCTTGACAAAGGACTTTTCACTCCACTTTAAAAGAATGGGTTAGTTGAATAGAGGAATTGGCTATTATGAAGATGGATCATTATATGAACCATTTAGGGGAAGATGTATTTTTTGTTGTATGCATCATTAATAAGACATCCACTTGTGTCATTAAGGACATAATACTTTTAGAGATGGATAGGACAGTGACCCTCAATTTATTACTTCAAGTTTTTTAGATTAGTAGTTTGGAACCTTATTAGTATTACATGACAAAATAAATTTCAATCTAAGAGTCACAAATAAATTTTTGTGGGCATAGTAAGGATTAAAATTTATATTGGATTAATGATCCTACTACTCACAATGTTATCACTAGGAGATGTTTTTAATGAGGTCCTTTCTCATGGATATTTTGGATCTCTCTTGACTCTTGTAGTTGATTCTATTCTATCTCATGTTATTCTTGTTGTGTTGGCTCCTCACTTTTTGATGTTGGTTGTTCTATAGTTGGTGTTGAGCCAATTTTTATTGGTAGGTACATTACTAGTGGTGAAACAACTAATTTTGAAAAAAATCATAGCCATGAGGATTATTCAATAAGAGAGATTTCTTCTCCTTCTTCCAATGCTTGAATTGTGGATATCATTTTCAAATTTAAATGATCTAGATTTTTTGTGGAATATTTTTCCTCTAGGTACTCCTATATCTATATAAGGCCTATGCTTGAGTGATTCGTGACCACACTCAAAGTACTTGAGGAATTACTTAAATATGAGCACTACTAGAAATCACCTCTATGTTGTGGTGCTTTGCTCACCAAAGTGTATGTGGTGGGGGATCCACTTTGTATAGTTAGTCTAAAGGGTGTCCTAAGTGGGAGGTAATAATGGAAGAAGAGTATAATTATTTTATGAAGAAACAATCTTAGGACCTAGTTTGCTTGCCATAATGCAAGTATATTGTCAGTTGTAATAGGCCCATAAGACCAATTTTATTGTCAATGTATAGATTAAGAAGGCTACTTTTGTTTGATTTTAAACCTTAATGGCATGCAAAAGATTTTAATAAATGGATATATTCAATAATATCATGTATTTTTTACCCCCATTTAGCATAAGGGAAGATGTTGAAAAGTTTTAATTTATCACTTTTGTCTATAATTGAATTTGTACTTGTACTATAATTTTTTCCATGGGTATTTTTCACCTTGAGGTTTGTCTATGTGTTATAACATGGTCCAATATCATGAAGACTTGTGTCATTTCATCTCTATATAATATATATTTAGATTCCAAATGTGGCATTGACATTGATTGATAGATACCCAAGTATAAGCATAGGTGGGTTACGTTAGTAGTCCTTGACATTACATACTATAGAACCCTATAGTACCTTAGCACTACCTTGTGATTTTATAAAATTAAAAGGAGCATGAAACAAATATATTAGATAGTAGAAACCTCATAAAACCTCTCAAAAATTTGCTATGGAACAAGTATTGATTGGATTGTAAAAGAGGTCAATTGGCTCCAATAAATAGTTCAATCAGTAATAGGTTCAATTTGCTTGCAAAATCAAGTGTTTAATTTTAAAAATGAGTGATTTGATTTCTAACTAGAGCGAACACTTGAATTGTTGTAGGGGTAAAATTGAAAGGGAAAATATTGAGACAAATCTTCTATAAAGCAACATTTTAGCATGTAGTGGTGCACTATCATTTTAGAAGCCTTCTAGGCTTGTAAGAGATATACTTAGAGGTAGGTAACATTTGGTAGTGCACCATTTTGTTAAATATGCCACCAAATCTTTACTTTAACTAGGAGTAATTGTTTCTCACCCTAGGTAATTTAGGAGTAAACTTTTACTATAAATAGGGGTCTAGGCCCCTCATTGTATTCATATTTTGGCTATGAGAATTCAGAGCTACGTTATGTGAAATCCAAATTATGCTTTGAACTCATGAGATTGTAATAAATTAAAAAAGTCCCTAGGCATTCCATGGTTTGCTAAGTTCACAATGATTGTGGCATATCCCTTTTATCCCATCTTGTCATTCACTTATCAATTTCATAATCTAATGAATGGGTAGAAATTGGTGTTACTACAATTCTCATATGTTGATTGATCACACTCTTTCCTATGGTTTAAACTTGTATTTTTTTGAATTATTCACACTCTTGAAATTTCATGTATTTTTATTTGCACAATTTACTTTTGTGCACTTTGTTTTTCATATTTTACTTTCAATGCAAGTTAGTCTAGTTTAGCATTGTAGTACTTTGTTAGGGATAGTGGTGAGCTAGCCTAAATCTAGAGGTTGGGAGAAGCCATTGGCAATCCATTCCAAATTTTTGGAAACTTGAATTGGGCTACAAATCTTAATTATAAGTCATGACAATTCCCTTTCTCAACATAGTTTTTGGCATACCCAATAGGACAAACCCTCATTATTTCTCAAATTACACTTAATGCATTGATTATGCATTGAACTTGCATTCATCATGGATGAAGTTATTGGATAAAAAATATGAAAAGAATTATCAAGTCAAGTTTAAAGAAGTGATTCAATCCAAATTGGAGTGATCCACTTCATTTTGAGAAAAGTACCTAAAACTGTACTAATTCAATTAAGGTAGCAGTTCACTTAAAATTGTAAGTGATTGGCTTGCATATGCAAGTGATTTGATTTAAAAATTATACACTTATATAGGTTGAATACAGAGTTATTTTTCAAGGCCGAGGAATTGAATTTTTAGTTCCAATCTCAAATTGACTTTGAAATTCATCATTTTTGTTACTTGTGCTCAATTTTTGTAAGCATTTTATGAATGAAAACTATAACACAAACTCTAAAATTTTGAAATTTTTACAAATATGATGACCCCAATAGAATTTGAACATCATCATAACTTGAATACAATATTTTATATGCATCTATCATAGACAAAAAATACTTAAGGGAGATTCTAAGTCAAAAGACCCAATTTTGTAAGCGATTCACTCAACTTGACGAGTGATATACTCCAAAACTATAAAATATCTCTAAGTCAAATATAACAAATGATTAACTTTGGATATGAAAATTTTTCTAGTAAATACAAGTTTCTTACTCCCTCATGATAAGGTGATTCACTCTAGTTTTGATATGATTCACTTTAAGTGATTTGCTTGGATCCCTTCTTGTTGAAAATTTTTCAAATTCATAATTAGCAAGTAAATCACTAGAAATATCAAGTGAATCACTTTAATTTTGAAGTGAACCACTTCATTTAGTGAGTGAAGCATTCTACATGCAAAATTATTCCAAGTCATTTTATGCTAGCACATCATTCCAAATTTGCAAGCAAATTATTTGCTCTTACAAGCGAATTGCTTTACGAGTAATTTTTTGAACATTTATAAATCTTGATCACAAATATCTATCTATGTATATTTGTACATAAATTGATGAAAAAATTTAAAAATATAAAAGAACATCAATTGATGGACATCTTTGTATACCATTGAAGAAACACAAAACAAAAAAGAAAAGAATAAACCACCGCATGGGTGAATCTAGAATATGAGTTTGAAGAAGTTCTAATGTATAATAGCATCTCATTAAAATGTAAAAGTCCCATTTCAAACCTAGTTAATCAAGGCTTCACAACCCCATAAATTGGGTATTTGGGCCAATAAATGAGTTATTCATTTGCTCTAGCTAATAAAACTTGGTCCAATATAGATCCAACCTTAGTACACATCAATCCCCTTTATGGGATTCTTGTTGATGTGAATAATCTCATAAAAAGAACCACTCTTCATGACCCAATATTATTCTAGTAATCCTCCACTGACCTCTAATACATAAAATATCCCTCCTACAAGTGCTTCTTTGACCCAAAGTCCACCTAGATTTAGTTTGTCAAATACATCTAATATCCCTCTATGTTAGTATAAAGATTCTAATGGAGGATCTTCAAGGATATGCCTAAACCAAAACCTTTCTTAAAATATTCAAGCAATGGCTAGACCAATGGTTTTTTAGGTTTCCTAGAAAAAAATCCCAAGGGCTAACACCACATCTAACCAGCCAAGCATAAAAGAATATGTAAGGTTCACCTCCCTAAAAATAGTAGATCATATAATTAAGTTTGTGTTACCCTTATCTATAGTAAAATATACAAATATCTCCAAACCAATAGTGGATTTACTATAATCCACCACCTTAGAATCCTCTACCTTATTACCCTCCATACTCATATCCTCCATATCCTCTATAACCACCTCATGACTATGTGATATATCCTTATCTGCCTCCTCATAAACAATGTGGTCAACCTCCCCCTTAATAAGACAATCCAGGAGTGCCTCCTAGGCCACAAAACTAACTTATAGATTGGACCTACCAAGGACCACTAAATTTGATGGCCTATTCTCCCATTTTCCATAGCAACTATGAAAGCATTACATAATTTTGAGAGGAATAGGAACAAGTCAACACTAGATTATGTCAACAAATTGTCAACACTCAAGTCAATCCACCACATTCAAAAGGAATACATAATGGTACTTTTCTAATTTATTTTCTTCATGGTAAGGCTATTTTATGGTATAAGGGATTACCAAATAATTTAGTTACAATTTGAGAATTAATCATAGAACCATTTATGCATAGGTTTGGTAGCATGGAAAATGGTTACTCTATTCTATTTCAATTAAACGCACTTTGAAGAAATCCTCAATAAAATATACATAATTTTAATACTAGATTATTAAGAACCTTGAATTTAATCCTACAAAATACTAGGCCAAATGAAGAGCAGATATTATCATATTACATATAAGGTTTGTAATCTAACCTAAGCTTTAATGATATATAATGCTAACCATTAGATGCTAGCTATAACTATCGAAGAGGTATCTAGTGGAGAAGATGTTTTCATTTGAGTAAGGAAGCTACTCCACACTCAACGAATGGCCTATGCAACTCAAATTACCTAGAATATGACTATAACTAATTTTACACTCATCATGTCACCCATTTCTAATCCCCAACCAAATGTTGCCACTAGTCCTTCTATATCATCATATATAATTAATCATCTTGTCTAAAGCACATCATCCATGATAGCCTTCTGATTACAACTTCCATCCTTTGCTACTCCATCCAACTCAAACAATGATTCAAACAATAATTTTATGATTAGTAAAATTTTGGAAGTGACCAAAACATTAGTAAATTAGAATAATATTGCAAAGCAATGATGACAAAAACCATAAAACTAGCAACCTTGTAAGACTCCATATCTCATAAAATATTAGGTGCCTTGATAAGGTACTAATGGAGGAGTAAGTCAAAATCACAAACATATGTTTCATACCAATACCACAAGTATACCTAGCATGGTATCTTCCTTGTAATGATAGGCATGATCCCACATAATGCATTGGAGCCATTAGATATTATTTGACCATTTAGTATAATCAACAATGCTAGGATTAACTAGCTCCCATAGCTAATAAAACCATATATAAATAGTCCCAAACTCAATAATAAATACCTACCCTAACCATCCCTAATAATCCAAGTCAAGTTTTATACTATATAAATAGATGAAGAGTTGACATTTGAAGATGATGCTACATGTGGTAATGACCAAGGGGTCAAGACCAAGGGTAAGAGGAAATATTTCAAAGGGAAACAAACTAAAATTGGAAAGGGTATAATGGTTGTTAGAAGAGGGATACCACCATTGTATTTGAAAGATAAAGGGTCTATCACAGTGCAACAAGAGAAATAAAAGAAAAAAACACAAAAATTGAGGCCATGGGTATGCCTTATAAGGAAAAAGAAGAGAAACAAACCAATAAATATAGGTAGATAGATAAGGTAAAAGAGCCTATTATGGATAGAGGAGTGGTAGATAAATATATTAATATGGAAGACAATAAAGAAAGAGGTAATATTTAAAATGCCCCTCTCTCATGAGCGAAGGACATGCAACACCCACAAGGTAATATCAAAATTTTATGACATGGAATGAGTTGATATGTGAATTTCAAATTAAACATCATAGAGGAAATGAAATGGAGACCTCCTAAATTTAGTATGCTAGAAGCATTAACTTTACCAATATGATGAGATATACTCCAAGAGGCTCTAAAAGAGAAAGAAAGGAGTTATGCTAGGATTAAGTAGCCAATACTGACTTTGACCAATATAACTATTCAATAAAATTTGATGCCAAAGCATCTAATAGACATCTAAGTCAACATATTTGATATATAGAATTATCCAAGACCAAATATATTGAAGCCACCCCCATTTTATGTGACATGCAAAATTGAAAACTACATACTCTAAAGTTGCATAGTTGATTTAGGTGCGATAATGGCAATTATACCTATATTTGTGTTCTACCTTACACCAAAGTGGTTAGACATCCAATCCAAATGGATGGCACAATTTTCAATGAAAAAGTGGTACTCAAAGAATTGGTATGACTATAGCTAGACATCCAAATTTATAGTAATTCAGGAAGTGATAGTTGTGGACCTACCTCCCTACTTTGTTATATTGCTATCTAGAGAGTGGACACACAACTTATTAGGATATGGTTTCCTAGAAATAGATTATAGTCATATGAACATACCTAAGGATACAAAGATGATCAAGATTGAAAATTATCTACCTTACAACTACCTTCTATATAAATTGGAAGAAGAAATATTGATAAACTATAATAATGTCCTAGAATTAATGGAGAGGGTGATTAGTATCTTGAGTATGACTAGAACTTAGAGCTTGACATGTTAATTGACATATTCTAATATGAAGAAGATTCTAAGGTTGAATATGAGGAGACCAAATTGGAAAACTATCTCATCATTGAAGCACCTCTTAATATTCCAACCTTAATAAGTTGAGGGGTAAATAATACCTTGACAATGTACTTTGATGGCACTAGAAATAAGAATGGGGAAGACATTAGTATTTAATTCATCGATTCATAAGGTGCACATACTCACTTTGCTTATAGGTTGTAGTTCAATTGTACAAGTAATGTAGTAGAATATGAAACACTTTATATTGGTTTGATAAAGGTCAAGAAAATGGGAATTAAGGAACTAATAATAGATGAAAACTTAAAACTAATTGTAAATAAGATAAATTCCCAATGTGCTACTACGAAAAATCATCTAAAGTCATATAATTATCAGGTCTAGGATTTGCTAGAAATTTTTGATACATATAAAATCAAATCAATCCCTAGAGAACTGAACACAAAAGCAGATGAGTTGCTAGATATGATAACCATATTCAAACCTACTAATGATATGTGGGATAAACCTAAAAAAATTAATGTAGTCTTTAGATCAACCATCCTTAATAACTCTAATTATTGGTATATATTTAACAATAATGAGTAAATTGTAGAGTTTTTGATTAAGGAGATCCAATACAATGAAGAAAGAATGAGTATGGGGATGGCATCAAGGATGGAGTCATACAATTGAATTTAAAATAATTACCCAAGGGTTTGATCACTATAGAGATCTTGTATAGTCTTAATGATAATACAAGGAAAATAAATGTCAAAGTGACATCCTCCTCATGTCATCCCATTGAGGTGGCCAAAGAGAATAATCTACTACTAAAAAATAATGACACTCAAGAAGAAAATATTTTTCAAAGATCTCTATGTGAAGTTTGGAGACATTATTTCTTGGTCATATGAATATATTAAGGTCTATAATTGAAAAATTATAGAGCACACTATTAAATTGGAACCTAGTTCTAGACCATTTAGATAAAAGTAGCAACTAATAAACCCTAAAATAGAGACAATAATGAAGAAAGAACCATTGAAACTTTTGTAATCCTAGATAATATTTCCTATCAAGAATTCCACCTAGGTTTTAAATCTAGTTTTGGTTCACAATAAAAATAAAGATACAAGGCTATGTGTCAACTTCAAGAACATAAATTGAGCCTCTATAAAATATCACTATCCTTTGTTTGCCATTGATCAATTTTTGTGAAAGGTAGGTAGTTCATAGATGTTGTCCCTCCTTGATGGCTTATTAGGATACAATTAGACCTAGGCTAAATATCAACATAAGATAGCTTTCACCACCAAGTGAGGGACCTTTGCATATCAAATAATACCATTTAGTATATCAAATATGAGGGAAACCTTCCAAAGGTCTATAGTTATAGTAGAATTGTAGGCAAAAGCATTCTCATATACATTGATGATTTAATGGTATTTTACAAATATAGGAGTAAAAATTTCGAACATCTCAAGTTAATATTCCAAATATTTAGGGAATTTGGTATCTCAATCCTAAAAAGTCTATTTTTATGATTTAATAAGGTATTTTTAGGTCATACAGTATCAAAATAATGTTTAGCCATAGATCTCAACCAAATAAAATCCATCCAAAACCTTCTATTGCTCTTTCTAGTCAAAGGAATTAGGCCATTTCTAGGCTAAATTCAATTGGTCATCAAGTTCATTAATATTTTTGCACAAATGGTCAATCCCATAACCAAAATACTAAAGGAAACTTCCTAGAATAGATTGAGAATGGGAAGAAATATTTTTAATACATAAAAATGTTATCATAAAGCTCCAATATTGATCAACCTAAAATTCTCTAAATATTTATGTGTTTGATATAGATGAATGCATCACTACTATCCTAACCCAAAATAATTATGAATATGAGGAATCTTCTATCTCCTTCATGAGCCAAGCCCTTCATAACTATGAAGAAATTTACATCCTTATCAATAAATAGGTGTTTTCCCTCATGAAATATCTTAAGAAGTTTAAGTCCTATATATCATAGAGAAAGACCACTATATTTGTAGTACATCATGATGTCTAATATTATATGTTACATGGTGAGTTAGGAGAAAATAAGGTTGAGTGGATCAATAAAATCTAATAATTTTCCATTGAAATCAAACCCACCAAAATGATCAAGGGAAGAGCCTTATGTGAGAGGCTATCAATGATAATACTTGAATTTCATATTGCTATAGTAGATGAGAAATGTGTGGATGATAAAATTGATTGGATGGGTGACATGTGTAGATATATGATCATAAGATAGGTATCATAGGGTTAGTAGTCCAACAAATAGCCAATTTAGATAGAAAACAAAAAATTCTCATTGGCTCAACGGTGTCTTGTTAATAAAAGGATATGCCAACTTCTTCCTATGTTGTATTGAAGGAGAAAAGATAGGGGTCCTAATCAAGAAATACCATTATGAATGAGGAAATTACTTTGTGTCCACCATTGATCACAAGATATTGAGACTAAATACTATTCACCTACCATCTTCACCAATTGCTACCAATTGTTCAAAACTTGTATATCCTGCTACATGCTCAAAGGAAGAGAAGTGTTCCAATATAGCTAAAGCTCATCGTTGTGACTAAACCATTTTAATAATGGGGCATACAATTTATAGATAAAATTAATGCACTATAAAGTATAGGACATTGATGGATCCTTATTTTTATAGATTTTTTCACCAAATGGGTTGAAGTGGTCCTAGCCAAAATAATTAATAAGAAGATAATTATTCAATTATTAGAAGATATTATAACTATATTTAGAGCATCAACTTCCATAGTCATAGATAATACCACCTATTTCAAATGGTCCAAGTGATAAATTTTGCCTTAGAATATGAATTATTGCTCAAAATTTCATCCAATTAATCTCCCAAAGTGACTGACATACCAAGTTGCATAAGTCGTTATGGGAATATAGAGTGACACTAAAAACATCCTCTAGATCATCCCTTACAATTTGGTCTATATCAAGTAGGATATGCTATCAATTAATTTATATCACCCTTCCCTTCAAATGTCACAATAGATCATATTGGAGGACACTAACATCAAGCCCATGCAATCATGACTAAATGCTTTGTTAGCCATAAAAGAGGAAAGAGAAAAGTCTTTTAAGAAGATAATGTAACACCAATAAACCATTAAAATGTGGTTTAACATGTTATAAAACTTTACTATTGTTAACAAAAATCATTCATCGTTATGCAAAAATATTAAATATTCATCCACGAATAGTTATCCACAATAACAATCCACACAATGATATAGAGATAGATAATGCCCTTAGGGTAGGGAAACACCAGTAATACTCCTTAAGGAAGGAGTAACTCCATATGATCTCCCAAGATGATAGTTCCACTTAGAGAGGGCGAAGTCTCATGAGCCACTTTGTGGGAGAAAATGATTACAAGTAATACTTCTAATGAGTGATGATTACAATGACAATATCCCTTATTTATATACCCATCTTTTAATTCTACTTTGGGGAGAGAACTACTAAAACCTGATCCCACACATTATTACAATACAATATAATAATATAATAAACCTTGGGTTATGTGTGGCCCATGCCAACTATCCATAATACCCTTATAAAATATATATGATAACCCCATATGCATACTCCTAGGTACCATAACATTCCACCCTCCTTTTAAATTCTTTATCATTAAAATATGAGAAGAAACTAAATAAGATGATATTCTAAAACAATACTAAAAATAGTACCAATCTTGATCATCCATCCGTCCTAGTGAAATCTTGATTGGTGGTGGCCTTCGATGATGCCACCCTACCATTGTGCCACTTGAATACCAATAATTGCACTATTGGCTCCATGCTTGTGCTACTCTACTATGATATTTCAATTGATTGGTTCTATTATTTCTTGATGCTACTATTGTTGGAGTATATTACATTATTTGGCATGTACCATATTGGGTGCATCTTTAGATTAGGAGCACATCTTAGATTAGAGAGTGAGTATTTAATTTATGTAATTAATGTAATAATGTGTAGGAAATGCACAAGTGTCTTGTAGTTAAGTGTGCAAATATTATGAGTGTAGATGTGCACAAGTGTCCTTTATGTAAGAGTGCACATCTATTCTTAGAGTAGGAAAGTGAAGACCCTCAAGAAGAGTGAATTCCAAGAGTACTCCATATGAAGAGTCACATTCCATTATATATGTGTCTATGTGTGTGTAAGAGAGACACAATATAGAGTGAGAGTGTGTGGAAGTATGGTGTATTTGAGATATTTATTCTATATAAAAATACTATTTTTGTGAGAATTTTGTAATGGCCATTTTATGGGTTGTTGCAGAAGTTATTTATGAGTTTTATATGATTAGAATATTACCATTATCATATATTTTATATAGAAACTTTATTTTAGATCTTGTGGTTATTTTTCTTTAAGTATTAAGCATCAAAAGCTAACAGTGGTATTAGAGCCACAAGGGATATTGATAGGAGATAGGGAGATTTATTTTATAGAATTTGAAATTTACTATTTGGCTAGAGTCTTTCCACAGGGTTGCAAAAAAACTTGTGAAGACTAGGACTCAACATAGATTTATTTCCACTAGATTGAAGAATAACTAGTGAAGTTTATTGATTTTAAAATTTTGGAGATTTGGATATATTTGGTTGTTTTTGTCTAAGATTTTGTTGCAGAAAATTAGTTCTTAGAAGTTGAGAAGCTTCCTACAACATATAGAGAAGAATTTCACCTTTGATTTCCTAAAATTCTATATGCTTTCCTCATGCAGGAATTAGTTTTGGAGTTGCATAAAAAGAGTAGACATTGATATTGAGGAGGTCCAAGAAAGAGGTCCCATTGGAGATTGAATATTGGATATTGAGGAGGTCTAAGAAAGAAGTCCCATAGAATATTGAATATTGAAGATTTAGGAGATCCAAGAAAGAGTTCCCCATAGAAGATTGGAGATTGAATATTGAGAAGACCCAAGAAAGAGGTACCCATAGTATATTGAAAGAAAAAGAGAGAAAGACACCAAATAATCCCTATTGAAGATTGAGAAAGAGGAAACTGAAGAGAAGATATCCACATTGCAGATTTGAGAAAGGAGATAGGAGATTTGAGAGAGGAGATTAAGGAGGTCTAAGAAAAAGGTCCATTTAAATTTTGAAGGAGAATAGAGAAGCCCTATTGAGAAATTGAAGAAGTGGACATTGAAGAAGATTGCAAGAAGAAGAAACTCCTAAAAAGATGCAATTGCATCAAAATTGGGATAATTTTTGTCATCCAACAACAAGCCCAAAAGGATTTGTGAAACTGATTCAAGGAGAAGGATTTTGGTAAGATGTTTGCCAAATTAGAGAAAGTATTTTTTGAAGACTTCAAGACATTCATATTATTGAAGAAGAGGCCACCAAAGAGGCCAAATATGAAGACACAATTCAGCGGAAACTAAGGAGGAGAAAGAAGATTGGAAGAGGCCACAAATTGATATTTTTGGAGATAACCATTAAATTTTTTGAAGGCTTATTTTTGAAGGAGAAGATTGCAGATTTTTAGGACAGCAAGATAGAGAAGGAGAAATCAGAATTTTGGAGCAGCATTTGAAGAGTTTTGGACTGCAAATTTGGGTAGCATTAGAAGGAGATAGAAGAGCTATGAATTGGAGAAGTTTTGGGAAGTTTTGGAAGTGTTTTTGGATAGTTTATTGAAGGAGGAATTGACAACAATTTAAGGCAGAGAATTGAAGGAGATAGAGGAATATTTTGGACAGCAAAAAAGCAGCATATTGTACTGCATTTGGAGCTGCAAATTTCAGATAATTTGGGCAGCAAGTTGAAGTTGTATTTTAGACAACATTTGAAGAAGAAAATAGCTTTAAATTGAAATAATTTTGGACAACATATTTGGAAGGAGATAGGAGCTCAATTTGGACATCATTTTGAGAAGCAAAGGAGCTGCAAGTTTCAGAAATTTTGGGCAGCATTTGATAAGAGAAAGAGCATATTTTTTAACATCATTATTGAAGGAAGAAGATGATAGTTTTTTGGTATTTTATTGTAAAGGAGAGAAGCTACAAATATCTACAAGCTTGGACAGAAAAAAGGAAAGCTAAATCACCAAGAAAGCTAGCTACGAAGGAGGCCAAAGAGGTTTGAAATATTGGTGCTTTAAAAGTATTTTTATCCAAGTATTAAAATTGGTTTATTCTAAGCACCATATTAGAGTTTCTAGAATAGAAAAAAATATATCAATTTTATGTCTTCAAAGCTGAAGAATATTGCATCCACACCATATTATAATCTACATATTATAGATAATAAAAAGAATTTATATTTGATACAATGAAAGAAGATTTTTGGAAACTGAATAAGCCAATACTTTCAAAGCAAATATTGGAGAAGAAATATTATCCAAAAAACAAATTCTTTATCAAAGAAACTTGGCCAATCATTGTTTGGAAAAAGGAGCCATCATATTTTTGAGGTATAGCCACCATGGAAGAGAAGATATCCATGTTGAGAAGAACCACCAAGGTTGAGCCACCAAGTTGAGGAGGAGGATCAAAGCCTCAACACCACCATTAGCACCATTCAAGGAGGGCAAGCACGATATACAAACATGAAATAGAGAATAAATTTGATGGATGTCAAAAGATAAGTATTGGGAAGGAAAAACATTGGAGAAGTTGAGTTAGGGCAAGATGAATTCCAAGGGATCAACCACCACACAAGTGGACATTGGGATTGCAAGTGGTGAGATGCCACATGTTGACTGAAATGTTCAAGATACCATAACACCTTGAAAATGCTTTAGGTTGATCATTGCCAAGTGTTACACAGTGAGGAAGGGTATTAGAGAATTAAAGCACTAAAAGGAGACCTATGGTATGTGATATGAAGAGGTAAAGTCATTTCTTGCCATTTGGCACATCAAAAATAGAATGCCAACAACCTTGGAGAGAATTAAAATGTTTGAGGCATTTATTAATCCATAAATAGCACAAGTAAGATTCATTTTAAAGGAAGTTTGGATTGCAAAAATAGGATAACACCTTGCAGCAAGAAGTTTGTTGACTCTTCAATAGTGAAGACTAATTATTTTACCCATGATAGCATGCACCTAGATTATTGAGGTAAGTTTAAGATATTATTTTATTTATGGTTGGAGTAATAAGGAGGAATTTATAATTGGTTTATGAAATATTGAGTTTTATTATTATATTATCACATTAATTAAATAAATTCTATTGAAGGTATAAGGTTTATAAGTAATAAATAAAACCCTAGATATTTTATTACTATATTTTGAAAAAATTTGAGAAGTTTTGAAAAGCTGATTTAAGGTTTTGGGAAGATAATTACATGTTTTGTAATTAATTAGTTTGATTTTGTAAAGCAATTTGAAATATTTGCAAATTGATAATTTTGGAGAAATAACATGAAATTAGGAATACAAAATTTGTAAATATCTTTTTACTAAACTTCTAAATTTCTAATTGGGGAGTTATAAATAATTCAACACCAACATAGGATTGTGAAATTTAGAATTTAGAAATCATATTTTTGAAATTTGGGAGATATAAGGAATATAACATAGATTTTTTTGGAAAGTTGGAAAATTACATTGACATTAGTCTCTCATTAAAAATTAATGAGATATAAGGAATTCAACTTAAAGTTTTTGAAAGTAGAGAATTTTATAAAAATTGAAATTGCATCAAAATTATCTTTAGTCTTTCCACTCATAATTAGGGAGACAAAAGGAATTCAACTCAAAGGAAAACTTAGAAAGCTAAGTATTTTATCGAAGCTATCTTACATTCAAAATCCTAGGGAGCTATAAGGAATTCTACTTCAAAGGTTTAAAATATACAAAGCTAAAGGACTATGGATGAAATAGTTAAGCATGTGTTTGATAAAGATAATGAAGAACTGCTCCATGAATGTAAGGAACCAAAATGGTTTAGAGATACAATGAAAGGTTTAGAAATATTTTAGAACAATAAAAAAGACACATCATTGGATTTTGTTACCATAGAATGTTCTAAATATACTGAAGATCTTTATCATCTACTACATATATATAGAAAGAGCAAAGACAAAGTAGGTCAAGTCATACACAAATGGTTATACTGTTTTGTTAAGAAAACATATGAACTTGAAATTTAAAAATGAGTAACAAAGAAGTGAAGATATATTCAATATGTACTTATTGCAATAAGACTAGTCATGAGAAAGCAAACTGTTGGAATTTCCATCCATGTAAATATTGTGGAGGAAAAACTCATTCATCTATTTTATGCTATTACAAAGAGGAGTATTGTAACAGATTTGAAAGGGAATTAATATTTATATTAGATTGATTGTTTTAGAAGCTTGTTTTAGAAGCATCTACTAATAGTGGATTTAAGAATGAAATGTTTGAAGAGCAAGAAATAAGGTCATTCAAAAAATAAGAAAAAAAAATGGACTAGAGAAGTAATCAGATCCCTTGCTCAACAAGGTTATCTAATGATAGACTATATTGAATAACCTAGATAAAATCATAATTCAAAGATAAATAAAATAAACTAGATCAAGAGAGGCAAGATGAATATTGAAGAAGATATTTACAAGATAGATACAAATATCAATCTATAGAAGGTAGATTGAAGACTAAATATGAAGATAGTATTGAAGACTAAAGTCTTCAATAATCAAATAATGTAATATAGGAGGTATTGGAGTATATCACATTATTTGGTACACGCTAATGTAACACCTTTGGTACATATTTAGATTAGGTTTGTGTCTTATATTAGAGAGTGATTATTTACTTTATGTAATGTAATAATGTGTAGGAAATGCACAAGTGTCTTGTAGTTAAGTGTGCAAGTATGATGAGTGTAGATGTGCACAAGTGTCCTTTATGTAAGAGTGCACATTTATCCTTAGAGTATTAAAGTGAAGAGACTCAAGAAGAGTGAAGTAAAAAAGTACTCCATATGAAGATTCACATTCCATTATATATGTGTCTATGTGTGTGTGTGTGTGTGTGAGACACAATGTAGAGTGAGAGTGTGTGGAAGTATGGTGTATTTGAGATTTTTATTCTATATCAAAATACTATTTTCGTGAGTATTTGGTAATGGCCATTTTATGATTTGCTAAAAAAATTATTTGAGTTCTATACGATTAGAATATTGTCATTATCATATATCTTATATAGCAACTTTATTTTAGATATTGTGGTTATTTTGCTATAAGTATTAAGCATCAAAATCTAACAACTACACCACTTTAAAATATAGAATCATTATGATTTTTCTACCAAACATTGCCATACTTGATGCCCATATGACTCCATATATTCATAATAATAATGATGCCCTAAGCCATACCTCTAAGGTTATTTCCAGTTAAGGGGGTGTGGGTGATGATATGCTACAACCTTAACCTAATGTTTTATTTTCTTTGATTCTTCAACATTTTGTTTCTCTATTTTAAATTCTTTCTCATGATCTTCTCTCTTATGCCCTTGTTTTGGTGTGTCCTTGTGTGCTTCTAACAGAGATTCCTTGGACTTTTTTGTTGCTTCTTACATGGACTCTATTACTAAAAGTACTATAGATTCAAATTTTGATTCTTGTATTGTTTTATTAACTTGTTCCTCTACCATAACTACTTCTTACTTCTCCTTGGATCCTAGCTCAAGCTAATAAATATTTTATAGTGTTATTTTCTTTTTCTTGTACCATAACTTCATAAACTTCTTTTGCACATTAATGTTAAAAATATTGAAAGAATCCAACCAATTATAACCCAAAATAATATCCATATCATACATCTCAATAGCATGAAAATATGAATGTTAAACATATTTATCCCTAGTGATCTTGAAGTCTTCAAAAATCTAAAATTTTCACTTTCAATTACTTCATAAACTTCTTTTGCACATTAATGTTAACAATATTGAAAGAATCCAACAAATTATAACCTAAAATAATATCCATATCATACATCTCAATAGCATGAAAATATGAATGTTAAACATATTTATCCCTAGTGATCTTGAAGTCTTCAAAAATCTAAAATTTTCACTTTCAATTTTTATCCTTATTTTTTGTAGCTTGAACCTTCAACCTCTTAGCCAAGGTAAATTAATAAAATTATAGTTACTACTAGGAATAATGAAAATAATAACCTAAATTAGTATAATACAAGGATTCAAAATGTTTCCACTAATCTCTAACATCAATATCATCTTCTACAAAAAAAATTGTAGCTCCATAAGATCACTCCCCAACAAAAATATAATAAAATATAGGGTTTTATAAACTAGGGTTTCAAAAAAATATGTCTCCCTTCTAATTTAAATCTAAACCTTGACATAAAAAATTAAATTCAAAAATAAGAGATGATTTGCTTACCTCAACTGACATATATCTCAAATTTTACTTTTTTGAAAAAATACGATTTAAAAAATTGTCACTACCCTTGTTCTAGATGATTGACTTTACAAGGTCATATCTCTTCTTAATACTACTTGGATTCCTTTATATAACCACTCATTTTAACTCTTAGAATTTTGAATAAAATGACATAAGAATCATCCAAACTAGACAATTCTATACAAATATATGGCTCCCAAAAAATGAGATGTTATCTAGAATATTTGCAAAAAAATTGAGATCTACAAAACAATTTCTACTTTACCAGAATTGTTGCTCTGATACCACTTGTTATAAATATTTATTCTTATTAATGAAAATCATTCACCATTATGCAAAAACATCAAATCATCATCCACAAATTAATATATCCACAATAACAATCCACACAATGAGACAAAGATAGATAATACTCTTAGGGTAGGGCAACACCATTAATACTTCTTAAGGATTGTATTTTTATCCAGTCTGTCGTGTTGTAGGTTTTTAGATTTAGTTATTATTCTCTTGGATTGTAATATTTTTATTAGTCTTAGCCTGCAGTTGTGGTGCTTCTTTTTGGTTGTAGTTTGATCTGCATGTATCTTGAGTGTATGCTTGTCTCAGCTTGTTGTTCTTGTTTGAGCTTATGGTGTGACCCTGAGCTCTTACTGATCCTTTTTGTAACAAGTTTTGGGGTCCCTTTCAAAACCC
Organism: Wollemia nobilis; assembly: GCA_028583015.1. Lineage (NCBI taxonomy): Eukaryota > Viridiplantae > Streptophyta > Pinopsida > Araucariales > Araucariaceae > Wollemia > Wollemia nobilis. The sequence goes on from JAQPPZ010003615.1 coordinate 2,932,439, forward strand.
CTCTTTTTATCTAATAAAAAAATACTCCTTAAGGAAATAATAACCCCACAAGATCTTCCTTGATGAGAGTGCCACTTAGAGATGAAAAAGTATCGTAAGCCACTTCATGGACAATGATGATTACAAGTAATACTTCATATGAATGATGATTACAATGATAATAATCCTTATTTATATACCCATATTTAAATTCTAATTTTGGGATACGAATACTAAACCCTCATCCCACACACTATTACAATATAATATAATAATATAATCAACATTGGGCTATGTATGACCCATTCCAACTATCCATAATACCCTTATACAATATAATATCATAACCCCATATATCTATTCCTAGGTACCATATCATGGCAATAGAACCATGGACATGGAGTACAAAGAAGGAAACCTCATATTCAAGTGGGACAAGGATCAAGAAAAATTTGGGAAACACCAAAATTTTAATTCCTTATGGAGTGGACCCTACCAAATCATGAGGATCATGGGCTTTAATACCTATAAACTTGCCACCATGGATAAAGGAACACTACCTATTTTCGTAAATGGGCAACATCTTCACCCAATTTAGTGATAATAATCTTGGCCAAGATAATAGGTAAATATTTACATATATTAGTGAGTACTATATTTATAATTATTCCCTCTTATTATTCCTATAAACCCTACTTCTATCATTTCTCTTCATCTAATAATTTCTCATTTTTTTCCTTTATTTTTTTCCCATCTTTTTTATGTATTCATTATGCATTGATTCATGTTATTGCTTAAAAACCAAGAAATAAGATGAGAGGTTCATTTGCATTTCATAAGTGAATCACTCACAAATATGAGCAATGTGCTCATTGGGCTTAGGCCATAAGACTTGATTAGCTAGATAGGCAAAGCAACCCTCATTGGGCTAATAACCCACCCAAATAAGCCCCCACACAAGGTGCAAAAATGGTATAGGTAGTTGAGGCCTTTATAAGGTGGGGGTTATAAATACTCTCATTACAACAAGCCCATTTATTCTTTTGAACTTACTATAGGTGTTTCAAACTCACTCACTCGTCAAAACATGCCCAACCTACTTGAAATTACCACATGCCCTATGCATAGAGTTGATGTCAATGAGCTCTCCACCATGAGCGAAAAAATCATGTTTTTGAGGAAGTAGATGCTAGGTGGATCACTTGTCCTCCAAGTAAAAATATTGTAGAATAAAACCTCAATCCACCTCGAGAAAACTACTTGACTCTCAAAGACTTGAAAGTTATCAACTTCTATAAATTTAGTTAATTACTTGCTTGCTTAATAAATCACTCACTTGTGGAATCAAATCACTTTCTTGCACAAGTGAATTTCTCATAAGTTTGAGTAAACTACTCTAGAGAAGGAAAAATTTCCAAGTTCCCTTAAAGCAAGTGGTTTATTTAAAATTGTAAGTAAATTGCTTATTTTTTCCAAACTTTCCTAAGTGTCCAATTTGCAAGTGAATAGATCCCATTTGCAATCAAATTACTTCAAATCAATAGTGTACCACTCACTTTCTCCAGACTTGATATTTTTTTTTTCTTTTTTTAAAATTTCATCAATAACCCTTATTTATTATTTGAACCATGATGGATACCACTTTTGCATCCATTGACCCTTCTTTACCAAAATCACATCCTGTTTCACCACCTTCCACTACTACCATCCCAGCCACATCCACTCCATCATTGCCTATGCCTATAGTTCTAAAAAATATTGATCCATTAGAGGGACAAACAAAGAATAAGAAAGAAGCTAAAATAAATAGGTAAGGTTCCCCCCAAAGAGACTAGACATGTTCTATGCCATTCCATATTAGAGGGTGGAAGAGGGGAACTATATACATGAAATTGTGAAAGTAAGGAAAGAGACCCATAGGAGATTCTACTTGGGGCCACAAACTAACTTATGGAGCAAAAATTCCATTTGGACCTCTAGATTAGCCATGAACTTAGTGCCTCAATTTTGGAGCTACCTAGAGTTGGTGTAGACCATTATGGAGAGATATGACCCCTTGACTAGAAGTTTTAGACTTCCATAATGGAATGAGGATGCATTCTATTTAAGAGGGAGTCCCAAGGATAATTTTTAAGGTAGCTAATTACCTAACTATATGGGTTTCTTATAACCTCAAAACCCAAAAGGATTTTTACTATAGACACACTAGCACCTATTGGCAAGATTTCTTGATTCTATACTTAAAGAAATCCAACTTGCCAATCAACTTCAATATCCCATTGAAGTTGGAATTGTTTAATGAGGATTTTCAAATGGTGTTGTTTGGCATATCCAAAGTTTTGGACAAATAGAGTGACTTGGAGCTATATGAAGAACACATTACCTTGCTTCATGCCATACAAACCTATCCTATAAATTTCTAGATGATTGACTATGCTAAATACATAGTAAATCAAATAGGATGTTAGTTAAAAATATTTGATGAGGAATAAAAGTTCAACTAGACCTCCTACTTAGTTGGGATCATTCTATACTAGAAGAAGGACCGGTTCCCCACACTATAGCTAGGCCAAGTCGAAGCTGATGGCCAATCCATTTTAGTTGTGGAATGCATAAACATTACCTACCAATAATTGGGTAAGACCTTCTACTACTACTATGATGATGTTTATGAGGCCATCATAGAAATTTTTAAGGGGAATGTTTTAAGGTTGAATGAGATCTAACAAATTCTAAGTGATGTAAAATGGCTAAGTGGAGACTTCTATTTGGGAGGATAAAATATTTCATCTACCTCTATGGATTTTTAGCCACGTATTTTGATTTTCCACCACATTTTCAATCTAAAATATGTGTGATAACTTAATTATGTGGACCTAATGTATTTTAGGGGTAGAATAAAACCACCTTCTACCTACTCAAGCGATCAACCATGAGCATCACCCCAAATCTACATGGGTTACTCTAAGTGGAAGAAGTATGATTAAGATAAATGAGATTGGAGTAGTTAAAATATCATTTATCCTATTCTTGATGCTCCAATATACCTAGGATAATATTTGCACCCTAGACCAAATTCAATAGTGGATGGCTTAGAAATTACTTCTAAGCAAATCTCTAGAGAAGTTCGGTTCCTTGTTTAAATTTTGCTATGTGAAAGATGAAATATAGAAATGGAGATAGGATTTAAAGAAGAGTAGGGATAGATAAAGTAGAAAGTGATAGAGAGAATAAATAAAATGTGGTTGAAGATCAGATAACAACATTATCTTCAATAAATGAGTATTGACCATCTATCACAAGCAATGCCTAACATACTACACCTCAATTAAATCTTATGCAAAAAATATAGTGAGCTCAAGAATTACAATATTCAACACTTGAAGCACTTTAATAGAAATAAGCTAAATAGCTTCAAGCCTAATATATCTTAACATAAACAAAGATGTTGAAAGTGCATATATTACTATAATTAATATTTCTCCACACTTCAACAGAGACAAGTCAAACAACCCTTGATTGCATTATAATAGTATGAATATATAACTTACAAAAGAAACCCCTGAATTATCTAACCCTTAAAAATGAGGGGTATTCCCCTCTTTATTGCTTTTATTGTGTTCAAATTAATCTAAAAAATATGTACAATCATGAGAAAAATTATATCTACATGATTAGCAATGAGCTAGCACCACTTTACATCTTCAACATATCTTCTATCAAGCAATTATGATTTATAGGATCATTTGTTATTCTTAGTGAAGTGGCTACTGCTTTCAGGATCTATTAATCAACATATTTGGTTTAAGTACTTTTATCCAAGAGCACTAGATATCTTTTTCTTTAATTAATGTTTCTTTGTAAGCATGCCAAAAATTGTTGATGTTGATGTCATCCTTTTTACCAAGAAATTCTGATTTGGGATGCTACTCCTTTACCTTACCTTTTAGATTAATTTGCATGCTTAATGTAGACCTTTTCACAATGCTAGAGACTTTTGGAGGTCTAAATTGATGTCATCGCAAAACCATTTTAGATAGCTACCTTTCTAGCTGGTACACTCTCTACCCTATGATATTTTAACCTTGTTAGATATTTTGAAGTGTCTTGCTTACATCAACATAAAAAAGTTCCAACTTACCTCCTTTGCAGGTCCAACACTAAGCTAGTTTGTATGAGAGCTTTTGGATTGAAAGAGTAGGTAAACCTTAAATAATTTTAAGTCTAAAATTATTTTCTTAAGCTTCTAGAATAAAAAACTTAAAACAATTATGGGTCCAGATAGGCCCTTCAAGCTTGAATTCTAACTGGAGTTCTAGTTATCACCTTATCGATCAACTCTTATTCTAGTGAATGCCTATTTGCAATTGATCCAATCCTTGCTTCTTTATGATGGTCCAAATTTGATTTTAAATAGGAATTACCATACTTTTTATTTTATCAAGTGTGCCTAAGCTACTCTCTTTGTCCATTTTTGTCCAATTTGCTCCCATTTTTTCCTTTTCCATGAACATTTAGGGTGGCCTTTGTATAGACTAGCAAGCCTAGACAATCTATAGAGGTTTCAAAAATTGAAATCCCTAGGATGTTTGTATTTTTGTATATTACTAGGTATTAAGCTATTCTTAATGAAAATAGGATCTTATATTACTAATTCCTTGATTGAGAACCTTAGATCCCATTTCTACCTCCATTGTTCTTGAATTCTATTCCCTAAGTACCTTTGTTGGATAGTCACTATGGAACCCATCAAATATGGAGTCTAATTTTATTTCTAAACCCATCCATATAGATGAGGGGTGAGTCTACAATAATTGTATGGGATGAAATCCTACCAAAGGTAGATCTCTTTTTGCTATTACTAAAAAGGCTCTAGGACTCTTACCAATAGCAAGGTCTAGCTTAGTTTTTACCAAAAAGGCTATGAGTCATTGTTTATCCAATATGGTTGGTCAACAAAGCCTCATGGCACAAAGATTTTAGAATTTTCCAGAAAATTTTGGTGAAGGGATTTTATTGTCAACATATTAATAATTTTCACAACACCAACTACTGGATAGATCGATGGGGCTTCAGGTCCTCTCATCTTGTAATTCTACAAAATCAGCTCTAGGTGGTAATCTTGCTCAAAAATTATATTTTTGATAGGATATATCAAATGTAGTGAAATATCACTATAGTTTGGTAACTCATAGGGGGATTCTACTTGCAAGAGATAAGGTACTAAGAACTAAGAGCCTTATCTATTGGGCAAAAAGTCCTATGAAGGCATATCCTAGTAATTTTAAAGTTTAAGGTATGGAAGAATTTATTTCTTGAAGGGCAACATTGATTGGGAGTTCATGGAATACTAAGAGGGAAGATCTCATTTTATAGACCTAACCCACTAGAAAATTCATTGAATTCATTCATATAATAAATCATTTTCATAAATTCCTTTCTAACAAGCCAATATGAAAGGACTCCACATAACTAAATCAACAAATATCATAATCTTCCATTTCACCTCATGTTTAGTCATGATAGTTGTCTCTTCATTAATCCAATAAATTTTTAGTGGATAATGATAATTTGGAGGAGGATTTTCCTTAGCTATTTTACTAACTTTTATACCCCCTTGATTTATGCGCACTACATGATTTGTGCGATCCTTTTTTCAAACATGCATGTGAACTGCATGGTATTAAATTACATGCTTTCCCAAAAATTTAGTTCATATAAGTGCCTTGATATATTTTTTGCTTGAGTAGCAACATTATTCATAGCCAACAACCATCTAACAACCTAGATTTTATTAAGATTCACTATATTTTAAATTTCACTTATTTACAATATAATACAAGGCTTTGTCATGATTTTTCATGTTAGATGTTTCAGTATTTTTACCCATTCACTAGAATTGATAATGTCTAGAGAGTGATCCAATATTTTGATGCTTCCACTTGTCTACTTTCCAGAATGGCTTATTTGTGATGTCCAAAAACTCATGTATTTTTTATTTTAGTATGCAATAATCTCCAAGTCAGTGTAAATTACTACATTGAAATTAGTCAAAGAAAAATCATATTTCTTTGACAATTCTTTAGCTAGCTTATCTAGGCATTCCAAACCCTCTTCGATCAAATTGATCTTTTCTTATTCTATATTTTCTATGTGATATGGACTTGGTTTTTCCACATATATCATGACCTTCCTTCCTTTGTAGGTAATTACCATAAGCATATAATCCAAAGCTAAGAATCCTCCAAGCTTAGCTTTAAATTCTCTCAATAATCATAAGACAAAGAGAGGAGGAATATCTACCACTATCACCTCTTGGATGACAATAAATTTTAGAATCTTATGAAGCACCATAGGAATATCTTCACTTCTCCAACAATCTAGACTAGGGTCCCATCTAATTGCATCATGTCAAAATTGATCTGGGTATATTCCATACCCATTGTATCATAAACAACCCTAGTCATGACTATTGTGGCATCTCTAGAATCTATCATACAATTTTTCAAAATCCATCCTTCCATGCACAAAGATATATAGAAGGGTGGAAGCCTATTCTTCCTCATTCCTAGGGTTTGTTTATCTTGATCTAGATTTAGATTTGGAAAGCTAGATATTCCTAATTATGTGTTCTTTAGGGCTTCCCTTAATAGATTAGTCTATCAAATAATCAACAAAGCATAATACATACTAGCTTTTAAGGGAGTCTTCTTTAATTCTATAATACTATGTTCAATGGTTTTCAAAAATATTTCCCCCTTCCAAACTAGCTCCTCAAACCTCTTCTAGTATTTTTGAGTTACTTCTTATCTTTGCCTCCTCATGATTGAGGAGAAACATAACTTCCTTAGGGATTTTTATCTAGTCTTTTTTTGATCAATTTTGGGTACTTCTTGCCTTAGTTGCTCTTTAGGTTTCTCATTAGGCTATTTTTTGTTATATTCCTTCTATGGTTTTTTTGAAACCTTCAAACCATCAATATTTTAGAGATCCAATAAAAGAGGTCTCTTTCTACATCTAGTAAACATGTGACATGTTTTAGATCCTACATGTTACTCAAATAATAAATTATGGTCTAGATCCGTAATCATTACTACTAGCCCTTTTGATTCACTCTCTACTTTTCTAGCTAGAACCAACTGATATTAGTGCTTATAAACCATGCAAGTATCAAAATTATGGGTATCATTGTAATCTAAAGACCAATAATATTCTTGTGCTAAGGATGTATCTTCATATTTGATTTTGATAATGGCAACTTGCTTTTTGACTACATTGCTAGTTGAAGCCCCTTGGTATTTATTAATATATGGGTATCTTCTCTATTGGTACCCTTTAATTCTCCTTTCAATATTTTTTTTATCCATCACAATGATCTTGTTTATCAAATTTTTAATATCTACTTTCAACTCTTGCATCTTTGTTAATTCTTTTAGCTTAGGAGTAGTTAGATACTACATTGTGACATCCAAAGTGATAGGTTGAGGATACTACCTAGGTGTATATAGAGCAACTAGTAAAGGGGTTAAGGCAGAAAAAAGCAATATTTATTGATTATGTTGAGGGATTTTAAAAAGGTATGGCATAAAAACCTTTGGTGTAGCTTACCAATTAAAATGAGATAACTCTTTGATACCACAAAAACTTAAAAGATCTAAGGAAATATCATCTCATTCGACTATCAGATCTGCAAACTTATGTCTAGAACAAAATCATGGAGGTAGTAGATGTATGCTTAGGCTTAGGAATGTCTCACCTCCTTAGGTATTTTCCTCCATGTCTTACTAAACTGGATGTTGAAATCCATGATGTTTTCCTAAGGATACCTCTATATGGAAGTAAATTGCATGATAAGTGAAAAGGAATCCCCTATATTATTGAATTCTAGGATAAAATGTTTAGCCAATTCAACCCATGTGTTGATGCTACCTTACTCTAAAGAGCTATTTTAGTCCAAAACTTTACCTCTAAAATATAAGGCTAATAACCTCACCATTACATATTCATGGATGATATTATGCATAGTAGCTAAAGTGACTATATCTTGGCAATGTTCATAGGTTATATTTTCACTATCATCATAAGAGGGTAAAAATTTTACTGCAACTTGAGGAATGTCATGAAGATCTTAGAAATTGAAGGTTCTAGCACTATTACATCCAAGATATATTCTTTTTGCCATGGTCTTAGGTAAGAATGTAGTAGGTTATTCTAGAGATAGGTCTTATAGGGAAGTGGGACCTTGCATAGAAAATACCAAGATAGAAGAAAGAGATTTAACTTATTTGGGTTTCCTAAAAGCTATCAACGTAGAAAACTATAGGGGTTCTTTAAGCTTCTTGGCCTTTAATCTTATGATCACAATATTTTGGATTTATGCCTTTCAAAAAAGTTACCAATTTTTCTTGGTTCTTAAATGCAAAGTCACCAGGTGAATGAATTTTAATATGCTCAATAGATCAAAATCTTCACCATAATCTTGATCATCTAGTAGTCATGGAAATGAATATTGATTGGTTCATCCCATTGGATGTCCCAAAACTCTTGATGACTAGCACAGTGGATGGAAAAATTATTTTAGTAAGCTTTGCTCTATCCCACCAATGATTCTTTATGGGAAAATTAGATTGGTTTTGTCCCATTAGATATGCCAAAATCCTCGAGGCTTTGATCTATCTAGAATAATATTTACGTCCTAAACTAAAGTCAAGATTGGATGGCTTAAAATTTCTTCTAATCCAACCTCCAAAGAAGGCCATTTCCTTGTTTAAATATTATTGTGTAAAATACTAAATATAGAAATGGATATAGATTTGAAATAAGAGTAGAAATAGAGAAAGAAGAAATGGATGGAGTTAATGATTAATGCAGTCAAAGTGCAGATAACAATATTGTCTTTAGCTAAATGAGAATTGATCATCCATCACAAGTAATGCCTAATAGACTACACCTTCATTAAAGCTTATGCAAATAATATAGTGATCTCATATATTAAAAAATTCAATATTCCAAGCATTTTAACAAAAATGAGTTAAACAAATTCAAGCCTAACAGATCTTTCTCCCAATAAAGCATAAAAAAAAATGTTGAAAATGCATATATTACTATAGTTAATATTTTTTCACACTTCAACAAACCCTTGATTGCATTATAATAGTATGAACATACAACTTACAATAAGTAAAACTTAAATTATTTGATCCTTTACAATGAGGGGTGTTCCTCTATTTATATCTTGTGTTGTGCTAAAATAAAGCTAAACACTATGTACAATCATGAGAAAAATTGGCTCTACATAATCAAGGATGAGCTGGCACCACTAAATATCTTCAACACTTCTATCAGGTAGTTACAATTTGCATGATCATTTTTTATGCTTAGACAGAGTGGCTATTGCTTTTATGATCTATCAATCAACATATTTGTATTAACCATTTTTATCTGGAGTATTGGCCACCATTTTATTGAAGCAATGTTGCTTTGTAAGCATGTGATAATATTAATGCTAAAAACATTCTTTTTTACAAGAAACTCTAGTTTGGGATGTTGCTCCTTTACCTTACCCTCTAGATTTATTTTCATGCTGGTCTTTTCACAATGTCAAAATATTTTGGAGGTATATGATGATGTCACCAAAACAATTCTAGCTATCTATCATCTTGGCTCATAAAATTTCATCCCTACAAGCTTTTAACCTTGCTAGAGATTTTGAAGTGCCTTGCTTATGTCAGCATATAAAATTTTTGACTTGTCTCATTTGCAATTCCAATACCATGTTAGTCTGAATAAGAGCTTTCAACTTGAAAGAGTAGGTAAACCTTAAATAATTTTAAGCCTAAAATTGTTTGCTTACACTTATGGAATAAATAACTTGAAATAATACTGGGTCTATACAAGTCCTTCAAGATTAAATGCTAACTGGAGTTCTAATTATCACCTTATTGATCATCTCCTAGTTTGATGAATACCTTTTTGTAACTGACCCACTCGCTTCTTTTTTATGATTCAAAATTACCTTTGAATAGAGATTAATAGAATTCTTATTTTAGTGGGTGTGCCTAAGCTATTGTATTTATATGGTTTTGGTCAATTTTTTCACCTTTGTTCCCTTTCCATGAACTTTTGGGGTGGTCTCCATATGGACCAGTAAGTCTAGAAAAACTATAAAGGTTTCACAACTTTAAATGCTTGGGATGTTTGTATTTCTATAGATTGCTAGGTACAAAGCTCTTCTTGATGAAAAAAGGAGCTTATATTACTAATTTATTGATTGAACACCTCAGTTCCTTTTCTTTCTCTATTATTCTTGAGTTTTATTTCCCAAGGGCCCTTTTTGGATAGTCACTACAGGCCTCATCATATGTGGAGTGTAGTTCAATTTTTGAACCCATCCATGTGGATGAGGGGTGAGTCTACAACCAATATATGAGATGGAATCCTACCAAAGGTATATCCCTTTTATCTATCATCAAAAAGGCTCTAGGACTCTTACCAATGGCATGGTCTAGATTAACTACCACCAAAAATACTATGAGCCATTGTCTATATAATTTGGTTGGTTAGTGTAGTCTCATGGTACATGAAGTTTAAAATTTGCTAGAAAATTCTAATTAAGGCTTTCCCTTGTTAGCATATTTGGCATTTTTATGACACCAACTACTTGATAGACTAATGAGATTTTAGGTCCTCGTATCTTGCTTTTCTATAAAATTAGCTCTAGGTGGTAATCTTGCTCAAAAATTATTTTTTGGTAGTATTTTCCTGATGTAGTGAAATCTCACTACACCTATGAACCACAAGGAGAATTCAAGAAGATCATAAGGAGAAAAAAGCTAGATATATTATTTAGTTATGAGAAGATGTATAATCTATAATAAGAGGTTAAATTGGATGAAGAATTATCCTTGTCACTCTAGGAAGCAACTAGGGATATGAAGATAAGATATTAAGGTGGTACACAAACCTACAAGAGTGACATGCCTTCTCTATGAAGGTGAAATATAATTATAAACTAGAAATTAAAATGGATCGTCAAAAACTAGGGGTGCTTAAAACAATAGGGTACATAGAGTAAAAAATCCTAACATGGTAGAGAATGAGGTATGAAATGGGTAGAATAACTAACACTATAAGAGATGGCCTATTGGATACTAAAGTATCTACCATATGGTATATAATGCATCCAAATAGTGCAAAGAGGTCCAATTAATTAATGAAGCAATGATAAGCACAAATCCTCCTAGAGAAACAATAAAAAGGTGATTCTACTTTAGTTTTGGTTATTTTAGTTGTGAGGTAGATAGTCATTAAAGTAGAAGGAATATTTGAGAGGTGTGGGTCTATGTTTAGGGAAGTCACAATAATAAATGGATAACAATAGGAGCAACAAATAACTTAACTTTAGGAGGGATAAATCCCTCAAGGAGGCTCTCCTCTTGAGTTGATAATGACTAGCTTTGTGGTCACCACTACTACCAATGTTACCTCCCTTCGACCATCCACTTCTCCCCCTCCATTCTCTATTAATTTTTACATTCTTACTTTTTCTCTCCCTTCCTATTTTTTTCTTGTACTTCTCCAACCCTCCACTAGTGTAGATTATCGTTCTCCAAGGGGTACACCACCCCAACAGTCTCTATCTTGGTCGGTACCATGAACATTATATCATTTCCATATCCTACCATCCTAGTAACCTCCTCACAACCATTGTTACCATACATCATATTTCTCCCATAATTCATTTTATTTCCAACCATGTTGCCACTCAATTATGCTCTAATATAGTTGGCATCATGACCCACTCCCATCATTCCCATTCTATTTTCCACCATCACTACACAATTTTATCCATTCATTTTACCTTCCATTTCCATACATCTAATATGGCCACTATCCAAAGCTAGGAAATTCCTCCTATAAGTGATAATGTCCACTTCCCTAGCCCAAGGAGCTAAGTGTACATGAGCACACCCTCAAACTAGCATGATTGCTAGGCCAATCTTAGTCTTTGCATGGAGAACTATGTGAGTCTAAAGATACAAACATCACTAAGGTATTTTATATCCCCACTACTAAATATAAGTGGAAGAAAGAATACAAAAAACTCAATAAGAGGGTTTCTATACTCATGTATTCATAGTTGACAAGAAAGGGGGACAAGATATACATCATCAAGGCTACCAACTTTGATCCTACAAAAGTAGCAACAAATTCTATTAACTTAACTGCCAAAGTTTCTAAGCTTGACTTGAATAGAATGGACCTATGCCAAATGGTATATATGGGAAATCATCTCATACTTGGCACAACAATGATGTTTGACCACCTAGTAATTGAGGATGAAGCAAACTTAGAGAAAGAACAAAGAGCTCAAGTTAGAATTGATGCAACTGAAGGAATAGAGATATTAGCTCCAATAAGAAAATGAGTTTCTTAGAGCAAAAAAATTATAAAGGAATAAAATAAATAAGTATGTTAAGTACCTTAAATCCTAACTTATTGAAGTTGAGAAAAACCATAAAAAACTTGAAGACCTCATAAAACAACTAGCGCAGAAACAAAATCAGCTCCAAGATACTTTGAAGGTAAAAGTTTAGAAAATTATAGAGTTGATATCCTCAAGATCAATGAATATTACAATCAACCTTAAGGTGGATCAAGACATCCAAAGACTCAAGTCCCTTTGGGACAATATCAAGGAAGAGATGAAAAATACTTATGAGTACTTTTGATTGGTTTCCTTTGCAAAATAATGCTTGGATCGAGTAGCTATGACAATCAAGCATGTGGAAGGACAAATATCTACAAGGAATAACTATTGGGATGTACTTAAAATCCTTGTATTAATGACAATGTCACAAGCACAAAAACTTTGGATAGATTGCAAAAATTTGGTCAAAAAATAAAGAAAAAGTATAGATGTCTAGAGGAACCTCCAAACTTGCAAAGACATCTAGCATCATTGAAAATTTAAGTTCATAGAATGGAAAAGAAAATTCAAGGATTAGTTTCTATTAGAATGTCTAACATATTTGATGAACATAAGCATATCCTTGATGATAACATCATAAATGTGATTTTCAAAGAGGATAAAATCCAGGTCAACAAAGGGGGTGAAACTAAAAACTACAAGAGACTAGAGCCAATACATACCAAGTTGTAAGAGCTATTTGTAAAAACTAAATGAGCCATCAAAAAAACTTTTGAATACCTAACAAGAGAAGTAGAATACCTCACATTAGTCTAGTTTTTGGGTGATGTAGAATAGTATAAATTGCTAGGATTATTGCCACATATGACTAAATAAGGAGAACAAAAAAATTGATAATTTTTCCATGGAGGTCCTAATTTTGTAGACTCCATGCCCAAGGCTAAAATATAGAATGTGGAATCTCATGCCAATTGATTTTGTCATATGATGAAGTAAAAAAAAAATATAGTACTTAATACTACCTTATGAGTTTGTAAATTTTGAAGGATCATTAAGCAAAGAAATTAGATAGTAGACACCTCACAAAACCTCTCAAAATTTGGCTAAGCATAGAACATGTACTGATTCTCTTATAAAAGAGGCCAATTGTGTTTAATAAGTGATTTGTTTAAAAAAAGGTGTCAATATTCTCCCAAAATCAAGTGATTTTCTCATAAAATGAGTGACTCACTTTCTAACTAGAGTGAACCACTTGGATGGTCATAGGGGTAAAATTGAAGACATAGATATCAAGGAAGATCTTCTAAAAAACAATATTTTGGCATGTAGTGGAACAAAGTCATTTTGGAAGCCTTGTAAGCTTGTCAAAGGCATAATTAGAGGTATGTAACATTTGGTGGTGCATAATTTTTCTAAATATGCCCTCAAATATTTACTTTTACTAGGAGTAATTGTTTCTCACCCTAGGTAACTCAAGGGTAAACTTTGATTATAAATAGGGGCCTATGTTGCTCAGTGTATTCATATTTTATCCATGAGAATTTAGAGCTAAACTCTAAGAAATATATATTATGATTTGAACTAATGAGATTGTGATAAATTAACAAGTCCTTAGGCATTCCATTAGTGGCACCACCCTCCTGGTTTGCTAAGTTCATGATAATTATTACGTAGCACTTTTAGCCCATATTATCATTCACTTATCAATTTCATAATCTAATGAATGGGTATACATTGATGTTATCCAAATTTTCATATTTTTATTGATCACATACTTTTATTTCTATGGTTTTAACCCATATTTTCTTGAATCACTCATGCCCTTAAAATTTGATGTACTTTTATTTTCACACTTTATTTTTTACATTTTACTTTCAATGCAAGTTATTTTGGGTTAGCATGGGATTATTTTGTGAGGGAAAATGGTGAGATGATCTAAATCCATAGGTTTGGATAAACTATTATCAATCCCTTTCAACTTTGTTGAAACTCGAATTGGGGTGTAAATTTTAATTAGAAGTTGAGACAATTCCCCAATTCTACAATTTTCCTCAGAAATTTCTTATTGACCAAGCCACTAGGAATAGGACTATTCACAACCCCTAAGAGATTAATAAGATTACTATATTTCCTAGGATAATCCCTTCAACTTCTGAACCTTTCAATTTTTCTTTTTGGTCCATTATAGATAAGAGCATTGCCAAAATCACTAGAGTGTTGGCCTCTCATAGGTAGACACTCTTATGTAAAATGAGAGACTTCCTAAAATTTATGGTGTAATTGACTCCAATTAGGCCCACTAAATACACTTCACACCTTAAATTTACCAATTTTCTCTTGGCTAATTATGGTGTCAAATATCGACCAACACTTTAGAGTTAGGTAATAAATGTTATAAATAACAAGTTAAATTTTCACTTCAAGATAGAGTTCAATAATTTCTTTTCATAGATTTGACAAATTATTTAATAAAGTATAAATTTAGTCTATTTATTTATTAAATTATAGGGCACCTATAGGTTCTTCTCCTTCTTCCTCCTAGCACAAGGTGTCAAGGCACTTTCTTTTTCTCACTAAAGTCTCTGTGATAGTATCATCATGTTGCATGTCCTATAAAAAGAATCTTATTCTTCTCCCTTGAATAGAAAAATTCTAGCAAGAAGTACTTGCATTAAGCCCCCCTTCATTGGACCTCCCCATAAAATAATTTATGGAAGAGTAAGTATTTCACAGACTCCAAGGCACTCTCAAAGTTCAATCATATTCATCAAGCATCAAGGTACATTTATCCAAGGTTAGTAATCTCTCTCTCTCTCTCTCTCTCTCTCTCTCTCCTCTTATCATTGTAATATGCTCTTACATATTGGGTACTTTTATTCCATAATTGGTCTATTACCTTCACCCTTTTTCTTATTTCTATATCTTCCTCTAGCTATCTTATGTGTCTTCTCTCTCTACTTTTCCTTCCTACTCAGAGTTATCTATGTAGAAAATCCAACCAAACCATCCCTAATTATAATATTATTATGATAATAATAAAAATAATAATCTTACTATGATAATCTATTATTAAATTTTTGCTCAGGCCTAGGTTGACTATGTTTTGCCTTTACCTATATGGTTAAGTGACCACCTTCACTTGTCTAAATATATAAAAACATCTTCGTAACCCAGATGTGAAACTACACTTGAGTAGGGATCACTATTTAGTCTTAATATTATCCTAGTCCTCTTTCATGGACCATAATATAGGTGAACAACCTAGAAACCAAGTACCTTTTAATGATGATCAAATATTTTTTGATCAAGTTTAACTTAATCCTATGCATGAGATCCATGTTGTACAAACTAGAAATCAAGCTATAAATGTTGGCAATTTTGGGTACCTTGAGTACATTGCCTTTGCCTAAGTTTAGTTGTTGTCATTGATGTCAAGGAGCTCTTGGTAGTTGTTGTCTTTGATATCAAGGAGTTCTTGGAGCAATTTGTTTTATGTCTAAGTATGTGTTTTGATGAAGGTTTCAGCTGGTCAGTAAGTCTCCAAGAAAATCAGAGTAGCCCAGTTGCCAAAAATCTATAAAAAGATAAGTTAGAAAAAGTTTGCAGGCTGCTGGAAAAACTGTCGTGATTTCACGACATGTTTTAAGAGAGAAAGTTCTGGCAAAACTGTCACAATTTCACGACATGCTGGAAGGCAGAGACGAAGCAGCAAAACTGTCACAATTTCGTGACATGGTTGAGGAGAGAGAAAGTTTAGGCAAAATTGTCACGATTTTGCGACAAGTTGAGTTGGCAGTGTTGAGTTGCAGGGAGTGTCACGATTTCGTGACAAGATGAGTTGGTAGTGTTGAGTTGTAGGAAGTGTTGCGATTTTGCAACATGTTTCAAAGAAGTTGTATGGATGCAGAAAGCATTGTGATTTCACGACAGAAGCAGAGAAGAAGGCTTTGAAGTCTAAAGCGTCGTGATTTCATGACAAAAGTGAGATGACTTCAGCGAAAGACAAAAGTGTCATGATTTCACGACAGAAGAGCGAAGGAAGCATACAATTGTGAAAACGTCACGATTTCGCTATAGCATGCTTAAGAGGGTGTATGACAGGAAAAGGTGTCGCAATATCGCAACATGTTGAAGTTTCATGCCTGGAGCTTTAGGGAGACAGTGAAGCCAACAGAGTTAAATCTAGGCTGACGTAGCATAGGGTTTACAGCCGACGTATTTGGAGGTTGAACAGCCGACTAAGAACAAGATTTCATCTTGAGATTGTGAGTATTAAAGGAGGGTTGTTTGAGCAGTTTCGGGCATCGATCGAAGTGTGCATTTGAAGAGTGGCATTCGCAGAGTTAGTGCGACAGTGAGGTTCGATCATCGAAGAAGCAGAGAGCAAAGTTCAACTACAGCATTAGAGTGCATTTCATTGAATCGTCTAAGTGTGGAAGACTATGCTGCTGTTTATGTGAAGACTGTGCTGCTATATGTGCGAAGAATGTACTGTTGTTCATGAGAAGACTGTGCTGCTATTTATGCAAAGACTGTGCTGCTATATGCACGAAGAATGTGTTGCTGAGTTTTTCGTAGAAGAGTTTAATTAGATCGAGTGTTGCTGTCTTTGCGCAGATTGTGAAAAAGATTGTTTCGACCAACTAGGAACTACAACAGAAAAGAAAAGAGGAAGAGGACAGATTTGTGCCAAACCAAAGGACTGTGTTTGGTGCAAAAAAGAGGACCAGCTTGCTGTGACAGAGTTGAGGACAGAGATCTCCAGCCAGAGCAGGGAAGATAGGTGTCTTCTGTGGATAGAGTTCCACTTGCTAAGGGCAGAAGAGATAGAGGTCTTCTAGAGGATCATCAGCCAAAGCATAATTAGGGGAAGGTGTCTCCTTTGAGCTGAGGCTCATAAACATTGTAATCAAGAAGTATTCCCAGAGGACTTTGATAAAATTTAGTAAGAAATTTTATCCGTGGAGTAGCCCGCTTTGGGTGAACCACGTAAATTGTTGTGTCTCTTTGTTGTTGATGTGTTGTGCATTGTTTTAATTGCTGCTCTTGATAATGCTATCTGTTCTCTGCATAAAGCTGATTTGAAAGTTGATTTAGAGAAAAAGTAAAAAGTGGTCTTATACTGTTCACCCCCCCTCTCAGTATAAGCTTGTGTTCTTCAATTGGTATCAGAGCGGGTTCCTTCGGAAAGGTTTTACAGCTGGAAGGAAGAACTGGTTAAGAACACAATGGATTTTTCAGGTGGCAATGCAACACCTATTCTGGATGGATCAGATTTCGGTCTGTGGAGTGCAAGAATGAAAGTCTATCTTATGGCCCTTGGTAATGAGGTATGGGAAGTTATTGAAGATGGGTACACCATTCCTGCAAATGGTCCTTATACTAAGGAAGATAGGCTCCTTCATCACAGCAACTCAAAAGCCATGAATGCAATCCTGAAAGGTTTACAGAAGGCTGATCTTACCAAAGTTATTCACTGCAAGACAGCTAATGAAATGTAGAAACAATTGCAGGTTGTTCATACAGGCGATGCAAATGTTTGAAAGGCCAAGTTAAGACATTTTAAAGGTATGTTTGAACAACTCAAGATGAATGATGATGAAAATATTAGTGACTACATGATTCGGATGGATGAGATTGTGAACTCCATGAAAGACTTAGGTCTTGAACTTGCTGAAAATGATGTGTGTGATAAGATTTTAAGATCTCTTCCTAATAGATTTAGTGAAAATATTTCTGCTATTGAGGAAGCCAAAGATTTAGATAAGTTGAAAAAGGATGAGCTCCATAGTATTCTTGCAGCTTTTGAGCTGAGAACTCGAGTGAATATTGATTTAAAGAAAGAGGCAGCTTTCAAAGCTACCAAGAAATCAAAAGGCAAACAGATTCAAGAGAGTGATGAGTCTTCTAGTGAGGAAGAAGCATATTACAGCAAGAAAGGCAAATTCTTTAGAAAGCACAAAAGCAAGAAAAATATAAGATGTTTCAACTATGGAAAGTATGGTCATTATGCTACTGACTGTACTGTTTCCAAAGATGAAAGTGACGAAGATTTACAGGATGTTAAGAGCAAGGATTCTGAAAAACACAGGTATTACAGAAAGAACAAAGATGAGCACGGCAATCAAGGAAAGAGGCATTCACATAAGAACAAGAAGAGCTTCTACCTAGACAAAGCAAGTAAGTGTTCTAGCAGTAATAGTGAAAATTCTTCTAGTGATGATGAAAATGAGATGTTGTTCATTTCAAAAAAGGAGGAAGAACCGAAACATAAATTCACGGTCATGAAATGCTTTAGATGTGGAAATTTTGTGCACCTTGAGTATGATTGCACAAATAATGAATTGGTTACTAGTATGTATGAGGATGCTTCAGAAAATGATAAGGAAGATGCGTGTATGGTTTTTGAAAAGGGTAGCACATCTAGTAATAAGAAATCAGAAAGAGGTCTTGATAATTCAAAGTGTAATCAAATAGAGAATCTTGAATGTGAACTCAATAATGCTCTCAGTGTTTTGGAAAAAGAAAGAAAGAAGAATGATAGACTCAAGGTTAAGTTAGATGAATGTTGTATGGAGAGAGACGATCTTATAGAAAGTCTCGACTTCTCTATAGCCAAAACATAGGAACTCAAGGATGAGTTAGAGCAGAAAATGGTTTCTTTGAAAAAAGAAAATAAAGATTACAAGGATAAACTCTACAAATTTTAGGATAGCTCCAAGAAGGTTAAGTCTCTCATCAAAAATCAAAGAAATCCAACATATAAAACAGGTCTCAGTTTTGTTGAGCCGCACAAGAAACAGGTTGGGGAATCTAGCAAGAGATTTCAACAAGAAGAAAGTTCTGATGAAGAAAGTACTTCAGATCATGAGTCTGTGAGTGATGAATGTGCAGAAACAGAAAACAAATTTCTGAATGTGAAACAGAAGTTCTCGGGACCCAAGAGATCGATTAAAAGAATATTTTTCGGTAGATGTTTTGCATGTTACAGGTTTGGACACATGGCTGCACATTGCATGTCTCAAATGAAGAAGGTTAACAATAATTTTAGAAGTCATAATTTATTTCAAGGGTATTTCTACTCTTGTAATCAGTTCGGGCACAAGGCAATTTTTTGCAATTCAAATAACAAGAACCAGGTTAGTCAGAACAGGCGGATTCAAAGAACAGCTATACCTAAAAGAAATAATGTTGTTTGTTACAAGTGCAACAATATAGGTCACTCAGCCAAAAAATGCAGAGTTGATCTTACAAGGTACAGGAACAAAAACAATGGTATAAACAGGTCCAAGGATCAAGGTGTGGACAAGAAAAGAGATGAGAACAAGAACAAGATAAGTGCCAAGAACAAAAACATTAACAAAGAGCTCAAGAAAAGGCTCGGCAAAGAAATTGTAGACACTGATGATGATGAGTGTCTAATGGGAGTTTCACTCCCAACTCTATTTTAAAATCACCTCATTAGGAGGTGGGGGAGGGACTAAGCTAAGAGACTCATTCTTAGTCCCAAGCCCCAAAGGTGACCCTTTGCCATTGATGACAAAGGGGGAGAGATTTGTGTAAGGGGGAGAGATATGAGTAAGGGGGAGAGCTTCAAGTGAAAAGGAAAGCTTCAAGTGAGGGGGAGAAAAACTTCAAAGAGATTGATTTTAGTTTTGGCTGTGTTTTTAGTAAAGGGTTGCCATCAATGACAAAGGGGGAGATTGTTGGCAATTTTGGGTACCTTGAGTACATTGCCTTTGCCTAAGTTTAGTTGTTGTCATTGATGTCAAGGAGCTCTTGGTAGTTGTCTTTGATATCAAGGAGTTCTTGGAGCAATTTGTTTTATGTCTAAGTATGTGTTTTGATGAAGGTTTCAGCTGGTCAGTAAGTCTCCAAGAAAATCAGAGTAGCCCAGTTGCCAAAAATCCAAAAAAATATAAGTTAGAAAAATTTTGCAAGCTGCTGGAAAAACTGTCGCGATTTTGCGACATGTTTTAAGAGAGAGAAAGTTCTAGCAAAACTGTCATGATTTCACGACATACTGGAAGGCAGAGACGAAGCAGGAAAAACTGTCGCAATTTCGTGACATGGTTGAGGAGAGAGAAAGTTTAGGCAAAATTGTCGTGATTTCACGACAAGTTGAGTTGGCAGTGTTGAGTTGCAGGGAGTGTCGCGATTTCATGACAAGATGAGTTGGCAGTGTTGAGTTGCAGGAAGTGTCATGATTTCGCGACATGTTTCAAAGAAGTTGTACGGATGCAAAAAACATCATGATTTTGTGACAGAAGTGGAGAAGAAGGCTTTGAAGTCTAAAGCGTCACGATTTCGCGACAAAAGTGAGATGACGTCAGCGAAAGACAAAAGTGTCATGATTTCATGATAGAAGAGCGAAGGAAGCATACAATTGCAAAAACGTCATGATTTCGCTACAGCATGCTAAAGAGGGTGTACGACAGGAAAAGGTGTCACGATATCGCGACATGTTGAAGTTTCGCGCCTGGAGCTTCAGGGAGACAGTGAAGCCGACAGAGTTAAATCTGGGCCGACGCAGCGCAGGGTTTATAGCCGACGTATTTGGAGGTTGAACAACCGACTAAGAACAAGATTTCATCTTGAGATTGTGAGTATTAAAGGAGGGCTATTTGAGCAGTTTCGGGCATCGATCGAAGTGTGCATTCGAAGAGTGACGTTCGTAGATTTAGTGGGACAGTAAGGTTCGATCATCGAAGAAGCAGAGAGCAAAGTTCGACTACAGCATTAGAGTGCATTTCATTGAATTGTCTAAGTGTGGAAGACTGTGCTGCTATTTATGTGAAGACTGTGCTGCTGTATGCACGAAGAATGTGCTGCTAAGTTTTTCGTAGAAGAGTTTAATTAGATCGAGTGCTACTGTCTTTGCATAGATTGTGAAAAATATTGTTTCGACCAACTAGGAACTACAACAGAAAAGAAAAGAGGAAGAGGACAGATTTGTGCCAAACCAAAGGACTGTGTTTGGTGCAAAAAAGAGGACCAACTTGCTGTGACAGAGTTGAGGACAGAGATCTCCAGCCAGAGCAGGGAAGACAGGTGTCTTCTGTGGATAGAGTTCCACTTGCTAAGGGCAGAAGAGATAGAGGTCTTCTAGAGGATCATCAGCCAAAGCAGAATTAGGGGAAGGTGTCTCCTTTGAGCTGAGGCTCATAAACATTGTAATCGAGAAGTATTCCCAAAGGACTTTGATAAAATTTAGTAAGAAATTTTATCCGTGGAGTAGCCCACTTTGGGTGAACCACGTAAATTGTTGTGTCTCTTTGTTGTTGATGTGTTGTGCATTGTTTTAATTACTGCTCTTGATAATGCTATCTGTTCTCTGCATAAAGCTGATTTGAAAGTTGATTTAGAGCAAAAGTAAAAAGTGGTCTTATACTGTTCACCCCCCTCTCAATATAAGCTTGTGTTCTTCAATAAATGACCATGCCAATCAAAATAATGAGCAATATAATCACAATGAAAAACCTCCCATGTTTGGAAATAAAACAGTTTATCATACTAGCCATAAAAAAGAAAACCTACGTTAAGAGGACTAAGAAGGGGAAGATGCAAATCCTCAACCCTAATAAGAAAGACCATCCTTTCCCTTTAACATCCCACCTTGCCACATATAATAGGTACTATTTAAGCAACCCCAAATTCAAATTCAATCACCATATGTATTAAAATTTATCCCAAAATACTGTTAATATTACAATGGCACTGAGAGGGGGGGGTGAATCAGTGTAGTTCTTTAAAATTAAATTCACAGCTCTTAAAACTAAAATAATGAAACCTTAAAACCAGATAAAGGAAGTATCACAAGAGAACATCACACAACACAAGATTTAACGAGGTTCACCAATTTGGCTACTCCTCAAGAATGACTGCTTGGACTACCATCCAAATATAGCCTTTGTAAAGCACCAACTTTACAATCAATTTACCAGCACCCACTAGAAGGAGCACCAACCCCTTATTTATCTGCACCAATAGAAAGGAGCACCAACCCCTGATTTACCAACACCTACTAGAAGGAGCACCAACCCTGATGCGCCAAGCTGCAACCTGGACTTCAATTTTGAATCTAGAAGTTTAACAGAAAAATACCTTCACTTTTACAAGACCCTTATTGGTCTATTGCTTACCCAATCTCTCTCACTATTTATGGAACAGACACATATTCTATGATCTATAGCCACACTTCGCCTTCTTTGATTTGCTTCTCTACGCACCCTCTATGCACTGTCTTCGTACACTTTGTGTCCTTACAGCTACACTTTGCGTTCGTCTTCGCCCTTTACACTCTCTATGCCTTCTACTTTCTCTATGCACTCATAGATGCACTTAGGAAAATTCGACACGACTCTTCACTCACTTTGCACACTTCGCCATCATCTCACCACTTATGTGCTTTCTGCGCTCTTACGGACGCATTTCACACTTCGACACACATTCAACAACTTATTCAACTCCACCAAAATTCTCCAAACAACCCTCCTTTTATAACAATATTTTCATGATGAAAACCCTAATCTTAGTCGGCTTTCATAACAAATGTAAACCCTAATCTTAGTCAACTTTCATAACAATTGTAAACCCTAATCTTAGTCGGTTGTCATCGGTTTTAGTCGGCTTCAACTCATGAAGATATTCGGTAATTCCACCGCTCGAAGATTTTGTTTGGTAATAGTCCCTATAGCCACCGCACTGACTTTTGTTCACTCTTCATATTTTAGCTGCATGAATTCACTTTGTATCTACCCCTGTAAATGCTGTAGAGATGTTGGTCCACTGTCATACTTCTCATTTCAGTCGGGTTCTCCTTCTTGACTTGCACATTTATGACCTATTGTGAAATCGTGACATTTCTGCCTCTATAGCTTCTTTTGTTGTTGTTGCCACAAAAATACAACATGTCGCAATATCATGACACTTTTTCTTTCTCTGTCTTTCTCCTTGCTTTGGCCCATGAAAATACATGTCGCGATATCGTGACACTTTTTCTTTCTCTCTCTTTCTCTTTGCATCGGATGCAAAAATGTTACATTTCGTGATATCGCGACACTTTTTCTCCTTATGCTTTCTCTTAGATTTGGCTCCCAAAAATACATGTCACGATATCGTGATACTTTTTCTCCTTGCTCTTTCTCTTAGCTTTGGCCCATGAAAATACAACATGTCATGAAATTACAACACTTTTTCTCCTTGCATTTTCTCTTCTCTTCTGGCCGCGAAAATGCAACATGTCACGATATCGTGACACTTTTTCTCCTTGCATTTTCTCTTCTCTTCTGGCCACAAAAATGCAACATGTCGCGATATTGCGAAACTTTTTCTCCTTGCATTTTATCTTCTCTTTTGGCCACGAAAATGCAACATGTCGTGATATCGCGACACTTTTTCTCCTTGCATTTTCTCTCTCCTATTTTAGTCACGAAAATGCGACATGTCGCGAAATCGCGACACTTTTCCAACTTACTTTCTCTCTCCTATTTTAGTCATGAAAATGCGACATGTCACGAAATCGTGACACTTTTCCAACTTACTTTCTCTCTCCTATTTTAGTCGCAAAAATGCGACATGTCACGAAATCGCGACACTTTTCCAACTTACTTTCTCTCTCCTATTTTAGTCACGAAAATGCGACATGTCGTAAAATCGTGACACTTTTCCAACTTGTTCTCTTTCTTCAAACTTGTCACAAAATCGTGACACTTTTTCTTGCTTTCTATTTCTCTTCCAACATGTCGCGAAATCATGACAGTTTTTCCACTTGCCTTTTTCTCTTCCAACATGTCATGAAATCGCGATAGTTTTTCCACTTGCCTTTTTCTCTTCCAACATGTCACGAAATCGTGACAGTTTTTCCTGCTTTTTCTCTCTCTTCCAACATGTCGCGAAATCATGACAGTTTTTCCACTTGCCTTTTTCTCTTCCAACATGTCACAAAATCACGATAGTTTTTCCTGCTTTTTCTCTCTCTTCCAACATGTCATGAAATCACGACATTTTTTCCACTTGTCTTTTTCTCTTCCAACATGTCGCGAAATCGCAACAGTTTTTCTTGCTTTTTCTCTCTCTTCCAACATGTCGCGAAATCATGATAGTTTTTCCTATTTTTTATCTCTTTTCCAACATGTCATGAAATCGCGACAGTTTTTCTTGCTTTTTCTCTCTCTTTCAACATGTCGCGAAATCATGACAGTTTTGCTTACCTGTTGTATATGTCACGATATCGCGACACTTTTCTTACTTGTCTTTTTCTTTGATCTTTTGCATATGGGCCACTTCGATCTTCTTGGAAAATAATTGTACATACTCTGAATAACCTTTGAACTCCTGTCTTCTGCATCTGAATAGATTTTGAACTTCCTGTCCACTGCATCAATCGATCTATCTAACTATGTTGACAATAATGACAATACTTTTGTTGCATCTTGCTCAACAATCTCCCCCTTTGGAATTGTTGGCAACACACATGCAATTTTCTGTAACTCTTCTCCCACTTTGACAATAATACCAAAGGGCTACTGTAGACTCCCCCTGAGTCCATGCACAACATTCTTAGGCAAAATTTATTATACTTAGCAAAAATCATGAACATGCGCAAAAAGATAATCAAATACTTAAATGCTCCCCCTGAGAATGTGATCCCTGTAGCTAGTCAATTCTTGGGAAGTGTGACCACTCCTAATTTATTACGAAGGTACTCAAAAACTTCCTTGGGCAATGGTTTTGTGAAGATATCTGCTACTTGCTTTGTAGTTGGAACAAAATCCAACTTAACCTCACCTTTCGCAACTTTCTCCTTCAAAAAGTGATACCTGCATACATGTTGTCGCTGCAATATATTCTGCCTCTACTGTCGATAAGGAAACTGACTCTTGTTTCTTACTATGCCATGCGACCAACCTGTCTCCAAGATAGAATGCACCTCCACTGGTACTCTTTCTTTCATCGACACATCCTGCACAATCTACATCTAAATACGCAATAAGGGTGAAGTCCTTACCTTTCGGATACCATAACCCATATTCCATAGTACCCTTGAGGTACCAAAAAATCCTCTTCATTGCTGTCACATGAGTCTCCTTGGGATTAGCCTAAAATCATGCTACCATGCATATTGCCTACAAAATATCTAGTCTAGTAGCTGTCAGGTACAGTAAGCTCCCAATCATAGATCTGTACATGGTTTGATCAACAGGTGGAGATTTGTCATCCTTGCTCAACTTGCAACCTATCGTCATGGGAGTGCTAACTGGCTTACAATCCTCCATTGTGAACTTTTTTAACATCTCTTTCACATATTTAACTTGAGAAATAAATATGCCCTTCTTATTTTGATTAACTTGCAACCCGAAGAAATACGAAAGTTCACCAGTCATTGACATTTCAAATTCTTTCTACATCTTATTTGCTAAATCTTTACACAACTCATCTTTTCTACTGCCAAATATGATATCATCTTTCTTAAACCCTTGTTGAGTGAGATAGTTGTCTAGCCTTGCATACCATGCTCGAGGTGCCTGTTTCAAGCCATATATCTTCAACTTACAAACCAAGTTGGGATCATCACCAAGTTGGAAACCATCTTGCTGCTCAATATAAACCTCTTCTTCAAGCTTCCCATTCAAAAACGCTGATTTCACATCTATCAAAAAAAATTATCAAGTGACTCACACTTGTACCAACTTTTGTCCAACACTGTACCGACACTGCAATTTTATTGCCAACACTGTGCAAGCATCAAACACTGTACCACAACACCAACCAAAACTCTTTTTACATTTTTAACTTGGTCTATGTTTTCTACAATCACCGCTGGTCACACCTTACTTTCAACTATTCGAATCAGGAGATAACATTTTGTCAAACACTTCACGACCAACTATAGTGCACCTTACTCAAACTCATACTTCTGGACCTCGGATAGGTATGATTCACAAAACAAAGTTGCTCATCTTGATGAGCTAAACATGAATCAATAATCAGACTTCAATATTTTTCACCACAACGTCATAATAGATCTAACAATCTTCACATCAATGTGTAGTTCAAATACACACTGCTTTTATCGAAACACATATATGTGGCTAGGGCAACATTCTTTCACTAACCAAATTATCTGAACTGTTATAATCCTTAACTTTGGACAGTGGCAATAAGAACCATCAACAGTACAACAATGACATATAGCAATACTACTAATAATGACAACTCTCAATTTAATCACCACCCTTCATGACACTTCCATAAACAACTACATGAACTGAAAACACATTTCAACAACTATACGACAACTTCCCTGACTACTTGCCTTTCATCCTCATGTAATCAAAAAAATACATAGGAGCATTAAAATGAAACTTCAAGATCGCTCCCCCTGAGGATGTGCTACCTGGAGCTACTTAGTGCAATAGTGGAGTAGTCTCCTTCAGTCCAAGGAGACATGATTTCCTTTATTCTATCTTTCTCCAAACTTTCTTGAACTCGGGCTTGGATTTTTCAACTACATCCCTATTTTGCACCTTTTCGTGAACTCGAACATTTCTCTTGTGTGGTTGTCTCTTGTGTATCCTTGATGAATGATTATTTTCCTTCCTTTTATGTACATGATTTATTCCCTATTTGTGTTGCGTTCTTTGCGTCTGATAAAATATACTATTTTGCCTTAGATTAGATACAAAAGTGCTTGGAAAAAACCTTGCTATGTGCCCATGACCATTACATTGAAAACATTGTACATAGTGTTCACTCATAAACGCAGATGTATTTCTACCAGCATAACTCTTTGATTTATTATTCAATCCACAATAAATTGCCTTGTGACCATATTGGTTGCATCTGAAACAATAGCCATTAAAATTATTATTATGAATAGAGTGAGAGTGATAGAACCTCTTTTGTTGTGGTTTCTTTGCTGTAGATCTCCTTTGATATTTTATTCCTTTTGAAGATTCAGCTTCAAACTTTTCTTGCTTCGATCCTTCAATAGTGAACTTCTTATTCTCTACAGAGTTGAAATATGAATGTTGTTCAGCTTCATATCCAAGACCACGCTTATCCATGAAGCTTCTTTGTTGGCTTATCATTTTATCTAGCAACTCTGTGCTCTTCTCAAATTTGAGATTTGTATTGGCCTCTTCTAGTTGTTTCTTCAATAAAACAATCTATTCCTCTTGTTTGCAGCAACCAATCTCTTTCTCATTGAGAGTTTCTTCAATCCTTTTGAATTCTTCTACTGTACTTTCAAATTGGTTATTATTTCATTTGCATCCTCAAGATTTATTGAGATTTCCTTATTCCTTTTTCTTTCTATCTTCAATTCATCCAGAGCTACAATTAGTTCCTCTTTCAAATTTATTTATCTGTACCAACCAAGCATCCACTAGAAGGAGCACCATCCAAATCCAGACTTTGCAAAGCACCAACCTTACAATCAATTTACCAGCACCCACTAGAAGGAGCACCAACCCCTTATTTATCTGTACCAATAGAAAGGAGCACCAACCCCTGATTTACCAGCACCTACTAGAAGGAGCACCAACCCCTGATTTACTAGCACCTACTAGAAGGAGCACCAAACCCTGATTTACCAGCACCTACTGGAAGGAGCACCAACCCCTGATGCCAAGCTGCAACTTGGACTTCAATTTTGAATCTAGAAGTTTAACAAAAAAATACCTTCACTTTTACAAGACCCTAACTGGTCTATTGCTTACCCAATCTCTCTCACTATTTATGAAATAGAAACATCTTCTATGATCTACAACCGCACTTCACCTTCTTTGAGTCACTTCTCTACGCACTCTCTATGCACTATCTTCGTACACTCTGCATCCTTACAACTGCACTTTGCATTCGTCTTCACCCTTTGCACTCTCTGTGCCTTCTGCTTTCTCTACGCACTCACAAATGCACTTAGGACAATTCGATATGACTCTTTGCTCACTTTGCATATTTTTCCATCATCTCGTCGCTTCTGCGCTTTTTGCACTCTTACAGTCACATTTCACACTTCGAAACGCATTCAAAAACTTATTCAACTCCACCACAATTCTCCAAATAGCCCTCCTTTTATAACAATATTTTCATGATGAAAACTCTAATCTTAGTCGACTTGCATAACAAATGTAAACCCTAATCTTAGTCGGATTTCATAACAACTATAAACCCTAATCTTAGTCAGCTGTCATCGGTCTTAGTCAGCTTCAACTCATGAAGATATTCGGTAATTCCACCGCTCGAAGATTTCATTCAATAACAGTCCCTATAGCCGCACTGACTTTTGTTCACTTTTTATATTTTAGCTGCATGAATTCACTCTATATCTGCCCCTGTAAATGCTGTAGAGATGTCGGTCCACTATCATACTTCTCATTTCAATCGGGTTCTCCTTATTGACTTGCACATTTACGACCTGTCGCGAAATCGTGACATTTCTACCTCTATAGATTCTTTTGTTGCTGTTGTCGTGAAAATACATGTCACGATTTCGTGACACTTTTTCTTTCTCTGTCTTTCTCCTTGCTTTGGCCCATGAAAATACATGTCACGATATCATGACTCTTTTTCTTTCTCTGTCTTTCTCTTTGCATTGGATGCGAAAATGTTACATGTCGTGATATCGCGACACTTTTTCTCCTTACGCTTTCTCTTAGCTTTGGCCCCCGAAAATACAACATGTCACGATATCGCGACACTTTTTCTCCTTGCTCTTTCTCTTAGCTTTGGCCCACGAAAATACATGTCGCGAAATCATGACACTTTTTCTCCTTGCATTTTCTCTTCTCTTCTGGCCGCGAAAATGCAACATGTCGCGATATTGCGACACTTTTTCTCGCATTTTCTCCTCTTTTGGCCGCGAAAATGCAACATGTCGCGATATCGTGACACTTTTTCTCCTTGCATTTTCTCTTCTCT
Source organism: Wollemia nobilis (assembly GCA_028583015.1). Taxonomy (NCBI): domain Eukaryota; kingdom Viridiplantae; phylum Streptophyta; class Pinopsida; order Araucariales; family Araucariaceae; genus Wollemia; species Wollemia nobilis. The sequence continues at coordinate 2,961,771 of JAQPPZ010003615.1, forward strand.
TCTAGCCGCAAAAATGCAACATGTCGCGATATCGCGACACTTTTTCTCCTTGCATTTTCTCTCTCCTATTTTAGTCATGAAAATGCGACATGTCACAAAATCATGACACTTTTCCAACTTACTTTCTCTCTCCTATTTTAGTCGCAAAAATGCGACATGTCATGAAATCATGACACTTTTCCAACTTACTTTCTCTCTCCTATTTTAGTCACGAAAATGTGACATGTCGCAAAATCGTGACACTTTTCCAACTTACTTTCTCTCTCCTATTTTAGTCACAAAAATGCGACATGTCGCGAAATCGTGACACTTTTCCAACTTGTTCTCTTTCTTCAAACTTGTCGCAAAATCATGACACTTTTTCCTGCTTTCTCTTTCTCTTCCAACATGTCGCGAAATCGCGATAGTTTTTCCACTTGCCTTTTTCTCTTCCAACATGTCATGAAATCACGACAGTTTTTCTTGCTTTTTCTCTCTCTTCCAACATGTCACAAAATCATGACAGTTTTTCCTGCTTTTTCTCTCTCTTCCAACATGTCGCGAAATCACGACAATTTTTCCACTTGCATTTTTCTCTTCCAACATGTCGCGAAATCATGACTATTTTTCCTGCTTTTTCTCTCTCTTCCAACATGTCGCGAAATCGCGACAGTTTTTCCACTTGTCTTTTTCTCTTCCAACATGTCGCGAAATCGTGACAGTTTTTCCTGCTTTTTCTCTCTTCCAACATGTCACGAAATCGTAACAGTTTTTTTTGCTTTTTCTCTCTTCCAACATGTCGCGAAATCACGACAGTTTTTCCTACTTTTTCTCTCTTTCAACATGTTGCGAAATCGTGACAGTTTTTCTTGCCTGCTATATATGTCACGATATCGCATCATTTTTCTTACTTGTCTTTTTCTTTGATCTTTTGCATATGGGCCACTTCGGTCTTCTTGGAAAATCACTGTACATACTCTTAATAACCTTTGAACTCCTATCTTTTGCATCTGAATAGCTTTTGAACTTTCTATCCACTGCATCAACTGATCTATCTGACTGTGTTGACAACAATGACAATACTTTTGCTACACCTTGCTCAACAAATACCAATGAATAACTTATAATCTTGACCTCAAAATATTTGGCTAACAACATGCATGAAAAACTAAAATACAAGCTAGTAGCACTGCTTAAAAGGATTAACCAAAAACTCAATAAGCTAAGCAATTTTTTAGTTCTCAACAAATTTTAAGAAACACTCAACGACAATTTTACATTTAAGCAATTCACAAACAATGAAATGGGGATGCATTATAAAGTTACAAAGCCAAAATACCAATGTGCAATAAAAATCAAATCAACAAATAACATTAAAAAAAAGAGTGGTTCAAAAAAATGTAAATATTGACCAATAATTAAGAATCCAACAACATGACAATAAACAAAATAGGAACTAACAAAATATTGCTCAATAAGAACAATATACCCATATGCTCAAAATAATTCTACAAAATGGATGAAATGAATGCATAATAAACAAAAATTGAGAATATTAGATTTTTTTGGAGGATCTTAACAATAAGATGTAATCTATGTAAATCCAACAAGCACAACAAACCAGGTGTTGTAGGTGAGTTGAATAGGAGAGAGCAATCCTCCATGGTAGGCCCCAATTTTGAATCTCTACCCTACCAAAAAGTTGAATTAGGTACCCAAAATCCAATTGATAGTGTAGAACCCCCTAGTCATGGTCTCTCATACCAAGGTAGCCCCTCAAGGAATTTTTTACTTAAAAAAACAAGCACAACAAGCTCAATAACAAGTGCAACAACACATAATTCCACAACTATGTCCATGGGTAGAACTATACCCATTGGGGTAAATCGCAGTAGCTATGCATCCACCATTCATGACAAGGCAATAAGCCTCCACCATAGTCCAAGTGCAAAATCCAAAGTTTAGAATGTGGATCAACAAACCTCTAGAACCTCATATAATACCTTATTTCCAACACATCCCCTATCCAATGATAGAACTAAGACATTCTAGAATTCCTTGGTTTATTCTTCAATGTATACAAATATTGGATATGATCTAGTCTTGTTGCCATCACAAAGGTAACGTGTAAAATCATTCAAAGGACCCATGTTGGAGTGGTTTACAAAATTACATAAAGGTTCTATATGTAGCTTCAAACAATTGGTCAATATGGTTACATCCAAATTCATAGCTAAGACAATGTCCAATAATATTTTCCACCAAATTGTTATGGAAAAACAAGATCCACATGAGCCAATTGACACCTCCATTAGAATATGGAAATACCTTAGTTTTCAATTGAATCACAATATTAATAATACTAGTTTTAAAGAGATATTCATGAAAATGGTCTCACCAAAAATTATAAAGGATGTCAAGACATAATTCATTCTCATAACTTTGAGGAATTCAATGTTTTATGAGAGAAACTTGAAAAATTCTAGAAGATGAATGTTTCCTAAAACCAAATCCTAAGAACAACAATACATGTTTTACTAGTAATGTAATAAATAATGTTTAAATACTAAAAAATACTATCATGAATAATGTAAATAATCAATAACAAATCATTCTATTTGCCTCATGAAGAAATCCCAAGAGGAGAAACAAAATTAAAATAAACCTAAAAATCATACCTTTTATGGTATCATACCTATGACTATGGAACAACTCAAGAAATCCATGACCTAAAAAATAATTTGTATGGAATTATAAAATCCCTAAACATCCTAACTTTTGTAATGACATGTTTTACTTTTGGCCTGGTATTCTTGGATATTCCTTTAATGCATGTCATCACTTCATAAAATTTATGTATGACACCCTCTTTAGATAAAATTAAACTTTAATGCTATCCAAAATGAAGAAAAATTTAGATATAATTTGTTGGGTAAGTGATAATCCTTAATGCTATTAAAAGTGATAATCCTTAATGCCTAGCTATTTAAAATATTGAATCTAGAAAGATCTAATGCTATATCAATTCAAATAAGACCCCTTAAAAATAACTATGTTTAATGCTTTGAATAAAGGTTAATAATATTATTGCACACATGTATACAAACTATCCATTTGATGTCAATGAAGGTCAAATTCATGTTCATAACATGAGTCAAAATCATCCTAATGTTTCCCCCAAATATTCATCCAAACAAGTTAAGCCCAAGTATCACACCTATTCCATGCTAATATATGATGATACCTACATGAGTTTCCTAAGGAACATAAAATAATATCATGATAAAAAGAAAACTAAATATGAGAAATTAGGAATCATAAGACCTAAAGTAACCATAAATTATATTTCTTCCCAAAGATTCCAAGGATAAATCTAATGTGTCTCACAAAAAGTCTAACTCATCTTGTTATAATGATAAAACCCAAGTTTGCTCACTAAGTGTCAAAGTTGAAGATTACCCCATTGATTTTTACTCTTCTATATATTGTCTTATTGACCAATTCTTCACTAGAAAAATCACATGTATTCATTGATGCATCTATACTAGACCAAAATATCCTCCTCTCATGATTCACTTACACATGTTCCACTTGAGGCAGTCTGCTAGTCCTGTATTTTGGATAAGTTCAATAACTAAGATTTATTATGATAAATCATCATACTCCTTTCCCTAAACAATAACCTACATATATTTTTCCTAATTCTAAACCAAGTTCTTAGTCCTATTTCCAACCTAAGGCATGTCTCAAATACAAGAATACTTCTTCAATATATCAAATTGGTCTTATTCAAAAATAAATGATAAGAACTTTTATAACAACAAAGGTAATCCCTCTTCCCAATGACATCTACATTATATTATTAATGAGTCTAAAGAATCATGTGACTACATTACATATCCTATTAATGGATCCATTTGGGATGTTTACCCTTCGAGGTGCATCACTCTTCCATTGTATGCATAAGCCTCATTGAGGATTTTTTCTTACCCTTACTCCCTTAATATAGAAAGTTCTCTTTTCAACACTTTACCTCCATTTTATCACCATACTAGACTTTATTCTAACCAAATATAAGGACTTTACAGAGCACGGATTATTATCAAGTTTCAATTGCTCATTGTTGTATCACACAACACTTTCCCTTCCATACCTAGTTTCTATTATGTACATATTTTAAGCACTATTAGGAAATATTTCCAAGATGTAAGATGAACTTTTGAAGTCTCATTGCCTTTTCAACATAAAAATCATGATCTAAAAATATACTTGTTAAACAAATTAGCATAATGTTGTCAAATTGATTATTACAAAATTCTATAAAAAATCCTACATACCATATTTTATGCCTACCCAAATATTATTTTCACATAGTTGTATTTTTTTTATTGGTTGAGAGAATGGGTTTTGAAAGGATCTCCAAAACATTTAAAAAACACACAACATATGATATTGTCTCCTGGAGTTAGACAAAGAACAACTAAAGCAAGGATACAAACTCCACAATACCAACTTCAAATGAGACCATGTTGAAAAAGGGATTTCCTTCTAACGAAGGAAATCTTGCTCTCAACAAAATTTGAAAAATTAAAACAAGTGAATCATTTTAGAATGGCTAAAATAGATATTCCTACATAAAATTTGAAGAGTGTCCCAACCAGGAAACTACTTAAAAAGAAATTTGAGGTTGACTCAGGAAAGATCCGCCTAAATCGCAACTGAGCTAAAACAACAACCAAAAGAAACAAAAATCTTGCATAAAAGGGGAACAAAGTTTTCCATTTGGGAGAAACAAAATGAATGAGGAAGGCCCACACTAGAGGACATTTTGAAGGATTGGAATCTAAAAAAATAATAGGATGTCTCCACAGGCCACAAGATATCTCTACAAAGCAAAATAGAATGTGCAACTTGGAAACATATAACACAACAATAACCATCATGATATCCCTAAAACTAGAATTAGATCTAACCTAGATATTATCTTTAAGAACCCCTACATAGTAGAAAATGATCATGCACGTGGTCTCCTATCAAAGACCAAAAAAACCTGCATAGAGGGCCCATCAAACAATCAACTACAATAGATCAATAAGAAAACCCAACCCCACCAAATGTCTAACCAGGGAAATCACTAGAAACATTTCACTATAGTTGTGAGAAAGTGCAGGGTCCCTACCAAAGACCAAAAAAATTATAGAGAAAGGGTCCACCAAAAAACCCCTGAAATAGATAAGTAAAGGGTCTTCAAAAAGACCCATAACTAGCCACTGAAAGCCCATCCTAGAAGAAACAACGAAAGAATATTTTCTACAAGCATTAAGAATATGGTCCTTCCCCTAAATATTGTAAATATGTAGAGAAAATATTTCTCAAGCCACTTTACTCAATGGACTAATAAGAGGCCAACCCCCAACTGAAAGCTAGGTTCAGGAGAAGAAAAGAGAGCCACTACTATGAACAATGATGAAGCACAAGGTCCCCCTTCCAAAGACTAGAAAACTTGTAGGGAAGATCTCCACAGAACCATTTCCCAAACTAATAAAATAGGAATCCCACAAACACCAATCCATGCTGAAGAAGGAAATCATGGACCACTCAACCAAGCAACAACACCCATGGAAAAGTAGATTCTGGGAGGCCCCAAGAAGACCCATAGAAGGTCTTGAAAGCACACCAGGATCCAATAGGAATAAACTTGTGATTCCAAATTAAGGTTCATTCTACTTTTGGACACTTCTAATCATCCACCTAAATCTACCCCCCTTGATTAACATTGGGCATGTAATGAAAGTGAATTTCTTGGATTTATTATAACTAGTTATGAAGGTCCTTCATCTCTCAAGATTCATGTATATACATGATTATTCATTACTTATGATCCTTAGCTATTTACATAATTTCCAAAAGTTCATAGTTTTCTTTATGCCTTGCCACAAGTAATAAAAAAATACAAATGCTAAAAATAGGAACAGGAAAAATAATTGCATGAAAAGATAACACAAATAAGCCATAAATAATTCTCTCTCTCTCTCTCTCTCTCTCTCTCTCTCTCTCTCTCTCTCTCTCTCTCTCTCTCTCTCTCTCTCTCTCTCTCTCTCTCTCTCTCTCTCTCTCTCTCTCTCTCTCTCTCTCTCTATTATATATATCAAATAAAATGAATCTATAATCTCCAATTGGTATGCCAAAGGTCTATACATCTAAGTTTATCAATACATCCATGTACATACACATAAATCATATGTACATCCTATGACTACCCTCCTATCGAGGAGGCTGTTGCACACTACCCTCCATACCCTAAGAAGTTATCCTTAATATTTGAATCTTATTCTTCTATTTATCAAACCTAGATTTAAATTTGGATGTTATTCCTTGTGCATGTCCTATATCCTACTTCAATATGGATATATCCCTTTGTCTCCCTCATATGGGACACTAATAACCTTTGTCTCTCATCCATCCATACTAGAATAACCCTCAATAACATAATATTCTCATCAACCCCACCTTGAATTGACCAACATTGAAATATGTTCTCCATACGATAAGCTGAAGTAAACATATCTATGATTCTCCTAACCAATTGGATAAGCTCCATGGATAAAAACTTTACAAACACATTAGGAGAAATTATAATGGATAGTCAAGAAAGTCTATGCATGATTAATCTCCTTTACCTATCTAAGGTACTTGCATTTACATTTTACTTAATTCATTTATCATGAATAAGTCTAACAAAACTATCAAATCTAAAGTTAAAAGTCATGAGTATTTACTCAATTCATTGGGAATGTCATTAATATCCATGGGACAATAAGTCTCCTTCTCAAACTTCCCTCCTTTTCCCTCTAAGACAACTTTTGCTATGATATCCACCAATCCCAAAACACTCACATTAGCCTGAGCTCCTCCATAAGAGAACTCACCCACATCAAAAGTCCCTTGCATGGGGGAATAAATCACCTCTAGTCTTATCCTCCATATGAGGGGCACCTCCTTCTCTATATCTCCCTCCTCTTTATCTAAGGGAATAACCTCTAGTATCATCCTCCATATGAGGGGCACCTCCTTATATATATTTACCTCCTCATTATCTAAGCATCTCATTCTAACTATGGAAATCTCCTAAACAAGGGGTACATCCCATTCCCTCCTATTTTTGTCTCTCATTGGTCTCATTGGTTCTCTCTACCTCTATTGGATATGTCCTAGTCTAAATGAAGAGGTGGAATTGGTCTCTCCAATTCTAACTAATGATATAGTTATGGTATGATATGATCCTCTATAATGTATTCCTAGTGGCTATGGAGTCTCTCTCACTATAAGGCCTCTCTCACCTTAGCACTATTTTCCATATTAGCTATATATAACTACCACACCATATCTACATATATGCCCATCTTATCAAGACTTATGATATAGACCAATTGTATCTTAACATCTACTTTCCATGTCCACCAATGTATAAGTGGATCTCCCTACTTGATGTATTAAGGCAACCCATTTAGCCTACTGTCAGTAAATCTCTCATAGATCCACCTCATGACTAGCACCATTGATCCTATATCCAAATGGTCCATATGTATTATGCTAAATAAATCATAGAGGAGATTTTCTAAAATGATATCATGTAGTAAAACCTCTCACCTTGGTCTATCAACATATAGGTACATTTTCCAATATACAAAGGGAAGTGGTTGGTTATTTTTTTGTAGAATACATTGATCTAAAGCAAACTAGCCTCTACATGTTATATGTTAGGATGTACTAAAGCTCCCATATCAACCACCTTCACCATACCCTTCTTCCACATATCTTGGTTTTTCAAAATGTCATATATGTTCAATTTATTTACGAGGCCATTTCCATTTACCTCCATAATATTCCAATTATGGGTGCCCCTAATAATGCCCACACATACTCCAATATAATGCTAATCTCATGAGTCACCCCTCTAAACACTTTTATAGATATTTTTACCCTCAAATATCAATGACCCAACACCTCAGTCATTACATCACTCTAGAATCATACATATGGCTAGTCATACCCTCTAGGGCCTCTTAATAATAATTTATTAATCTATAAAACACGTATACAAGATAAGAGAGATTGCTATACCTCCACAACTATGTCCCTACCATCCCAAGATCCCCTTATTTACCTTGACCACTTCTTTTGATCATCAATTCACTTATGACACATCTAAAAACCAATATATAAGATAAATTTGCTCATATAAAGTCTAATCAATAATAATTTCATAATAAATCAACCTAATAAAATAATTAGAATGAGGGTACCTCTTTTTAGAATGGCATCACCACATAGATGTGTTGGGTTTCACACAAATTTCTATTAACGAACATAAGCAATCCATTCACTCAAATAATATATAAAAAATATAAAAAATAATGAAAGAGATATATAGATTATGGGTGACCTCATGCACAAAATAACCACTCTATGATCCATATATAAGAATCATATCGCTCCTATACAATGGATAGATTGGTTGGAGGTATTTATACCAATACCTAAAACTCGAATATATAATCAAGTTAACTTAAGACAACATAACAATTGGGTTTTAGGTTAATAAAAAAATATAATATGGGTTTAATCATAACAAGATTAAATATGACCCATAATGATTAAATCAAATGAACAATTAATACATAAATAAAGAATCAAATACATTTACAAAATATTTCCCATAGGCCTATACACGACTATATCATACAATGTCAACCTTGGTCATAAGTTAGATTAAACTATCAAATACCCCCATCGTAATTTTAAGTGAGAGGCCAATGAGAGAGGATATTAATGATAATATCACATCCCACTATAATGAATGCTCTATTGGAACTTTATAATCGAAGAAGACTTGATTAAATCCACCTCATCATCTAGAAGTTTTCTTATGTGAAGATACCCCTACAATCACACAAGAAAATAAAGATGGATCATATTCACCACAACCAATATCATATACTCTCTCATATATATAAATAACACCTCATATATAAATATATACGACAAACACAAACCAAGAATACTCTTTCTTAGAAGTTTCTCTAATCTTCTATAGTTGCATAAGTTAAGACTTGAAAGCATGACTTTCCCTTTTACAACACACTTCACGTATTTGAAAACTTTGACTTGCCCATAGGCCACTTGATTACCATCATTAAAATAGGCTTTGCATGAACCTATTTATGAAAAGGGCCATTACAAATTTCCAATAATACCTATACAATAATTAGAAGAAATAAGAGATCATGAAGGGTTATATCTTCATGTATAAAATGAACCAATAGTCCAAAATTTTGATAGGAAGAGAAGGGATTGTCTAGAACACATTTTGAGTCCTTTTTCTATATGCCTCAAAAATAGCCAATTATTATTTCTAATGCCATAAATCCAACCATCTCTCCCATGAATATGGATCAAATATTTTGATAACATAATATACTATAAATTTATCCCTTTGAATGGGGACAATTGGTCTTGGAGACAATCACACAATGAGATGTCCCTCCACTTGTAGTAAATCAAACAAATACCACCAATGGAAGGATCTCAAAAAATTGTTCGATTTGAAAAATATTGGGCTCAAAACACTTCCATATGTAAAATTTATGGACTCTAGAATTTTTCTCTCTAAAATAGCTCTATAGTAACATTTTTTAAAAATATCATTTTTTTAATTCCTTCTAATTTTTCTACAAGGAAAAATAATAAGAAATGAATTCAATTTGTTGCTCCTTACATCAAAATATCGAATGACCTTATGCCGCACTCATTAAGCTTGACTATTACCATCATTTCTTGGGTCCAAAGGTGTTCCCTCTCTATGAAGAAGAGCTTCATGATCAATATCAGTAAAGGGATATGGTGTACCTTTGTTCCGTTGAGCGAGAGCCCTTAACCATTAAAATAAACATGGTATGCAAAATTTAAATCGAGGAAAATGAATATGTTTTTTTTTCCTTCATCCACCAAGGTACCAAAGCTCTAAGTAGGATGAGAATATCATAATTCTCTCTCCCTTACAACAACACCAAGGTCTCTTTGTGAGAAAATAATGTTTAACTCTTTGTGAAGTCAAGGCACCCTTTTGAAGTTAAAATAACAATACTTATTATACTATAAGTGGTTTGGATGTGGAAAGAATAGGTAAAAATCGTTCTAATAATAATGGAACATAACCTAGAGTAGGCATAAATTCCCCAAAAAATAGAATAATTGTAGAAAGAAAAAGTTGGATCTTCCTTTTGTCTGTTTTTCCAAAGGTGCTTATGAAGCTCTAAGAAGTAAATCATCTTAGAATTTAGAATAAATATCAGAGGCCATGAATAAAATTTTTGCATGACCAAGTTAGGAAGCTCCATACTCACTCTAATACCATATTGAATTTCACACAATTTCTAGTAATGAACATAAGCAATCCATTCACTCAAATTTTATATAGAAAGCATAAAAAATAATGAAAGAGAGATATATATGATGGGTGCCCTTGTGCACTAAATAATCATTATATTATCCACAAATAAGAATCATAACATTGCAATATAACAGATAGATTGCTTGGAGGTAAATTTACCAATTCCTAAAACCCAAATACATAATCAAGTTAGATCTAAATTGATTTAACAAGTGGGATTTAGGTTAATTATAAAATATAATATGGGTTTAAACATAACAAGGTTAACCACAATCCATTGGAATTACATTAAATGAATAATTAAATACACTTATACAATAATTTCCCATTGGCCTACACAAGACTATATCACACAATGTTGGTATAATATACTATGGTATAAAAAATAATAAATGCGAGTAAAACAATTTGGAAATGCAATGTAACCTAGAGAATTTACCACTTAGAGAGGGCAGGTCTCTTGCTATGTAAGCAATAAAGATAGTGATATTCGATTATGTCCAATTGAATAAACTATTCTACCTATAAATAGAGGAATGAATTAATGAACGGATATGACCATTGATGAACTGACATCTACTTTAGGATTGTTACATGTCTCCACTCCTTTGAAAGCTTTGTCCTCAAATCCGAAAAGGACTCGAGAATATTTTTAGGTTCCCAGGTAGCATCTTCTTCTGGGAGGTCCTACCACTTAATTAGAAACTCCTAAATTAGGCATGATCGAATATGTTGTACTCTATATCATAGTATTATTTTGGGTTGGAGAGGTAGATAACCTTCTTTATCCAATAGTGGGAGCTCTGTCTAGGATTGCACATTTTGACCATTAACTTGTTTGAGGTATGGTACATGGAACATTGGATGGATGTAAGATAAATGAGGAAATTATAATTGATATGCAACTTCACCAATGCGACAAACTACATTGTAGGGTCCATAAAATCAAGGTGCCAATTTTTTACTAGACTTGATATTCAAGGATAATTGTTTATAAGGTTGTAAGTGCAAAAATACCATATCTCCAATGTTGAATTGTCAATTTGAATGATGTAGATTGTTTTTTTGCTTCATGTAATTTTGTGCCTGTATCAAATTATCTTTAAGAAGCTTAAGCATCATCTAATTTATTGTAACAAATCATCTACCTGGGCTACCTTGGAAGTGCCTGGAACATAGTCTATGATTGCTAGTGGTTTCTGACCATACAAGGCTTCAAATGGTAACATCTTAAGGGAAAAATGGTAAGAAGTATTATACCACCATTCGGCTAAGGAAAGCCATTGAATCTAGTGATGTTGCTTGTCTTGAGAAAAACAACAAAGGTAAGTACCTAAACACTTGTTGACAATCTTTGTTTGACCATCTGACTGGGAATGGTATGTTGAAGATATATTTAACTTGGTACCACTAAGGTGAAAGAGTTCCTTCCAAAATTTTCTAGTAAATATAGGATCACGATTACTCACAATGGTTTTGGGCATACCATGTAGTTTGAAAATGGAATCCAGAAATACCTTAGCCACCTTACTTGCCAAATAGGGATGTTATAGGGCACAAAAATAAGCATATTTGAAAAGGTGATAGACTACCATCAAAATCATTGTTTTACCATCAGATTTGGGTAGACTCTTAATGAAATCCATGGAAATGTGCTCCCACTGGAAATTAGGGATCAGTAATATTTTTAATAAACCAGGAGATTTAACTATTTTCCCTTTGTTACATTGACATACTTCACACTTAGCCACAAAGGTTTTGACATCTAATTTTAAACCTTTCCAGGAAAATGATTGCTTTACCCTTTGGTATATTTTCAAGAATCATGAATGTCCTGCAGGAGGTGATGCATGCAATTCTTGGAGAATCATAGATTTAATAGTAGATGAGTGAGGAAGGTAGATGCGATCTTTTTTGTGAAGCACTCCATCTGAATATGAGAAATAAGAATGTAGAGGTGAACCCTTTTCTATATCTTGAATGATTTGAGCTATTTCTAAATCATCCAACCATTCTTTTTGAAGTTGGGAAAGCCATTGAGGATAAGGACTTGAGATGGAATTGATGGTTATCTCATATTCGTATTTACAATACAAAGCATCTACTACCACATTTTCTTTATCATTATTGTATTCAATGACAAAATCATAACCCAAGAGTTTGGTAATCCATTTATTTTATTCATGACATGAAATATGTTCTAAGAAATGCTTAAGGCTGCTATGATCAGTTTTAATTATGAAACGACTATTTAATAAATAATGTCTCCATTTCTCTATAGCATGTAGAATAGCTAGCATTTATTTTTCATAAGTGGATCAGCCCAAATTATTTCCTAAAATTTGCTTACTCTCAAAATCCAATGGATGTCCTTCTTGCATTAAAACTACTCCAATACCCATGCTAGAAGCATCACACTTAATGACGAAGGTTTTTTTCTAAAATCAGGAGTGTCCAGAATAGGAGTGGAACACATAGCCTCCTTGAGGGTGTTGAAAGCTTGATAAGTAGATTCATTCTAAATTTGTCGTAGTTTTCTTTGATGATATCTTAATTTACAGAAAATATTGGAAGGATCACCTAGATCATATTGACAAAATCCTTTATCTATTACAAAAGGAGAAACTATTTGTTAAACGATCCAAATGTGCATTTGGAGTCCAAGAGGTGGAATATTTGGGTCATATAGTATCTCATGAAGGAGTTAAAGTAGATCCTAATAAAATCAAGGCTATTCAATATTGGCCTTTACCAAAATCACTCAAAAAGCTTCATGGTTTTTTAGGACTCACAAGCTATTATCAAAAATTTATCCGCAACTATGGTAATATTGTGGTACCACTCATAGATCTTACCAAAAATAAGGCTATGCGATATGAAGAAAGAATGAATCAGCTTCATTATTATTTTAGATGCCTAATAATTAGCTTCATTTTGTCTTGAATAATCCTTGCATAGCTTTCCAAAACGAAGGCTCTGATACCACTTATAAGAGTACTCTGGTATAAAAAATAATCAATGCGAGTAAAACAATTCAGAAATGCAATGTAACCTAGATAATTCACCACTTAGAGAGGGTAGGTATGTTTCTATGTAAGCAATAGAGATAGTGATATTCGATGATTTCCAATTAAATAAACTATTCTACCTATAAATAGAGGAACAAATTAATGAACGGACATGGCCATTGATGGATTGACATCTACTTTAGGATTGTTATAGTTGGCCTTGGTCATAGGTCAAATTAAAATTTTAACAATATGATGGCAATGTGTAGATGAGGGCATCACCTAAATTTAAAAAATGTCGACCTAGGGTGTTATCAATTGATAAATAATGAGAGTGTTGGTGGTCTCATTGAATATAATAGAAAACCTAAAATTCTATCTCACAAGCATAAAACTACACACATAATATTAAGTTCTTAATCTACTAAAATAGATGGCCTCATTCAAGAAATAATGACTCAACTTAAGTTAAAAAATAAATATTCATTCACAAGACCTAGGTTTAGGAATAACCTAGGGCATCATCCAAGCAACATAACACTATTATCAATTTCAAATTTTACTTTGTAGGAAAGCATGCAATTGAATTTTATACCTATCTACCAGATCAAATTTTAAAATTGATCAATATAAGGCATACTTCTCAAACATATCCTCCTCTAGTTAGCAGGGCAAACCATACAGTACTACTATCCTTGAATCTCCCCATCCATGTTAGAGGGACCAACACGCTCAAATATATCTAGCTATTTGATTAGAATTAGTTGTTTCTCACGTCACTTTTACTCATTATCAAAGTACTTAGAAAATTTTAAATTTTTAAATAAGGGATGTGACTCTACTCACTCAATATTTTATATCTGAAGAACACAAGCTTATACTAAGAGGGGGGTTGAACAGTATAAGATAAAAAAATTACTTTTCAATCCAAATGATAATAGCAATAATATCAATGCAGTAATGAAACAATGCACAAATCATCACACATATGAGAGACACAAATTTAACGTGGTTCACCCAATATGGGCTACATCCATAGAGAAATATTGCTTATAAATTTCTCAACAAATTTCATGGGCACCAATCCACAGGAGACACCAATCCCCTATTACAATATTTGTGGACACCAATCCACAGGAGACATAGATCCCCTCTCAATTTTATGGACATAAATCCACATGAGACACCAATCCCCTCTCAAGTTCGTGGACACCAATCCACATGAGACTTCAATCCCCTCTCAAGTTCGTAGAAACCAATCCATAGGAGACACAAATCTCCTCTCAAGTTTGTGGAAACCAATCCATAGGAGACACAAATCCACTCTGCTCTGGTTCATGGACATCAATCCAGAGGAGACACCAATCCTCTCTTTCAAGTCTGGTCAACACTTTGCTTAGTTCTGTCCTAAAATCTTGCTCACAAACCTACTCATAAACACTGGTGTAAACTCAGCTACAAGAGACCAACAAAATGGACTCCAATAACATAACACAAATGCAATAATGGAAGAAAATTGCAAATTGATATTCTTCTCATTCCTGAATTCACAACCCTTCTACAAAATATTACAATCCATCATATAGCAACCGAAAACCAAAGAAACCCTAAAAACATCTTTTTTTCTAAAACTGCTAAAAATAGATCTTCTTTCTAAAAACTTCTAAAAATAGAAATGAGTCGGATTGTGCCCAAATTCAGTGCACACATCCCTCTTACAATAAAAAACCTTACTTTAAAATATTAGGTCTCAAATTAAGGTATAACAAAATATAATAAACTTCTAAAAGCCAAAAAATCCAAAAAACCCGAGAACCTATTCTAAAAGCTAATTTTGGGACACTAGATGGAGGAGTTAGATCCCAAAAATAATTTTTTTGGAGAGTCAGGCCAATCAAAGATTTTCTTGATGCAGAACACACACACAAAACCACCTGTTAAATTTCAAGGCCAACGGGCGTACGGTTCACAAGTTATGGCTCCGACAAGGTGCATCAAACATTGCTTCAAATTTGCTCTAAAACCTGCTCAAATATGCTCCATAATTTTCTCACAAATTTTACTCAAATCTGCTCCAAAACCTGCTCAAATTTACTCCAAAACTTGCTCATAAAACCTACTCAAATCTGCTCCAAAACCTGCTCAAATATGCTCCATAACCTACTCACCAAACTTGCTCAAATCTGCTCCATAACTTGTATACAAAAAATCCTCATCTATTCCCAAATATTGCATAATGATGTCATCAAGTTCTTCACCTATTATTAAATGTGCTTTCCTCAACTAAATCAATTCAGACATATTCTACCCAGAATTTTTTTATCTTCATGAATATATAGAGAATGATATGCACCAATCAAATACCCAATATGTTCTTCACATTCATTAAGTTTGTCGCTTCCACATGTCTCACATTTATTACATTAAAAGGTAGCTCTAGTCTAGCACTTGATAACTGACCTTGTAATTGTTAATTTGCACCTTTCCTTCCCTTTTGTAGATAGCTGAAAATGTCCTTTTCAATTGAATTATTTCACACTATCCTTGCACTATGTGATACTTTTAACTTGCTTTAAAACAACCCTTCTATTTGTGTGAGACTATACTATTTTTATTATTTCCACATTCACTTCAAAACCACAATGCACATCCAATAATTCCTTATACCTCCCACTATATTACAACAAAAATATTTTCCTCGAACAAAGCAATCACCATACCTCTAAATCTGCCTCGATGATGATGATCTTCTTTTGTATGAGCTTTCCAAACCTGTCTTGAAAAAATAATTTTTCTTTTGTTTGTCCCTTCAAAATATGGTTAGAAATTATCTTTTTATTTCTTGATTAAATATTAAATCAATCACTTTAAAATCCCTTATCAAAAACATACAAAATAAAGCTTAAAAATTAACTCCTTGTATCTCCTTTTATTAATTTTTAAAAATGAAACCTTATACCAACATCACAATCCTTATATCTCCCCTTTATTTAATATGCAAAAATATAATTCTACATTAGCACCATGACCCTTATTTCTCCCTTAATTAAATTTGATAAAGAAAAACTTTAAATACCTTGCACAACCGCGACGTGATTCGATCCCCTATCCTCTTGAAGCGTAGTGCTCTCACAAGTGCTCATGACCATCTATGATACCATAGAACATGAAACCTAAAAGGGTGCCTGAATATTTATTCTTTTCTTTACGCTCCCTCAAATATTAAAACCACAACAAAATGGCATCGAAGGGATTCGATCCCTTAACATCCTATACAACAGTGCTTCCACACAAGCTAGGCGACCGTCTGGGCTACCTCGATAGATGGAACTAAAGGTGCACAAAATGATATATATATCCTTCTTAATTCTACCTTCACTCTTTAGTAAAATGACATCGACTATATTTGACCTCTTAACCTCCTACACAGCAGCACTCCACGCAAGCAAGGCATTTTTCTGGGCTATCCTAGTGGATGAAATCAAAGGGGTAAATATGATATTTTTCCTTGTCCTTTGCTACCTATTTTTTCACTTCTCTTCTCCTCTCTTTGCCACTCACACTCACCACAAATATCAATTGATTTCATACACATTGCAAAGGTGATATGATGCCCTATATTAATATGTTTCCCATTATCTTCGATAAGGAGGTTGACTCTTATTTTTACCTTTGGATTTCTATCTTCTCTAAAGATGTCGACACTTTAATTTTTTCAATCACTTTAGGTTATAATTGTAGACACCCAAAAGTCGCACACCGCTATACCTACGTACTTTTATATCCTTTTGGACACTTGTAGGTTTACATAGGCCATCTTGGATACCCCTAGGCTATCGTAGACCAGCGTAGACTATTGTAGAGCATCCTAGACATGCGTAGATTGCTATAGTCATGCATAGTCATACGTAGACGACTATAGTCATGCGTAGTTCATCATATATTTTCATAGCATCGTGTAGACTCTCGTATACTACCTCATCGGCTTTCAGGTCCTAAACCCTCGTAGCATTCCAAATTACATCTGACACATCAAAATATCATTCGACGATGTATTCACATGCAATTAAGGCCCCCACGGGGTATTAGTTGGACAAATTAATTAATAAGTCAATTATCAAATTCTAATTTGATATTGACTTCACTTAAGTCACTTTTAGGGTAAATTTGATTAAAAGAATCCATAATATTGATTAGCCTTAATCAAATCCTCCCACATGTGTGATATTGAGGTTTTGTTGAGATATTTCTTTAATCATGTTTAAATTGGCTTAAACACCTCCTAATCAGGATTTGCCCTAATCCATCCTCACACATGTGTGAGGATGAGATATTTCTCATAAGGAATGTGATGTTTCCACATAGCATTTCTTAACCTAACCCTAGTCATAATCAAACCTAGGTTTAGTCTATCTAACCCCCCCTACACCTTGCATTTACCTATAAATAATGGGTCCCAAACCCCTAATTAGGTTTGATTCCCAAATTCAACAAATTATAATTACTCTACAAAAATGGAAAACCAATAGTAAATAGTCTATTTTTGATGCACACACACGGATTCTGACAGCATACAGAGGCACCCCAGCTACCTTAGGACCGATCTATCAAAGATATTTTACCATAGGAGCATCACAGCTTAGTTCGTAGCCTACCCTATGAATCCGGCCCCAATTAGCGACCCAGGTCGTGAAGTGCATCTACAAGCCCCAAATCATTCCATATTTGGGTGGTAAGCTCTATTTTGCCATATTATTACCTTTTGCACATTTCATTTTAGTTTATATTATAGTTTTACAGTAATTTTCATCTTCTTAAATATGCGGCCTGACTAAAGCAAGCCTCCCCAATGTAATGACCCCTTCTAAAAAGTTTCTTTCAGGTTATTCAGCAGATTTGAAGGAGATAAGCACCAACAAACAACAACCCAGTGGTGGCCCACATACAAAGAAGCCCACCTACACTGAGGGACATCAAAAGTAGGCATTAGGCCTATATTGCTTATTTGTGAAAAGAAAAGGGGAAAATATCCCTATTTGTAACCTGTATAAAATTGATAATGAATAAAGCATATGTTTCTGAATGACTTGTGGTATTACTTGTTGTTAGATCAAATGTCAACTTCTGGTCATTTTATTCTGGCACGCCCGGTGGGACCCCACAACGGATAGTGCTAGATTTATTTTTCTTATAAATCTAACATTATCCTCTATTTTTTTGTCTTGAAGGTACCAAAATTGTGTTTCACTAAAGCCTCCAAAGCCCTAGGAATCGTACTAGGCCATCAGATCTCTGATTTGAAGCCTTGAAACTTGATTCATGACCCACCCTGTGATTTAGGTCAAATTTGTGACCCAAGTCACAATTTGAGCACAAACACCTTAAAAACCCTCAAATCAGCTAGGGTGATCTTTTCAGGGGCCAAGAAAACCCCCCTTAGCATCATAATGCAAGTATTTTCATTTTTGCTATCTCTGTTGCAATTTTTGGAAGTAGAAATACATTTACTAGTTGAATGACCATTGCTAGGCCTAGTTTTGGGTTCATTACAAAGTGGTTAAATCATTAGGGTTTATGAAATTTTTAGGACCTGCAACTTTCTAACAAGTGTATAAAATTTATTTCTCAAATAAATTTTCATTTGTATTTTGTTTTTACATATGGCATAAGCATAAGTTGTTCTTCCTTCGTCCACAACTTCCATTGCTAAAAGGAACTTTACATTCTAAAGTGAAATCAAGGTTTCTAATCCCCTCTTACATTTTTGAAAGAATCTTATATTATAAAAATTCAAGTTAGGGTTTCATAATCCCCTTTACTCCACACACATTTGGATTGCATGTTTCTATGTTTTGCAAAGTAGATTAGTTTGCTTCACAAAGGCATTTAGGCTAGCTCATTTATTTACAAATATTGTAAGCTATCTAATCATTTGCTTTCGAAAAGGCATTAGGATTAGTTTTCTTTTGAAAAGGCAAGTAGCTATTTTCTTATCTTGCATACACCGTTATCAAAACATAAACCCACACACACTTACATTGTATTTAAACAAGTGGTGAGATTGGACTTCATCCCCAATCCATCGCTTGATACTGGTGTGGATCGAGTTTCAATCTTCATAAGCTCACCCCCTAGACACCTAGCAGGCCCATAGGAGTAATTTTTTGGATTTCATCACCGAAAAATCCCTCACTTTTGTGATTGGGCCTTAGATTTCATCACCAGTGGTTACCTGTGGAGTGGGATAGGATTAGCGCCTTCATCCACAAGGCTTGTATAATTTATGAAATTGGTAACTATCATTCTTGATTAAGCCTGCCCGAGGGTGAAGTGAAAGCATGAGTATGCCAGTAGCAGGTCTCATATAGTTCCACCTCTTCTTGTTAGAGGATATTAGCGGACTCGCTTCAGCATAGTGAGTTTCACCCCTTTAGGATACCATTTTACTGCACCTTCCATATAGGTCACCATTCACACGTTGCGGTACCATTCTATCCTATGCATATTTGGGTGTTGTAGGAGGTTTTTTATTAATGACATTCCTGATTTGCTAGAGTATTCACTCCATTACCCATGATTCTACATAGGGAATATCAACATCATAACACATAAAACGAACATAACACTTTTATTTTATTAGCATTTAGAATTGATTTCGATCTACCATTATTTTCATGATCACAGATCGGTCTCAACACATCGCACTATATATTGTTTTGATACACACAACATGTCTCTTACTTCACACTCACAGTAGACATAGTTGAGTCTACATCACACAAGGTTTATTCTTAAAAACCCCTTTTACACATGCCACTATGCCTGTGGTCACCCGTAGTAGAGTGCATGAGCAATCATGCTCTATGGAGGAATGGCCTCCCCCTTCCTCTAGTTAGTCCACTCTTGCTCCTTTGATCATGAAGGAGAGGATTATAGACACATCTAATTTATGCATAGAATTCGATGCACAAGTCACACACATGACACCTCATGATAAGGCATCAACTTTGAGTGAAATTCTCTCTACTTCACTCATAGAGGATTACCCGCTCTTTTCAGCCCCATCCTCACATAATCCCCTGACCATGTTCTATGACCATGTGATTTACACAACACTAGGACAATCTCCTCCAGCCTTCACCATAGATGAGGAGGTCATGCCTACGTCACCCACATTTGCACATCCCTTCTTCCAAAATCTATCTCAAACCCTATTTGATAATGATTCCTCCCTTCTAAACTGTACCCATCCTGAGGTTGCAACATTCGCCCCTACCATAGGAATGGTGTCTGACCTATCTTCATCCACTGTAGGAATCCAGAATTTGTTCTTCCAAACTGCATAACAGATCCCTACCCAACAAGAACCTCAAGCATTTCCTCAAACCTCACACTTGTACTCTTCACAAGAGTACCAACCATCCTCTTCCCAAGAGCCATTCTTCACCATATCTGAGGGTACCTCTCAACAGCCTCTTTAGGAGAAAGAGGCACAAACCCAAGCGAGAGTGTACACTTACACTTTCCCCTCAACCCAAGATCCTACCTTGGTATCTTATCCCACCTTTTCAATAGCTTTCTCGCCTATCTTATAGGTATCTGGAGTGCATGACGTCCAACCCTTAGATCCACCTTTGCCTACGATGACATTTAGGATACCACCACCTATTCCTTTTTAGGTTTCCACTACCCATATCCATCCTACTTATGGAACGATACCAACAACTTATGCACCTACTCAACCAAATTCTTCCACACAGTTAAGCTTCCCTGCGTCCTACCCTCCAGGGCAGAGATAGATATCGTATTTTGATACCTTGTCTCGACCACCTCTAATACCAGTAGCATCAACACCTACACCACCATCAGCTACACCTAGCTTCTTTATGCCTCCTCCAGTTTGGTCATCGTCATCCATGGTCCAACCAGTATAGTAGGCTCCAAACCAACAAGTACCCATGCCACAATTGCATGTTGCCCAGTCACAGTACTATTATCCTCAACAGAAATCTACCCCACAACCTAGTGTACCTATAGACACAACAACACATGTCGTCCAGTACCCATCTTATTATGATCAGGCACAATAGTATTCTCCATAGTATTGTGAAGAACAAAAATACCAATATCCACCACATACACAAGGTCAACCTATCATAGCCCAACCTTGAACTGCTATAACACCCAAACTTCAACTCTTGCGAGATGAAGTCAAAATGTTGAACCTACGCACCTCTAGCTACGGGCCACAAAATCCTTGCTATGATGACCTATGTAATGAGCTAGTACATCCATTAGTACCTATCCCTCCTTATTCCTATCACTTTGAAATACTAAAATTCCTTCATAGTAGTAAGGAAGATCCCAGAGAACATGTGAGCAACTACTGCTCGTCATGTTACCAGCTTCATAGTAGTAACCCTCTTATGTTGTGTACCTTCTCCATGTCCCTCACTAGGCCAGCATTGGATTGGTACAATATGTTATTGTGCCATAGCCTGTACACCTTTGAATAGCTGGCGAATTCCTTCATAGAGCACTTTTCCATCAACATCAAGAAAAATACCATATTTTTTTATGTCCACACCTTACAACAGGCAGACGATGAACCCATTATTGAGTTTGTTGCTATATGGAGAGCGATTATTCATGATCTCACCCATAGCCTCCCCACATCAAAACTTGTGACACTCTTTTCCAAGAGCCACCACAAACACATTTCCACATCCCCCTAGCTTCACCAAAGTCATACTTTTGAAGATATATCACAAGAAAAAGTTATTGAAGATATTAAGGTGTAATCTAGGAAGATTAAGTTGAGAGCTAAAACCAACTATAACTCTAACTTTCACTTCAACAGACCCACACTGAATCAACCTTACCCACAACCACAAAAAACCAACCAAGTTGCAACTGCTACCCTAGCACTAGTACCAACTCCTCCACCCTACACACCACAACTGTAAGCACTTCAAGCTAATGTGACTGCCCTACCTCGACCATAGCAAAACCGTAGCATGCACCCATAGGGCCCATCATGCAAATTTACACCTTTATCCAAACCATTACTAGCTCTATTCCATATATTATACGAGGGCAACCACCTTATTCTACTCAATATCCGCCCATTGGATCCAAATGTACCTAAATCTTATGACTATAATGAGCAATTATTTTATCTCTTTCATAGGCAGTGTTGCCATAATATCGATTCATGTCGCTCCTTTTGGGGGCAAGTTCAAGACCTAATCGATAGGGGCACTATTCAAGTAGCAAACCCTTTCACCCCATAGAACCAAAACCTAGGAATTTTCAAAAACCCTCTACTAGATCACAGAGGACCCAATCCCCCTATACCTCCAAAAAATCCTCTAGTGCCCCCTCACCAATTCAACAATGTCCAGTGTGATCCTCCATCATGTGTAGTAGTAGGCATGATCAACCTTACTACGAGAAATCGATGGTACCCATCGCACTAGATAACACCTATTATTTCTCCCCCTATCCATTTTATGTCCCCACAAACTCCCCAAAGGCCTAACACCATACCATCACCACCCCAAAATGTAATTACCATCTATGGTAGTCTAACCCATCAGCTACACAATGCCCCCGTGTGGCTATCCATATTTGACCTCCTACAAAAATCTCAGCCCCATCATGAGGAGTTGAATGACATCCTATGTTCCATTGACTTAGAGACACATGACACAAATGCTTTTGTCAATTTCATAAGGAATATCCCATGATACCTTCAACCTTCAATTATCTTTCACGACCATGAGATAACATAACTCGTTAGTGAAGGAGTCGATCCTCCCATCCACATACAAGCTAATATCAATGATATTACCTAAAAGCAGGTACTTGTTGACATAGGCTCATCCATCAGTATCATATCCATAGCAGCCCTACATCACCTACACCTCCCTCCAACGCATTTCACCACACCTTCCCTAGACCTACGTGCTTTTGATGGTTCCATGATACCTACCGTAGGATCCATAGTTCTTCCCATTCACGTAGGCATCCATACGATCCCCATCCTCTTCCACATAATTCAAGGAGAAATGCAATATAATATTCTCCTTGGTTGTCCTTGGATCAGAGACATGTAGTGTGTCCCATCCACATTGCATCATTGCCTCAAGTATGTCCACAACGGACTTGTTCATTGTGTCCTAGCCGATGGAAACCCCTTTAAGTTTTGTAATGTCGTAGACCTTCCCCCTACACCTTCATTCTCATCTTCCCAATTGTTCCCTGTATCCTCTCACTAGTTAGTAGGAGAATCGATATCCTCTCCAATTTCCACCCAACACCCCAGTATTCATCAACAACACAAACCTCGATATCTACACCATTAGCATCATCTACTGGGGATATAAAATTGATACCATGCCTTCCTTATCGCCATTCTCATGGCCTCCACAACCCTCTCAACCTCTACCATTCCAATTTCCACCTGCGGTGTCGCAACCACCATTGCCACCCATCATACAATCGACTACATTACCACCTTCATCCTTGCATATGTAAGTCCCTATCCTTCCTACACCGCAGACATCGCCTCTTCCCTTCTGACCAAAATCTAAGACATTCACGTCTCCATGCATCCCTGCACCTACACTGATGCCATCCCTTACGTAGAACAAACAAATTGTTCAAGCCATAACAACCAAACATCATGAACCCAAACAACCAACACCCAAATCAGATGAACCTTCACACCTTTCAACTACCACCATCAAGGAATCCTAACTTTCTTCTTCTTTGTCTGACTCGGATACGCCACCCCAGTCGCCAGAGCATGCCACACCACGCATATCCATCTTCATGACAAAAAATGGTGTAGGAGACTATAACATACGTGACACATGTGTATGTGACACCCCTATCCAATATACTTGAGATTTTGATCATCCCTTAGCCTCGGTATTAACTATTGGAACCGTCATATAGTTAGGGAGTCTCGAAAACCACACCAACTTTGTGTATGCGGGAGTAGACTCTTCAATCCCCTCACCAACTTCTTCACCACCACAATCTAGCTCTGGTGATGTAATTACACACCTAGCCAACCCTCAATTTTCCTTGCACTACCTATAGTGCTTTCACTGGTATGGTTTTGGGTTAGGTCGTTATGAGCAAGGGTTGCATACACCCATTAACCCTCATGTCCGCTCACCTACTGACAAAATTGATCTAGGTTATTGCTCAAATGCCATCTAAACATTAGAATATGAGATCCAAGATCTATCCTTACATCCTCCTCCATACCCAACACAAACCTTGGAAGAGTACATTGACATGGACATGCTAGAAGACACACCTTCACCCACATCAACCATCACTGTCCCCTATGATTTCTTCCAAGAATCTCCTACACCCGATACCTCCTTGTTCTGTGATGTTCAGATATTGACAGAACACTTTGCTACCTTATCCTTGGCTACACCACCAACAGAATTAGACACACTCCCATGTGATCCACCACTTATAGAGTCAAACCTGATGCTACCTGACCCACCATCGATATTCCTACCTGTATTCCCGCCTATACATAGACAGTTATAGAGAGTAGTCTCTCGTCCACATTCACTACCAGTCATCCTACGATCTCCCTTGAGCCTCTTAGGATGTGTACAACCTATCCAACCTCCATCACCGGATTCTACCCCACCTACTTCACCTACAACATCAATTAACATGGTTGAGGTAGATTTACATTCTCCCCTCTGTTACAGCCACCAGCAGATTCAATAAGATACCCCAAATCCAAACTTTATTGATCTCGTACACATCTCACACATACTAGCACCTGGAGACTTTCTTCTCTCTCCTCATGTCTTACGGGCAACAAATGCCTCCTCATCCATATCACCCCAAATCCCTCAAGTCCATCACACGATAATTTACATAGATGATGAATTCGAGTTCAGTGAGGCCATCGATGACTTCAATCTCATTCTTGTCCCTGAACAGTTTCATGATGGATCTCATATGCTCATCAAGAACACGATCGACGTAGAAATCGGTGATGATCTAGAAAATCTACACATCCTCAAATTAGCCGCTAGCCTCTCACCCGAGGAGCGCATCACCTTCACGAACTTCCTATGCAAGTATATAAAAGTGTTCGCATGGTCTTACAAAGACATATCAAGACTTGAATCTGTCGTAGTAGTGCATAATCTTATACTAGATCCCAATGCCAAACTGATAAGACAGAAGTTGCAATGCATGCATCCAACTATCACATTGATAGTAAAATCTAAGCTCCAAAAACTCTTAGATGTTGATTTCATAATATCCATCGACTATGTCGAGTGGGTATCCAACATGGTCCTTGTTCCCAAACCATCTAGTGACGTTTGCATTTGCACAGACTTTCACGACCTAAACAAAGCTTGTCTCAAAGACAAATTTCCTTTACCCAACATTGATTCCCTCGTTAACTCCATCATAGGTCATGAAATTATTTCCCTCATGGATGGATTTTTAGGATACAATCAAATTTGGATCAACCTAGCTGATCAACACAAAACTTCCTTCACAACACCCTAGGGGACCTTTTGCTAAAAGGTCATGCCCTTTGGCCTTAAAAACATTGGGGTAACCTATCAACGAGCCATGACCTACATATTCCATGACCTAATGCACAAAAATGTGGAAGACTATGTAGATGACCTCATAGCCAAATCAAAGAAACGTGTTGACCATATCAAAGATCTTCATCAAATTTTTGATCGACTACTAGAACACAACGTGCACCTCAATCCAAAAAGTGTGTGTTCGGTGTTACATTAGGAAAAATACTAGGATTAATTGTCTCCCAAAGAGGCATTGAAGTAGATCCTAGTAAATTGAAAGCCATCATTGAGATACCTCCTCCTACCATCCTAAAGAAATTGTGCAGCTTCCAGGGTAATATTACCTCTATTCGCATATTTATAGCACAATTATTAGATAAATGCCAACCATTCAATCATCTCCTACAAAAGGAGTACACTTTAAATGGGATGAAAATTGTCAAGCTGCATTCGACGCTATCAAAACTTACCTTACATCACTGACAGTCATGTCACCATGCACCCACAATTACCACTGACTCTATACATCTCAGCCACAGAGCTTGTGTTAGGTACACTTCTAGATCAAAATAATGCTCTCAACAAAGAGCAGGCTATCTACTACATCAACTACACACTAGTTAGTTATGAAATGAGATACAAATATATAGAGAAGTTATGCCTAGTAGTAGTATTCGCCACCCAGAAGCTAAGACATTATATGTTAAACCACACAACTTTTTCATCACCCGAGACAATCCCCTTCGGTACATGATGAACAAAATTTATCACAACTCATGCACAACCAAATGGATCATGTTCCTAACCAAGTTTGACCTAGAATTCGTATCTCAAAATTCTATCAAAGGGTAAGTCATTGTTGACCAACTGGCTGAAGCCCCTATAACTGACAATCAACCCTTAATCATTCAACTTCCTGATGATTCTATATTTCACATAATCGAAGATGAGGAATATGTCGAACCAAAATTCATGGCTGACCTCACCATGTTCTTTGATGGGTCTAGGTGTCTCCACGCTGGGGATGTAGGCATTGTTTTCTTTACACCTGAAGGAGAACCACTCCCATTTTCATTCAAAATTGATTTTCCTTGTACCAATAACAATGCAGAGTACAAAGCCCTAATCCTAGGATTGAAACAAGCACACTCTATGCACATCAAATGCCTCCACATCATAGGCGATTCACTTTTGATAGTCAATCAAGTGCAGGAACTTTGGCTATGCAATTGCCCAGTTCTCCAACAATACAAGAAGATCACCCAACAAATTTTATCCCAATTTAAATGGTATTACCTTGAATCCATGCTACACTCATCAAATCATTTTGTAGACACCATGGCCTCCTTAGGATCCCTTATCCTACAAAACCCAATATCCAACACAACATATGTATCCATGCATATAGTTACACAATCTACTATATCACCCACACCTCCCACATACAATGGTGGTGTATATGTGGTAAACACTGAAGCTCACAACCCATGATTCTCATAGATCAAGGAATACATCAAACTAGGTTTCCTACCATGTGATTTGCCCCACGTCCAATGTCGAACCTTTAAACAAAGAGTAATCTGCTACACCTTGCTAGGGGACATCCTTTACCACCGTAGCTATGACGGTATACTCTTGCATTGCCTAGAACCGCAAGAATCGTAGCGGGCTGTACAAGAAACCCATGACGACACTTGTGGTGGCCATTTCAGTGGCATGGTTATTACCAAACACATTCTTTGTATGGACTACTACTGGCCTAAAATAGAGTAAGACTATTGCGAGGATGTCAAATGTTGTATCAAATGCCAACAACATGCCAACTTAACATATTTACCATCCCAAGCACTTCAACCAATCTATTCCATGTGGCCCTTCTCCCAATGGGGCCTGGATCTAATTGGACAAATTACACCTGCATCCTCTAGCAATCATAAATTTATCATCATAGCAATATAATATTTTACAAAGTGGGTCGAAGCCATCCCATTGGTCCAAACTACAGGAGCCAAAATTGCAACATTCATCATGGAGCATATCATATGCCGCTTTGGAACTCCCTCCCAAATTATTTTTGATAATGGGAAATCTTTCAAAAACAATACTGTCTGAGCCCTATGCGATATATTTCACATACACCATATATTTTCAACCCCATATTACCCTCAAGGAAATGGCCAGATAGAGGCCACTAACAAAACCATATGTTCTATTATCTGTAAAATTGTAGCGAAATCTCACTGGGACTGGCATAATGAAATACCCCTAGCCTTATGGGCATATCGTACGAGCATTCATACTCCTACTGGAGAAACACATTTTTCACTTATCTATGAGGCAAAAGCTATCATGCCCCTTGAGCTGGAGATACCCTCTTTATAGATATCCATGAAAGATTTCATTAACGACGACACTGCTCGCCAAGCTCGTCTAGATCAACTCACACTCTTTGATGAACGTCACATCCATGCCATCGAGAACATGCAAGTATATCAAGATCACCTTTGTCGTACCTACAAAAGTAAGGTACATCAGTGCGAATACCATATTGACGACTTGGTTCTCATGGAGAACTAGTAAATCACAAGTCAACCCTACTAGCAGCGCAATAAATTCACCCCAAATTGGTTGGGTCCAAATACGGTTCAAGAGCATATTTTCTAGCAAACCTTGAAGGTATTAATGTTCCTAAACCCATAAACATCTTGCACATTCGGGATTTCAATGCATGATTCATAAATATAGTCACCATAACGAGTGTCACATAGTAATAGAAATAAATCACTAAGCACATCACCGTATGAATCTATTATTTCTGCTTTATTGTCTCTCTATACATGTACATTTCATATTTTTGCCATTTTTATGCTTGAGGTATTTGTTTTTCCTTTTGTAGAACTCACATCATCAGCAGGAGAGCTCTACAATGGCCTCACCTACCACCATGCAGGATCATCTGCAGCAGTAGCAAAAACCCATTACATCGATCAATCTCACCCTACCACCAGTCGCCCTTCATACCAAGCGCTCCTTGCACTCATCCCGTTCAGGTCACCACACCTCACCTTGGTATCATTCCACTCGCCAGCGAGGTTCATCCTATTCACCACACTTTGGCGATAGCCAGATCACCATGTCCTCTTTCAATGATAAAGAGGAATCCACCCAACCGCAAGCACAAGGATCATCCTCCCATACGTTTGATGATCTCAGACATCACTATTCACCTCCAAGTCATCTAATGCATCCCATAGGATCTTACCACCCACCTAATAGGGAATACACACCTCATCAATCTCACCCTACATTTCTACCCACTCCCCTTCCCAATCGTGAGTCTACCTACATCCAGGCTTTGCAAGCCCGCATAGCCCAAGCTACTCAAGCTGGTTGCACAAACATCCCTTGCATCATCACCCAGGGCCATTGCCTATACCACCTATTCTCAAAACACCACCTTCACCATTGCAAGGCTTACTACCCCAGCCAATTTTACAATCACCACAGTCATTTCACTCTGTTGCTTCCTCATCGCAGCCTTATCCTTTTTCTACCATACATCGAGTCATTCCATTCACCTTGGAATCTAGATCTCACCCTTCCCCAATACAATCACCACCACACTATGAGATACAACATCTCATATCCCGTATCGAAGCTCTAGAGTTGCAAATGAGCCACTGTCATTTCCATGTTCATCCATGGTAGTCTCCCATGACCCGTCCATCCTCACCGCCATGTAGATCCCTTCCCCAACCTCGAAGTCAACCCATTTCAGAACCTAGACCCATGCCTCCATTACCATATCATCTTCCACCTAGACCTCGCTCACCTCCAACAGAGCAATACGTCTATCCTATGCCTATTCCACACATGCCCCTTTTTGGCATGTTCCATCATCTCACGCACCAGGGTCTTATTGACCTACCTAATATTCGACCTATTGTTCCCTCATGTCCTAAACCATGCAATTACAACAAGAATCAATTTTACATCTACCATCGCCAGCCAGGTCACGATATTGAAGAGTGCAGATTATTCGAAACCCTAGTGCACAACATGTTGCACGAAGAGCGTACCCCATCACCAAAGCATTCTTTTCTATTTAGCCAAATTTTGAGTCCTCTACGCCACACCACTCCCATGACTTTACCACCCTGCAGTACCCTAACAGTGCCCACCCGCTATATTCATAACATTTCCAACTATGGCTCCAACTGCAACTCTAGCCATGTCATCACTTCACCATACCACTCCCACTCGGATCTACGCAATTTTGCTCGACAATAGTGTTAGTTACTCTTATTTTTCTATTTCATTCTTCTACTTCTTACATACATTGATTTGTTTCTTCTTTTCTATTATTGCTTGCTTTTGGTGATCCCCTTTTCTTGATTGATTACCAATGCCTATTTCCTCTCACTTCTTTCGCCTGTACATTCCACTCTCACATCTTCCTTCTCCTTGGCTACTATTACATACACTTATACAACTCATAGCTTACACATCTACTATGCACACACACCCCACACACTGGGGAAACCATGATCATAGCATCACGCTTTTTGTCATCATCACACACTTTACTCATCTGTAAATAGGTTCTTCTAAAATTCTCCTTCTACACAGCATAACTTTCTTCTTGTAAATATCGTATTCCTCCACTTGCATCACTTACAGTTACATTCATTGCACATATTCATATGTTTTATAGTTAAAATTTTAATTCATGTCTGTACATTCTTCCCCAAAATGTACCTCAGCAAGAATAATACATGCACTTGTTAGCATAACCACTTGGATGTCCATTCCCCCTTTTCAAGATCAAGGTATACATAGGTGTCGTGTTTAATTTTTACTATTATGTAGTTTATACAATCAAGTGTTACCCATAGCTATTGAGTCTTGTACATTCTTCTTATGGTCTTTTAGGCTGGTTCAACTTCTCTCATGAATCGCTCACAACAGGTTACACATTAAAAATTGCCTAGGAAAGAGGACATCTTGAGTAGATATCACCATCTAGCGAACGGTATCCCCTACTCGTCCTATCGCTTGCATGGTCAACATACGACCTACGAATAAACAAAGGGATTAAGCATAAGCAAAATTAAATAACTAGGTAGAAAATAAACTTCATCACCCATACAAAAAGAAAAAAAATGAAAATAGCACTACCACAATCAGATAGGTTAACACTAGAACAGGGGTAGAAAATAAAAGGAAACACCTCTTGATATCACACATGTTATGCTTATCACCTTTGGTCCTTAGGTTCAACATAACACTATGGGATCATTTTAAAAACCTGCCTACCAGTGGAATAATCTTACAGGTGACAACACATATCTTACATTAGCATATTGCTTTTGTAGAAATCACTGTTGTGGACGAATGAGCTAGCTAGTTTGGTAGCATCTACAATGGGTTAATCCTACCTCCCTCAAAATGGATAAATGAACCATACACATTCACACACACAGGTCCAAGATAGATTTTGAACTAGCATGATCATGTTATATGTTACCACAAAACTTTTATAGCTAAGGGTTTGAGATTTGATTGTCATAACTATGTTAGTCAAAACCATTACACATGCCTTACATTATCCATCGACCCTAAAATCATGGAATGGATAGCATCCATACAGTTCAATGCCACTATATAAGTGCTTCCTTGGCATATTTTAGTAAGTTCATACATGCATACATGCATCTATGTCAGATACATTTGATACACATTATAGTTATGCATTCATCCTACATGCATTTCATATCAAATTACATTTATTGCATTCATCCTACATGCATTTCATATCAAATTACATTTATTGCATTCATTCCATATGCATTTCAAAATCAAGTCATAGTATCGTAGTTACTCTACATACATTCATTATAAAATCACATTTGATATCACATCACGTCGCATTGGAAATACAATCATAACACTATTCTACAATTCATTTATACCACAACATGATAATAGATCTAAACCATATCATACATGTATATCTATTCATCAAAAATATCTACAAATTATGTTACACTAATCCATGAAAATAGAAACAAGAACACATTTCAAACCATCAAAATAACACATGTATATATAATAGCCGAAATCAACAAAGTATATATATATATATATATATATATATCATCCTATATCATCCATACAAAATGCCCAAAGGCTACAACCTGGGATCATGCCCATCATCGTCTAACATAAAAACAAAAATACCTGTAGGCTACAATTAGCAATAGATATCCTAACTCCCACTAGGAGTCTCCCTGTGGCCCTCACGGCTCAGTCGCATCCCTGCAACCTCGCTCGACTCTGCCCTAAACCCCAAAATTGGATCCACAGTAGGTTGATCCTGCACCTCAGCCCTAGAACCTCTCTGTCCTACCATAGTAACACTACATTGAATTTGATGCGATGGTGCCCGCACCTGTGATTGTGATCCATACTACACCATAATCTAACCATAATTGGGTAGAGGAATCTTGCGTACAAATAAAGTAGTCTCGCACATCATCTTCTTAGCGGCCTCGATCGCCAACTAACTAGTCAAAGTATTGATTGCCTACTCCTGCCCAGACATAATAGCCCTCATCTCCATCATGTTTGCCTTCAACTGCTGGATTCGATCACGTAATCCCTGTACATCCTCCACAGCTAACCTCTCCAAAATATCATTAGGAATCTGTTGTGCTATATCAATAAATATCCCAATATCAATGGTATCATCAATACCACCCATACCAACCACCCCACCTCCCTTAGCCTGAGCTCCAATGGTCTGCTCTACCCCAACATCTACACCCACATCCACCTCCTCTACCCTCACATCTTGGGTACTCACCAAAGTACCTACGTGATGTCATGACCGTCATGGAAGAACCTCCTCCTCAAAAATAGTCATACTCACTGCCCTAGTTTGAGTCCTCCTACTCGCTCTCCTCTTTGGTGGAGGTGCCCTAGCAGCATGTGCCACCCACCAATCCACCACACCTCTCCTAGTCTCCCAAGATTGTAACGCCCACCATGTGTCAAACTCAGATGTCATCCTTGCATCCTCTACATCCGGGATATCCATAGGAGGGTCCATCTCCCCAACCCAAGGTGGTATAATAGGGTGCTCTCCTTTGTCTCCCTGTCACTTAAAATAAATAATAGGAGTCCTTGGAACATCCTATCATAAACCAAATGAGCGTTGTACCTGATCAAACTAAAAGTACTCAGTTTGTCAAGTATATCTCCCCACCAACCATCTACCTTGTCATAGAGCCCACAACTGCTCATCGTCCTTCTTCCAACTCACCCCATCCAACCACAGTCTCCACTTTATGTCATCAAATGTTAGCTCCCCAAAATTAATCCTCCACAAAATTAGGTCACCCTCATGAGGCCTCTTCATACCCTACTCAGCCTTTGTACTCCACCTCAATGCCTAAGGATACTCATTACCCTCCACATGTACAGGGTGAGGTAACAAAGAGGGTCTCTCAATGGCTATGTGGTCCCATGCCCATACCTATAGCAAGGTATTCACACTCAATCATGTTCGCCTACCCCGAACCACATCATGCAACTCATGGTATACTTGGGCCAATAGTGTAGGTGCCCATGCAAACACAACCTTGTGCTCCACCAAATCACTAACTATATCCAACATGTTCTAGGTAAATAGCACCCTAGAACTATCAGGAAGGGAAAATGTAGATATCATCATCATTGCCACACACTGCCTATCCGAGATCTTCTTTTGTAGCCATAACCACTCATAATCCATCTTGGATATATCAATCTCTCTCCACCCAGCCCCAAAGAATCTCTCCAACACCGCGTCCTTCCTTCCATATTCAACTACCCTCACAAGAACACCCTCAATCGGTAGTCGGTAGATATAGTACATGTCTTCCAACGTCACAGTCATTTTACCCATAGGAAAATGAAATGTGTTCCTATCTACATCCCACCGGTCACATAAGGTAGACACATATGCCCTATTGGTGAAAATGCTCTTTGATGGCAAGCCGGGATTCACACAAACACATTCACAGTAATTTCATGGTAATTTCATTAAAAATAGCTTAATACGGTTTACAGTAGTCTCTCCAGTATACCACTTCTCCCCCCCAATCCCGAACTTCACCATCCCCCATCCTTACAGCATTTCGGGTTTTTAACGAGGCCCCCGATCCTCTCGGCCATCAATGCCCTGCCTAACAAATTCAAATTCTAATTTTCCCTCCCTCGGTCGAACTTCCCAAATTTTGTCATAAATGGCCACTGCCTTACCCACCATGAAAACCTCATTAAAGATCTTCTCTGACCTGCAAACGCCGCCTTGGTCAGATCGTCCTTTCGCGCCTCTGTTTCGCCCATAATGTCCATGCTCTGTATTGTTGTGAAGACCATTCCCATCTTAATACACGCGGTCGCCAATTTCAATTTCAATCTTCGTGGCAGCCCGCGCGTTTAATTAATTAATTTTTTTCTGCTTTGTCTTCGACTGACCGTGCCACTTTAACACACGTGGAGGTCGCGTGTCACTATGGCTCTCCTTCTCATTTGAACACGTGTCCACAAGCTTGTCTTCATACTTGTCGCGATATCGCGACATGTCGCGATATCGCGACCCACTGTCCCTTTGCTTTCACCTTGGCGGAAAAAGTCGCGATATCGCGACCCAACGGTCACCTCTCTTCAATTTGCAAATGATGCCGCGATATCGCGACGTCGCGATATCGCGACCAAAACCTTCTCCCCTTCTTCGTCTGCACCGAGCCCTTGATTTTAATTGCCAACTGAAGTCGCGATAACGCGACGGAAATTCAACGCTGCTGAAGTCGAAACAAGAGTCGCGATATCGCGACGTCGCGATATCGCGACTCAAACTGGCCATTGCCCTTCCGAAGCTTTGGGGTCGCGATTTCGCGACCCCAACGCAACTTGTGCCTTTACTCTAAAACTTCCTCTTCTTTTTACAAAACCTCCCTCTTGGGCCAAGATTTGAAACAAACCCAACACAAGTACTTAGAAAATAAAAGCAAACAATAAAATGATTTGGAGGATGCAAGATTGCTCCTTGACCACCGGATGCTCCTGCATCAGACACC
This sequence comes from Wollemia nobilis, assembly GCA_028583015.1. NCBI lineage: Eukaryota > Viridiplantae > Streptophyta > Pinopsida > Araucariales > Araucariaceae > Wollemia > Wollemia nobilis. Next base: position 2,996,929 of record JAQPPZ010003615.1, read on the forward strand.
CGGGGTAGATAAAAAAAAGTGACCCTCACTTTTGTTTGGCTAAGGGGAGACCCAAGCGGTCAACTTCCGTCTTCGACAACCAAGTCGCATCTTCAGTTGGTCTGCCCCTCCACTTGATCAAATACTCAGTATACTGCCTGTTTCGGGTGCTCCGGCCTTCACGGGTATCTAATACTTCCTCGGCCTCATCTGTGCTTGGAGTAGAGGCTGGAAATTGCCATGGTTCTGGACTTTGCATGTCTGTACTTTCTCCCTCATGATATTCCACGAGATCTGAAATATTAAAAATAGGTGAAATATCAAGCCAACTTGGCAATTCCACTTCATACGCATTTCCTGACTCTCGCTTTCCCAATATTTTACATGGTCCAAACTTTTTCATCTTCAATTTATTGTAAGTCTTGGCAGGAAATCTCTCCTTCCTGAGATGCACCATAACCTCATCTCCAACCTTGAACTCCTTGAACCGCCGCTTCTGGTCTGCCCTTGTCTTATATTGACTGTTCATTTTTGTAATTTGTCTTCTTACTTCCTCATGCAGACTTTTCATATGTTCTGCAAATTCTTCTGCTTCGGCACTACATTTTTCTTTTCTGTCCAACTTTCTTAGTTCAGACACGTTCCTCGGGCTGTGTCCATATATTATCTGGAATGGAGATTTATCTGTGCTTTTATTAACTGAACTGTTATATGCAAATTCTGCCTGCGGTAAAACTAAATCCCATCCCTTGGGCTGATCTGCTATCAAACACCTCAATAGATTACCCAGGCTTCTGTTCACCACCTCTGTCTGTCCGTCAGTCTGTGGGTGGTATGCCGAACTGAATTTCAGGTCTGTTTTCATCTTCTTCCACAGAGTTCTCCAAAAGTATCCAACAAACTTGGTATCTCTATCAGAAACTATGCTTCTTGGCAGACCGTGAAGTCTAACCACTTCCTTGAAGAACAACCCAGCAATGTGAACTGCATCACTTGTCTTTTGGCAGGGAATAAAATGTGCCATTTTGGAGAACCGGTCCACCACCACAAATATTGAATCATTTCCTCTCTGTGTTCTCGGCAATCCAAGAACAAAATCCATGCTTATGTCCTCCCATGGTCTCTCAGGCACAGGTAATGGCTGGTACAATCCTGTATTTTGTTTTACACCCTTTGCCATCTGGCATATTCTGCAACTTTGCACAAACTTCCGTACATCTTGCCGAAGTTGTGGCCAGTAGTAATTTTCCTCAATCAAGGCAATGGTCTTATCCCTACCAAAATGCCCAACCAATCCTCCGTTGTGCTTTTCTTTGATTAAATTCTCCCGCATGGAACTTCTGGGAATGCACAACTTACTACCCTTGAACAACATCCCGTCTTGGATTAAGAAATCCAACCATTTTGTTCTATCCATAGTAAGAGGTATTGAGCAAGCCTTCCAGGCTTCTGCAAAATCCGGATCTGCAGGGTATAGACCCTTCAGTTCTTCAAACCCCACTACTTCCACTGTCAATCTGGTCAGCAGAGTCTGCCTTCTGCTTAAGGCATCTGCAACCCTGTTTGACTTCCCACTTCTGTGCTTCAGTACAAAGGTATAACTTTGGAGGAACTCCACCCATTTCATGTGCCTTTGGTTCAGTTTTGTCTGACTGTTAATGTATTGCAAAGCCTGATGGTCAGTAAACAGTACAAACTCCTTTGGTAATAAATAATGTCTCCACTTTTTCAGGGCCTGAACTATAGCATAAAATTCTTGATCATAGACAGAATACTTTTTCCGAGCATCATTTAACTTTTCACTGAAATAAGCAACTGGCTTGCCTCCTTGACTCAGTACCGCCCCTATTGCACTGCCACTGGCATCACAGTCCACCTGAAATACCTTGTTGAAGTCTGGAAGTGCCAAAACAGGTTGTTCTGTAACTTTTCTCTTCAATGTATCAAAGCTCCTTTCAGCCCCTGATGTCCATTTGAACTCCTTTTTATCTCCCCTCATTGTCTCTGTGAGAGGTGCACAAATCTTGCTGAAGTTCTTTATGAACTTCCTATAAAACTGGCCAGACCATGGAATGACCTCACTTTTGTTGTGCTCCTTGGAGTAGGCCATTCAATGATGGCTCTCACCTTTTCGGGGTCCATCTTCAGGCCTTCTGCTGAGATTACAAACCCCAAGTATACCAATTCCTTCTTGACAAAATTACACTTTTTCAAATTTATTAATAACTGTTCTTCTTGCAGCTTTTCAAAGACTCTCCTGATATGCATCAGGTGTTCCTCCAGGGTCCGGCTAAATATCAATATATCATCTAAATAAACAATAACAAACTTTCCCAGAAATTCTTTCAGTACTTCATTCATCAGCCGCATGAAGGTACTTGGTGCATTGGACAGTCCAAAGGGCATGACCAACCACTCAAACAGGCCTTCTCTTGTCTTGAAGGTTGTCTTCCATTCATCCCCCTCTCGGATACGGATCTGATGATAACCACTTTTTAGGTCAATCTTTGTGAAGTACTCAGCTCCACTTAAACAGTCCATGATATCATCCATTCTTGGTAACGGGAATCTGTACTTAATAGTAATTTTGTTGATGGCCCGTGAATCCGTACACATCCTCCATTCCCCATCCTTCTTTGGCGCCAGCACTGCGGGTACTGCGCATGGACTCAAACTTTCCCGAATTAATCCCTTTTCTAATAATTCTTGGACCTGCCTATTTAACTCCTCAGTCTCTACAGGTGTCATCCTGTGTGCAACTTTATTTGGCAGGCTTGATCCTGGTACTAAATCTATATGATGGCTAATTTTTCTCACAGGGGGTAAGCCCTCAGGCACATTGTCAGACACAATGTCTGGAAATTCCTCCAGCAGATTTAGAACTTTTGTTGGGGTATCCCGGCATTCCTTCCCCCTAACTCTAGGGATTATTGCATAACATAAATGTTCATGCTTTAACCCGTTCAGAAACTCTCTCCCCTCAACTAAACAGACTCTGGAAATATTACATACCTTTTCATCTGTATCCTTCAAGGGCTTTAGTTTATGGCGTACACCATTCTTTGTCAATGAGTAGGTGTTGGCACGGCCATCATGTCTTGCACTCCGGTCAAACTGCCAGGGTCTCCCCAGCAACATGTGGCAAACATCCATGGGTAAGATGTCACACAGGACCTCATCACAATAATTCCCAATGTTAAATTTAATAGAACACTGCTCATTGACCAAAGCTCCGTGGTCCTTTTGTAACCATGCGACCCGGTATGGGTGTGGGTGTTTCTTCCTTTCTAACCGTAACTTTGTAACCATTTCCTCGAAACCAGGTTATCCGTGCTACCATTATCAATAATGATATTGCAAACCTTGCCCGCACATTTACATCTAGTGCGGAATAAACTTTTCCTCTGGTCTGTGTCCTTCTCCTCGTTCAACAGGACTCTTCTTACAACCATTGTTTCTCCTCTCTCCGCTTCTTCGGAATGCTCAGATTCAACATCCTCCTCTGCCACAACAGCTCTGGTTGGGCCCTCAGGCCTCTTGTTTGTTCTTTCTCGGTGTTGTGGACATTCAAATGCCCTGTGTCCTTCTTCACCACAGTGGAAACATGTTCCACGAAATACTCCCCTTCCAAACCCTCGTCCAGATCCACCCCGTCCTCTTGGGTAGCTATTCTGATCTCGGGGCTGATAAATATCTTCTTCTTTTTGGTCCTGGTTACTACTGGCTTCACCAGTCTTCTTCGGATCCTTGTACTTTTCTCCACTGGTCCTCCCACCAGTCCTTCCACCTCGGCCTCTTCCTCTTTGCTTGCCTTCAAACCGCCTGTTTAGCTTTTCTTCTACCTTCAAGGCAAATTGATAAGCATCCTCAATGGTGTTTACTCGAACCAGGCTCAGTTCTTCCTGGATACCAAGCCTCAACCCATTAATGTAACGGGCTACTTTCTCTTTATTTGCCTCTAAATGCCCTGTTCTAATAGAAATTTTGTAAAATTCTTCAGTGTACTCTTGGACAGTTTTGTTTGTCTGTCTCAAGCTCTGCATTTTTCTTAGCAGATCCAACTCGTAATCTGCCGGGATGAACTGTCTTTTAAGCTTCTCCACCATTCTATCCCATCTTGTTATTCTCTCTTTCCCTCTTCTCGTTTCTCTCCAACTGCATTCCCCTCCACCAAATGCTTGCATGACCCTTTAACTTGGTATTAGCAAATCTGACCCGGTTAGGGTCTTCAATCTCCTCATACTCGAAATATTCCTCTAAATCATTTATCCAGTCAATCACTTCTTCTGGATTCAGATTTCCCGAGTAGGTAGATACCTCCATTTTTGGCTGTTTTCCAATCTGAGAGATGGCCTTATACAACCGGGCCTGAGCTGGATCCACAGCTTCTGCTTCTTCCTCAGACTGTTCTTCCTCTTCAACTTCATCTTCACTTTCCTCTTCCCCTCCGGGTTCGCGCCTTCTGCGTAACTCTGCTTGCAAGGCTTGAACTTGTCTTTGCAAGGCCCGGAAGTCTTCGGCCGGCACCACATTTCCTGCTCCGCCACGGTTCCTTCGTGGAGGCATGATATTTTCTCTGTATTATTTTTTTTTTTTTTTTAGAATTCTTCCACAGATCCTGGTGCAACTGCCTCTCTCCGGTGATCTGTTACACGCTCAGGAGCTCCCGCTCTGATACCACTTGATGGCAAGCCGGGATTCACACAAACACATTCACAGTAATTTCATGGTAATTTCATTAAAAATAGCTTAATACGGTTTACAGTAGTCTCTCCAGTATACCACTTCTCCCCCAATCCCGAACTTCACCATCCCCCATCCTTACAGCATTTCGGGTTTTTAACGAGGCCCCCGATCCTCTCGGCCATCAATGCCCTGCCTAACAAATTCAAATTCTAATTTTCCCTCCCTCGGTCGAACTTCCCAAATTTTGTCATAAATGGCCACTGCCTTACCCACCATGAAAACCTCATTAAAGATCTTCTCTGACCTGCAAACGCCGCCTTGGTCAGATCGTCCTTTCGTGCCTCTGTTTCGCCCATAATGTCCATGCTCTGTACTGTTGTGAAGACCATTCCCATCTTAATACACGCGGTCGCCAATTTCAATTTCAATCTTCGTGGCAGCCCGCGCGTTTAATTAATTAATTTTTTTTGCTTTGTCTTCGACTGACCGTGCCACTTTAACACACGTGGAGGTCGCGTGTCACTATGGCTCTCCTTCTCATTTGAACACGTGTCCACAAGCTTGTCTTCATACTTGTCGCGATACTATGGCTCTCCTTCTCATTTGAACACGTGTCCACAAGCTTGTCTTCATACATGTCGCGATATCGCGACCCACTGTCCCTTTGCTTTCACCTTGGCGGAAAAAGTCGCGATATCGCGACATGTCGCGATATCGCGACCCAACGGTCACCTCTCTTCAATTTGCAAATGATGCCGCGATATCGCGACGTCGCGATACGACGTCGCGATATCGCGACCAAAACCTTCTCCCCTTCTTCGTCTGCACCGAGCCTTTGATTTTAATTGCCAACTGAAGTCGCGATAACGCGACGGAAATTCAACGTTGCTGAAGTCGAAACAAGAGTCGCGATATCGCGACGTCGCGATAGCCAGTCCGAAGCTTTGGGGTCGCGATTTCGTGACCCCAACGCAACTTGTGCCTTTACTCTAAAACTTCCTCTTCTTTTTACAAAACCTCCCTCTTGGGCCAAGATTTGAAACAAACCCAACACAAGTACTTAGAAAATAAAAGCAAACAATAAAATGATTTGGAGGATGCAAGATTGCTCCTTGACCACCGGATGCTCCTGCATCACTCTTACACTCCCACACATCGTAGAAGTGTATGTCATCTAACCACTACAGCTCCTCCTCAGTCTTCATCAGCCTATTAAAACCCTTCTTAAACTTCCTCACCCGATGACGGGGCTCAAGCACCTTCATTTCTTCAACACATAACACAACATTCATCAGTAGAAAAATCAATCAAAATTCAACTTCATCACGCATAATTTACAAATTGAAAACATTTAATTTGGCACACATCCTGAGACAAATTAATGTACAAACAAAATGACAAACACATCAACAATACAGTCACATATTTGGATACCTATTTTATCATTTCATGACAAAATTCCAAGCACATACGACAAACAATACACATTGGTCACCCAAAAACCAATAACAAACTCAACTATACAGTTACTATGGCACATAATTCAAAACTTGATCAATTAATATAACATACAAAAACAAATCACATTTTTGGATATCCATTTGCCCACTTAATGGTAAATGTGTCGACAAAATTTAGAAACAAAACACCAATCAACACAAATCTAACAATCAAATCTGTCCTAAAAACACCAAAACCGAACACACATCCCGACACACAATCTAAAAATAATAGTCACATTTTTAGATACCCATTTGCCCATTTAGTGGTGGAAATTAAAACTGACATCGAGTACAATCTACATTGTGCTCCCTATAGCTCATTTTCAATTTAATACTATTTACACCATGGCACGTAAATCAAAGGCATGTCAAATGAAGTTAGCTACTAAAACAACCAAAATTTTTGGACACACATTTTGTCCTTCTACGGTGAAATTTTCATTAGTTTTTAGAGATTCTTCCTCTAACATGGTAGATCTAACGCCCTAGATTTCACACATTCAACCTCAAACCATCAAATTTTGAAATCACATCAAACGAAATAAAAATAATAAAACAATCGCATAACAGAATACTCATTTCATACTTTAGCGGACAAAGTGCAAAAACATATCAATGTTAGTACACCGTTACCTCAAAAAATGATAGTCAAACTTCACATCTACTCTACCCATTACCCGGTCAAATTGACGATGAAACAAACCCAATTGAAAAACCGACCGCACTTTTAGGTACCCATTTGGCTCGTTTATCACTACGTATTCAAATTTTACTTAAAAGTTACAAATTTTTTTATATCGGTACGAAAACCTCCCACCCTCATTCACATTTTCCCAAAAAAATAACAAATACGAAAACAAATAAAATAAGGCAAATGATCACTTACTGGTGGGTCTCAGTGCCTGATGCCAGCTGATCTTCGACCCTTCGTCATTGTCACCCTCACGATCGTCAATGCGCTCATTTCATGTTGTCAATTGCAAATACACATTACATTTTACCGATAAACTTATCCTATTCATACTTTTGGACCACGCTGATTTGGTCATAAAATTAAAGCAGTCAAACGCTGTCATTATCAAGCAACCAGTATGGCATCGTAAATGTCATACGAACTCAGAAAAAACATAGTATTGCATTCACAATCATCCATTCCATTTTACCAGCATTGCTTTTTATTTCTTTCCTCTTCTTCTTCTTTCCTTCTTCTCTTCTCCCCCCTGGTTATCCAGTCAATGTTGTATGGTCACGCTTCGAGCGGCTACATTTTATTAGATTTAATTATTTTCCCTTCTCCCCCTTGGTTATCCAGTCAATGTTGTATGGTCATGCTTCGAGCAACTACATACTTTTTATTAGATCCCATTATTTTCCCTTATCCTTCTAGGCTATCCAGTCAATGTTGTATGGTCATGCTTCGAGCGACTACATACCTTTGATTAGATCCCATTATTTTCTCTTCTTACTAGCAATCATATTCATCATGCATTGGTATATTTATCAATCACTGCATCATCAATTCACCACACTTCATTTACCTCATTTTTGATTCCTCGTTTGAGGGGTATTCATATCCAAAGTCAACTTTGCATGCAACCACAACATCAAAAATCCAAAAGTGTAATTAGCGCATTTGTCTACAAATTTTTTTGCTGAAGATTATCATAATATTATAATCTCAATACCAAAAAGACATGGGTTACATTAGGAGAGTTACGTGTCATCATGGAGAAGTCAATCTAGCATTCTTGTACGTTGAGTACACAACGGATGTTATATTTGATCAATCCTAGTGCAACATTTGGAAATGACTTCGCGACCACGCTGATATGGTCACGAGTTGACGATACAAATGTTAAACTAACTCAAATGGTTGGAAACTTGTTGCCATGTTCTCATAAATCAATCAACAAAAAATATTTAGTTAAGCTTTTGTCCTAATCATACTTTTGGACCATGTTGATCTGGTCGTAAAAGCAAAGCAGTCAAAAGTTGCCATTCTCAAGAAACTAGTATGGCATCGTAAATGTCATATGGACTCAGCAAAATCACATCATTGCATTCATAATCATTTATTTTCCCTTACTAGAATTGTTTTTATCTCTTTCCTCTTTTCCTTCTTTCCTTCCTCTCTTCTTCCCCGATGGACATCAAGTTGATGTTGTATGGTCACGCTTCGAGCGGCTACATACCTTCGATTAGATTCCATTCTTTCTCTTCTTTTCCCTGGATACCCTATTGATTTGTATGGTCACGCTTCGATCGGCTACATACCCTTTGATTGGATTCCATTCCCCTTCTATCCCTTTTCCTTCTGCATAAACCCTTCACATATTTTTGTATTAAACTATGTTCTACACAGTATAGTACAAAAAGAGGTAAATGTAGACACCCAAAAGTCATACACCATTATACCTATGTACTTGTAGACCTTTCTGGACACTTGTAGGTTTACATAGGCCATCCTAGATACCCCTAGGCTATCATAGACTAGCGTATACTATTGTAGATCATCCTAGACATGCGTAGATTGTTGTAGTCATGCGTAGTCATACATAGATGGTTGTAGTCATGCGTAGTCATGCGTAGATCGCCATAGATTGTCATAGCATCGTGTAGACTCCCGTATACTACCTCACCAGATTTCAGGTCCTAAACCCTCGCAAGCCTTCCAAATTATATCTGACACATCAAAATATCATTCGATGATCTATTCACACGCAATTAAGGCCCCCATGGTGTATTAGTTGTCCAAATTAATTAATAAGTCAATTATCAAATTCTAATTTGACATTGACTTCACTTAAGTCACTTTTAGGATAAATTTGATTAAAATAATCCTTAATATTGATTAGCCTTAATCAAATCCTCCCACATGTGTGATATTAGGGTTTTGTTGAGATATTTCTTTAATCATATTTAAATTGGCTTAAACACCTCCTAATCAAGATTAGCCCTAATCCATCCTCACACATGTGTGAGGATGAGATATTTCTCATAAGGAATGTGATGTTGCCACATAGCATTTATTAACCTAATCCTAGTTAGAATCAAATCTAGGTTTAGTCTATCTAACCCCCCCTGCACCTTGCATTTGCCTATAAATAATGGGTCCCAAACCCCTAATTAGGTATGATTCCCAAATTCAATAAAGTACAATTACTCTACAGAAATAGAAAGCCAATATTAAACAGTCCATTCTCGATGCACATAAACAGATTATGACAGCATACAGAGGCACCCCAGCTTCCTTAGGACTGATCTAACAAAGATATTTTACCATAGGAGTATCACAACTCAATTCGTAGCCTGCCTTGCGAATCCGGCCCCAATTAGTGACCCGGGTCGCAAAGTGCATCTACAAGCCCCAAATCATTTCAGATTTGGGTGGTAAGCTCTATTTTGCCATATTATTACCTTCTACACATTTCATTTTAGTTTCTATTACAATTTTACTATCATTTTCATATTCTTAAATATGGGGCCTAACTAAGGCAAGCCCCCTGTAATGTCCTACCCCTTTCGAAGACAAATAAATTTGCCACCCAAAGAGCCAGGTTTCGATATTGGGTTCCAAACTGAAAACTTGAATGTCTTGTTTGTTGATTGCTTTGATATCACATGATTTATGAAATATGAAATTTTTATACCTTTTTCAATAATACAAATTCTGGAAATAAAAATAGCAGCACACTAGAAATGCTTGTGTCTTAAAACCTACTCCTCCAATGACTACGAAATTTAAGCACAAACTTCTTCTAATGATATTGAGCAAACCCAATGAAGGAAATTGTACAAGGATAGGTGTACCCGGATATCTAAAGGCCTGAAATAATTTTGGAAGTTAACACCAGCAACAACAAACTTATATATTCATTAAATATTGAAAGCATGAGATTTCGAAATGAAAAACAGTATTAAAGATGTAATAAAATAGAACTTTAAATCAACCGAATATAAATTAATTCCGTTGGGTTACAATACATCTCCTACCTTTTTAGGGGCCAGGAGTGTTAGTCTGCCTCGGTTACAATCAAAGTCAATATTGCTTCTATCCGCATGCCCACATTTGAAAATGGGCGGGCCAAACTGTATTGCTGCATACTGGTGTTTAATGAGTTCTAGCTTGCTGTCTTTCCTGTATTCAAATAAACAATCAACTATCAATAGCACTTGTATTTGAAAACAGCGTATGTTATAGAACATAAACTATTTTAGTCACCTTTGAAAATAGCAAGTGTTCGAAAATGTGAAACATAAACGGTTAAAATACTATTCATTGACAAGATATATTCAAAACTATATATATATATACTCAAGTAAAACTATGAACATGCGTAGGGTGCCCAAGCAGGCCGCCCTATTAAAATCCAGCTTCGATGCCAACCCACTAGGAATTGGCTCAAAATCCCGGATAATGTGTTGTCGAAAAATTGGTAATTCACTGTGGTCGAATGTCTGGTTCGAAGGTCGAAACTGATATAATCAAGTCTTCAAATGAATAGCACTTCGTTGTGTTCACCCAAAATCTTCCCCTTTTTCTTACTTCGTATCGAGCTAGTTTTATAGAGGTTTTCGCCTCTGATAGCATTAATTTTAAAACCCTAAATCCGCAAGGGCCGCTTAGATTTGATCCTTATCGGGCCATTATGAGACATGGCTCGCACTGACAGGTCACAGTTATGAGGCATGGCTCTGGATCGGATTTGTTTCGAAATGGCTTGTCTCATTAAAGTCCACCGTTCTGCAGATCCACGGGGTCTCTTTGGAGAGGGGCACGTAAGGGTGCCACGTGGCAATCATTCTTTGGATGCGGCGGCCACGTCAAAGTTCGCCTTTGATTATCGCAAATATGCTTTTTAGACGTAAAGTGCCGAAGTGTCGTGATATCGTGACACTTCGACAGAGCCTCCCCTTGGGGCCAAAGGTGTCGCGATATCGCGACGTGCGATATCGCGACACCTTTGGCCGAGGCTCCCCTCGGGACCAAAGGTGTCACGATATCGCGACGCGCGATATCGCGACGCGCGATATCGCGACACCTTTGGCCGAGGCTCCCCTCGGGACCAAAGGTGTCGCGATATCGTGCGTCGCGATATCGTGACACCTTTGGTCCCGAGGGGAGCCTCGGCCAAGGTGTCACGATATCGCGACGCGCGATATCGCGACACCTTTGGCCGAGGCTCCCCTCGGGACCAAAGGTGTCGCGATATCGCGCGTCGCGATATCGCGACACCTTTGGCCGAGGGGAGCCTCGAGGCCAAAGGTGTCACGATATCATGACACCTTTGGCCGAGGCTCCCCTCGGGGCCAAAGGTGTCGCGATATCGCGACACCTTTGGCCGAGGGTAGCCTCGAGGCCAAAGGTGTCGCGATATCGCGACACCTTTGGCCGAGGGGAGCCTCGGGGCCAAAGGTGTCGCGATATCGTGACACCTTTGGCCGAGGCTCCCCTCGGGGCCAAAGGTGTCACAATTTCATGACACCTTTGGCTGAGGGTAGCCTCGAGGCCAAAGGTGTCATGATATCGCGACACCTTTGGCCGAGGGGAGCCTCGGGGCCAAAGGTGTCACGATATCGTGACACCTTTGGCCGAGGCTCCCCTCGGGGCCAAAGGTGTCGCGATTTCACGACACCTTTGGCCGAGGGTAGCCTCGGGGCCAAAGGTGTCGCGATATCGCGACACCTTTGGTCGAGGCTCCCCTCGGGGCCAAAGGTGTCGTGATTTCGCGACGCGCGAAATCGTGATGTCGCGATTTCGGGACGTTGCGAAATCGCGACATCACAATTTCACGACGTCTGAGGCTAGGTTCCCTTTTTTTTGAGGCCTATTTGCTTTTAAAGACTTTGCTTTCGATGAAGGTTTTGGCAAGGCTTGAATACTTTGATGAAGGTTTTAGCAAGGCTTGAAGACTTTGATGAAGGTTTTAGCAAGGCTCTTTTTTCAACCTTCTAAACTGTTGTGCAAGTGGCCAGGACCACTGTTTGACCTCTGAGGGCTGCCCTGAAAGCTATGTATGTCAATGCGATCAATGTTTGTAGTCACTTAATCAGAATGGTGCTATTTTGGTGTCTACAAATATGCTTGTAATACAATTTCTCCAGCATACTAATTGTTGTTTGGTTTTCCAACAAAGAGAAGACCTCATACAACACAATGAATACTCCAAATGGGAGGTGTTTGACCTCAATAAGTGCACGCCCTTCACTACAACTGGTACGACCTGTTAAAAACCCTTCATAAATGACATAGATCCCTTCCAAACTGCTAAAGTGTACGACTGATAAGCTGATCAAAAACTATGAATAATCAACAATACAAGCTTCTTCAAAACCCAAGAAATCTAATTCAAAATAGCCTCTAATGGTTTGGCCTCACTAGAAACATCTACAATCTGAAGTAACTCTAAAAATGGCATCAAGTGCACCCCAAAACTCATCAACAACCTGCCACTTTGAAGCTCAAATCATTCCCCATCATGGAAATGCCACAATCACTCCAAGGATATCTTGCAATCCCAAAAGTGATGTTCCTGTTGGAGGGTTTCATCTCCAAACAAGCCAAATCTGCCCTTGCCTGTGGTTTTTCTTCACAAACAAGCTGGATATCTTCCTACAAACTCTGTTGCAAGCAAGCTCCTTTATCCAAACATGAAATGTAATAACCCAAGATGTCTTCAAATGCTCTCACAACCTCTATTTATTCTTTTCTTGATCTGGTCAACCCAATGTAGGTAGAATGTGGGATTAAACTTCTTTCTTTTTTACTTGCTTTATGTCAATAATTCATTTACTAATGAGCACATATAATGACTTAACTCCACAATATCACTTAATCATATTATAATCTCCCAAAGTGGCGTCCAAGCTAGGCATTAATAAAACCACATTAAAATATACATTATTTCCTTCAAAATGAGTACTCATAAGCCCCCTAACAAATTATAAAGTCATACTTAGGAGAATAATATAATAATTTAATGAATTTATAATAATTATAACTTTGACGATTAAAAACTCCATGACCGCTCATCCAAACTCACATCCGAAGATAGAAATGAGTACCCATTTGGCCAAACTAGCCACTCGTAGGACTTTCGCTCCGCCAAAACCAACTTACTAAAAATAGTAAGTTCCCTGCACTGATAACCAAATGGGTCTAGTCAATCAACTAAAGATATATCTGGATACCCAATTCGACGAAGAACAACATTCTGCAGTCGATTCGGCCAGAAACCTGAATCACCAACTTACTATAAATAGTAAGTCCTCCCTCAAATCTCAGAATGTCCCTAAAAAACTGGCATCCAAAGGCATACAACCATCTCGCAAAACCCCAACATCCTCTGAGAGAATTCTCACAAAATACAAGCCTAGAAAGGGACATTACAGTCCTCCCTCCCCGAGATTACTTGTCCCCAAGCAATCCAATCTCATCACATAACAATCTCAATGACAACTGCCATGTGATCCCTGGATCCCAGATGAACCAATGAGCTTCATATCTCCAACTGAGATAAATCCTACACTGTTGAGCCTCTGCAAGTGTCATATCATGTAGTCCTCTATCCATAAGTGCAATCAGTCTCTAAAATAGTTCAACCAACTCACAAGTAAACTGCTCTCCACAATCTCGATCAAGCTCTGTCACCACACTGAAATTGAGTATATCCTCTAAGTCCCAAATCAACATCCTATAAGAACTAACACGCTAACACTGTGCCACTTTGATCAAAACCAGAGGCTCATAGTAACACAGTCGCACACACCTCATTTGTATTCCCAGAATGAAAACACCCCAAACTAGACTGAAAAACCAGTGTGAGAGGACAAGTAAATCAAGGATGGTAAGTTGAGAAAATGCTGGAATCAACCCCCCAACAACTCCCAACAACCAAAGTAACCAATCCCTGACCAAAAAATCTCTCCAATATTTCTGTTGACATAATATTGGAGTTAATCGGTTGCTAATCCAAAACCGAACAATAATGACCCATCTGGGAGTCTGAACTAACTCCCGCCACAAAATAGCCAACGAAAGTGACATCAAGGCATGATCTCCATAGATCACTAACCTCCATGGGCACACACATCCCCGATCCCATGGGCCAAAGAATATCCTAGTAGTCTTGTCAACTACCAACTCGATGAAACAACTAAACCACTAACAACTACCTGGATCCCAAATCCATATGTGGTCCCCTGCCATATCGCTCGAACCAAGGAAAAATCCAAGATCCAGCATCAAAATATCATAGTTGCATACAAGAGAAGATTTTTTCAGCCATAACTCTGTCTCTGCACTACATCCATCATGCTAAACAAAACAATCATCCCAACAATGAATCACCTTACCCTCTAATGAAGAAGGCATCTCATACCCTAGTGAAGTATACAACCCGCTATAACCATCTTTCAACCCACCACTATGTGTCATCCAAAAAAAGGTCCACTCATCTACATGTGGGCTGAAATCAAAATGACTAGCATACCTCACTATACAATCCATATGAACCTCACCAACTGAACCCCTATGAAGCTCCAAAGAATCCCCTAAAGTATGGCTCACATCATCATCCTTAGGATCAGAATCAGGTAATGTACCATCATCTACTACACCAAATGAGGAAGTAGCATCCATTAAAGAAAGCATATCATCACTCCGCTTATGCTCATACTGATCGACTTGAGTGAATGTGGAATCATTATTACTAATCAATCCTTCCTTATGTCCAATCTCATGTATCCCCTCAATCAACTGCTTAACCACCATAGTATCTGAATTAGTATCTGAATCATGTGAAGTGGATGCAACAGATGACTAACTTTTCGCTGTGAAAAGTGAGTGATGAGCTAAACTCAACTCAATACAAAGCTCATCAATCTCCTCATATTTTAGAGTGAGCTCTTGGGAAGTTTGCTCTGCAAACCGCATAACCCAATCCCTATCAAATAATAGCCTCAAGTAATCTGATTTGATTATCTCTAATGCTCGCTTGATGTCCTGCAAATCTATAGCAGTAGCTCCAACTGTCAACCAGTTTTGTATTTGTCCAAGCTGGGTTGTCTGATAAAGGCATTCAACAAACACACGTGTGTTATTCAAATGTGTCAATGTGTGGACAACCTGCTCATCTGTAACTTGTATGTGATCCTGCAATGAACTGGAATCATCAACATAAATAAACTCTCAGGTCTATCCTCCAATGCACAATGATCAATCTTAGTCCCTTTCACTGCACTACACTCACCAACCTCATACTTTGAAGTGATGACAAAACTATGCTCATCCTCTGAATCACCAACTACATCAACAACTGAATCCTCAACCACAAGATCAGTGTGCTCATCAATACACACCTCTCCAATATCCAACACACAAGATGAAGTGACCTCATCCTCATCAATTACTATTGTTGCTTTTTTTTCCCCATCAATACAAGAATCAACCTAAACCTCGGTTATGCATGAAACATTCTCTAAATTTTCAACCTCCTTGTTGTCCTCTTCATTGTACACAACTGTGCTTGGATGCAATGAGTCATTTCCCTTTGTCCCTATTTTTATTCCAATTTCTAATGGAGGCTTCAACCACTTAGGATGATGTTCTATTATTGTTGTAAAAAACTCATTTTGTTCTTGAAATTTTTGCATCAGCTCTATTATGAGTTCCTAGATAGTAGCCATTACGAACACACTACTGCAACTTTGTAACCCTCATGCTGGCAGGATAAGCTGAGCTCTGATACCACTATAATGTCCTACCCCTTTCGAAGGGAAATAAATTTGCCACCCAAAGAGCCAGGTTTTGATCTTGGGTTCCAAACTGAAAACTTGAATGTCTTGTTTGTTGATTGCTTTGATATCACGTGATTTATGAAATATGAATTTTTTATACCTTTTTCAATAATACAAATTTTGGAAATAAAAATAGCAGCACACTAGAAATGCTTGTATCTTAAAACCTACTCCTCCAATGACTACGAAATTTAAGCACAAACTTCTTCTAATGATATTGAGAAAACCCAATGAAGGAATTGTACAAGGATAGGTGTACCCGGAGATCTAAAGGCCTGAAATAATTCTGGAAGTTAACACCAGCAACAATAAACTTATATATTCATTAAATATGCTTGTAATACAATTTCTCCAACATACTAATTGTTGTTTGGCTGTCCAACAAAGAGAAGACCTCATACAACACAATGAATACTCCAAATGGGAGGCGTTTGGCCATAATAAGTGCACACCCTTCACTACAACTGGTACGACCTGTTAAAAACCCTTCACAAATGACATAGATCCCTTCCAAACTACTGAAGTGTACGGCTGATAAGCTGATAAAAAACTATGAATAATCAGCAATACAAGCTTCTTCAAAACCTTGTTGGCAATTTTGGGTACATTGGGTACATTGCCTTTGCTCAAGTGTTGATGTTGTCATTGATGTCAAGAAGCGGAAGGGTTTTTGTGAAAACCCAGGCAGACAAAATAAAAGGTTTTATTTAAAACCATGGTGTGCTTATGTGGAAAGGGCTTTTCTTAAAAACCAAGGTGGAATTTTGTTTCATCGAAAAAGGACCTCCGATGATGAAGATATTAAAGTTTAAAGTTAAGTTTAAATTAATGGAGGGCCGACCTATGTGCAATTAATGGAAGTTGGCATATATATACATGTAAAGGTTTCAATTTATTTTGAAAAGGGGGCATATTATATATCGTCGGAAAGCTTATTTCAAGGGCTATTTGACTAACTCATTTAGAAGGAGAATTAAGGTGTGTATAAAGAGGTATTTCTGATTTTGCAAAGGGGTTCCAAAAGTGAAGTTTGCCTTGTTCTTTTTCAAGAGGATTAATTTTTTCATGAGGTGACAAGGTATGCATTATTGTGATTTATTTTATTTTATGGTATAAGTGGTTTTGGGAGTGAAAAGGTTATGCAATGTTTTGATTTATTTTATTTTATGGTACAAGTGGTTTTAGGAGAGATAAGGAAGTTGTGCAATTAAAGGCCTTGGTGATGATTATTGAAAAGTGGAATAATGTTGATTATTTTGTGATCTACTAACCTTTGTGAAGATTAGCAAAAAAAAACTTTGTGATTGTGGCAGATTTCCAAAGGGGTTCCTTCACTTCAATAAGGTATGGGCACATTCTTCTTATGAGTATGATTGGTGTATGTTTTTCTGAAATAAGTTTGGAGTGAAAAGGGATTCTACTAGGTTTCCTTTGGTTGGGTGTAAATCCTATTTTCTGGTTTGTTGAAGACTACTTATGCATTGTTATCATTGATGAGAGTTTTGGTGAATGCATAATTCTGGTTTGAGATAGTGGAAGCATTGTGCACTAGGGTTTATTGTTGTGAGTCTTGATACTTGCTTTGAGTTGGTGAAACCCTTGGATGGCTGTGTTGAGGTTGATGGTTGAATTGCTTTCATAGAGGTTGTTAGATCAAGTTATTGCTTTTACTTGATTCATGATATTGGGCTTACTCCATTGAGTTGATTTGAACAAGTTATTCTTTGCATTTGGTGATATTGTGTGGGTGGATGTTTTGTTCAAATATCTTTGGAGGGAAAAGGATTTCTACTTGTTTCCTTTTCTTGTGATGATTGGTAGAATGCTTCAAGGTTAATGTTGAGTTGAATGATGTTGGTTAAACCTTGTCTTTGAGCATTGTTGTTGAAGCCCTAATTGATTGAGAAAAGATATTGGTTGTTGGAAAGAACATGAGTATCATTGTTATATGACATATTGCTTGGTTGGCAATTGTTGGGTTGTGTTTCATGTTCTTGAGAAAAGCATACTTCATCTATCTTATTCTTTTGAGATTTGAGATTGAGTTGAGATTGAGATTGGGAGTTAAGTATAGAACATATTGAGTCTCTAACAATTCTCTTTATGCTTCTATGAGGTTGATGAATCACATTGGGTCTCTAACAATTCTCTTTGTGGGTTCATGCCAAGCAAGCTTTACTTGATGAACTTGTGAGCAGGTTTAGGACAGAGGTGCATTGGTTCTATCAGAGAACTTGAGGACAGAGGTACATTGGTTCTATGAGAAGAACCTGAGGACAGATTTGTGCCAGACCGATGGACTATGTTTGGTGCTGATCAAAGACAGAGGATGAGGACATTTGTGCTAGACCGAAGGACTGTGTTTAGTGCAAATTCGAGGACCAGCTTTGAGGTGATAGAGTTGAGGACAGAGGTCTCCAGCCAGAGCAGGGAAGACAGGTGTCTTCTATGGATAGAGTTCCATTTGCTAAGGGCAGCGGAGGCAGAGGTCTTCTAGAGGATCACCAGCCAGAGGAGAGGTAGGGGAAGGTATCTCCTTTGAGCAGAGGCTCATAAATTCAGATTGGGGGAAGGTTTCTCCTTTGAGCCGAGGCTCATAAACATTGTAATTGGGAAGGTTTCCCAAAGAACTTTGAGATAACTTTTAGAGAAAAGTTTTGTGGATGAACCATGTAAATTGTTGTGTCACTTTGTGGATGGTTTTGTGCATTGCTTTGATATTGCTTTGGATATATTGCTTTACTATTTTGAAGTATAAAGGAAAAAGTAAAAAGAGGTCTTATACTGTTCACCCCCCTCTCAGTATAAGCTTGTGTTCTTCAATTGGTATCAGAGCCGGTTCCTTCGAAAAGTTTAACAACTTGAAGGAAAAGCTAGTAAAGAACACAATGGATCATTCAAGTGGCAATGCAAGACCTATTCTTGATGGGTCAGATTTTGGTCTTTGGAGTGCAAGGATGAAGGTTCATCTAATGGCACTTGGGAATGAGGTTTGGGAAGTGATTGAAGATGAGTACACTATTCCTGAACATGGTCCTAATACTAAAGAAGAAAGGCTCCTACATCACAACAATTCAAAAGCAATGAATGCAATCCTGAAAGGCTTACAGAAAGCAGATCTCACCAAAGTGATTCACTGCAAGACAGCTAGTGAAATGTGGAATCAGTTGAAGGTGGTTCATACAGGTGATACAAATGTCAGAAAGGCCAAGTTGAGACACTTCAAAGGTATGTTTGAACAACTCAAAATGAATGATGATGAAAATATTAGTGACTACATGCTTCGTATGGATGAAGTTGTTAACTCCATGAAAGACTTAGGTCTTGAGCTTGCTGAAAATGATATTTGTGATAAGATTTTAAGATCTCTTCCTAATAGATTTAGTGAAAATATTTCTGCTATTGAGGAAGCTAAAGATTTGGATAAGTTGAAAAAAGATGAGCTCCATAGTATACTTGCAGACATTTGAGTTGAGAACTCAAGTGAAGGTTGATGTCAAGAAGGAGGCAGATTTCAAGACTACCATGAATTCCAAAGGTAAACAACTTCAAGAGAGTGATGAGTTTTCTGGTGATGAAGAGGCATATTACAACAAGAAAGACAAGTTCTTTAGAAAGCACAAAATTATGGAAAACGTGAGATGTTTCAATTGTGGAAAGTTTGGTCATTATGCTACTAACTGTACTGTTGCCAAGGATGAAAGTGATGAAGATAAACAGGATTGTAAGAGCAAGGATTCTGAAAGGCATAAGCATCATAGGAAAAACAAAGATAAGCACAACAATCAAGGAAAGAGGTATTCTCACAAACACAAGAAAAGCTTCTACCTAGACAAAGCAAGTAAGTGTTCTAGTAGTGATAGTGAAAGTTCTTCAAGTGATAATGAAAATGAGATAGTGTTCATATCGAGAAAAGAGGAAGGACCAAAACATAGATTCATTATCATGAAATGTCTTAGATGTGGAAATTTTGGTCACCTTGAGGATGATTGCACAAATAATGAATTGGTTGTTAGTATGTATGAGGATGCTTCAGAAAATGATAAGGAAGATGCATGTATGGTTTTTGAAAAGGGTAGCACCTCTAGTGATAAGAAATCTGAAAAAGGCCTTGATAATTCAAAGTGCAATCAAATAGAGGATCTTGAATGTGAACTTACAAATGCTCTTAGTGTTTTGAAAAAGGAAAGAAAGAAGAATGCTAGACTCAAGGATAAGTTAGATGAATGTTGTATGGAGAGAGATGAACTTATAGAAAGTCTTGATGTCTCTATGGCTAATGCACAAGAACTCAAGAATGAGTTAGAATCTAAGGTGCTTGAGTATAGTGAATTAGAACAGAAAATGGCTTCTTTGAAAGAGGAAAATAAAGAGTACAAGGATAAGTCATACGAGTTTCAAGAAAGCTCCAAAAAGGTTAAGTCTCTCATCCAAAGTCAAAGAAATCCAACAGATAAAACAGGTCTTGGTTTTGTTAAGCCTCACAAGAAACAAGTTGGAGAGTCTAGTAAGAGATTCCAAAAGGAAGAGAGTTCTAATGAGGAAAATATTTCAGATCATGAGTCCTTGAATGATAGATGCATAGAAACAGAAAACAGATTTCGAAATGAGAAGAAGGAGAAGTTTTCAGGACCTGAGAAGTCAAATAAAGGAAAGTTTCAAGGCAGATGTTTTGCTTGTCACAGGTTTGGTCACATGGCTGTACATTGCATGGCTCAAGTGAAGAAGGTAAATAACAGTTTCAGAAGTGGTGATTTCTTTTATGGGTATTGCTACTCTTGCAATCAGTTTGGGCATAAAGCAATTTTTTGCAAGGCAAATATCAGAAACAGGTTTGGTCAGAATAGGTTTGGTCAGAACAGGGTTAGTCAGAACAGGTGGATTCAAAGAACAGGTATGCCTCAAAGAAATAACATTGTTACTTGCTATAAGTGCAACAATGAAGGTCACATAGCTAGACAATGTAGAGCTGAAATTCTAGGATACAGGAATAGGAACAGTGGCATGATCAGGTCCAAGGATCAAGGCATGGCTAAGAACAAGAACAGTGACAATGACAGGAACAAGAATATGGACAAAGAGTTCAAGAGAAGGCCCGACAAGGAAGTTATAGACGCTGATGATGATCAGTGCCTAATGGGAGTTTTACTCCCACCCCAAAATTAATCACCTCATCAGGAGGTGGGGGAGGGACTAAGCTAAGAGGCTCATTCTTAGTCCCGAGCCCCAAAGGTGGCCCTTTGCCATTGATGACAAAGGGGGAGAGATATGAGTAAGGGGGAGAGCTTCAAGTGAAGAGGAAAGCTTCAAGTCAGGGGGAGCAAAACTTCAAAGGTAGATTCTTAGTTGTGGGTTTCAGTTTTGGCTCTTAAGAAGTGTTTTTCAATAAAGGTTTGCCATCAATGACAAAGGGGGAGATTGTTGGCAATTTTGGGTACATTGGGTACATTGCCTTTGCTCAAGTGTTGATGTTGTCATTGATGTCAAGAAGCGGAAGGGTTTTTGTGAAAACCCAGGCAGACAAAATAAAAGGTTTTATTTAAAACCATGGTGTGCTTATGTGGAAAGGGCTTTTCTTAAAAACCAAGGTGGAATTTTGTTTCATCGAAAAAGGACCTCCGATGATGAAGATATTAAAGTTTAAAGTTAAGTTTAAATTAATGGAGGGCCGACCTATGTGCAATTAATGGAAGTTGGCATATATATACATGTAAAGGTTTCAATTTATTTTGAAAAGGGGGCATATTATATATCGTCGGAAAGCTTATTTCAAGGGCTATTTGACTAACTCATTTAGAAGGAGAATTAAGGTGTGTATAAAGAGGTATTTCTGATTTTGCAAAGGGGTTCCAAAAGTGAAGTTTGCCTTGTTCTTTTTCAAGAGGATTAATTTTTTCATGAGGTGACAAGGTATGCATTATTGTGATTTATTTTATTTTTATGGTATAAGTGGTTTTGGGAGTGAAAAGGTTATGCAATGTTTTGATTTATTTTATTTTATGGTACAAGTGGTTTTAGGAGAGATAAGGAAGTTGTGCAATTAAAGGCCTTGGTGATGATTATTGAAAAGTGGAGTAATGTTGATTATTTTGTGATCTACTAACCTTTGTGAAGATTAGCAAAAAAAACTTTGTGATTGTGGCAGATTTCCAAAGGGGTTCCTTCACTTCAATAAGGTATGGGCACATTCTTCTTATGAGTATGATTGGTGTATGTTTTTCTGAAATAAGTTTGGAGTGAAAAGGGATTCTACTAGGTTTCCTTTGGTTGGGTGTAAATCCTATTTTCTGGTTTGTTGAAGACTACTTATGCATTGTTATCATTGATGAGAGTTTTGGTGAATGCATAATTCTGGTTTGAGATAGTGGAAGCATTGTGCACTAGGGTTTATGGTTGTGAGTCTTGATACTTGCTTTGAGTTGGTGAAACCCTTGGATGGTTGTGTTGAGTTTGATGGTTGAATTGCTTCCATAGTGGTTGTGTTGATCAAGTTAATGCTTTACTTGATTCATGATATTGGGCTTACTCCATTGAGTTGATTTGAACAAGTTATTCTTTGCATTTGGTGATATTGTGTGGGTGGATGTTTTGTTCAAATATCTTTGGAGGGAAAAGGATTTCTACTTGTTTCCTTTTCTTGTGATGATTGGTAGAATGCTTCAAGGTTAATGTTGAGTTGAATGATGTTGGTTAAACCTTGTCTTTGAGCATTGTTGTTGAAGCCCTAATTGGTTGAGAAAAGATATTGGTTGTTGGAAAGAACATGAGTATCATTGTTATATGACATATTGCTTGGTTGGCAATTGTTGGGTTGTGTTTCATGTTCTTGAGAAAAGCATACTTCATCTATCTTATTCTTTTGAGATTTGAGATTGAGTTGAGATTGAGATTGGGAGTTAAGTATAGAACATATTGAGTCTCTAACAATTCTCTTTATGCTTCTATGAGGTTGATGAATCACATTGGGTCTCTAACAATTCTCTCTGTGGGTTCATGCCAAGCAAGCTTTACTTGATGAACTTGTGAGCAGGTTTAGGACAGAGGTGCATTGCTGTGAGTTTTGCTGGGGGGGGGGGGGGGGGGGGGGGGGGGGTTCTATCAGAGAACTTGAGGACAGAGGTACATTGGTTCTATGAGAAGAACCTGAGGACAGATTTGTGCCAGACCGATGGACTGTGTTTGGTGCTGATCAAAGACAGAGGATGAGGACATTTGTGCTAGACCGAAGGACTGTGTTTAGTGCAAATTCGAGGACCAGCTTTGAGGTGATAGAGTTGAGGACAGAGGTCTCCAGCCAGAGTAGGGAAGACAGGTGTCTTCTGTGGATAGAGTTCCATTTGCTAAGGGCAGCGGAGGCAGAGGTCTTCTAGAGGATCACCAGCCAGAGCAGAGGTAGGGGAAGGTATCTCCTTTGAGCAGAGGCTCATAAATTCAGATTGGGGGAAGGTTTCTCCTTTGAGCCGAGGCTCATAAACATTGTAATTGGGAAGGTTTCCCAAAGAACTTTGAGATAACTTTTAGAGAAAAGTTTTGTGGATGAACCATGTAAATTGTTGTGTCACTTTGTGGATGGTTTTGTGCATTGCTTTGATATTGCTTTGGATATATTGCTTTACTATTTTGAAGTATAAAGGAAAAAGTAAAAAGAGGTCTTATACTGTTCACCCCCCCTCTCAGTATAAGCTTGTGTTCTTCAATTGGTATCAGAGCGGGTTCCTTCGAAAAGTTTAACGACTTGAAGGAAAAGCTAGTAAAGAACACAATGGATCATTCAAGTGGCAATGCAAGACCTATTCTTGATGGGTCAGATTTTGGTCTTTGGAGTGCAAGGATGAAGGTTCATCTAATGGCACTTGGGAATGAGGTTTGGGAAGTGATTGAAGATGAGTACACTATTCCTGAACATGGTCCTAATACTAAAGAAGAAAGGCTCCTACATCACAACAATTCAAAAGCAATGAATGCAATCCTGAAAGGCTTACAGAAAGCAGATCTCACCAAAGTGATTCACTGCAAGACAGACTAGTGAAATGTGGAATCGGTTGAAGGTGGTTCATACAGGGGATACAAATGTCAGAAAGGCCAAGTTGAGACACTTCAAAGGTATGTTTGAACAACTCAAAATGAATGATGATGAAAATATTAGTGACTACATGCTTCGTATGGATGAAGTTGTTAACTCCATGAAAGACTTAGGTCTTGAGCTTGCTGAAAATGATATTTGTGATAAGATTTTAAGATCTCTTCCTAATAGATTTAGTGAAAATATTTCTGCTATTGAGGAAGCTAAAGATTTGGATAAGTTGAAAAAATATGAGCTCCATAGTATACTTGCAGCATTTGAGTTAAGAACTCAAGTGAAGGTTGATGTCAAGAAGGAGGCGACTTTCAAGACTACCAAGAATTCCAAAGGTAAACAACTTCAAGAGAGTGATGAGTCTTCCGGTGATGAAGAGGCATATTACAGACAAGAAAGGCAAGTTCTTTAGAAAGCACAAAAATATGAAAAACGTGAGATGTTTCAATTGTGGAAAGTTTGGTCATTATGCTACTAACTGTACTGTTGCCAAGGATGAAAGTGATGAAGATAAACAGGACTATAAGAGCAAGGATTTTGAAAAGCACAAGCATCATAGGAAAAACAAAGATAAGCACAACAATCAAGGAAAGAGGTATTCTCACAAACACAAGAAGAGCTTCTACCTAGACAAAGCAAGTAAGTGTTCTAGTAGTGATAGTGAAAGTTCTTCAAGTGATAATGAAAATGAGATAGTGTTCATATCGAGAAAAGAGGAAGGACCAAAACATAGATTCATTATCATGAAATGTCTTAGATGTGGAAATTTTGGTCACCTTGAGGATGATTGCACAAATAATGAATTGGTTGTTAGTATGTATGAGGATGCTTCAGAAAATGATAAGGAAGATGCATGTATGGTTTTTGAAAAGGGTAGCACCTCTAGTGATAAGAAATCTGAAAAAGGCCTTGATAATTCAAAGTGCAATCAAATAGAGGATCTTGAATGTGAACTTACAAATGCTCTTAGTGTTTTGAAAAAGGAAAGAAAGAAGAATGCTAGACTCAAGGATAAGTTAGATGAATGTTGTATGGAGAGAGATGAACTTATAGAAAGTCTTGATGTCTCTATGGCTAATGCACAAGAACTCAAGAATGAGTTAGAATCTAAGGTGCTTGAGTATAGTGAATTAGAACAGAAAATGGCTTCTTTGAAAGAGGAAAATAAAGAGTACAAGGATAAGCTGTACAGGTTTCAAGAAAGCTCCAAAAAGGTTAAGTCTCTCATCCAAAGTCAAAGAAATCCAACAGATAAAACAGGTCTTGGTTTTGTTAAGCCTCACAAGAAACAAGTTGGAGAGTCTAGTAAGAGATTCCAAAAGGAAGAGAGTTCTAATGAGGAAAGTATTTCAGATCATGAGTCCTTGAATGATAGATGCATAGAAACAGAAAACAAATTTCGGAATGAGAAGAAGGAGAAGTTTTCAGGACCTAAGAAGTCAAATAAAGGAAAGTTTCAAGGCAGATGTTTTGCTTGTCACAGGTTTGGTCACATGGCTGTACATTGCATGGCTCAAGTAAAAAAGGTAAATAACAGTTTTAGAAGTGGTGATTTTTTTTATGGGTATTGCTACTCTTGCAATCAGTTTGGGCATAAAGCAATTTTTTGCAAGGCAAATATCAAAAAAGGTTGGTCGAACAGGTTTGGTCGAACAGGTTAGTCGAACAGGTGGATTCAAAGAACAGGTATGCCTCAAAGAAATAACATTGTTACTTGTTATAAGTGCAACAATGAAGGTCACATAGCTAGACAATGTAGAGCTGAAATTCTAGAATACAGGAATAGGAACAGTGGCATGATCAGGTCCAAGGATCAAGACAATGACAGGAACAAGAATATGGACAAAGAGTTCAAGAGAAGGCCCGGCAAGGAAGTTATAGACGCTGATGATGATCAGTGCCTAATGGGAGTTTTACTCCCACCCCAGAATTAATCACCTCATCAGGAGGTGGGGGAGGGACTAAGCTAAGAGGCTCATTCTTAGTCCCGAGCCCCAAAGGTGGCCCTTTGCCATTGATGACAAAGGGGGAGAGATATGAGTAAGGGGGAGAGCTTCAAGTGAAGAGGAAAGCTTCAAGTCAGGGGGAGCAAAACTTCAAAGGTAGATTCTTAGTTGTGGGTTTCAGTTTTGGCTCTTAAGAAGTGTTTTTCAATAAAGGTTTGCCATCAATGACAAAGGGGGAGATTGTTGGCAATTTTGGGTACATTGGGTACATTGCCTTTGCTCAAGTGTTGATGTTGTCATTGATGTCAAGAAGCGGAAGGGTTTTTGTGAAAACCCAGGCAGACAAAATAAAAGGTTTTATTTAAAACCATGGTGTGCTTATGTGGAAAGGGCTTTTCTTAAAAACCAAGGTGGAATTTTGTTTCATCGAAAAAGGACCTCCGATGATGAAGATATTAAAGTTTAAAGTTAAGTTTAAATTAATGGAGGGCCGACCTATGTGCAATTAATGGAAGTTGGCATATATATACATGTAAAGGTTTCAATTTATTTTGAAAAGGGGGCATATTATATATCGTCGGAAAGCTTATTTCAAGGGCTATTTGACTAACTTATTTAGAAGGAGAATTAAGGTGTGTATAAAGAGGTATTTCTGATTTTGCAAAGGGGTTCCAAAAGTGAAGTTTGCCTTGTTCTTTTTCAAGAGGATTAATTTTTTCATGAGGTGACAAGGTATGTAATGGTTTGATATTTTGTAAGTTGGTTTTGATTTTAGAGGAAAGTCAACAGGAAGAAAGGGGGTTATTGTGACTTATTTTATTTTATGGTATAAGTGGTTTTGGGAGTGAAAAGGTTATGCAATGTTTTGATTTATTTTATTTTATGGTACAAGTGGTTTTAGGAGAGATAAGGAAGTTGTGCAATTAAAGGCTTTGGTGATGATTATTGAAAAGTGGAATAATGTTGATTATTTTGTGATCTACTAACCTTTGTGAAGATTGGCAAAAAGAACTTTGTGATTGTGGCAGATTTCCAAAGGGGTTCCTTCACTTCAATAAGGTATGGGCACATTCTTCTTATGAGTATGATTGGTGTATGTTTTTCTGAAATAAGTTTGGAGTGAAAAGGGATTCTACTAGGTTTCCTTTGGTTGGGTGTAAATCCTATTTTCTGGTTTGTTGAAGACTACTTATGCATTGTTATCATTGATGAGAGTTTTGGTGAATGCATAATTCTGGTTTGAGATAGTGGAAGCATTGTGCACTAGGGTTTATGGTTGTGAGTCTTGCTACTTGCTTTGAGTTGGTGAAACCCTTAGTTGGCTGTTTTGATATTGATGGATGAGTTGCTTCCATAGTGGTTGTGTTGATCAAGTTAATGCTTTACTTGATACATGATATTGGGCTTACTCCATTGAGTTGATTTGAACAAGTTATTCTATGCATTTGGTGATATTGTGTTGGTGGCTGTTTTGTTCAAATATCTTTGGAGGGAAAAGGATTTCTACTTGTTTCCTTTTCTTGTGATGATTGGTAGAATGCTTCAAGGTTAATGTTGAGTTGAATGATGTTGGTTAAACCTTGTCTTTGAGCATTGTTGTTGAAGCCCTAATTGGTTGAGAAAAGATATTGGTTGTTGGAAAGAACATGAGTATCATTGTTATATGACATATTGCTTGGTTGGCAATTGTTGGGTTGTGTTTCATGTTCTTGAGAAAAGCATACTTCATCTATCTTATTCTTTTGAGATTTGAGATTGAGTTGAGATTGAGATTGGGAGTTAAGTATAGAACATATTGAGTCTCTAACAATTCTCTTTATGCTTCTATGAGGTTGATGAATCACATTGGGTCTCTAACAATTCTCTCTGTGGGTTCATGCCAAGCAAGCTTTACTTGATGAACTTGTGAGCAGGTTTAGGACAGAGGTGCATTGGTCTGTGAGGTTTCGGGGTTCTATCAGAGAACTTGAGGACAGAGGTGCATTGGTTCTATGAGAAGAACCTGAGGACAGATTTGTGCCAGACCGAAGGACTGTGTTTGGTGCTGATCAAAGACAGAGGATGAGGACATTTGTGCTAGACCGAAGGACTGTGTTTAGTGCAAATTCGAGGACCGGCTTTGAGGTGATAGAGTTGAGGACAGAGGTCTCCAACCAGAGCAGGGAAGACAGGTGTCTTCTGTGGATAGAGTTCCATTTGCTAAGGGCAGCGAGAGGCGAGAGGTCTTCTAGAGGATCACCGACCAGAGCGAGAGGTAGGGGAAGGTATCTCCTTTGAGGAGAGGCTCATAAATTCAGATTGGGGGAAGGTTTCTCCTTTGAGCCGAGGCTCATAAACATTGTAATTGGGAAGGTTTCCCAAAGAACTTTGAGATAACTTTTAGAGAAAAGTTTTGTGGATGAACCATGTAAATTGTTGTGTCACTTTGTGGATGGTTTTGTGCATTGCTTTGATATTGCTTTGGATATATTGCTTTACTATTTTGAAGTATAAAGGAAAAAGTAAAAAGAGGTCTTATACTGTTCACCCCCCCCCTCTCAGTATAATCTTGTGTTCTTCAAACCCAAGCAATCTAATTCAAAATAGCCTCTAATGGTTTGGCCTCACTAGAAACATCTGCAATCTGAAGTAACTCTAAAAATGGCATCAAGTGCACCCCAAAACTCATCACCAACCTGACACTTTGAAGCTCAAATCATTCCCCGTCATGGAAATGCCACAATCACTCCAAAGATATCTTGCAATCCCAAAATTGATGTTCCTTCTGGAGGGTTTCATCTCCAAACAAGCCAAATCTGCCCTTGCCTATGGTTTTTCGTCACAAACAAGCTGGATATCTTCCTGCAAACTCTGCTGCAAGCAAGCTCATTTCTCCAAACATGAAATATAATAACCCAAGATGTCTTCAAATGCTCTCACAACCTCTATTTATTCTTTTCTCGAGCTGGTCAACCCAATGTAGGTAGAATGTGGGATTAAACTTCTTTCTTTTTTACTTGCTTTATGTCAATAATTCATTTACTAATGAGCACATATAATGACTTAACTCCACAATATCACTTAATCATATTATAATCTTCCAAAGTGGCGTCCAAGCTAGGCATTAATAAAATCACATTAAAATATACATTATTTCCTTCAAAATGAGTACTCATAAGCCCCCTAACAAATTATAAAGTCATACTTAGGAGAATAATATAATAATTTAATGACTTTATAATAATTATAACTTTGATGATTAAAAACTCCATGACCGCTCATCCAAACTCACATCCGAAGATAGAAATGAGTACCCATTTGGCCAAACTAGCCACTCGTAGGACTTTCGCTCCGCCAAAACCAACTTACTAAAAATAGTAAGTTCCCTGCACTGATAACCAAATGGATCTAGTCAATCAAGCGAAGATATATCCTGGATACCCAATTCGTGAAGAACAACATTCGCGATCGATTCGGCCGAAACCTGAATTACCAACTTACTATAAATAGTAAGTCCTCCCTCAAATCTCAGAATGTCCCTGAAAAACTGGCATCCAAAGGCATACAACCATCTGGCGAAACCCCAACATCCTCTGAGAGCATTCTCACAAAAGACAAGCCTGGGAAGGGACATTACACCCCCCCAATGTATTGACCCCTTATGGCAAGTTTCTTTCAGGTTATTCAACATATTTGAAGGAGAGAAGCACCAAAAAACAACAACCCAACGGTGGCCCACATACAAAGAAACCCACCTACACTGAGGGACATCATAAGGAGGCATCAGGCCTATATTGCTTATTCGTTGTTTATTCGTGAAAAGAAAAGGGGAAGCTCTCCCTATTTGTAGCCTATACAAAATTGATAATGAATAAAGCATATGTTTCTGAATGACTTGTGTTATTACTTGTTGTTAGATCAAATGTCAACTTCTGGTCATTTCAATAATATTTAAACCTATGATTTAAATATTATAATATTCAAATTTTTAAACTCTTATATATTTAAATCCTTTGATTTAAATATGTCAAACCTTTGTCCTTCTCTTTATAATATTTCAAGCCTTTGTCCAAACCTTTGTCCTTCTCTTTATAATATTTAAATATTATAATATATTTGCCTTACTTTGAAATATACTTTCTTTGCTCCTCTTGAGATATATCTTTGCCTTGGATGATTTTTCGTTGTTTGCTATTTATCAAGTCCATCTCTGACATTATTGATATATTGTCCAACCTTATAAACTTATCATCCTTGAAGAATATTTCTGCCTTGAATACCATGCACCTTTGACATCAATGACAACTTAGTATTTCTAACAATCTCCCCCTTTGTCATTGATGGCAACCCTACAAAAAATTTCTTTTACTGCAACTGGATTCACAATCTGCTCCCCTTGACAAGCTGCTCCCCCTTACTAAAAACTCTCCCCCTTTGACATCAATGGCAAAGGGCTCCTTGGGGCTAAAAATAAGACACTTAACACACCCCCTTTCCTCCCTGCTCTTACTTGAGACTTCAATTATGAGATGGGAGTGAAACTCCCAAATTACTATGCTCCTCTTCTTGTTTCATTTTCTTTCTCCAAACTTTGGAGATCATACCCTTTTGAACATTTTGACTATCCTTCTTCTTGCTTGACTTTGAGAGCTTAGGGAACACTGTTCTACACCATTTAGCTCTATGCCCAAAATTGTTGCAATTGTAACAAATGATGTTGTAGTCCATGAAAGGTGCAAATGAATTGACATTTCTTCTACAATTTATAGCTTTATGACCAAAATGATTACATGAAAAACAATAACCTTGAAAAGAATATTCATCTTGCCTTGGAGGATTTGGTCGCATGCTTCTTTCTTTGCTTTTTCTGTGATGGTCCATGTTCCTTGATGGTGCATTGTTTTCTTCCTCATTGATGCTTCCACTTCTCAACATATCAACATAGGTCTTGGATGCTTCTATTTCTTTTGAGCTTGACTCCTCCTTTTGTTTCTCTTGACCTTCTTCAAAACCAAGTCCAGTCTTCATAAATGGAGATCTCTGTGCTTTGATAATATCATCCAAGTTTTTTGAGCTTTTCCTAAACTGATATATCTTATCATTAAAATTTTCAAGTCCCTTCCTTAGAATGATAACTTCATGTTCTAGTCTTTCACACTCTAGTTCTTTTACCTTTAACTATTCAGCCATACCTTCTTCAATTCTCCTTGCCTCTTCAACCTTTGCTTTTAAGTCGGTGAGATCTTGTAGAAGCTTTGCCTTTGTTTTCTCATCCTCTTGTACTTGAGCCTTCAATCTTGAGTTCTTCTTTCTAACCCTTTTCAACTCTTCAAGAGCAACAATAAGTTCCTCTTCTATGTCAATTGTGGCTTCCTCTTCATCTTCTAAATCTTTCTCTTCTTCTTGGTCTTCAACAACAGGATCATCTTCTTTCTCTTCTATGGCCAAAAATAGGATTTCTTCTTTTTCACTATTGGAGAGGCTTTCATCACTGCTGTTGGAAGCACTGCTTGCTTCTTCAACATAAAAACTCTTCTTGTGTCTTTGAAAGATCTTCTTCTCATGCTTGCCTTGACCATGCTTGTTTTTCTTTTCATGATAAAATTTTCTTTCTTTATTTTTCTTGTATTCCTTTTCTTCTTCACTACTACTACTTCCAGCTTGTGGACAATTAGATGCATAGTGACCAAAGTTACCATAATTAAAACATTTCATAGACTACATATCTTTGTGTTTTCTTGGACCCTTCTTATTCCTTCTCACAAAATTAGCTTCTTCTCCACTACTTGATTCTTCACTTGATTCTGGTTCTTTATTCTTTGCCTTCCTTGAAGCTTTGAATGTTACCTCTCATTTGGATGTTTGATCTTTTTCTGTCCTCATCTCATAGGCTGTGAGAATCCCATGTAGCTCATCCATGCTCAAAGTTTTGAGATCCTTCATTTCTTCAATTGCTGAAACCTTTGCATCAAACCTCATGGGAAGTGACCTCAAGATTTTTTGAACAATCTTAGAGTCTTCAATACTTTCTCCAAGTCCATGAATGGTGTTGACAACCTCATCAACATGAAGTAGATACCTAGCAATATCTTCCTCATATTTCATCTTCAAGTCTTCAAACTTCCTCTTATGGGTTTGAAGTTTTGCCATTTTAACCTTGTCGTCTCCTTCATATGTTCTCTGTAACTTGTCCCATATTTCTTTTGCTGAAGTGCATTGCATGACTTTCACAAATTCTGATTCACATAACCCACTTAAGATTGCATTCATTGCCCTGGCATTATTTTCATATGGTTTCTTACCATTTGCATATATGGGAGGAGTTGTAGGTGGAGTGAACCCATTCTCAATGGATTGCCATATATCATATCCATGTGCCATCAAATAAGTCTTCATCCTTATGCTCTAGAAAGCATAGTTAGTCCCATCAAACAATGGTGCCCTATTTGATGAAAACCCTTCCTGATGAGCCATGTGTGTTCCTATAAGATCTTCCTTCAAGTTGTTAGGCTTTCACGAAGGAACCCGCTCTGATACCAATTGAAGAACACAAGCTTATACTGAGAGGGGGTGAACAGTATAAGATAAAACTTTTTACTTTTCAATCCAAATGATAACAACAATAATATCAATGTAGTAATGAAATAATGCACAAATCATCACACATATGAGAGACACAGATTTAACGTGGTTCACCCAATATGGGCTACATCCACGGAGAAATATTACTTATAAATTTCTCAACAAATTTTATGGGCACCAACCCACAGGAGACACCAATCCCCTATTACAATATTCATGGACACCAATCCATAGGAGACACCAATCCCCTCTCAAGTTCATGGACACCAATCCACAGGAGACACCAATCCCCTCTCAAGTTCATGGACACCAATCCATAGGAGACACCAATCCCCTCTCAAGTTCATGGACACCAATCCACAAGAGACACCAATCCCCTCTCAAGTTCATGGACACCAATCCATAGGAGACACCAATCCCTCTCTGACTATCCATGACACCAATCCACAGAACAAACCAATCCCTCTCAAGTTTTGTCAACACTCTACTCAAGTCTATCCTCAAATCTTGCTCACAAACTTACTTCAAATATACTCCAAAACTTGCTCAAATCTGCTCCATAATATGCTCACAAAAACTACTCAAATCTACTCCAAAACCTGCTCATAAAACCTGCTCAAATCTGCTCCAAAACCTACTCACAAAACCTGCTCAAATCTGCTCCAAAACCTGCTCACAAAACCTGCTCAAATCTGCTCCATAACCTGCTCACAAAACCTGCTCAAATCTGCTCCATAACTTGTATACAAACAATCCTCATCTATTCCCAAATCTTGCATAATGATGTCATCAAGTTCTTCACCTATTCTTCAATGTGCTTTCCTCAACTAAAGCAATTCAGACATATTCTACCCATAATTATTTTATCTTCATGAACATATAGAGAATGATATGCACCAATCAAATGCCCAATATGTTCTTCACATTCATTAAGTCTATCGCTTCCACATGTCTCACATTTATTACATTAAAAGGTAGCTCTAGTCTAGCACTTGATAACTGACCTTGTAATTGCTGATTTGCACCTTTCCTTCCCTTTTGTAGATAGCTGAAAATATACTTCTTTTCAATTGAATTCTTTCACACTATCCTTGCACTATGTGATACTTTGACTTGCTTTAAAACAACCCTTCTATTTGTGTGAGACTATACTATTTTTCTTATTTCCACATTCACTTCAAAACCAATCACATCACAAAATCTCTACACCCCAAAAAAAACAAAAAAAAACAAAAAATTTCAAAAAAAAAACCCCCCCCCCCCCAAACAATGCACATCCAATAATTCCTTATACCTCCCACTATATGACAACAAAAATATTTTCCTCAAACAAAACCATTTTGAGAAAGGAATTAAATCACCATACCTCTAAATCTGCCTCAATGATGATGATCTTCTTTTGTATGAGCTTTCCAAACCTGTCTTGACAAAAATAATTTTCCTTTTGTTTGTCCCTTCAAAATCTGGTTAGCAATTCTCTTTTTCTTTCTTGATTAAATATCAAATCAATCACTTTAAAATCCCTTATCAAAAACATACACAATAAAGCTTAAAAATTAACTCCTTATATCTCCCTTTTTGAAACTCACAATGTAAAGCTTTATTGACAACTAAAACCCTTATATCTCCTTTTATTAATTTTCAAAAATGAAACCTTATACCAACATCACAACCCTTATATCTCCCCTTTATTTAATATGCAAAAATATAATTCTACACTAGCACCATGACCCTTATTTCTCCCTTAATTAAATTTGATAAAGTAAAACTTTAAATACCTTGCACAACCACGACGGGATTCGATCCCCTATCCTCTTGAAGCGCAATGCTCTCACAAGCGCTCGTGACCAACTATGCTACCACAACACATGAAACCTAAAAGGGTGCCCGAATATTTATCCTTGTCTTTGCGCTCCCTCAAACATTAAAACCATAGCAAAACGGCATCGAAGGGATTTGATCCCTTAACCTCCTGTACAACAGTGCTTCCACACAAGCTAGGCGACCGTCTGGGCTACCCCGATGGATGGAACCAAAGGTGCAAAAAATGATATATAGATCCTTCTTAATTCTGCCTTCACTCTTTAGCAAAACGACGTCGACCAGATTCGACCTCTTAACCTCCTACACAATAGTGCTCCACGCAAGCAAGGCATCCGTCTAGGCTACCCCAACGGATGGAATCAAAAGGGGTAAAATTGATATTTATCCTTGTCTTTCGCTACCCGATTTTTTGCTGCTCTTCTCCTCTCTCTACCGCTCGCACTCACCACGAGGATCGATCGATTTCATGCACATTGCAAAGGTGAAATGATGCCCTATATTTATACGTTTCCCATTGTCTTCGATAAGGAGGTCGACTCTTATTTTTTTGCCTTCGACTTTCTATCTTCTCCAAAGATGTCGATGCATTAATTTTTTCAAACACTTTAGGTTATAATATTTAAACCTATGATTTAAATATTATAATATTCAATTTTTTAAACTCTTATATATTTAAATCCTTTGATTTAAATATGTCAAACCTTTGTCCCAACCTTTGTCCTTCTCTTTATAATATTTCAAGCCTTTGTCCAAACCTTTGTCCTTCTCTTTATAATATTTAAATTTGATATTTAAATATTATAATATATTTGCCTTACTTTGAAATATACTTTCCTTGCTCCTCTTGAGATATATCTTTGCCTTGGATGATTTTTCGTTGTTTGCTATTTATCAAGTCCATCTCTGACATTATTGATATATTGTCCAACCTTATAAACTTATCATCCTTGAAGAATATTTCTGCCTTGAATACCATGCACCTTTGACATCAATGACAACTTAGTATTTCTAACAATATCCAATGTAGGTTTACTAGATTGCCTAGGATAGCTCTTTTCACATCCTAAACCTTTTAAGTCTTATTTTCTACCATTATAGATGAGAGAACCGATATGTCAAACCAAAGTGCCACCAAAATAATCAAATAATTGACTTCTCATAGTGTATCCAACTCCAATTTAACCCCTTGAAGCCACTTCTCACCTCAAATTAATCAGTATCCTTTTTCAATGAAATTACTACCTATCATTTTATGATCTAGTTCAATTGGATGTTTATAGAAAAATGTTATAAATATCAAGTTAAGTTCCCATTCCAATATATATTCAAATGATGTCCTCTCACAAACTTATAAAATTATTTGACGAAGTAGAATATGTAGTCTATTTATTTATAAAATAAGGATAAGACACCTAGAGGTTCTTCTTCTTCCTCCTCCTTGCACAGGGTTCTAGAACCCTTCCAAAGTTGTTCTTTTTCATCTAAAGACTCTACAACAACCCCATAAGAAGAATCCTAATCTTCTTCTCCCTTGGAGTAGCAAGCTTCTTCTAATAAGGATCCCTTATCTTAAGGCCATCTTGGTTAGGTCTCTTCATCAACCAATTTATGGAAGATTAAGGATCTCCTGGACCCCAAGGTACTCTCAAGGTTAAAGGCTCTTCTTCATCAAGCATCAAGTTACATTCATCCAAGGTTAGTACTCTCTCTCTCCTTCCTTCCTTTATGATTGTATGTTGCTCTTGTATATTGACTAATTTACTTTATTGCATTCTTAGTCTATTGCTTGTACTATTTTGCTTCTTTCTCTCTCTTTCTCTACCTATCTTGTCTATCTTCTATTTTCACTTTTTCCTTCATATTCCTTAGAGCTATTTATGTACTAGATCTATCTAGACCATCCTAAATCATAACCTTCCTTTGTTATATAATTATATTTTTACTTACATTTGACTTAACCCTATGTTGCCTTTGCCTTTGGGATGAGTGATATCAATGGTTTGTCCAAACCTAGGGAAATCACTCTCATAATTATCTTTTGCATAATTTGAGTCATTGAATGCATGGTTGAAGCCCTTTAGCTTTTACAAACTTAAAATTAAACTTTTATATTCCTTGGTGATGTATAATAATCCTTTTAATTACTTGTATTTGCACATCCATTGGATCATGTGTATATTAGGAAACAAATTGATTTACAAATACAACCTCAGCCTTATTGTGAATTAGGTATATAAGACATCCTATTGACTATCTCAATAGTGTAGGACCAAATCTATGTGAGTTATGATTCTTACAAATTTTGATTATAAGTTTATAAGAACTTGTGCAAGGCTAGCAATATTCCATATAAAATTGACAGAAAGATAGATAAATATGCCATCCTTTATTTGTTGAACTTGTGCACCAAGGAAGAAGTGCAAATATTTCATATCAATTATCACAAAAATATTCATCATTTATTTATCAACTCGTGTAAGAACCTTGTATCATTTATTGCAACAATAGTACCATATACATATAAAACTATAAACAAGCTCCTTTGTTTTCTTCAAGTCTCCTCTAGTTTAATGTTGGTATTATGACTCATTTCATATTTTATCGAATCCTTTTTGAAGAAAAAACTATCAATCTTCTCATATTATGCCATAGTTTCTTGCATAATATCATAGAGAGATTTTAGTTTTTACATATACGTCAACATGTTGAACAAACCAAAATAGTTATTCCATGTTTATTTCATTATTAAAATCATAGTAAGATATCATAAACATATTTACAAATCCATTAGTTTTAACTCAAGACAAACTAGATAAAATCATACATAAAAATGGAGATAAGACTTTTAAAAGAGGAAACCCTCATGGGAAAATAACTTATATATTATTAAAAATATTTATTGCTCAATGAATCACAAGAAAAAAAACATACAACACATTCCTTATTTAATAAAAAATAAGGCATAAGGAATTAAACCTTTCTTAATAGAGTGTAAATATATTATTTTTTTAATTAAAAGAGAGAACCTAAGTAACATGCATGAGTAGAAGTTATATATAAGTGTCACCTCTTAATATTCCTTCTAATGATATCTCATACTACATGATAAAATAGATTTAATATAATCCTTCTCATTATCTCATTAGAATATGACATATGTTTTATAGGTAAAACATTTTTTATGATTATCAAAATCTTATGTTGACTATTACATATGCCTTTGGGTTTTATAACAATTCTTTATGTGACTTGACAACATGGCTAAGTCAAAAATTACTCTAATTAATTATACTAACATGCATGCTAGTGTGACTAATATACATGATATAAATGAGATTAGTAATAATTATAAAGTACATTACGTAAGTTTAGGATATGTGGAGCTTATAGTATATGACATTTTTCTTGTTGATAAAACCATATACAAAGGCAATAATCTATCTTTCAAATGGTTTGACTTAAATATCAATAACATGATAAAGATACCCTTATCACGATTTGTTTTTGTACCTCTTGTTGCTAATAAAAAATAAACGTAGATATAAATGAGTGTGCCTAGTCACTAGTTTAAAACATCTTCACTATAGTAAGATAGAGTGCCCTTTAAAAATAGAAAGCAATTGTTTTTTTACCTTATCAAGTTATGAAATGACCAAGTTCTTTGTCATAGTAAATAATATTGGTGAAATTTGTATGAACTTGTGTTAGAAGTGCAAAAAGGGATATTTAGGGAACCCTTATGTTAATTATAAAGGCAGGTTGCCCCATCTTATCTATTGATGCTTCATAACCTAGATTACCTCCAAGTGATTGAATTAATTAGTGATTATTGGTTTACCATGGATAGTTTTGATGAAGCATATTCTAAACTAATAAACTCACTCCCTTACCTATATGACTTCATCCATATTTGGAAAAATCACATGGCACCTAGCTTTTGAATAAACAATAATTTAGATAAGATGATACTTTAGCACAAATGTTATACAACATTGTCAACTTATTTTTGTCCTAATGGTAATCAATGTATGTTCCAATAGGTCATAGGATGGAATGAATGCTTGTGGTCTATATCTATTGATCCTTAGGGTTATAGATTTTCTCAATAAAGTAGATAAAAAAATACTAGGAAGTTAGTTGTCATATACTTTTGGTGGGTTTCTTGATACATCATAATATATACTTTTATATGACTAAAATTAGTATTTTTTTCTTGAGAAAAAGGGGTTGTCCTCAGGTCCCCCACCCTTTAGATCTTGAGAAAAATCACAACTCTCTCTTTTATAACTTGAGAGTTTACAAACAAATTTAATTCTCATTTCAATTGAGTTGCTATAGCTAGATACCTATATCTTTTTTAATAAAAAGTTTGAGTTCTTAATTTCATTTTCTAGATCTTCTTCAATTTTCTTTGTAAATATAAATATTCTAAAATTCAACATTTTTCTTCCTAACATTTTCTTGGATCATCCTTCACAATACCAAAACTCTACTCTACTGTCTATGCACTACATCTTAATAGAATAATATTTCCAAAACTTTACATTATCATAATCTGCTTTACTAGCTTTGGATTGCTAGTTTCCTTCTTGAAGCATAAGTGCAACCACAAGAACTGTAGGAAATAGTTTAGCAGTCTCAAAAAGTTCAAAGTTCACGATTCAATCTTATCGAGGTATATATGCATAATAACAAAACTATGGGTTATTATATTATACAAGTGGAATTCATTTTAATCTCAAACAACCAATTAAAAGAACATTTTATCATTTTAATGAGTTATGATAAAATTCTAACAAATCATAATGGTATTGTTTTAATAAATAGTCTAGCAGTCTTAAAGAGTTGCAAGTTCTAATCCATACTTTATCCCATAATCCAAGTAACCAATGATTCAAATAATCCATTCAACCATGAATTCCATATGATATCATCTTCTTTGGCTTTAACATAAAAAATTTCTACTCGCTTCATGAAATTATAATATGCTTTACCAAATCTAGACTATTAGTTTCCTCCAATGCATTGATTTATTTTTTTAATAAGCTATGTGTGGCTTCTATTGGGGGCTACTCCCATTACAAAAAAAATATTACATTGCTCTCATTACATTTTTAACAAGTTAATTAAATCATATCCAACTTTACCTTTCGATCAAAGATATTATTCATTTGCCTTTCTATCAATCTCCATCTTCCTCAAACTGCTAAGTTTTCACAATCAACTCCTTTTATATCATATGCCTTTTGAAATTTAAATTCTACCAAAATGAAATTCAACACCACTAATGGCTAAAATATTTGTTGCTAAACTTCTATATCTATAAATATCTTGTTTGTAACGACCTCACATTTTCTTAATACATTTTTTTAGGGTTCTTATCCATTCCCCTAATATTCCAAGATATTAATTTCATTGTTATTTTTTGAATTTATTTGTGGGTTTAGACTCACTTCTTGTTAGCACTTGTGATATTTGATTTTGTTTTACCATATCAATATCCCTTTGGGTTTCTTTTTTAGTTTGTTTTTGCTTCTTAGATCTTCCTCTCTTTTTTCATTCTTAGCAATACTTTTATCTTCATCAATCTCTTCAATCTTCTCACACTGCTCATAGTGACTTATCATCTTTAGGTTTATCTTGTTCTAAAGTGCAAGGAAAATACTCAAAAGCACAATCTTCTTTATGTTGCCCTAGAAACCCTAAAGTGCAAGGATGCTCTTCTATAAAAATTACCTTCTTATTCTGCTCTAAAAAAACTAAATTGTTATGGGTTTCCCCTGACAATGCATTGATTTAAATGGATCCCCTCAAAAATTTTGTAATCCTATGGAATATTAATTTGAATTTGCTCATTTCTTGCTAGCTTCAGCTAAAGTTATTACTTTATCTATCCATGGAAAATAAAATTTAACTTCATAGCCCTCTATTAAAATCCCTCTATTGACTAGCCTATGTCCACATATGGCTCACATTATGAATGCAAGTATTGATAATACTATATCCTAGAAAGAAGTGACATTTGATCATATTATGAATAATTTTGTACATTGTATAGTTTTTTTAATGAATTTGAAAAAATTATACTAAAATAAGATTATTTACAAGTTGGGACGAGAATCCTCCCAACCTTAGCCAACAAGAGCACCTATTTCCTCTTTTTAACTTTCCAACAAACTCCCATAACTCTAAAACCCAAGATCCTAAGAACTAACCACTTTTGGTTACAACACTAAAAGGAGATCTACATTGGAGTCAAATATCCTAAACCATATGTCTGTAATGGCTATCCAAATTATCCAAACACTAGATTTACTCACCAACCTACCCAATCCTCTCATCCTCAATAGCCATTCCACTATGCCACTAAACTCCTCCCGCCTTCTTGGTACCCATCTTAGCCATGAATTTTACCACTTTATTAAGAGCTTTACCCACATAAATTAAAATCAGATCATCCAATTCCCTCCACAATTGTGTATTTTGGGTGACAAGAATCCTCAACCTCTACATCTCCAAAGCAAATTTTCTCATGCAATTTAAAGCTCCTACCAATATTTGAGAATATAATTGTATGATTATCCTCTTATATCCTTGTCTTACCGTCTACATAGAAGTAAATTTAATAGCTAAGGCTTCTACTTCATTGTTCATAGCCTTGTCCAAGCCTTGTAGTTTTGAAGAGAGCATTGTTCCAACATGATTCTTGCAGACCACTCCAATTCTAGCTCTACCTGGATTTCCTTTTGTAGCTTTGTCAGTATTAATTTTAATTCATATTTTGGGGGGTTTTTTCCAACTAGCTCTATCTTGCCTCTCCTACACTTCAAATTCCTTCTCCATGATTCCTATATCAACATGAGTTTCTTATTTAGCATACACTATTGTCATTTCCATGACTTTGCTCCAAATGACATGTTAGACGTCATCCAAGGATGCAAAGGTTTCTCTAAAAAAATTGTCATTTATCTCCAACCACACCTACCACCTAATAAATTTTAATCCAAGCTTCCACATGATACAAAGAGCTTTAGATTTAAATCTTTCGCTCTTCCATATTTCTTAAATGTTAATTCAGTTCAAATCACTATTGGCTAGGATTTTATAAACTAAAACCTATTGCTCCTAGATGTGGTGCATGAACAGACACTCAAACATCAAGTGGTCATATGTTTCCTCACTTTTGTAGCATAAAACACATTAGGACGGGATAACAATTCCCTTATGTATCATATTACAATTGTACATCCTACTTCAGTAAATAGAGTTCGATTAAGTAAACATATATTGGATAAATAACATCCTCTATGAGGGTCATTTCATATGGCCTATGATCTTGTGGATGTTAAAAACTACTTTACCTTTACTTTTATCTTTATCTTGCACAAATATATAAATTAATGAAATCATTTTTGTTGCAAATAAAAATTGTAATACAATTTTAGTTACATGAAGTTAGTCATTACATTTTTGCAAGAATAAATGGTGATAAATAACAAGAAGTAATGCATGTATGATATCCTCATACTCAAAATGACTTAAATGTTCATTGGAAGGAAATAAAAATAGTTATAAAATTATTCTATGATTGAAATAACATCAATGAAATTACTTAGAAATGGTAACTTAACCTCATCTCCAATAATCTAAACAAATAAATTATCGAAAATATGTACAACGATATAAAATAAAATATAATATATATATATATATATATATATATATATATATATAAATAAATATTAAAATGAACGAAATTCCAATCATATTTTTTGTTGGCATAAATTTTCTAAAAGTCAATTCCATAATCCATCCTTTTTAAGTGCAAAGTTGTTATATTGATTTAAAGTAGATTTTTTTCATAACCCTTTTAATTTACATTCTTTCTCTTATATACTTTTAGTTATCTTGTCTGTTTTATTGGATAATTAAAAAAATTTAATATTCTATATAAATATCTTGAACACAAAAATTTAATACTACTATGTTTCATAATCTCATAAAGCTGTGTAGAATTAAATTTTATAATTTTTTTTCCATGTTGGTGCTAGGACACATTAGTTTGAATTGTAGTATTGGCGTATTGCCAGAGTAGTACCTAATATTAGCACCGATGTAGTGCCTACACATACCACTTGGTCATTGCTAATAGTGACCATCATCATAATGCCAAGATGGCATCTGAGGCAACATGTTGAAAGGTGCTACAATGGCACTAAAAAGTTATTATATTTAAAATAATAATAAAAAATGATTTGGTTACTGTTGGAAATTTTTATGATTGATGCATAGGGTTGAGCATTCTCCTTTTAATTATGACTCCTCGTAAAGCCGAAAGTTATGGTTATCAATAGAGAATTTAACACAAAGCCACCACACATCCATCCACCCCCTCCCACACTCGCCTACACCGTGGTTTGAACCTTGGACCTTCCGAAGAAGAACTAAAGCCCGAACCATTGCGCTGCACCCCCAGGTGCAAAAAAAAACTTATTTTAAAAAAAAAAATTATTTTTTATTTTAAATTTTTAATAATTTATGTGTGGTTTTTATTTGCAGCTATTCTTATTATAAAAACAAAATATTACATTGTTCTCATGACATTTCTAACAAGTTAATTAAAGCATATCTAACTTTGCATTTTTATCAAAGATATTTTCCATCTTTCTCAAACTACTAAGTTTCCACAATCAATTCCTTTTATATTGTATGCCTTTCAAATTCTATCAAGATGAAATTCAACACATGGCTAAGATATTTGCTACCAAACTTCTATATCTATAAATATCTTGTTTATAACAACCTCACAATTTCTTAATACTTTTTTAGGGTTCTTATTCATTCCCCTAATATTCCAAGATATTATTTTCATTGTTATTTTTTGTTTTTATTTGTGGGTTTAGCTCCACTTCTTGTTAACACTTGTGATATTTGCTTTTGTTTTCCCATATCAATATTCCTTTGGATTTCTTTTTCTCTTTATTTTTTCTTATTGGGTCTTCCTTTCCTTTTTACATTCTTAGCAATACTTTCATCTTCATCAATCTCTTCAATCTTCTAACACCACTCATAGTAATATTTATCATCTTTAGGTTTGTCTTGTTCTGAAGGATCTGAAGCAACATCTTCTTTATATTGCCCTATAAACCCTAAAGTGCAAGGATGCTCTTCTATAGAAATTATCTTCTTATTTTACCTTAAAAAGCCTAAATTGTTATAGGTTTCCTCCATCCTCATTTCTTTATTATGCTTCTTTTGAAACCTTAAAGTACAAGGGATAACATCTTCACCCCTTTCATTTTTATTACCTGGAGAAGATTCTATACTACTTGAGAAAAGTGAAGATGATTTACCTAGAATAAACTTGACCTCTTTTGTTATCTTTGTTTTAGGATTTCTCTCAAAATCTTCCTTTGCATATTTAATTCCTTTTGAACTTGCCAAATGATATTTTAGATAGGCGTTCTTTGCCTCTTCTTTTGAAATGGAATATCCTTGATATGGTTGTATGATTTCCTTGCTTCATATTGAAGTTTATCTCATGGCTAGAATTTTTTGTATCTTTCTTCATATTTTTCACTTTATAAACTCTTGCCATGTGTCCAATCTCATAACAATTGTGGCAACGAAATGCAATATTTTCATAATCTACTTCTTGATCCCATTCTCTTGATTAAAATTTAATCTTAATGAATTGTGAAAAATATTTTTAAATATCCATTGCAACACATAATCAAGTGTATATAGCATGTTTTCACTTCTTAGTAGTTAGTCCTTGATGAATTCCCTTAGGGTATTTCCAATATTCT
This sequence comes from Wollemia nobilis, assembly GCA_028583015.1. Lineage (NCBI taxonomy): Eukaryota > Viridiplantae > Streptophyta > Pinopsida > Araucariales > Araucariaceae > Wollemia > Wollemia nobilis. The sequence goes on from JAQPPZ010003615.1 coordinate 3,041,111, forward strand.
TCAAAACATCCTTATTTATAAGCTGATATGGAAGTCCAAAAAGCCTAACCCATATTGGAAGCTTCTTAATAGTTTTTGTCTCAATAGAAAAATTTTCATTCCATGGTCTCAAATAAAGTGCATCTCTTCCCCTAAACCATGGACCACCAACCATTATTTTATCCCTAATTTTTGAACTGGAAAAGATGATGAGGAAAAAACTTTAGGAAGAAAAATAACAAAGTAATTTGAATATAATCCCCACTTCCACTTGATCCAATTTTGAATCTCGAAAAACCTTGGCCATGATCTACAAAACTTACATATTAACCCTCTACTTTTAAGAACCATTATATCACACTCAATCATCTCATCCTTGATACTCACTTATGGTGTAACATCTGCTACTTGGATTGAAATTACCATGTATTCTCTCTTCTACTTATCTCCAACTTGATCATTCATACTTCCAACTAGGGAATCCTGACTTCCCACTAGGGTTTTCAAATATGACTTTCCTTCCATAGTAGCTAATAGGGATCGCTCTTGGCTTCCACTTCCTCTTGGCTTACATTCCCTCTCAGCTTGCACTCACTCCTAACTTGCAGCCTCTCCTACCTCACACTCACTCCCAGATTGCACTCCCTCTTGGCTCACAATAACCCCTATCTCTTTTTTCTCGATATTCATTCACTTCAGCAATTTTTGGGAAATAATGTTCCATGCATTCATGGTAAGGGTTTGAAGCATTAATGCACTTTGGATGAATTTTTTGCTCTTTATCCATGACTAAATCTTGGCTCACACTCCCTCTTAGCTTGCACTTCCTCCTAGACCCCACTCCCTCTTGGCTTGCACTTCCTCCTGGATTGCACTTAAGTTTATTCAATACTTCAACACTATTCTTAGATAACTACTTTCTACACCTTTATTACACTACAAATACTTCAACTTGTTCAATATGTACTTTATTGGTGCTTATATAACTACTTTCTACACCATTACTATTTTTTGTACAACCAATTCATTAGTGTCACAATTGAAATCTTCTATTTGAATATTATTTTCTACACCATTACTGGTTTTAGCCACTAAGTCATTAGTGTCACAACTGAATTCTTATGTTTGAATATTGCTTGTATTACAAGTACTTTCTTTCTTTATAATAAGATCACATGTATCACATATGAAATTCTTCATCAAGTTATATGCATTACAACCAATTTCTTTGTGTTTGATAAGATCATCTATATCACACATGGCATTTTTCATCAATAGCTTGTTTTTTATATGTGCAATTATTTCCTCTTTATTTGTATTTTTTGTTTATATATATCAGGTTTGAGGAGTGATACATATATAATTTTTGACTAAATCGTTAGGCAGTGTAATAATTGTGTCCCTGTAATCAATTGCATTATCAAGATGAAGACTTATATGTCTTAAGTGTAGTGAAAGTGTCATCATTAGCCTCTTGGAAGATTGATTGTAAATATTTTGGACCATCACCTATTTTAGAAATAATTTGTATCCAAGTTTTAAGCATTGTATATTTATCACCTTCTTGTGTATCAAGCCTTAGATTTTCACTTTTTTTCTCTATTGTTTTCTCTAAATTATATTGATTCATAATTTTCTTTCTTGTATTTTTGGCCATCAGAGATCTATCCTTCTTTTTGTGATTTTAAAATGACATATGTAATTCTCAAAGTAGAGGTGGAGGTGTAATGACATCTAAAGCAAAAAAGTCTATTTTTGTAGGATGCAATAGCTTGTAATTTTTCTTTTCTTAAAATAAAACACCTTTTACATCCACTAACAACTTGAACACCTATATTAACTCCTTTACTCATCATTTGGGAAACAAAAAGTAAGTTATTTGTAAATCTTGGTACACACAACACATTTTCAATTATGCATTCTAAAAAAGGTAATGTCAAGGAAACAGTCCCTATACCTTTTATTTGATAACATGTATTATCTTCCATTGACATTGGTCAACCCTCTATTTCTTGAAAAGTGTCAAATTAGTGTTAGTCATATGATTAGTGGCTTCGAATTCAATATTTTGATTATTATTCCTATTTTTTCTAAGTGTTTAATTAATACCTTCTATGCTACTCCTGGTTCTTCAACATGTTCAGACTTAAGTTGTTCTTGTACCACATGTCCTTGTTGAGAAGTTGAGTTATATCGTCGATTTGGTCTAGGTAAATTATTTTGATTTACATATTGATATTGTTCTTGTGGTCTTGTTTGAGAAGGGATTTGTGATTGATTCCTCATATTTAAAGCATTATATTTACATAATATAGTATCATGACCTCCTTCTCTTTCACATATGTGATAATATCTTCTTCTCCATTCTATTTGACTTTGTGAAGAAGATGAGGATGGATTCATAGCAGTTCTAGTATTTCTTTGATATCTCTTTCTAGAAATGAGAGCATTGTTTGAAGAATCATCTTGTAATTGAAGTTCAAGTTCATGTTGTTATAGAATATTGATTAGTTCTTCAAATGATACTCTAAGATTACACACTTGCAAAGAAGTTATCAATACACTATATGAAGCAAGCAGAGCATGTCGTACAATTGATTTTAACAAATTATCTTCAATTCTCTCTCCCAAGGTGTTTTATTTTCCTTTTATTTCTATATTTTTTTAAGAAAATATTCCAAAATTTTATTTTCTTGCATTTATAATGTGTATAATTGAGACTGTAAATGATGAACAATTGCTTGATTTCTACCTTCAAAAATAGTGCATAGGATATCCTAAGCCTCTTTTGATGTATTAAATTCACTAATATGAGATTGAATTTCATCCATTATGCCTAAAAAAATGATTAACTTTGTTTTGTTGTATTTTTTATCAAAATCTATCTATCCAACTGGTTCTTTAGGACGTATTTCATCTCTTGATACAATATCCCATAGTCTTTCTACTACAAGGATAGTTCTCATTTTATTTTTCCATAGAATGAATTTTGGACCTTTTAATTTTTGTAACCGAGAGAAAAAGTTTGGAAGTTGTTATTTTTATTTTATTTTATCTTTTTATTGAAAAATGTAGGTATGGTCTTTGAAATAACGCTTCCAACCAAGATTTCCTTATGACTCCATAAGTATTATTTTTAGAATTTTAACCATATAATGACTTATAGTAACTAATGCTTCCTTATAACTCCTAATGTAATCTTTCAAAAATACAACATAATCTTTAAGATTTTCAACTTTATAAAATCTTTCAACTTAAAATATATTTTCTTTCAATATATATGCTTCTATAATTTAAATATCAACTATAGAAAGATATCTTTACTTTCAAAAATATATATTATTTTACTAAATATAAAAATGTATATTAATTTAATAAATATAAAAATATATTCTTTACTTCCTCTTAGATGTTTATTTATTTTTTGGTTAGTGTGAGAAACCCCTACGACCAACACATAGGGTTGAGCAGTCCTCTCCCAATTATGACCCACATAAAGTTGAGAGCTATGCTTATCAATATGAAATTTAACACACACATCCACCACACACCCACCCCCTCACACACTCACCCACATCGCAGTTTGAACATTAGACCTTCCGAAGAAGAGCAAAGCCCAAACCATTGTGTTGTCCCCCTGGGATTCTCAATTTTTTATTCAATACTTCGAATATGCGAGAAAATTTCAAACACCACTTTAAAAGAATTAAAATTGAGCATCTATTAGGCACATACAACACTTTATCTCAGGTCCTTATAACACTTGATCTAGGTCCTTATAACACTTGAAGCTAATATCAACAAAAATACTATAGCTATATCTTGCTACAATACACCAGATATCAACATTCATCTATGGGAGAGTTGGTTATATGAAGAAATTTTGGGTATGTCTTCCGTGATATCTTTTGAAGTCTTCAGAGAAGAAAAAGAAGTAATCAAAACCTGAACTTGCTCATCATTGTTAACTGCCTTCTTAGTTTCCTATTGGACCTTATGAAGATCTTGAATCATATAAGAAATTTGATGAAGCCTATCAATAACATATCTAGGTGTGCTGGAAGTTCCATAGACTTGGGAATGAATGCGTCCCACATGTAACAAAATATCAAAGGTCAAGTCTGCTAAAACTATATCCCATGGAGGAGCAGATACAATAAACACCTTTTTGCATTTGCACTTCCAAATATGCTTGAGAAGGATGAGTTTGGGGTACTGATCCAACTAAGAAAAACTAAGCAGAGAAATATTCCAAGATCTAGTGAAAGAGGGAAAAATAAAAGAGTAGAAGACATCCCAAAATTGTTTAGCCATTCCACAAAACCAAAACAAGTGAATAAGAGTTTCTAAAGTATTAAAAAAATTGCATTGACTGGGAATGTATAAAATCGTAGCCAAAATTTCAACAGTTGGAATTTTTTGATGAAAAATCCACCATCCAAGAAGTTGAGTTTTTTATTCAACATGAGCTTTCCAAATTTGAGTAGCAAGAAACTGTCATTGGGCATCTATAAAATAGAAACTATCATTGGGCATTGGTAAAATTCACTTGCCACTTGACATTGATCTTAGAGTCTAAAGAAGGGGGACACAGAAGATTTTTGTACAACCAACTAGAAGTAATGGAAGAGATTATATGACCATTAAGCCATCTCCAGTAATTCCAAATATTATGGATAGTTATTCCCAACTTCATAAGGACCTCACAAGAGATGGAAGCCACAACTAAGCCATAAGACTCTTTGAACCTAGAGAGAAGGGACCAATAATTGCAGATCTGGTTCCAGGTAAGAATTGAGTAGCTACCCAGATCCCAGATATCTCTAATTCTATTAATTCCTTTCTTCAAAAAATCTAGACCATGAATAACATTGCATAAAGCTAAAGGTTTATCATTATGGAGGATAAGTTTATTCTACCAAAGACTATTTAGATTGATGCTCAGACCATGTCTCAAGGAGTCAAACTTCCAAGCCAATAAATAAGAAATTGATTGCCAAGCTTTCCAGTTTTGGGTAACTGGAATAGATCTTTTAATTATAAAATAAGGCACATTAAAGAGCTTATCCTCCCAAGGTATTTCTTTCCATTTACCTTTGTGATTAGCTAGAGAGATTATGTAACGAAATAGGTGTTTCCAATTTTCATCACCAATAATGGCTCTAGCAACCCATTTTGCAGCCAAACTTTTGCTCTAGGTAAGAGGATCAATGATATCTAGATCTTCTAAAGCCTTAGGTTGAGTACAAAGCTTTCAAGAGTTGGGTGTCATACCCACCTCCCCATCCCATTTAGTCCATAAAAATTTACGAAAGGCCCAAGTTAATTTATTATAGGCTACCTTGGGGGCCATCCAACAAGAGTAATAAACATGAGAGTCTACCATAATTTTATCCGCAACTTGAATTCTTCTTGCTAAGGAAAGAAACCAATTTGGCCAAGCATTAAATTTTTTTTGAAGTCTTTCCATAACCCAATTACACATATCCTTAGGAGAGATGTTAGTCCCAAAGGGAATTCCCAAATAACGCACAATCATACAATGAGGGATGATTTTCCACTTAATTAAGGAGTTGCATCCACAAGGAGAGGAAGAGGTATAGAAGACTTCAGTTTTAGAATCGTTAATACGAGAACCAGAGACATCACAAAATAATTGAACAATCTCTTCAGTTGTTTCCACCTCTTGTTGGGTATTTTGAATATAAAGAAGGGAATCATCAACAAAATAAGAGTTAAGAGCATGATTATCTCCAGGAAGCTTAATACCCTGAATGAGGCCATCAAAATGAGCCTTATGAATAAGATAACCAAGAGCATCGATAGCCAAAAAAATAAAAAAGGAGCAAGGGGGCAAGGGGGCAACCTTGTCTGATAGACCGATGAAGAGGGAAGGATTGGAAAAGATCTCCATTAACCTGAACACAAGTTGAAGTATCACAAAAGAGCATACCAATTTGATTACATAATTTTGGACCGAAACCAAGCCAAGAAAGCATACTAAGAATAAAATCTCATCTGATTCTATCATAAGCTTTGTCAAAATCTAACTTAACCAAAATGGCATCTTGATTAGAATCGATAGCCCATTGTAAAGTTTCCCAGGCCATTATAATATTATTTAAAATATAAAGACCTTTAAGAAAAGTATATTGTTTAGGGTAAACAATCACTTGAGCAGCAGTTTTTATTTTTAACGCTATAGCTTTAGCTATGATCTTGTAAGAAACATTGAGGAGGGTAATAGGTCTCCAATTGGAGATTTGGTTACGAGTTGTACCTATAGGAATAAGCTTGATAAACCCTAAATTGATATAAGCTCCAAGGGAACTGTTATGAAGAGCTTCTAGGTAAATGTGATGAAGATCAAAGGAAATAATATGCCAAAAAAATTTATAAAACTCCACTGGAAGTCCATCCAAGCTAGGAGCTTTGTCATTCTTCATAGAAAAAGAGCAGTTTGTAGATCATTCACAGAAAGAGGATATTCAAGTTGATCCTAAATAATAGGGTCTACTAGGGTGGGAATATGTTCTTGCACATAATCCATTAAGATACATTGGATTTCATCCCTTGGATATGTTGTAAAAAGTTGAGAGAAATGAGCTACAAAAAGATTCATGATCTCTTTAGAGTCAGAAAGAGAATGACCTGAAGGGTCCTCCAACACAGTGATCCTTTCTAAAAAATTCTTATGTCTGAGGTAGTTAAAAAAAATTAGTTTCCTTGTCTCCCTGGGAGATCCAATTGAGGCGAGACCTAACATGTGCCCCTCTAGCACGGCAGGACTCGTAAACTCTAGCCTAATTTTCAACATTAGCTAGATTGCATTGAATAACAACACAATTGTTTCCAATAAATGAAAATATTTTCTAGGCTTTAATTCATGAGGTTGAACAGCCTCTAAATCACCCCTCAAGAATGTAAATCTTCTATCCTAGAATGTTAGGGGGCTCTCCCTCCCTTACTGTAAGTTTCAAGTTCAAAATGTTGTTGCTAAAAATCATATTTCTATTCTTTTCCTTTAAGAACTGAAAGTCATTGGTCACACTCTCACCCATTGTATGGCTATCATTGGTGGTGGATATGCATCTACCTTTACTACTTCTCAGGTTAAAGGTAAAGGAGGTGTTGCCCTTTCCATAGCCAAGTCTCTTTGTTATGATATTCTAGACCATGGTGAAGACCCTGCTCATCGTTGTGTGTGGGTTAGATTAGCTCTTAAATCTCAGATTATTAGATTTTTTTCTATCTATGCTCCTAATGACCCTCCTAGTTGTATAACTCTTTGGTAATGGTTAATTGTCTCTCTCCCTCTTGCAGAATGGATCCTTGGAGGTGACTTTAATATGACTGAGAATCCTAGTGATAAAATTTGGACTGGTAGTAGACCCCTTTCTAATGTTGAATTTGGTATTTGATTGTTTTTTTGTAATCATTTAGGTGTGCATGATCCTCTCTTTGGTAAAGCCTCCTCTCATAGATATTACTGGTTTACATGGTCCAACTATCGGTAAGGTTCTATTAGGAAGCTTATTCTTCTCGATAGATATTATTTCAATAATTATTTCTTGGACAAATTCTCCATCCATGAGCAAGTTCGCGTCCTTTCTCACACTAATTTGTATGATCACCTTCCTATATTGTCTTCTATCCAAACTTCATCTATCTCTCTTAATTCCATGTCGCTTCCTTTCAAATTAAATGTGTCCCACCTTGAAAATCCTACCTGTTGTTGCCTTGTAGAGCATGTCTAGAATAGATTTCCTATATCAACTGGTAATATTGGTTGGATCAAATAGTTTGAAACAACGATTTCCAATACGGTTTCATCCCTTAGATGGTATGGACACTCTATTCCCAGGAGGAAGAATATTTAAGAGAGTCACCTTCATAAGGAGATCTCTCATCTTTGTCCTGTCGAACCTTTAAAAATATATTAATTTTGAGCCTTTAAAGTATTAACTTTAGGCTCAACCAAAAATAAGTTTGGGTGCACTAATTTCAATTTCGCGTGCCTCTCTAATTGTCATAAATATGGGGCCCTATATAAAAAGTGTTATAATCGTCATAAATACTATTCTTTAAAGAAGAATCTAAAATTAAATAATTTTTGGTGAATATACCAAGGACAAGGTATAGATTTAAGTAAATTATTCACACATCCCCAAATATAACTATAATAGTTTTTGTTTAAATAAAACTACCAAATATATGGTTTGAAGTGAAAAACAACAAGAATATCTTATCCACTCTAACATACAAGTCAAGCTAAACATTAAAATTTCCTGTTAATGGAAATAAAAGAAGTCATCAATATTGATATAATGAAGCACCTTAAATTACCAATACATTACACACAATTTAGTAAAACTAGGTTAGACCATCATATTCATGAATCATAATAGTTGAATTTAAGTTATTCGACTACACCATATATACATCCTATTCTTTATCATTCAACAACGAAATCATTTGCATCTATGTTAAAATTTAGGAAAGTATTCTCTCTTTATATATGTTTTTTTGGTAATCTTTATATGTTTGTTGGTAATCTTTATATGTTTTGACGTTTTTATTGGGGGCCACTCCCATTACAAAAACAAAACATTACATTGCTCTCATTAAAGCATACCCATATTTGCATGTCTATCAAATATAACAAGCTAATTAAAGCATACCCATATTTGCATGTCTATCAAATATATTCTCCATATTCCTAAAATTAATAAGTTTCCATAATCAACTTTTTTTTTTTTAAGAACTAACAACAAGAACAATCATTACCTGACACATAACTCCAAATAAAACAAACATAACAATCATCCATCATAGAGGAAATCAGTTTGATTATTTGTCTTCTGTAGAAAAGGTTCTTCCTTCATTAGAGTGGCAAGATCTAAGAATGCATTTTTGCACTTCAAGCTCCTGAGGTAATATCTAGATGTAACACATTTTGTAGGATCTTCATTTTTAAAAAGTTGTTTGTCAATGATTGTTTCATAATTACCTTCAAGAATACCATGTGAGGTGATAATCCTTTCCATGGAACCATCTGGATGGTCTTTAGTAACCATTTGAATTTTATCAATGGTCTGATTTAAATTCTCCTTTTGGGGTTGAGTCTTATGTTGCTCGCATGATTTCTACTAGATAATTGGTGCATATCGAGGATGAGCTTCTTTTTTTAAACTGAGACATTTGAAGGTTTTGAATCATTGCACATGTAGGGTATTCTCCTCCACCAAGGAGGAATCAACTTCTTTTTTTTGAACTAGGACATTTGAAGATTTTGAATCATTGTGCATGTAGGGCCTTCTCCACTAATGAGGAATAAGAGCATGATCGGATGACCAAGCATCTCTTCTTTAGATGGTCATATTGCTAACAACCATAACATTTCAAAAGTTTTCATATTAAATATTTTGGTTCCATTCCCCTTTGCTTGAAAAGATAATAATGAATTGAGGTCTAGGAAGTGAAACATCCATCCAAATAGCCATTCTTGCTTTACTCCATCCAAATAACCAATCTTGTTTTACTCGTATTAATTTTACTAGATAAATTTTTATCTGTTTGGACTTCCATATACTGGAATGCACGAATGACATTATCAATTTTTGTGAATATCTCTCCCCAAAACTCCATAGGGAGAGCATAAAGATTCACCCAGACTAGAAAGCCATTAACTTCTATAAAGGGGTTGAAACTAGGAGTCAATGTCTTATATAGATACCCCTTTGTCTAAAAAACCAATTATATCTATAATCCATTACCTCATTTCTATCCGTTAAAGTAGAAAATAAATTTTTGGGTAGGAGAGTTACTTGGAATTTTGTACTATCTCCACCAATCTTTAATGTATCCTCTAAGATCCTCCAGGCCTGGTATTTTACCCTTGAGTTTGTAGATAATTGTTCAGGATTCATGATCAATCCGATAAAACCCAAATTGATCCTCTGAAATCCTAATAAAGGGCAAAGGTTCATCCACTCATGAACCCAAATATCCTTGAGAGATATCTCTTCTAATCGAAGAGGATTTCTCATAGACTGAAGAGATGGTCTACGAACAACCCTCTTCCTTCAATGTTTGATTGCACCTAGGGTTTGCATCCATTTCATGAATACTGTAGCCAAATTTATCACTTTGTTCCATCACTTGATTGCACCTAGGATTTACACCCCTTTCACAAAGACTAAAAGATAACCTAGTAGGTTCTGCATTTAAATTCGATAGGTAAGGCTTTCTTTCAAGCAACGATATTTCTTCACCACCTGTGCTTGTTGGGCCACCTGCTTATTGAAGAGGTCAAGCTCCTCCATGCATCGTCTGTTCTTATCCATCTATGCATTCCTCACCTAAAAATGCAAAAAATCCCATGCAATTTTTTGCCACTCTCATCACAAAGATATATAAAATATATGCTTTGACCATTTTGATATAGTTGATTTTTTGTATTTCTATTTCACAATTTCTATAAGTTTTATCTTTCTAATCATGAAAGTATAATATAATTATAGTTAATTTTATTTCTAAATTAATAATATAAACGTGATGGAGCTACAAGCTTATTTCAGTGGAAAGGGCTTTGGTCTCTCTTTGAGAGGTCCAAGGTTCAAACCCCATTTGGTATGAGGGGACTAGGATCCTTCATAAAAACGTGTAAACTCATCGAAAAAATAATATTAATTTGATTATGTTTATCCAAACTATGTTTAAAAAAAAAAATCACAATTTTTAGCAATAAATTTTTGTGCTTTTATTTTTCACTTTTCTTTTGGTTGATGCAATGTCCATTAAAAATTTATTAAATAATGTGTATTAGTGACAACAAGTAAATATTTCTATTTAGATTTGATTTTTTAATTATTATTTTTTTTAGTGTCACTAATATTGTTGTTTATCATATTGTTATTTATATTTAAATTTATTTCTAAAAAATTTAAAACAAAAAATATTTTTCACTTTCTTATATTTTTTGTCATGTTAGTTATATTCAAATCAATGTATTGGACTCGAAATGATATTGCCTCTCTTGCATAATGTTTAGAGACATGTTGCTACTCATCAAAAGGAGGTTCTCAATTGTTGAAAGAGGTCCCTGACAAGTTCCCTCAATCCTCGAAAGGAGGTCCAGGGTTCAAGCCTGGCGGCCTGCGCTAGATATAAAAAAAACCCTCTCAGCTAGCCTGAGGGATATACCCGGATGTGACAAGCTTTGTGGAACGAAAAGTCTTGGCCCTTAGAGGATAACGGGGAACGATTTTCCTTAACATAAGGTTTTTCTCATGAGGGCTAGGTGGATTGGTAAGTGCTTGTCTAGCTAGGCATTTACCAAGAAGACACCTAGGTTCAAACCTTGGTGACAACCTATTTGCAAAGGTAGTAGTCTGATCTGAATCCTCTGAGTGTGCACCAAACCAATGATGATGGTACAAATTCGAGCAACCAATGGTCCTCTTCACGACGGGTCAACAATAACGAAGCGGAATAGGTTTGGTGGAAGCAGCCCCTATGATTTGAACCCTGCACTTGTCAGTTACTAGAAACACTGTGGTTGTGACCAAATATCCTATGTAACCGAAAAAAAGAGAGTCTCAAGTGTGGAAAAATATAATCTAAATTTACATGGAAAGGGTTATCTATGAAATAAAGTTAACATAAAGTATTTGGTTCAATTTAGGTAAGATGACAATGTCCAAAAATGGGTTTTTTTTAAATTACAATTGAAAAATGATTGAAATATATTTTGAATGACGAGAGTTCACAAGTTATCAAATCTTGTGAAGCTATACATGTATAATTGTTAAACTATTGTAATACCACTATGTGGTCATTAGTATGGGTATAACCAATTTTAAAAAATGGATATAAAAATTGATTAAAAATAACACTATTATTGATATTCATAAATTATTGTTGGAGGCAATCCATGAAAAATATAAGCATATCTATAGACAAGGAAACCAAATAGCATATAATTTAGCCAATTATAGTGTTGATATTTATTTTAGAGAAAATCAAATTTTAGAAGGTAACTAGTTGAGCTAGATTTTATCTCTTGATGAAAATGATAGGAAAGTACTAATTAGAAATAAAACAATTTGAAGAAGATAAATATATTTTATAGAAAAGAAAATGAAAATTATCTTTAATAAAAAAAAATCAAAATTTAATTAATTAACCTAATAAAAAATGTAATGTTTTTTTTTTTTTTTTGATGGGCGTGGCCCCCATAAAAGCCACACATAACTTACTTAAAAAAATGTATTGAACCTTAAAGACACCTATCATAGATGCAATTTTTTTAGTTTTACAAATTTAAACATATATTTGAATACTTAGATTAAATATTTACATGAATTTTGAAAATGTAAATAAAAATCCATCAATAATAAAAAAAAATCAAAACAAAAAAAAATTAAAGAAATTGAAAAATAAAAAATATTCATAAAGTTATCCTATCACAGATAGATGCAATTTTTTTAATTTTACAAATTTAAAGCATATATCTGAATACTTAGATTAAATATTATGTAAATGAAGATTCATCAATAATAAAGAAGGGTCAAAACCAAAAAAAAATCAAAGAAATTGAAAAATTAAAAATACCCATAAATTTATCTTGTAATAGATGCTAAAGGAATAAAAAGGATGAAAAATAAAAAATACCCATAAATTTATCCTGTAATAGATGCTAAAGGAATAAAAAGGATAAGGTATGACCTTGTTAAAGATACTAATGATATGAAATTTTTAATTTTAATAAATCATTTATAAGAGGTGGAAATAGTGATATCCAAATTTCTACTTTAATTATGCATGATAAAAGATGCATATGAATTTCTACTTTAATTATGCATGATGAATTGAAAAAAATAAAAGAATTTCCATTCCATCTTCTAATTCAAAATCATGAAAAGCTTATAGTATATTTTTTTGAAAAATAGAAAATATTATTTTTTGTGGAGAATATGTATTTATTTATTTTATTAATGATTTTTTTTGAAATCATACACTTTGGGTCCTACTAGTAAAATATGGGTGACCTCCCGCTCCCTCCTCAGCTCCTCCTAGGGTTCTCAAGCAGATCTCCTGATGTGATGTGGAATCCCAGGCAGATCTCCTTGTCTTCCTAGGGTTTTCGGCCCTTCTTGTCGTTGCTTGGTGCTTGGAGGGTCTCCATGGTCGTTTTTGCTTCTTCTTGTGGTGTTCCAGGAAAGAGGAGGTAAATCTATTTTTCTTTTGGTGGATCCGTAGTGCGCTCAAGATATGGCCCGGTGTGGGAGCAAGAGACCTCCCGCTATGGGCGGGAGGTCACCTCTTCATCTTCTTGCTCCCTCTTTGGCTCTTCCTAGGGCTCTCGGGTGGGTATCTTGCTTTGCTATGTTTTTCTAGGAAGATCTCCTAGTTCTCCTAGGGTTTTTGGCCCTTCCTACCACTGCTTGGTGCCTAGAGGGTATCCAAGCCCTTTTTTGCTTCTTCTTGAGGTGTTCCAGGTAAGAGGAGGTAGATCTTCTTTTCTTCTGGTGGATCTAGAGCACACTTAGGAGATGCCCCGGTGCAAGAGCAAGAGACCTCCTGTTATGGGTAGGAGGTCACCTCTTCATCTTCTTGCTCCCTCCTTGGCTCTTACTAGGGTTATCTAGCGGATCTATTATTGTGTTGTGATTTTCCAAGCAAATCTCCAAGTTTTCCTAGGGTTTCTTTCCTTTCCTGTCACTACTTGGTTCCTGGAGGGTCTCCAAGGCCTTCTCTACTTCTTCCTGAGGTGTTCCAGGAAGTCTTCTTGGGTGATGCTACATGAAAGGACAAACCTAGTTTGTGGTCTCAATGTGGGGGTTGGCTTTGCTTCGGAGTGGGTCCAGTTTCTTTCGTTTTGCTTCCCAAGAATGTCATTCGCTGGTTTCTAGGCTTGGGGGAGGTCCTGATTGTTCTTAGCTAAGTGTTTCCCATGGTTTACGTTTCATGGCTGGTGGCTTAGAGTTTTTGGTGGCTTTGTTTCACCTGTTTTGCTTACCGAGATGGCCTCTCATTGGTTTCTAGGCTTGGAGGAGGCCCTTTTTTTCCTAGTTGAGAGTTTTCCGTTGTTTGCAGTTTATGGTTGACATTTTGGGGTTTTTGATGGATGCGTTTATTTTTTCTGCTTTCCAGGGTGGTCACTCACTACATTTTATGGGCTTGGAGAGGCCTTAGTTTTACAATTGAGTGTTTCCCATGGTTGGCGTTTCGAGGCTCGTGTCCAGGGGTCACTACTGGATTCCTTCTCATATTTTTTTGGTCTTGGGGGGACCATGTATGGTAGAAGGATTCCATGGTTTCTCCGTTGGTGGTAGGGTTAGGGTTTCTTGTTGATCTGGGCATCATCCTTCCATGGTTTGTCTTCGAATGTGCTTCACCTTCTTCTTTGGGAGTTCGCATGGGGGATTTTGTGGATGGACCTGGGTTGTTTTGTGGATGGTCCTATGCTGGTTTTTGGTTGGTCCTTGTTTCATTGAGGATGGTCCTATTTCGTTTACGGATGGTCCTATGTGGTTTTTGGTTGGTCCTGATTCCTCTATGATGGTCTTGTTTTGGTTGGTGGATGGTCATGTTTTGTCTTTGCGGATGGTCTTGTTTTGCCTACGAATAGTCCCAATTCATTTGCGGATGGCCTTCTATGTCTGAGGTTTTCTTCTGTGTGGGAAACCCCTTTTCTTTTGGGTGTGAGGTTTTTTTCCTTCAAGGAAAAACCCTTTTCATTTTTGTATTTACCTTTGATGCTTTCCCTAAAGCCCCTGCAAGGGATTCTCTTCTTAGCTGGTGGGGCTTTCTCTCTTGCTCATGCGTGGGCTTTTCTTTCTCTGTTTTAGTTGTTTTTCTTCAATAGCCCACAAAGAGTCTATTTCTTTAGCTTTTTTGTGGTTGGGATCTCTTCTCCCAACCTTCTCCTCTTGTAAAATGTTACGAGATCCTTTCAAAACATCTTTTTACCAATTAAAAAAAAAGCATACACTTTAACATGGCTTTAAAAATATATTAGTTATACATAAATACAACCTTTTAGAGGAGACTATGTAATTTTTTTTAAATATTAGAATCAACAAAATAAGTAAATGTAATTTCTATAGATGAAATGGTCTAAAGACTTTATGTAATTTTTTATTTAAATATTAGAATCAACCAAGTAAGTAAATGTAATTTTTATAGATGAAATGGAAGTGTAATAGGCCTAGGAATAGTATCATATTGTTATTTTTTACATCATGTATGTAGAATAAATTAGAGGTTTTTGTTAAACTAATTTGTAAGGTTAGTAAAGATAAAAGATACTTAGTCTTAAACAATGTATAATGTAGTTAGAAGTTTATTATGAAAAATAGAATTGTTGGTATTAAAATTGGTTGTATTTAAGATCATGTAAAACTTCATCAATAGGAGAAGAAAAGGTCTAACAACAATTTTTTAAATGTGGTGTCCCATACTCACTTAAAGTTCATTATATAGAGAAGTTGCAAGCTTACTACAGTGGTAATAGCTTTAGCCTCTCTTTGTGATGTCCAAGGTCCAAACCCCACTCAATATGAGGGGACCAATACCCCTCATAAAAACATGTGTAAACTCATTGAAAAATCAAGTGGTATTACCTCAATCGGTTAGATTCCTCAAGTTTTAAGGAGGAGACCAAGGTTCAAATCTTGCCAAGCGATACATCGATAATATTCCAGCTTTGTTGTAATACCATCTGTGGTGATGATGTAATCTGGGATTATATAGATTATTAGAAAACATTAGCAATAATTGATGATTTGACTCATTCTAAAATTTGAATTTATTGATATGTTTACAAACTATATATTTTGAGGTCAATTTATGGTTGAGAAGATCAATTAAAGGCCGTGAATAATTAAAATGATTTAAGAGATGGATTTCAACAAGAAGATAGGAAGTATTACAAATTCCTTGTATTCAATAGCTTTCTAAAGGTAGAATTATGACGAGACTTGTAAATATAATGCCAATATTGTTGAAAGTGTAGAAGTCAAAAGGGAAAAAACTATGAAATAGCAACCATATTTTAAGTTTCAATTTATATTAATTTGTGGGCATATGTTCTTATTAAACTAAAGAAGATAAACCAAAATTTTCAAAACCATAGTGATATAATATGAGTTTGTAAGGAAACATTAGCAATAATTGATGATTTGACTCATTCTAAAATTTAAATTTATTGATATGTTTATAAACTATATTTTTGAGGTCAATTTATGGTTGAGAAGATCAATTAAAGGCCATGAATAATTAAAATTATTTAAGAGATGGATTTCAACAAGAAGATAGGAAGTATTACAAATTCCTTGTATTCAATAGCTTTCTAAAGGTAGAATTATGAAGAGACTTGTAAAGATAATGCCAATATTGTTGAAAGTGTAGAAGTCAAAAAGGAAAAAAACTATGAAATAGCAACCATATTTTAAGTTTCAATTTATATTAATTTGTGGGTATATGTTCTTATTAAACTAAAGAAGATAAACCAAAATTTTCAAAACCATAGTGATATAATATGAGTTTGTAAGGAAACATTAGCAATAATTGATGATTTGACTCATTCTAAAATTTAAATTTATTGATATGTTTACAAACTATATTTTTGAGGTCAATTTATGGTTGAGAAGATCAATTAAAGGCCGTGAATAATTAAAATGATTTAAGAGATGGATTTCAACAAGAAGATAGGAAGTATTACAAATTCCTTGTATTCAATAGCTTTTCTAAAGGTAGAATTATGAAGAGACCTGTAAAGATAATGCCAATATTGTTGAAAGTGTAGAAGTCAAAAAGGAAAAAAACTATGAAATAGCAACCATAGTTTAAGTTTCAATTTATATTAATTTGTGGGCATATGTTCTTATTAAACTAAAGAAGATAAACCAAAATTTTCAAAACCATAGTGATATAATATGAGTTTGTATTATTTTACACATAGGGATTAACATGCTATGTAATCATTTTTTAATTAATAATTAGATGTGTACCATATAATTAAAAAAAACAAATCAAAGTTGGGTTCCTTAAAAAAAAAATCAAAGTTTGTGTTCCTTAAATTTACAAAGAGAAGTCAAGTGAGAAGCATACACATGCATTGAAAATTATAAACATGCCGAAATCACAATAAACAAATACACTTTTCTAAGTCTTAGGTCTTTTTATGTGGGACAAAAACTTTGTTCAAAAGGCTATTTAATTTTTCCAATGAAAGATTTTTAAATTTACCTCTATTTATCGTTGTAAAGTTCTTTAGTCCTTGCTATTTTTAGTAACTGTCAAGTGCAAGGTTCAAACCACAACCACAAGGGCTGCTCCCAACAAGCTTATACCACCTCGTTGTTGTTGATCCAACATGAGAGGGACCATCGGACGTTTGGGATCAGTGAGGATTCACATTGGACTACTACCTTTGCAACAGGCATGCCCCCAAGGTTTGAACCTAGGTTTCTTCTTGGTAAATGCCTGACGAGACAGAAAATTACCAATCTTCTTTAGTCCTTGCTATTATTTTGATTGATACCATTAGAAAACCATATGGCTTGCTCAATTATATAAGAAATTATTCTTGTCAATTATTAATACAAGTAAATGCAAGGTGAAACAAATCAACATGTAATGAAGTCTATGCATCTTATAAGATAAAATAATTTTTAGCATAAAGCTTGTGATAATCAATTGGAATGGATTAATGGATATCCAAATTTAATGCAATTGTGATAAATTATTCTTGTTATTTCAAAAAGTACAAGAATAATTGCAAGATGTTTTTCAAAGTTAAATAGAATAAAAAATATAAATAAATTGAAAATATCATTAGATACATTAATATTTCTCTCCTAAAATATCTTAGAAGATAAGGTAAATTAAGTTGAAATCCATCATATTATATAAAAAATATTAAAATAAGAAACAAATTTATTATTAAACTATATTTTTAATGTAGGTATAATACCTATTTTTCAATACTATTATAGTCCTACCAATGACACTTATTTCATCGTAAACAAGTTATAGTTACATAGGAAACTTAGTGCTCATCTTTGTTGTGTAATTATTTCTTGGTTATTTTCATCTCTATTGACAGCTCTTCTTTATTTGATTTAAATTTGCCAACTACCTTAATAAGCTCTTTGCGACTTAATTTTATATTTTTACCTAAATAAGCTCTTTGCGACTTAATTTTATATTTTTATCCTAAAACTTTATATTTTTATCCTAAAACTTGCATTTTTTTTTAAATTCTTTATAAATGTTTATTCATCTTCATTCCAAGTAACCTTTAAATAATACAACTTTTAAACCTCTAATCAAATGTAGATGTAGTTATTCTTAAAGATAGATATTTATCTTCCACCATTATTGATAGAAAACAAACTTTAATTTCCAGCTAGGTGCGTGCCCAACGTATAATATATGATAAAAGACAATTGACATATTTCATCATTCCTTATTCTGCCAACTTTTTATATTTATTTTCTTTTATAATTTTTAATTTCCACCTAACGTTTTATAGAATCATCTTCAAAAACTGTATTTTGCAACGCAAATTACATGTACCTTCTCCCACTATAACTCGTAGACCGCCATATACATATATTCTTTTTATTTTTTAGAAGTAAAGATTAGCTTTTAGGACCACCTAGCAATTATATATATATTCTCTTTTAGGACCCGCGATTTATACATATTTTCTCTTTTCACAAATCTTTTGTCTTTTGATTGTTAAAGAAACCTATTTGATTGGACTTGTCGATTACTTTAATCCAAAAGCTGTAAAAAATATTACTTACGACACGAAACCCTTCCCTTTTTCTACATATTTTAATTTTCAACTCTATAATTTAATTTTCAAATGAAATTATTTTAAATTTTATTTTTTCCATTAAAATAAGAAAAAAGTATTATTTAAAATTAAAATATATATATAATAAATAAATATTTTACCGTTAAAGTTTTAATTTTATATTCAAATTTAATTTAAAAAAAAAACACAATCAATTTTAATCTCTGCTCTGCTCCCAATGCACTGAATATAATCGGTGATCCTACACTACTCGTTGGTAGGTAAAAATTAATCAGAAAACAATACTGATTCACACGGCAACAACTAACTTAAATACTAGTAGTGACAAACCTCTTCCGACGTGAAACTATCTTGGACAATTAACAAAATTTAGAATTATCGCACATAATTGATAACCCCGATTTGGCGTTTGCATAAAATAGATATCACAATTTGGCTATTATAACATTAATGCACATGCAAGTGGGCATTGAGTATTTACAGTACTCACAACGCGCAATATGCCCACTCCGCTACGCACTACCTAAGACAGGTACAGGTACTCGCATCTTCAAAAGTTTGAACCAGAATCCCGTGGGGAAACCTTTGATAAACCCAATTTATTTATTCCCTCCAATCTCGTAGCTTGTTAAAAAATCCTAGAATTGGGGCCCCCACAATAAATGCACCACCTCTCCATTCAGGTTGAATCAACGAACTTTACTGCATTAGCAAACAAAAATTCTAAAGGAGCCACGTACGTACACTCCACTATACTACGACTTAGCTTCTCCCACTAAAATATATGTGGTACTCCATCAAAAACATAGGTAAATAGAGAGAGAAAAATTAAAAAGTAAATAATAAATTCTTCTACTGTGTTCTTCTGCTTTAGGGACTAAGTAGATCCTTGCATCAAGACTCCTATAAGACCGAAACTATATGAGATGCCAAAGGCCAAAAACCAAAAAGTAAGCTACAAGCAAACTACAGTGTCTCCTGAGGTAGGTCCCAATTTGTTGAAAATCTTCACTCCTTGCACTGCTAATAGCCTGTTTTCCGCAAACCCAAAACACATCACATAATATGTTATTTTATTTTGATGAAAGCTTTCTGTGTTTCAATTCGGAAAATAACGAGGTTCACATCGGCCATGAAAGAAATGCCAAGATCTAAAAAAACAGAATGTCTGAATCCTTTTTGGATGATCACGGCAAAGATGACCAGAATATCAATAATAAAATTTCTCCACAGTTCCAATCCGGATCCTTCTTTATTGTTGACAAAACTACATGCTCAAACACATTAATTGCATTAATAAAGAATTCAATTATAGGCACTTCAGACTCAGACTAAGATTGCACATAACAGTAATTGAAGAACTACAAAATCCAGCATTGTCAGAATATAATTTTGGGGTGCATACAGAACGGCCAAGATTCAACCCATCTATTTTGCATATATCTCAACGCTCTTAATTCATTGTAGTGTGCATAAGATTAGTTTAAGCCCTGATCCCACATCCCAAATTTCTCCAAACCAAATCCATGGCAGAACATGTATGCTACTAACTACTACTAATATTTCATTCATCAATGGATATAAACATATTACATAGAAATACAAGCAACTCTGCTCTAATCAGGGAGGGAGAAAAAACAAAAAGTTAAGTGCCTCGTAGCCTTTTGGAAGAGCAAGTTATCCAGAATAAGAATATAGCCATACAAACCCCATTACATAGCGAGTAGGAGTAGATACAGCTATCCATGAAAGACATCCAGTTCACGGATCACTGAAACTTTGAAGTACTTATGGCTCCAAGACAGCTAGATCTATCTTTAATCAATGACAGCTAGATCTATCTTTAATCAAAGATGCTCACTCTTTAACCATCATCACACACAATAACAAAGATAACCTAGCAATCTATTCCGAAGGTCTTGATGACCTTGCGGATCGACAGAATTATAAGAAAAAGGCTTATATCTTGTCCACTTTCTCTGCTTTAACGACAGGATTTGCCTTTTCAATGGCAGCCCGGGCCGCCCCCTTGTAATCGAAGGGGCAATTGTGCTTGTCGGAGTAGCGATGCAACGAACAGAAAGTGTTTCCACAGCGGCAATTGAATCCGGTCAATCCGACACGCTTCCGGCAAGAATTGCAGCGGGTCGGCCCTTCCTTTGACTTTTCTAGGTCGGCTTCACCGGAGGAAGTTCCAGCCAAAGCCTGCGATTCTTTATTGCCAGATAATTCTTCCGTAGATTGAGAAATCTCGGTCGGACTGGAATTATTGTCGTCGTTATTGTTGTTCGTTTCCGTGGCAACGGAGGAAGAAGCCGAGGTCTTGGCCTTGGCCTGCTTCAATACGGCGTCCCTATAGCATTTGGAGCAAAGATTCATGGTGGCCGCGCTTCCAAAATAGCCGCAGTCATTCGCGCACAGAATAGGGCCTCCGGAAGGCTGGCAGCCGGTCTCATCATGATCCCTTTTCCTGCTGTCTTGAGCCATTTCTTGAAAAATATGTAATTAATTTGCAATACGGCAAACTGATCTGTGCAGAAAAATCAAATTACCGAACCTGCAAGCATCCAGGCCTTATATCCTCAATTCCTCTGCACTGAGTCGGGCAAACCCTCACGGCACCACCACAAGTTTCGTCAAGCCTAATTTTTATACGGTGCGGGATCTTTGACAGCAAAATTTGCGTTTTTTTCACTCCACTTCCACCGACCGCTGCAATTCAGCCTGCGGTTAACGATAATAAATAATTAGGTACAAATAAATGGCGAAGGCTTAAATCGCGTGGAATCTTTACAAGAAACTTGTGTTAACAAACCTCAAACTGTAAAACTGAAGCTTCTAATCAATAAAGGCAGTGGAAACTCAAGGCGGGTGGGATCTATCCAAGAAATTTATGTTAAGAGACCTAGAATACTGAAGCGAAACCTCCTTTTCATTAAAAGCGATAAAGATCTTAAAACGCGGAGAATCTATACAAGATATTTGTGCGAACCAACCTAAAACTATGAAATTGTAGCGTCGCTCAACCATCACAATCTTAAAACGCACAGAATCAATACAAAAGAAACTTGGGTTAACATGTCCAGGATTGCGAAATTTAAGCTTTTCATCAATATAAACGCAGATTAGGGCCTCGTTTTCCTATCCTGCAAAGAATTTACGATAAAAACAAATTCCGCTTAAGAACTTTGTACACAGATCACATTTACCTCACCTTTCAACGCTGGAGCCATCTCATCTCTTCTGAACTCGAAGGTGCCAATGAGAACCTTCCATTTCTGGAAAGAAACCCTCGCGGGAGATCTAAAATACCAATCCGCCTGCAAACAAGCACCGGAATCCAAAATTCATTTGGCACGATCTGTGAAATTTCCCGAATTTACAGCAAATAGAAGATATTGATATAGATTAAACCCCTCCCGATCGGGTTGTGGGAGGAGAATCCGAACGTACCACATGAAGAAGAAAGGTGCAAGGAGATTAACCACTTGTTAAAGTTCTTGTAATGTCGGCAAAAGTAAAATAACGAAAGAGGCGGTGGTGGAGGTGCTCTTCCCTGGCACTGCCCGAAGCCTGCCCGAAAGAAAGATTACGGGCAACTCCATCATGCTTATGTGCATGGGCTGTTATGGACGTGGTCATAATGTCGACCACATATGCATACATGATAATCGATATTATGTATACATGATAATGAAATATGAGTTAATCGTGGGACATTCTTCTTTTTAGATTAAAGTTCTTTAATATCTTGAAATAAATTGATTGGTTGTTAGTTGTTAGTGGTCCAAGTAAAATTAAAATTTCAAAAAAAATTGAGGAAAAGGGACAACGGAGCGGGTTTTTTTTATTGTATCAATTAAAAGCTTTATACGTTTTAACCAAAAGTTTGATGTAGAGGTTGTTTTAAAATATAAGAACGTTATCATGCAAAATCTTATAAACATAATTTAAATATTATTGGAATAAGTTTTTTAAAATATTTGATATAATTGGATTATGGTTGGGTGGAGATTATTTAGTCTTATATAAAAGTTTTTCAAATAAATAAATAAATAAAAAGTGTGAAATTGTGTGCTTAGAAGAGGGACGTTTTTCGCATGACTATCCAAATTGTCGAACTTGTTTCGGTCATATCTCACTCATCCGAATTCGGATTGAGCTGAAATTTTGAGGGTAGATGCTTGAAAAACCCTAGAACATCTCCACCAATTTTTAGATCGATTGGAGCAACACAGATCCTAGCGTATTCCTATGTGTGAACGAGATTTTTGGCAAGCGATTGTATGAGGGTTTCATCCGGGTTGAGTGCAAGCGACTCTAGAGGTTGGTTTTTAGGGCCTTCGGGCCCTAGCGACCAATATTTTTGTGGTTTACACTCAATATTTTAGCAGGATATGTTGCAGGGGATCTAAGATGGGTTAGAAATCTGTCTTTCAACAGATCATGTTGTGAACTTGAGTGACAACGACTTCCAATTTGTTGCACAAAAGAAAAGTGAAAACCATACATTTCCACGACATCTAGGGCAAGGATTAAAGATATCACGAAACAAGTTTCAAGTAGTTGATCAAAAAATGGCTCAGATCTCAAGTGAATTTGGTGCTAAGATGCACCCACAAAATAATTCTATTGTGAAAACCCCTGTCAAGGGTAAGAATTTCGAAGATTCAGCCCCAAAAATGAATTTTAGGGATGCCCTCCATGGTGGACAACCTCAGCCCAATGCTAATATTAATCTTAGGGCTTCCCATAAACCTCTAAGAATGCCTAAGATTGATCCCGGAAAACGGAGTCGGGATGTCTTAAAGCAATCGATGGAACTCCTATTGTTAAGCTTGATATGGGTAACATTCAGACTGACATTGAAAATTTGGAAAAAAAAGGACTAATTTGTTGGTTCGTGGGTTTTCGTTCGAGCCTATCTGCTTTCAAAGTATGGGCTGCAAAAAGCTGGAAAACCAAAGGTGAGTTACAAATCTCTATTTATCCAAATGGTTAGTTTCTTGTTTTATTTACTAATAATGAAGATAGAGAGAAAACTTTTCAAGGGGGTCCCTAGTTTTTTGGAAGGATAGGGTTTTTCATGAAGCCCTGGCATACTAAATTTAAATCCAAAGAAGAGATGCCTTCTATAGCTCCCGTGTGGGTTAGACTCTTTGGCCTCCCTATTGAATTTTGGAATCCTACTGTTTTTTCTTCAATTGGAAACTCTTTAGGAACTTTTATGATGATTGTTGATTGTACTCAAAATTTTGAACATATTATTTATGCTCGGATTTGTGTTTTAATGGATTTTGACAAACCCCTACCTAAAAATATCACTTTACAATTTGGGGAAGACACTTGGGAGCAAGTAGTGGACTATGAGAACATTCCTTTTCGTTGTAGAATTTGCCATGAATATGGTCATTTGGCTAGTGCTTGCCCAAATAAAATTCTTGATCAAAAGAAAGAAGATATAAACTCAACAAGTTTCCAAATGCCTAAGAAGAAGAACACTCAGAAAAAACCAGTTATGAAGGATCAATCAAAGTCATCTGCTAATATGTTTGAAATCCTTTCCACAAATGATGTCCCAAGTGAGGAAGAGGAAATAATGGAAACATAAATCTTAGAAACACAATTTAAAGATGAGGGAAGAACTCGGAGACAAACCAACAAATCAAAGGTTTTCAACAAAAAAAAAAGGGAGAAAATTTACACAAGAAAAACAATATTTTAAATGTCAAAACTTCAAATAATATAGGTCCCAATATAGACTCCGTTGAACACTCTAGCAAAATTTTGGTTGTGTACGAGCATTCTTCAAGGTTAGAAGCCATCTCAGATTCAATTTGAGTAAGTCAAGAAACAGGGAAAAAAAAACTGAAGATGGATTCTAATCAAAAAGTAGGTCGCAAGACCAATCAATATCATATGGTAAAATAAGGTGAAAAGCTTGTAGAGGAAGGTAATATTAATGCCCTTCCCAACTTTTTTAGCCCTGGTGTTAATGAAGATCATCACTTGGAATATTAGAGGACTCAAAGGGAGTCTTTCAAAACAAAATGAAATTAGAAGAATGATTCAGATAAATCATCCACATCTTCTTTTCCTTCAAGAAACGAAGATGTCAATGGAGGATATGGACTCAATTCCCTCAGTTCCCATGGGACTTCTAGTGGCATTGCTTATCTTTGGGACCCAAAAGAGGTAGTTATTCACCATATGGTTGGCAGTTGGGGTATGTTGGCTATAGCTATTCAAAGTAGACATTCCAACCAAATTATGCTCTGCATTACTATTTATGCTCCGACTACTTTGGAAGAAAAAAGAAGACAGTGGAAGGATATAACTCATATTATCTCTCATTTTCCTAAATCTTGGATCTTGATCGTAGGATATTTCAATACCATCCTCTCTTTGGATGAGAAAATAGGGGGAAATAGAAATTTGGACAAAAGCACTAACCTCATGAGCGAATATATTGCAAACCTCCATCTTGTGGACATCCAACCAGATAATGGCCTTATGACTTGGTCTAACAGAAGGCAAGGCTTAGATTGTATAATGGAGAGATTGGATAGGTTTTTGCTCTCCGAAAATTTCTTAATCCATGGTCACATTCCTAAAGTGAAGACTCTTAACAATGCTTGGTTCGGATCATTGGCCAGTCATGGTGGAAATGTGGAAAACCAATGTGAGTTTCTCTCATTTTCATTTTCAATTAATGTGGCTCAGAGACAGTTCCTTTAGACCTCGTGTGCAACAATGGTGGAAGGAAGGTAAGCCTAGGCATGGGACTAAGATGTTTTGTTTTGCCAAAATACTGCAATACATTAAATCCAAAATCAAGACTTGGAACTAGAAGGAGTTTGGGGATGTTCATAAAAAAAAACATGAAGTTATTGCTCAACTTGAAAATTTGAATAAGAAAATCCATTTAGATGGCCTCACAGAGAATAGAAGTGCAGATGAAATTAAACTCACAACTTAGTTAGAGGAATGGGAAAAAAGAGAACTCTTATGGAAGCAAAAATCTAGAATTCAATGGCTCAAAGAAGGAGATCAAAACACAAATTTCTTCCACAAATCTCTTCTAGCTCGAATATCTCACAACTTTATTTCTTCCCTGAAATCAGATTCTGGAGATGTTGTCTATACTTGGGATGGCATGAACTCTATTGTTGTCGATTACTTTTCCAATATTTTTGTTGCTACTCCTCTTGACTCGACTTCTCAACAAAATGTTCTTCAAGCAATCCCTTCTCTTATCACTTTTGAGGAGAACTCTATTTTGACTACTCCTGTTACTATCAATGAGCTTCAACAGGTAGTTTTTAAAATGTAAAAAGGGAAAACCCCAAGTCCTAATGGTTTTCCCATTGAGTTCTACCAAGAGTTCTGGGATATCCTTCATGCTGATTTATTAGAGGTGGTGGAAGAAGCTAGGAAATCCAAAGAAATTTTGAAGGTTATCAATAAAACTTATATTACTCTTGTTCCAAAATCTCAAGAGGTTGATCATATCTCAAATTTTAGACCTATTGCTTTATGTAATGTTCTTCTCAAAATCATTACTAAGATCATGGCAGAAAGGTTGAAGCCTCTTTTGCATAAGATTATTTCTCTTGAACAAGGGGGTTATGTGGAAGGGCATCAAATAGTAGATGAGATAGTTCTTGCTCAGGAAGCCATCCATTCCATGGATATGCAAAAATCTCCTTCCATGTTCATTCGGTTAGACTTATCCAAAGCTTATGACAGAGTGGATTGGCACTTCCTTATCAAAGTTTTGAGGCAATTTGGTTTCTCTAAGGATTGGATGGATTGGATTATGGGATGTATCTCTTCAGTTTCCTACTTAGTTCTTATCAATAGCAGGCCTTCTCAATTGTTCCCTGCTTCCAGAGGTATTAGGCAAGGTGACCCGCTATCCCCTTATTTATCCATCATTCTTGTTGAATGCTTGGGTAGGACTATAACCAAAAAGAGGGAAAAAAAAACCCTTGAGGGAGTTACCATTGCTCATGGAGCTAGACCTATCTCTCATCTTCAATTTGTGGATGACTCTACTCTTTTAGGTAAATCTACAGTTAAGGAAGCTTCTAATATTAAGCAAATCATCAGTTGTTTTTCTAAGGCTACTGGGAAGTTGATCAATGAAGACAAATCTAAAGTTATTTTCTTTACTGCTCTGCCAGACAGGAATCCATGGTATTGGATAAGTTAAGATATAATAAGACCTCCCTTTCGATCACTTATTTAGGTATTCCCATCAATATTCAAAGGCAAAAAAATAAATATTGGAATTGGTTGTTGGACAAAGTCAAGAAGAAAATTGGAAAGTGGACCAACAGGTGGCTTTCTTATGGGGGTAGAATCACCTTGGTAAAATAAGTCCTTCAAGCTATTCCTATTTATGTTTCTTTCGTTTTGAATATCCCAAAGGCTATTCTTCGAGAACTAGATCAAATCAATCATCGATTCCTTTGGAGTGGTACTAAGGAGAAAATAAAATGGGCCTTGGTGAAATGGGACACTTTATGTCTTCCTAAGAATGAATGGGGGTTAGGATTTTGATCTTCTATTAATAACAACAAAGCTTTAGCTGCTAAATTATATTGGAGGATGTTGCATAACCCTAATGCTCTTTGGGCCAATAATCTTTGTGCTAAATATGCTGAGAACAAAAGTCCTGAAGACCTTGTTCACTATCAACTTCCTACCAAAGGTTCTCCCATTTTAGCAATTCTTAAGACTGGTGAGGATTTGATAAAGAAAAACTTATTTTGGATCATTCATAATGGTCAACGGGTAAATTTTTGGATAGATTCTTGGGATGGTCACAAGCCTTTGATAACTTAGTTTCCTGATTGGAGGCCTTGGATGGAGGAGCTTCATCAAGCTAACTGGATAAAGGTGGCTAATTATTATCGGTACCATACTGGTAATTCAAAGGTTGGTAGATATTGGATCCCTATTGAGGACTAGCCTATTCAAATCCTAGAAAGGCAAAGACAAGATATCCAAGGCATCCTTCATATGAGATCTCTCTCTTGGTCCCATGAAAAATATTGTTTTGGATGGAAAAACACTCTTAAGGGTGAGTATTTAGTTGCTCAAGGTTATTTGACCTTATGCCATAATAATCCCAACCAATATTCTGACATCTTTTCTCAGTTTTGGGCTCAAAAGCTCTGGCCTAAGGTGAGGTTCTTTACTTGGCCTTTATTGCATTGTAGGGTGCTTATAGGTGAGCAACTTATGAAGCGTGGTTTTCATGGCCCTTTTAGATGTGAAATATGTGAAGAGAATGTAGAAAATCTCAACCATATTTTTATTGAGTGTACTTTAGCCTTTGAGCTATGGAGGAGAATGGCCACTTTACTTGGCTTACAGTGGTCCAATTTTCTTACTTTTGAGTAGCTTTGGAGGGATTGGCCTAAACAAGAGGGTGTTGGTCATTTTATTAGGCAGTTAGTTTGGATAGGTTCTACCATTCTTATTTGGAATATCTGGAATGAAAGGAACAATAAAATTTTTAATCAAGATAGGAAGGATATTCACTATATTTGGCAAAATACCATAGCCAACTTAGTTGAATCAGTCCATCAACTCCTTAATCACCCCTAAAACTCCCACCAAAGATGGGATCAAGTGATGCAAATATTGAAGATTAAATCTTCTAAGGGCAACCAACTTAAGGGGAATGTGAGTATTTGTAAGATGGAGAGGATAAGAAATTGGCAACGTCCTTCTAAGGATTTTGGAAAATTCAATATTGATGGAGTCTCTAGAGGGAACCCTGGAAAAACCAATGTCGAAGGAATTTGTAGACTTTCAAATGGCTCCTTGGTTTTTACTTTTGCTGAGAATTTGGATATTATTTCCACTAACCTTGCTAAGGGGTATGGTATCCTCAGAGGCCTTCAAGAGGCTACTAAGGTTGGATGGGAAAAGGTGTTAGTTGAGTCTAACTCTCAATTCATGATTAATCTTTTGAAGACTCCTTCTAAGAATCATAAAGTTGATTGGAGAATAAAAATAATTATTGAGAAGATTCAATTAATCCAGATGGGATTTTTGAAAGTTGATTACAATCATGTGGTCAGAGATCAAAATAAGAGTGCTTATGCTTTAGCTAATTAGGTTTTGGAAAAATGTGATCTTACTTGTTATGGCCACCCTCCTAGATGGTGGGCTTCACAAATTAGGGGAGCTCTTCTTTCTATCATTTATTTGGATGGCTCCAGTTCTGAAGGTACCTAGTTTATTCTTGCTTTATTTTTGTTTCTCTTTGGTTCAATATGTTTATTTTAGTTCCCTTGCTCAAACTATTTTTTCTTTTGTTTCTGTTAGAATATTATTATTGTTATAATGTGCACTATGCCTATAATTGACAGGTTGACATTTGTCTTCTACCACTTGTCCCTGTCTTCAGTTTGAGTTGGAGTGGTGTCTTCTGAAAGACACTTGGAGTGGAGCTTATGACACTTGTCATATCTCCCTCCTACGCTTGATGCTTATATATTGTAATATAACTTATAAATAATGTGTGCCTTATTTTTCAGTCCTAACATCTGGTATCAAAGCGGTGAGATCCGCCTATGGGGACCCTTAGGGTTTGAGAGTTTTTTTTTAGGATTGAATTTTTTCTTCGAAGTATCCTCTTCACTTGCTAAGTTGATCCTGTGAATGAAAAACGAAGAGAATTTTTTAAGAGTTTTGGTGATTCTGGCAATGTTGGGCTATTTTTTTTGCAGGGTGAAGGCACATTTAAAAAAAAAAAAAACGTCACATTTTTCAGCGGTGATTTTTTTTAGAGTAGTCATCTTCAGAATCTGAGTACACCAGCACGTAGATTAGGAGGAGTACTACAAAATTGAGTACTCACACGCAAACATCCGACAAGAAATGAGCAAGATATGGTTGTTTGAAGACAGACTATTGCAGCTATTTTTTTTCGAAATGGAAAATTTTTTATTAATTTTTTTAGCAGTCCTTAAGTCGGTAATGTATTGAGCAAGTTACTGCTGCTCAAAGTTGGCTGTTTGCAGCAGTTTTTGGGGTTGCAGAAAATTTGTTTTTTTTTTTTTTTGTTAAGGCACATCAATTGCCAATTGTTGGATTGAGAACATCTACAGCTGTAGTAGGTAAAAATAATCTAGATTGCAAAATTTTCAGTCATTCCCTCCAAAATTTCCTGCTCGGTTATTTCAAAATTTTCTCGCCGAAACAGTTTCAGGCCAAAATTTCAAATTTGTAAAGGGCAATCTGTCCTATTTTCTGGCTCTAAGAAGTCTTGTTGTATTTTCTTAAAATCAAGAGTCAAATTGTAATCGACTATAGCCTTATATATAGTCGTTGAAAAGGATTTTTCAAGAGGAATCCATTGGTGCAGTTTATTTTCAGTTTTGAAATCATTTAATATGCTAAATTGAAGTTTGAAGTTGACATTGTAATTTGGAGTGCATTTTTGGTAGTATTCGACACTCCTTGACAAAATATTTTGCAAACTTGTAGGAATCTCAATTTTAAGTCATTAGGAGGACATTAAGCCAATTTATTCATTATATTTGGCAAAATTAGAGGCATTATCATCATTGGTGGCATTGAAATTGTATCACACTTCAAGGCATATTTGGGACTATTCTTGAGTCATCTTGCCTAATACAATCATCAACTCAAGGGGTGATTTAGGGCCCCTTACCTCTTGCTTGTGGAGATATTTTGTGGCACTCTCTTGGCATGTTTGTTGCTTGCATCTTCTATTTGGGCTTTATCTCCATTTTATGCTTGCTATTACCCTTGCATGACTTTGGGTTTTATAATTGTAATCAAGTGTAGTTCCATTTCATACACACTTGACACTAAGCCATATACAAGCAAGCAACACATACAAGCAAATTTTTATAAAGCAATAATACATTGGAACATCTATTGTAACAATTCTACAAAAAACAAGCATCACATTTTTATAACCGCCTATGTTCCACGTATCAACTGCTCAAATACTTATAGTCTCCCTCATGTAAGGGCGGGTATATTGAGTCGTTTGGTATAAAGGTCTGGCAGGTTATTCCCTTTCAGAATCTCCTATGTTCCACGTATCAACTGCTCAAATGCTTATAGTCTCCCTCACATAAGGGCGGGTATATTGAGAAGTTTTGTATAAAGGTATAGAAAAATTCTAATTCTTACTCTCTTTGGGTAGAAAAAAGTACTTGTGTTCAACTTAACCCTCCCACTGTTGGAATCACTTGAATATTTAGAGTGGAAAAACTAGGCGAATCCTCCTTTGAATCTTCAGCGGTGTACCCTAGATTTTTTTGAGGGCTCTAATTTGGCATTTGTCGTTCTTACTTCATCCTTTGTTGAGCTCCCTTTTCTTTTGATCATTTTATAAATCATGGCTACTACAAATATATTAAGTGGACTTACAAAGAAACTTGAAGGAGCATAAACTTTTGCAAATTGGAAGTATGAGATGGAATCAATATTAATGATGAATGACATGTGGGACTTTGTGAAAGATAGGCATTCTAATGAAGACCCACTCACTGCACCTACAGAACCTAAAGAAAAATCCCAATTTGAGAAGAATTCCAATATAGCTTTAAGTTTAATCAAGCTAGTTACAGGAATTCAATGCAGAGAAATTGTAAGGGCTGCAAAAACACCTAAACAAGCATGGGATGCTCTCAATAGATTGTTTGATAGGCCATGTCAAGATAATATTTTGTATCTCAAACAAAAATTACACAATGTATGTATGAAAGGCTCATTTACCAATTATCTTATGGAAGTGAAGTCTATTAAGAATGATTTCTTAGCTACTGGTAAAACCCTAGATGATAATGAGTTAATTCCAATAATGTTGCATGGTCTTCCTTCAAAGTTTCACTCCTATGCTACCATGTTAGACTTGAGTGGTAAAACAATGAATTCCACACTTGAGGATATTGAGATCCTACTTAAGAAACATGAGCAAGCCCTAATCAAAGATGAAGAAATTGAAGCCACATCAGCAGCTTTTGCCACCAAGGCAACTTTACAACCTAAAAAAAACAAGGGTCAAAATCAGCATA
Organism: Wollemia nobilis; assembly: GCA_028583015.1. Taxonomy (NCBI): domain Eukaryota; kingdom Viridiplantae; phylum Streptophyta; class Pinopsida; order Araucariales; family Araucariaceae; genus Wollemia; species Wollemia nobilis. Next base: position 3,072,998 of record JAQPPZ010003615.1, read on the forward strand.
ATCAAAATCAAAGGGGTAGACAACATCAGAGATACACATAGTACCAGTAGTAGCCAAATCAACAGTACCAGTAGCAACCACGTCAGCAACAGTACCAACAACAACCAAATCAGTAGTACCATCAACAACCACATCAACAATAGTACCAACAGCAACCAAGATGGCAAACAAGACCTCAAGGGGGTCAAAACAACAATCAACAAGGGTGTGAATATTTTAGAAAATGGAATCATAATGTTGCTAATTGCTATAAAAGGCAAAGAGAACAGGGATAACCACAAAATAATAATCTGAACACATTGTATGCAACCAACCAAGTTAATGTTGAAGATAAAGAATGTTGGTATATTGATTCTGGAGCAAGCAAAGCACATGACGAGAAGACAAGATTGGTTGACCAAGGTTCAACCTACATCAAATCAATTCATTACTTTTGGTGATGAAAGTGCTCTACCCATTGAAGGTGTTGGGGAGGCACCACTTACTTTGCATAATGGTAATAATGTTTCTGCAACAGATGTTTTGTATGTGCCTAGTCTTAAAAGGAGTCTTCTTTCTATTGGATAACTTACAAATAAGGGCTATAATGTCTATTTTGAAAAAGACAAATGCTACATTAAGGAACCCAATGGCAATGTCAAGGCCATGGGAGTGAAAAAGGATGGTGTTTACTACCTCCTTACAAAATCGGTAACACAAACATCTTTGCATACAACAACTACTTTCTCTTTGGAGTACATGTGGCATGAAAGATTTGGACATTTAAATTTTAATAATCTTCAAATGATGGCTACAAAAGGATTAGTTAAAGGACTTCCACATCTTAAGGAGTCAAAATGTTTTTGTGAGCCATGTGTAATAGCCAAACACCATAGGCAACCATTTGAAACGGGAAAGGCATGGAGAGCTAATAGACATTTACAATTGGTTCATTTAGACATTTGTGGGCCAATGTCTATTCAATCTTATACTGGGGCTAAATACTACATCACTTTCATTGATGATTACATCATAAATGTATGGATCTACCTAATTCAATATAAGTGGCAAGCCATTGATAAGTTCAAAGAATTCATCGCACTTGTTGAAAGAGAAAGTGGCTATCAAATCTCCACCTTAAGATCAGATAATGGTGGAGAATATGTCTCCAATGAATTATTTAATTTTTGTAAGTATCATGGGATAAGGAGGCAATTCACAACCCCTTATACCATGCAAAAAAATGGAGTTGCTGAGAGGATGAATCAAACAATCAGAAATAGGGCAAAATCAATGTTACATGCTGCTATATTACCTAACTCATTTTGGGGAGAAGTTGTTCTTATTGTTGCATACTTGACTAATAGGTCATACACAAAGGCCTTACATGAAATAACACCTGAAGAAGCATGGAGTGGAAGGACACCCTATGTGGGCCATTTGAGAATCTTTGGATGTGATGCCTATGCTCATATTCCTCATAAGAAAAGGAAGAAGTTTGATGATAAGAGCCAAAAATACATATTTGTTGGCTATAGTGATAGTGCCAATGCATATAAATTATATGAACCTATTTCCAAGAAAATAATTTTATCTAGGGATGTTACCTTTCATGAGTATCCCCCATCTAATCCTCCTAAGGCCCCCACTTTAGAAATAACTAATGAAATAGTTTCTCCATTCATGCATACAATATCATCTAGTCCTTCTCCTTCACTCATAAATCAAGAAATTCATCCACAAGAAGAACTTCCTACAAATGATCCATGTCCTCCATCTCCTCCTCCTAATGATCAAGTAACATCATCCAATCCTTTACCCAAGTGGGTTCAAGCCACAATAGATGAAGCCCAAAATCATTTGCCCACCTATACAGGTAAAAGGCCTTCAGCCCTAAGACACCAAGTGAATTATGCCCTAATGGCCAAAGTCCTTAACCAACCTGAACCCTCTAATGTCAAAGAAGCACTTGGTGATCCTAAATGGGTTCATGCCATGGATCAAGAATTAGATTCCATTGAAAAAAATCACACTTGGGAGTTAGTTGATTCACCCAAAGGAAAAATATACCATTGGCACAAAATGGGTATACAAAGCAAAATATAAAGCAGATGGCTCACTAGATCGCTACAAGGCTCACCTAGTAGCTCAAGGCTATAAGCAACAAGAGGGAATTGATTATGAGGAGACCTTTTCTCCTGTGGCTAAGATGACTATAATCAAGACAGTTATTGCTATGGAAGCTCAAAAACATTGGCCAATATATCAAATGGATGTCAAAAGTGCATTTCTCAATGGTCATTTGAAGGAGGAAGTGCATGTGAAACAACCACCAGGGTACACAGTTGAAGGCCAAAACAACAAAGTCCTCAGATTAAAGAAAGCTCTATATGGGTTGAAGCAAGCACCTCGAGCTTGGTATGCAAATATTGACTCCTATTTTCTCAACCTTGGTTTCACTAGATCTACAACAGAATCTACTCTCTATGTGAAACATTGGAGGAACCGCATCATTTTTGTTACATTGTATGTGGATGATCTTCTCATTACAGGTGATGACATAGAAGGAATAAGGTTGCTCAAGGAGGACTTATGCAAGAACTTTGAGATGACAGATTTAGGCCTCCTCCACTATTGCTTAGGAATAGAGGTATGGCAATAACCTGGTAAGATTTTTATCTCATAGGCTAAGTACATTCAGTCTATTTTGGAGAGGTTTCACATGGAGGAGTGTAAGCCCTCTCTAACTCCCATGGAAACTAGATTGAAATTGGTAAATAATGATGAAGAAGAAAGGGTTGATGGTACACTTTACAGGCAACTAGTTGGAAATTTGATCTACTTAACTTCAACTAGACCAGATATTTGCTATTCAGTTGGCCTTATTTCTAGATTCATGTAGGATCCTACGAAGAGCCATTGGATAGTAGCTAAGAGGATTATGAGATTCCTAAAGGCCACACCTCATCATGGCCTTATGTATAAATCAAGTGATAATTTTTCTTTGATTGGATACACAGATTCAGATTGGGCCAGTTGTCCTGAAACTAGAAGATCTACATCAAGTTATTGCTTTCAATTAGGCCAAGGCTCTATTTCATGGAGCACAAAGAAGCAGAACACAGTTTCACTATCTTCAGCAGAAGCATAATATAGAGCAGCAGTTGAGGCAACTAAGGAGGCAATATGGTTGAGGCAATTAATTCAGGATATTGGGCTATTCATACATGGTCCAACATATATATATTGTGACAATCAAAGTACCATCAAGATGACCAAGAATCTAGTTTTCCATGCTAGAACAAAGCACATTGAGATCCATCATCACTTCATCAAAGAAATGGTCCAAGAAGACATTATACACATGGAGTATGTACCAAATCAATATCAAGTGGCAAACATCTTCACCAAGTCACTTGGGAAAGACAAGTTTTCTCAGTTTAGCAATTTGCTATATCTATGTAAAAGAAGTCAACATTAATGGGGAATGTTATCTAATGTTGACTTATCTTTTTAGGATAGTGCACATTAAGGGGGAATGTTAGAATATTACTATTGTTATAATGTGCACTATGCTTATAATTGACAGGTTGACATTTGTCTTCTGCCACTTGTCCTTGTATTCAGTTTGAGTTGGAGTGGTGTCTTCGAAAGACACTTGGAGTGGAGCTTATGACACTTGTCATATCTCCCTCCTAAGCTTGATGCTTATATATTGTAAGATAACTTGTAAATAATGTGTGCCTTATTTTTCAGTCCCAACAATTTCCTCTGTTGATTCTTGCCTTAAAGTTCTTCTAGTCTAGATAGGTCATTGTTATGTTCAATTTTTTTCTTTTTTTTGTTTAGTTTTTTAAGGTGTGTGTGTTATTTTGTTGTGTTTTTTTTTTTTTCTTTCTGTTGTTTTTTGTTATTCTTGTGTTTTTTTTGTGTTGTGTTTTTTTATATTTTTTTATATTTTTCTTTTGTTTTTGTCGTTTCTATTCTTGTGTTTCTGTTTGTTTGAGTTAATTCGTGTTTTTATGTGTGAGTGTTTTCTATGTTTTTTTGTTTTTGTTTATTGTCTATTGTTTTTTTTTATTGGTTGAAAGGGTGTTGAAAGGTCCCTGAACCTTGTACAAGAGGTTTTTACATGTTTTCCAAGCCGACCGAGGAGGCCCAAGAGCTAAAGATCAAAGAGAAAGCAAAACACCACACGAGGGAAGGTGTCGCGATATCACGACCAGTTACGTTTTTGCGGCCCACAACATAGGGAAAAAGCAAGGAGGAAAAGATGTCGCGATATCGCGACATGTTGCACCGATGTAGCCAAAGGAGGAAGAGATGTCACGAAATCGTGACAATAAGCAACATCGCAGCCGAAGGAGAGAAAGTGTCGCGATATCGCGACATGTTGCAAGGTTGCTGCCAGAAGAGAAGAAGTGTCGCGATATCGCGACAAGTTGCAAGGTTGGTGCCAGAAGAGAAGAAGTGTCACGAAATCGTGACATGATGCATCATCGAGGCCGAAGAGGAAAAGTGTCGCGATATCGCGACATGTTGCAAAATCTCGGCCGAAGGGAAAAAGTGTCGCGATATCGCGACATGTTGCAAAATCGCGGTCGGAGAGAAAAAGTGTCGCGATATCGCGACATGTTGCAAAATCGCGGCCGAAGAGAAAAAGTGTCGCGATATCGTGACATGATGCAGAATCGCGGCCGAAGAGAAAAAGTGTCGCGATATCGCGACATGTTGCAACATCGCGGTCGAGGAGAAAAAGTGTCGCGATATCGCGACATGTTGCAACATTGCGGCCGAAGAGAAAAAGTGTCACGATATCGCGACATACTGCATCATCGAGGCCGAAGAGGAAAAGTGTCACGATATCGCGACATGTTGCAAATGCATCATCGAGGTCGAAGAGGAAAAGTGTCGCGATATCGCGACATGTTGCAAAATCTCGGTCGAAGGGAAAAAGTGTCATGATATCGTGACATGTTGCAAAATCGTGGCCGAAGAGAAAAGGTGTCGCGATATCGCGACAAGTTGCAAAAACGCGGTCAAAGAGAAAAAGTGTCGCGATATCGCGACATGATGCAAAATCATGGCCGAAGAGAAAAAGTGTCACGATATCGTGACATGTTGCAACATCGTGGCCAAAGAGAAAAGGTGTCGCGATATCGTGACATGTTGCAAAATCGTGACCAAAGAGAAAAAGTGTCGCGATATCGTGACATGTTGCAAAATCGTGGCTGGAGAGAAAAAGTGTCATGATATCATGACATGTTGCATCATCGCGATCGAAGAGGAAAAGTGTCGTGATATCGTGACATGTTGCAGAATCATGGCTGAAGAGAAAAAGTGTCGCGATATCGCGACATGTTGCAAAATCGCGGTCGAGAGAAAAAGTGTCGCGATATCGCGACATGTTGCAAAATCACGGTCGAAGAGAAAAAGTGTCACGATATCGTGACATGTTGCAAAATCATGGCCGAAGAGAAAAAGTGTCGCGATATCGTGACATGTTGCAAAATCACGGCCGAAGAGAAAAAGTGTCGCGATATCGTGACATGTTGCAAAATCGTGGCCGGAGAGAAAAGGTGTCACGATATCGCGACATGTTGCAACATCGCGGCCGAAGAGAAAATGTGTCGCGATATCGCGACATGATGTATCATCGTGACCGAAGAGAAAAAGTGTCGTGATATCGCGACCAGTTTCATGAGCATACCAAACCAATCCCCTGCCAACATCTCACATTGTGCAGACATTGCCACTTATAGAATCGTTCCTTAGGCCAATGGGGAAGGAGTCTCTCCATACTTGAATGTCAGATTCGCCGACTCCCTTGTTAGCAAGCCAGTCCACAGCTTTGTTTCCTTCCCGATATTGATGCTTAATGACTAATTCTGGGTAATTGCCAATTAGAGCCTTGCATTCTTGGAAAATCGAAACAAGGGCCCAGGGAGGCATAGCAGTCCCATTGAGCCAGTTGATGCAGTGCAGCGAGTCTCCTTCGATGATAAGTTTGTTGATGGTCAAACCTTCCAAGAGAATCAAACTTTGGAGCAGAGCCCGTGCCTCTGCCATATTGTTGGATTGAATTCCCAGGTTCTGGGCAAAGGCCAAAATTATTTCTCCTCTGTGGTTTCTGAGAATTCCTCCTCCGCCAGCCGCTCCTGGGTTGCCTTTGGCCGCACCATCGAAATTGAGCTTGTGCCACCCAGTAGGTGGTGAGACCCACTTGATGACAGACCTGTCAACAGAAGTACGGGGCGTGGCAGAGAAGTTAGAAAGATTGAAGAGTTTGGTTAGGTCTGATTCAAGGCCAGGAGGGGGGGTTTGGAAGACGAAACAAGAGAGGCATTCTCCGTAGCAAGGGCCAAGATTTTGGCAATGATAATCTTCTTATCAGTGGCTTGATTTTTGAAAATTTTGGCATTTCTCTCTAGCCATATCTGCCACAGGAAAAGGTGGAGGCAAGCTTGCCACATGAATTTAAGTTGGTTGCTCTTGAAAGGCCGGGGCCATTGCTGAAAAAGGAGGGGAATGGAATGAGGGAGGGCTATGGAGATGTCGAAGGTGTTAAGAACCTGGTTGAGAACTGCTAGAGAGAAGGGACATTCCAAAAAAACATGCGAAGTTGACTCACAAGCATTTTTGCACAGGATGCACCAATTGGGAATGAGTAACCCTCTGATTATCAAGTTGTCAGTGGTGAGGATTCTATTTTGGATGGCCAACCAACAAAAGAATTTGACCTTGGGAATGATCTTGGGAACCCAGACCTGATTTGATAAGTCCCGACCATCAGTGGGAGTTTCTTGACTGTAGTAAGCTGATTTAACAGTGAAATTTCTAGAATCTTCAAGGTTCCAGACCATGGAATCATCTTTGTGTGAGCTGGGGATGATGCAAGTCCTCAACAAGTTTTGTAACCGCCTGAGCGCCTCGGTGATATGCCTTGGCCCGTTAAGAGCCAGGTGTTTCCATTCAGGTCTTGTGGTACCTGGGTTAATGAAGTGACACACCTTATCTCCAAAGGTGGCTTCGGTAGCCATCTTGAGCACTGCAAGATGCGGATCTTGGCTGAGAGGTTTATCACGGATCCATGGGTCATCCCAAAAATGAATGGTCGTTCCAGTTCCTAGACACCACCTTAAGCCTTCCATGATGATCTTCCTTGTTTTGGTAACGCCATTCCAGAAATGGGATCCGATAGGAAGGTTGTGCTCTCCAAGAAAGGAAACCTGATGGAGGTACTTAGCTTTGATGATGTCAATCCAAGTGACTTTTTCATTGATGGTAAGTCTCCAGGACTGCTTGGCAATGAGGGCCATGTTCATCCACTTGATGTCTCTGAATCCGAGTCCTCCATCCTTTTTCTTGGAACAGACCCTATCCCAGGCAACAAGTGAGAATTTATTCTTGTTTTCGTTTCCCGCCCAAAGGAATCTGCGTTGAATTTGTTCAATTCTTTGGTAGATGGTAGCTGGAGCTTTGAAGATAGATAAGAAAAAAATGGGAATACTTTGTAGGCAAGCTTGGACCAGAGTGGCTTTGGCTGCCTGACTGAGCATTGAGCTTTTCCAACCTGCAAGTTTCTTGTTGAGGCGATCTAAAATAGGGTTCCACATAGCCGAGACAGATCTGTCGTGGAAAAGCGGTAATCCAAGATAAGTAGTTGGAAGGCTCCCAATGTTGCACCCAAGGATCTCAGCAATCCTATTTTTCCTGTGAGTGGGAGTATTGAGAAAGTATAGCTTGCTTTTGCGGTAGTTGACTTTCTGGCCAGCCGCCTCTTCATAAGAATCAAGAATGTTCTTAATGATTTTTGCTTCGGGAACGGAAGCATGAGAGGATAGAATAGTATCATCCACAAACTGTTGATGGGATATGGCATTGGTTGTTGAGGCTGGTTTGATCCCGGAGACAAGACCACTATTGCAGGCAGCTGTAAGGGTTCTTCCAAGGGCTTCGACCAAAATGATGAAGAGAAAGGGGGACAGAGGGTCCCCTTGACGGATGCCTTTGAAACTTTGGAAGAAACCTGCGGGTGAGCCATTGATAAGAACAGAGAACCAAGCAGTCGAGATACATTCATGAACCATCTTGATCCATTCTTTATGAAACCCAAACTTCTCTAGGACCTCGAACAGGAATTTCCAGGAAACCCGATCGAAAGCCTTGTTCATGTCAAGCTTAAGGAACATGCTGGGTTTTTTATTTTTTGATGCCGAGTGGGCCAATTCGTGGACGGTTATCACTCCATATGAAATGAATCTGCCTTTGACCGAGCTCCCTTGGCACTGATCGATGATGGAGGGAAGGATGTCTTTCAACCTATTTGCCATAACTTTGGTGATAAGTTTGTAGATGACACTGCAGAGACTAATCGGTCTGAAATCAGAGAGAGAAGCACGATCGTTGGACTTGGGTATTAAAACAATGAAAGTGGAATTGGCCTCTCTCGACATCTTTTTGGCTCTCTGGAAGAACTTAACCGCAGCAACGACATCTTGGCCCACAATATCCCAAAAGTGTTGAAAGAACCGGGGTGGGAAGCCATCAAGTCCAGGGGCCTTATCAGGTTCCATTGCGAACAGAGCTTCTTTGACCTCCTCTTCAGTGAAGCATTGAAGCAATTTCCCATTATCATTGTTAGACACCAACTTTGGGATGTTCTGAAGCAGAGAACTTGCGGTGCGGGGATGGCAGTCAATGCTTGGTCCTAAGATTTCCTGGAAGTGGCACACAACTTCCTGTCTGATTGCTTGGATGTCAGAGACAATGGATCCATCAGCCTTGGTCAACTCAGAGATTTTATTTGAGCCTCTGTGACGCATGGTGGAAGCATGGAAAAACTTCGTGTTGGTGTCTCCTTCTTTGAGCCAGAGGTTTCTGGATTTTTGTCTCCAGTAGGTCTCTTCCTTAGCCAAGGCATTGTGAAAATTTGAGAGGAGGCTTTTTTCTTCAAGGAAAGTTTTGACCCTCAGATCTCCTCCCTGAATCAAATTTTCCACCCTTTTCAGCTCATCCATCAGAAGCTTTTTCTCGGTAAAGAGGTTGCCGAAAACATCCCTGTTCCAGCATTTCAGCTTGAGTTTGACCATTTTCAGTTTGAGGAACAGATTCGTGAGAGGGTTAGGACAAAGGTCTTGCTGCCACCATTGTTGAATACACCGACCTAAATCTGGATGAGTGAGCCACATCTTTTCAAACCTGAAAGGGGTTTTGAAGATTTTCTGGGGACGGGAACAATCCAGAATTAAGGGATTGTGATCGGAGCCAATTTTTGGGTGGCTATGAAGCCTGGCATCGCCAAAAATAGGAATGAGTTCTTTGGATAAGAGAAATCTGTCAAGCCGGATTTGGATGTGATGGATACCCGCTCGTCTGTTGCTCCATGTGTAGTTGGACCCTTGGAGTGGCATGTCCATTAGCTCGTTGTGGTTGAAAAAATCGTTGAAGTCTTCTATGCAGCTGCTGGTGATCGGATTGCCTCCTTGCTTATCAAACAGGTGAAGGGGGGCATTGAAATCGCCACAAAGCATCCATGGAAAGTCAACAAAGTTGTTGCGCATTGCAGAAATGTTATCCCACAACAGTCTTCTGTTGATAGGACTGTTAGGTCCATAAACATTGGTGGCGATCCATTGGAGGTTAGTGACTTTATTGGTAAACAAAATGTTGATGGTTCTATCTGAGACTGAAAGAACCCTCCCTTCAATGGTTGTCGGATCCCATAAACATAGGAGACCCCCAGATGCCCCTGTGGAGGGACAAAAGGCAAAATTGTTGTTTTCCCAGATTAGCTTGCAAACTTGAGTGCTGCTATTCTCGTCTAGTTTGGATTCTTGAAGGAACATGATATTTGGTTTTAGATTTTTTCTTACTGATTTAACAGTTCTCTGTTTTGCAGTTCCATTGAGGCCTTTGACATTCCAGGAGACGAACTTCATCGAGACGATTTGGAGTTTGCTTTGCGGCCTCTGCCTCTCCCTTGAGACGGAGTAAGTTTGGGTCTAACTTCATCCTCATCTTGGTGGGTTGTGATGGGGTGTTCGAAAATGGGGCCCAAGGTGGTAGGTACTGAGCCATCAGCCATTTCGATCTCAGCTGCTTTGGCAAGCTTGTCTGCATTTGTCGGTCATCCCCTTCTCTGTTCTTTGTTGATGTCTGCTTTGGGTGTGGGAATGGGAGATTTCAGCGGGCTGGAGGTTTGGAGGATGTCGGTGGAGTCAGTCCCAGGGGCAGGCCGATGGGGGGATGAAGAGCGGGGAGACTAGCACAGGGCAACAGACTCAGGGGAAAGGGAAATGGGACGGCTCTGAGTCGAGGGGAGGGGTGGGTTGGTTTTATTTTTTATTTTTTAGGTTTTGGTTGTGTTTATTTTTCATGTTTTATTTTGTTATGTCTTTGTAGTGTTTTGTTGTTTTTGTCTTGTTTGTGTTTTTTTATGTTGTTCTTGTGTTTTTCTATGTGGTTTGTGTTGTGGTTTTTTTTTTTATCTTATTGTGTGTGTTTGGTTGTGCTTTTCTTTTTGACACACTTAAGGAGCATGTTTTTTATTTTATTTTATTATTATTTTTTTGGTAAGCTGGATTTTGTATTACTTAGAGGGTTTTTTGAGAGGATCCCAAAACCTTATAACATCGCAGGCCATAACCTTGGCATATACAGAAAGCCTCATGGGCTAGAGCAACACAAAAACCTTGCTTGACACTTACCAAAATATAGAAACAGATGCCCATAGGGCTACATACAAGATTATCCCTAATGGGAGGTAGACATAGTTTAAAACAAAAAAAACCTAAAAAACCTAAAAAACCACAACCGGTTACAACCCACACATCCATCATCAGCAAAACAAGAAACTCCAGGGAACCTCCATCAGGCTTCAATTTCCTCCTGGTCATCCTGGGCCTGGCGCCCCTTGTAACGCTTCAGAGCTCTGACAATCGCATTGGTGGAGGCCAAAATGTTAGCTGCCATGTCCTCCAGGAACTGAACCAATCTTACCAACCTCCACTTTGGATATGCACCAAGCTGACGAGGAGACAGGTGGCATGGTAGAAGCAAAGCCATCGAGGATCACCGTCGACCTCCTCCTAGGTGGTTCCATGAAAATTGTCTTGGTTTGCGGCTCTCACCACGTCCACCGGGAAGCTCTGATGCCATACGACGAGACACATGGAAAAAAAACCTTTGTTTGCCATGTGGTCTACCAGACCATTGCCCTCCCTAAAAGTATGTCGAATCTGGACTGAGGAATGCTGAAGAAGAATGTTCCTTGCCTCGAAAATGGTGTTGAACACCTTCCAAAACGGGGTCTTGGAGTTAAGCAATATTTTATTTTATTGTTATTTATTTATTTTTATTTTTTAAATTGTTTTTGTGTGTTTGTTTGTTCCTTGAGTATGTCAAATGTGGTAGGCCAGGTTCGAGTCCTGGGCATTTTTGGAGGAATAGATACCCCTGCCTCCTTGGGTATTACCCGAAAGTGGCATCCCTTTTGGGATGTTTTCCATAAATAAAAAAATAATAAAAAAATAAATAAATAAATAAAATTGATATAAGAGATTAATTTCAATATACATAATATTTAATTTTGGAACGGAGGTAGAAGATTAATTGGTTTCGTTCTCTGGGTCCCTTTCACTCGAGTAAACATTTAAAGAGATGGGGAGAGGTTATATATATATAATTTATTTTATAATAATAATTTTTTTAATACATAGGGGAGTTGTTACATCCACACGTTCAAACCACATGGACTACTCCCAACAAGCTTATACGTCTTGTTATTATTAACCTGATGTGAAGGGGACCACAAGTTATTCGAGATTCAGGTTATTCAGGATTCTGTCGTTGTCGATCTGGTGTACACTCAAAGGATTTAGATGAGACTACTACCTTTACAAATAAACAAGTATGCCCTCAAGGTTTGAACCTAAGTCTCTTCTTGGTAAATGCCTAGCGAGATAAACAACTACCAATCCACCTAGCCCTTGGGAACTAATAAATTAAAATTTAAAATAATTTGAATTGTAAACATCAATAATTTATTATTTAAAATAAAATTTTTGATTAAAATTTTGATATATATATATATATATATAATTATAATTTTTATCAAATTTTTAAATATTATTTTTTCTTGAAAGACGAATTTGGTAAAAAAATATTTTTTAATTTTCTTTAGCAAAGGATGAGATAAAATACTTCAATGTTGCTCTTCCTGACTCCATGTTACACAATATTTATGTGCTTTCACAATGACCTTGGTGGAAGGACTAGAAGTTGTATCAAGACACTCTGCTATGAAACTATAAGGCTCAAATGGGGTATGGATGACTATCTCCTTTCCTCATGATTGATAAGCTCAATCAACGGTGGAAGGTCTCCTTCCCTTTGCCTGTTTGGATGTGTAGATTCCAAACTGTTTGGGTTCCTTTCTTGGAGCCCAAACTTTTCTATTTTTCTTGGAGTCTTTTGCACCAAGGGCTTCCTGTTGGTGAGCGTCTCCAACATTTAGGCATCCCTAACCCTTCTTTCCATTTTTATCTTTAGTTTGAAGACTTTGTCAATTTTTTTGGGGTTTGTGCTCATTCTCATTCTCTTTGGGATTGGCTTTTTTTCTTTTTTAGACCCTTTTCCTTCACCATGTTTGAGTGGAAGCATATCATTTTGGAAGACCCCTTGCTCTTGTCGACTATTTTCTTTGAAGTGTGGCACTTATTTCATATGACGACCATGTTCAGCATATGGAGAGCTAGAAATGATTGTATCTTTGGTAAGTGTTCTTCCTCTTTGCACATCTCTATTTTTGAAAAGTCTAATATTATTTCTTCTGTGTATTTTTAGATTACAATTCAAGCCAATAAGGTGGCCATGGAGCTCACTTATCTTTAGGAGCTTATTGATCAATGGGGGAATGTGTCGTGCATAGTCAATTGGGTTCCTCTTGAGCAGGATACTCCTCAAAGCTAGTCCTAGTTCAGACAACAATATCCCTCGCTCCTGAACTGCACTCCTATCCTAGATCAAGGTCCTTACAGAGATGGTCGTGGCTACTTGACTATTCCTCTCTCCCCTCCAACTCCTCGACTTGATGCCTAGGACAATTTAGGAGCTCCGATGATTGTTGCCAGCCAAGAGCCATTTGTTTATAGATGGGAGGATGTTCCCAACACTATTGGATAGGGGAGGGACTTAATGCCAAAGTCTCTTGATGCTTATGTTGGGTGGGAATCAGTCCCAGGGGTGGTTAAACCCATATAATAGAGCCTCATCATTATGTAATCAATTAATTTTGTTGACCATCAGTTCTATAAGGCAATGTTAATTAGTTGTAAATTATTTGCTTGGGTTACCACTCTGTTTTGACAAGGATGTTTTTTCGGTTGATTGTGTTAGCCATGTAGCGTGTTTATTAACCTCTTTTTTTTGTTTGTGAAAATGTATTCTCTTAATTTTTTTAATATAATACTTTTTTACATAAAAAAACACTTCAAGTTTCATTTATTACCTTAAAAATGAAGTGCGTAGTTCAAATTTTTGTATAAAGGATAATTAAAAATTTATACTTCAAAAACTCGTAGTCATATATAGAAAAACTAAAAAGAATGAAAGTCATTTTTTAAGTGCATTTAAAAAAGGTAAAGTTTTTTAAATGCACTTAAAAAGGTAAAGTAGTGTTAAATGCAAGTCAAATAGAGATATGGACCACTTGTAGCGCATTATCCCTACTAAGATTTATTACATTTTAGGGTTTCAAGAGCAACACAATAAAGAAAAGCATATGGAAGATAACCAAGGAAATTTAGTATTTTTAAAGCAACATAAGAAAGTAATGACTATGGAGGATCTAAGTTTCCAGAGCAACATAAGAAATGAATGACTATGGAGGATCATTTGTGTACTTTAGGGTTTTCAAGATGACATAAAGAAGAAAGTATTAAGGATGCTAATTCTTGCATTTTACATTCTTTAGGGTAACATAATTCTTATGGAGAACAATATGGAAAAATTGAAGAGCTTCATGAAGGTGAAAGTGTTGGCGGGAATGCAAAAATGAGAGGAAGGTCATCAAAGCCTAAACAAAGAGAAAAATAAATTCAAATGGATATCGATTTGGGAAGCTAAATAAAAATATCACATGTGTTAACAAGAAGTGGGGCTAAGCCCACTAGTAAAAATAAAAAGCGTTGATGATGAAAATGATATTATGGAATTTTAAGGGTATAAATAAGACTTTAAAAAAGGAGTTATTGATGAATTAATAGGTTGTTATAGTCCTAAGTTTATTTTAATACAAAAACAAAATTAAGTAGTGAGGAATGTGGGGATGTTTTTTAAAATATTTGGAAGATGGGTGATTGTCTAGCAGTTTCTTTTATAGGATATTCAGGTGGTATTGCAAAAATAGGGGATACATTCAATTGGGATGGACAATTATTAGAAGCAAAAAGCAATTTGGTTGCTAGACTATTTTACAAGAAAGAGGAAAACATCAAAGATGGCATTATCAATGTATATGCTTCAACTATAGTTACTCCTTGTGAAAGATGTTGGAAGGACCTTAGCATATTTTTATCAAATACAATGATGATTAATTGTGATTTATGGATTCTTGGGGGTGATTTCAACATTGTTCTATCTCCTTTATAAAATATGGGTGGTGTTCCAAGATGGTCTAAATCAATGCAATATTCTCCTTCATTTGTCAATTCAAATGACCTTTGGGATGTTAGTCCTTCAAGTTTTCAATATACATGGGATAATAGATGCATTAGGCAAAATCATATGGTAGAAAGATTGTATATATTCTTGCTATCTAATAGATGATTACAAACAAAGTATAGAATATTTTTAACTATTTTATTATGAGCAAGATTAGATCACAAACCCCTTGTGATTTACCCAATAATGGTCATCCAAATCCATTTAACTTCCAGTCTATGTGGCTCTAAGACCTCGATTTATTTTGGATGGTTATGTTATGGTGGGATGAATAAAAATTTGAAGTATCATATATGTACATGTTTGTTCAAAAGATAAAATATTTAAAGGAGCAAATTAAGATTTGGAATTCCAAATCTTTTGGTAACATTTTTAAAGGAAAAAAAAATGAATCCAAGCTAAAAAAATTACAAGAGAGTATAAAATGGAATGGATCAAGATTCTTATGTTAAAGAAAAACAATTACATTTTTGTTATCATAATGCATTGGAAAAGGAGTCATTTTGGTTCCAAAAATCTAGGGAGAAATTGCTCAAAAAAAAGCCATGCTACAACTAAAATAAATTTTTCTTTTCATCACACCAAACATATTTTAATTCCATATGGAAGAAATATTGAGGATGAAGAAGATATAAGGAAGGAATCAATTAATAATTTCAAAAATATTTTGTCATATACTAGACAAGATAAGGAGGCATAAGATAAGCTTTTGCAAAATATTCCATCAATTATCACATAGGACAAAATAAAATATTGATGAAGAAGATATCTATGGAGGACCTACATGAAGCAATTTTCTCTTTGCATCCTAACAAGGGACTTGAACTTGATGGATTTCCTACAATTTTCTTTCAAAAAATTTAGGATTTACTGAAGAGTGATATGTTAGTTGTGGTTGAAGAGGCCTAGAAAATGAAGGCTATAATAACTGAGATCAATGCCACTTTTATTACGTTGGTTTCCAAGAAAGGCAAGACAAAATATTTTGATAATTTTTGTCAAATAAGCCTTTGTAAAATGATTTATAATATCATTTTACTAATAATTTTGTAATATAAGAAATTAAAAACTAATGAAATGGATCAAGATTCTTATGTGAAAGAAAAACAATTACTTTTTTGTTATCATAATACATTGGAAAATGAGTTAGTTTGGTTCCAAAAATCTAGGGATAAATGGCTTAAAGAAGGAGATAGAAACATAAAAAAAATCATACTACAATTAAAATAAATTTTTCTTTTTATCACACCAAAAATATTTTAACTCCAGATGGAAGAAATATTGAGGATGAAGAAGACATAAGGAAGGAAGCAATTAATTATTTCAAAAATATTTTGTTAGATATTTGACAAGATAAGGAGGCGTAAGATAAGATTTTGCAAAATATTCCATCAATTATCACATAGGATAAAATAAAATCTTGATGAAGAAGATATCTATAGAGGAGCTACATGAAGCAATTTTCTTTTTCCATCCTAACAAGGCACCTGGCCTTGATGGATTTCCTACAATTTTCTTTCAAAAAAATTAGGATTTATTGAAGAGTGATATGTTAGTTGTGGTTGAAGAGGTCCAAAAAATGAAGGCTATAATAAGTGAGATCAATGCCACTTTTATTACATTGGTTCCCAAGAAAGGCAAGATAAAATATTTTGATAATTTTCATCCAATAAGCCTTTGTAATATGATTTATAATGTAAGAGAGTAGAAACTAATGGAATGGATCAAGATTCTTATGTGAAAGAAAAATAATTATTTTTTTGTTATCATAATGCATTGGAAAATGAGTCAGTTTGGTTCCAAAAATCTAGTGAGAAATGGCTCAAAGAAGGAGATAGAAAATAAAAAAAAATATGCTACAACTAAAATAAAATTTTCTTTTCATCACACCAAAAATATTTTAACTCCAGATAGAAGAAATATTGAGGATGAAGAAGATATAAGAAAGAAAGCAAATGATTATTTTAAAAATATTCTGTCAAAGATAAGGAGGCATAAGATAAGCTTTTGCAAAATATTCCACCAATTATCACATAGGACAAAATAAAATCTTGATGAAGACGATATCTATGGAGGAGCTATATGAAGCTGTTTTCTCTTTGTATCCTAACAAGGCACCTAGACTTGATGGAATTTCTACAATTTTCTTTCAAAAAAATTAGGATTTATTGAAGAGTGATATGTAAGTTGTGGTTGAAGAGGCCCAAAAAATGAAGGCTATAATAAGTGAGATCAATGTCACTTTTATTACGTTGGTTCCCAAGAAAGGCAAGATAAAATATTTTGATATTTTTTTCCAATAAGCCTTTGTAATATGATTTATAATACCATTTTACTAGTGATTTATAATGTCATTTATAATATAAGAAAGTATAAACTAATGGAATGGATCAAGATTCTTATGTGAAAGAAAAAAATTACTTTTTTATTATCATAATGCATTGGAAAATGAGTTAGTTTGATTCCAAAAATCTAGGGAGAAATTACTCAAAGAAGGAGATAGAAATACAAAATAAATCATGCTACACTTAAAATAAAATTTTCTTTTCATCACACCAAAAATATTTTAACTTCATATGGAAGATATATTTACCCAGGTTTTATTGTGTTCCTTTGGTCGGCCTCCTGCGTGAGGATCCTCGTGTCAGTTTTTTCATATTTGTGGTCTTCGGGTCGAAGACTTGGTCTGTTTGTGTTATGCTGAGCCTCTTGGTGTGGGGCAGTGTAGATTATTAACATTAGTCCTTAATGTTGTTCTGGTATTAAGGATGTCTCTTTACATTGGATGTATTCAGCCCCAGGCTGGTGTTCTTAACTATCCGCAGTAATATAAATTTTTTTAACTTACCAAAAAAAAAGAAATATTGAGGATGAAGAAGATATAAGGAAAGAAGCAATTAATTATTTCAAAAATATTTTGTTATATTTTGGACAAGATAAGGAGGCATAAGATAAGATTTTGTAAAATATTCCATCAGTTATCACATAGGACACAATAAAAGCTTGATGAAGAAGACATCTATGGAGGAGCTACATTAAGCGTTTTTCTCTTTGCATCCTAACAAGGTACCTGGACTTGATGGATTTCCTAAAATTTTCTTTCAAAAAATTTAGAATTTATTGAAGATTGATATGTTAGTTATGGTTGAAGAGACCCAAAAAATAAAGGTTATAATAAGTGAGATCAACGCCACTTTTATTACGTTGGTTCCCAAGAAAGGCAAGACAAAATATTTTGATAATTTTTGTCCAATAAGCCTTTGTAATATAATTTATAATATCATTTTACTAATGATTTTTAATATCATTTATAATATAAGAGAGTAGAAACTATTGGAATGGATCAAGATTCTTATGTGAAAGAAAAACAATTACTTTTTTGTTATCATAATGCATTGGAAAATGAGTCAGTTTGGTTCCAAAAATCGAGGGGCTTAAAGAAGGAGATAGAAACATAAAAAAATCATACTACAAATAAAATAAAATTTTCTTTTCATCACACCAAAAATATTTAACTCCAGAAGGAAGAAATATTGAGGATGAAGAAGACATAAGGAAGGAAGCAATTAATTATTTCAAAAATATTTTGTCAGATATTGGACAAGATAAGGAGGCGTAAGATAAGCTTTTGCAAAATATTCCATCAATTATCACATAGGATAAAATAAAAGCTTGATGAAGAAGATATCTGTGGAGGAGCTACATGAAGCAGTTTTCTCTTCGTATCCTAACAAGGGACCTAGGTTTGATGGATTTCCTACAATTTTCTTTCAAAAAAATAGGATTTATTGAAGAGTGATATGTTAGTTGTGGTTGAAGAGGCCCAAAAAATGAAAGCTATAATAGGTGAGATCAATGCCACTTTTATTACGTTGGTTCCCAAGAAAGACAAGATAAAAATATTTTTATAATTTTCATCAAATAAGCCTTTGTAAAATGATTTATAATATAAGAGAGTAGAAACTAATGGAATGGATCAAGATTCTTATGTGAAAGAAAATACAACTATTTTTTTGTTAATATAATGCATTGGAAAATGAGTCAGTTTGGTTCCAAAAATCTAGGGAGAAATGGTTTAAAGAAGGAGATAGAAAAAAAAAAATCATGCTACAACTAAAATAAAAATTTCTTTTCATCACACCAAAAATATTTTAACTCGAGATGGAAGAAATATTAAGGATGAAGAAGATATAAGGAAGGAAACGATTAATTATTTTAAAAATATTTTGGCAAATACTAGACAAGATAAGGAGGCATAAGATAAGCTTTTGCAAAATATTCCATCAATTATCACATAGGACAAAATAAAATCTTGATGAAGAAGATATATATGGAGGAGCTACATTAAGCAATTTTCTCTTTCCATCCTAACAAGGCACCTAGACTTGATGGATTTTCTACAATTTTCTTTCAAAATTTTTAGGATTTATTGAAGAGTGATATGTTAGTTGTGGTTGAAGAGGCCCCAAAAATGAAGGCTATAATAAGTGAGATCAATGTCACTTTTATTACGTTGGTTCCCAAGAAAGGCAAGACAAAATATTTTGATAAATTTTGTCTCAAAGCCTTTGTAATATGATTTATAATATCATTTTACTAGTGATTTATAATATCATTTATAATATAAGAGAGTAGAAACTAGTGGAATGGATAAAGATTCTTATGTGAAAGAAAAATAACTACTTTTTTGTTATCATAATGCATTGGAAAATGAGTCAGTTTGAATCCAAAAATCTAGGGAGAAATGACTCAAAGAAGGAGATAGAAATATAGAAAAAATCATGCTACAGCTAAAATAAAATTTTCTTTTCATCACACCAAAAATATTTTAACTCCATATGGAAGAAATATTGAGGATGATGAAGATATAAGGAAGAAAGCAATTAATTATTTCAAAAATACTTTGTTAGATTTTGGACAAGATAAGGAGGCGTAAGATAAGATTTTATAAAATATTTCATCAATTATCACGTAGGACAAAATAAAAGCTTGATGAAGAAGACATCTATGGAGGAGATACATTAAGCGTTTTTCTCTTTGCATCCTAACAAGGCACCTAGACTTGATGGATTTCCTACAATTTTCTTTCAAAATATTTAGGATTTATTGAAGATTGATATGTTAGTTATGGTTGAAGAGACCCAAAAAAGGAAGGTTATAATAAGTGAGATCAATGCCACTTTTATTACGTTGGTTCCCAAGAAAGGCAAGATAAAATATTTTGATAATTTTTGTCCAATAAGCCTTTGTAATATGATTTATAATAATATTTTACTAATGATTTATAATATTATTTATAATATAAGAGAGTAGAAACTAATTGAATGGACCAAGATTCTTATGTGAAAGAAAAACAATTATTTTTTTGTTATCATAATGCATTGGAAAATGAGTCAGTTTGGTTCCAGAAATCGAGGGGCTTAAATAAGGAGATACAAACATAAAAAAAATCACACTACAACTAAAATTAAATTTTCTTTTCATCACACCAAAAATATTTTAACTCCAGAAGGAAGAAATATTGAGGATGAATAAGACATAAGGAAGGAAATAATTAAATATTTCAAAAGTATTTTGTCAGATATTGGACAGGATAAGGAGGCGTAAGATAAGATTTTGCAAAATATTCCATCAATTATCACATAGGATAAAATAAAATCTTGATGAAGAAGATATCTATGGAGGAGCTACATGAAGCAGTTTTCTCTTTGTATCCTAACAAGGCACCTGGATTTGATGGATTTCCTACAATTTTATTTTAAAAAAATTAGGATTTATTGAAGAGTGATATGTCAATTGTGGTTGAAAAGGCCCAAAAAATGAAGGCTATAATAAGTGAGATCAATGCCACTTTTATTACGTTGGTTCCCAAGAAAGGCAACATAAAATATTTTGATAATTTTCATCAAATAAGCCTTTGTAAAATGATTTATAATATAAGAGAGCTAAAACTAATGGAATGGAGCAAGATTCTTTTTTTTTAAGAGAAAAACCTCTTACGGGGCCGCATTGGTCTGAGAGACCATGAAAAGGGGGTTCTACACCGTCAAAGTCACCCGAGAGTCGCACCCGACCCTGCTCACACCAACATTATCAATTGGATTTTGGATACCCAATTCAAATTTTTGGTAGGGTGGAGATTTGAACCTGGGATCTCCCTTGGAGGATTTCCCTCTCCTCTCCAACTCACCTACAACACCTGGGTGAATGGATCAAGATTCTTATGTGAGAAAAAACAACTATTTTTTTGTTAATATAATGCATTGGAAAATGAGTCAGTTTGGTTCCAAAAATCTAGGGAGAAATGGCTCAAAGAAGGAGATAGAAATAAAAAAAATCATGCTACAACTACAATAAATATTTCTTTTCATTACACCAAAAATATTTTAACTCGAGATGGAAGAAATATTGAGGATGAAGAAGATATAAGGAAGGAAACAAATAATTATTTTGAAAATATTTTATCAAATACTAGACAACATAAGGAGGCATAAGATAAACTTTTGCAAAATATTCCATCAATTATCACATAGGACAAAATAAAATCTTGATGAAGACGATATCTATGGAGGATCTACATGAAGCAATTTTCTCTTTGCATCCTAACAAGTCACCTAGACTTGATGGATTTTCTACAATTTTCTTTAGAAAAAAATAGAATTTATTGAAGAGCGATATGTTAGTTGTGGTGGAAGAGGCCCAAAAAATGAAGGCTATAATAAGTGAGATCATTGTCACTTTTATTACGTTGGTTCCGAAGAAAGACACGATAAAATATTTTAATAATTTTTGTCCAATAAACCTTTGTAATATAATTTATAATATCATTTATAATATAAGAGAGTAGAAACTAATGGAATGGATCAAGATTCTTATGTGGAAGAAAAACAATTACTTTTTTGTTATCATAATGCATTGGAAAATGAGTCATTCTAGTTTCAAAAATCTAGGGAGAAATGGCTCAAAGAAGGAGATAGAAATACAAAAAAAATTATGCTACACCTAAAATAAAATTTTCTTTTCATCACACCAAAAATATTTTAACTTCATATGGAAGAAATATTAAGGATGAAGAAGATATAAAGAAGGAAGCAATTAATTAGTTCAAAAATATTTTGCTAGATACTGTATAAGATAAGGAGGTGTAAGATAAGCTCTTGAAAAATATTCCATCAATTATCACATAGGACAAAATAAAAGGTTGATGAAGACGATATCTATGGAGGAGCTACATGAAGTAGTTTTCTCTTTACATCTTAACAAGGCACTTGGACTTGATGGATTTACTACAATTTTCTTTCAAAAAAATTAGGATTTTTTGAAGAGTGATATGTTAGTTGTGGTTGAAGAGGACCAGAAAATGAAGGCTAATATCAATGCCACTTTTATTATGTTGGTTCCCAAGAAAGGCAAGACAAAGCATTTTGATAATTTTTGTCCAATAAGCATTTGTAATATGATTTATAATATCATTTTACTAGTGATTTATAATATAAGAGAGTAGAAACTAATGGAATGGATCAAGATTCTTATGTGAAAGAAAAATAATTACTTTTTTGTTATCATAATGCATTGGAAAATGAGTTAGTTTGATTCCAAAAATCTAGGGAGAAATGGCACAAAGAAGGAGATAGAAATACAAAACAAATCATGCTACAACTAAAGTAAAATTTTCTTTTCATCACACCAAAAGTATTTTAACTCCATATGGAAGAAATATTGAGATGAAGAAGATATAAGGAAGGAAGCAATTAATTATTTTAAAAACACTTTGTCAAATATTGGACAAGATAAGGAGGTGTAAGATAATATTTTGTAAAATATTCCATCAATTATCACATAGGACAAAATAAAAGCTTGATGAAGAAGACATCTATGGAGGAGCTACATTAAGCATTTTTCTTTTTGCATCCTAACAAGGCACCTGGACTTGATGGATTTCATACAATTTTCTTTCAAAAAGTTTAGGATTTATTGAAGATTGATATGTTAGTTATGGTTGAAGAGACCCAAAAAATGAAGGCTATAATAAGTGATATCAATGCCACTTTTATTACGTTGGTTCCCAAGAAAGGCAAGATAAAATATTTTGATAATTTTTGTTCAATAAGCCTTTGTAATATGATTTATAATATCATTTTTCTAATGATTTATAATATCATTTATAATATAAGAGTAGAAACTAATGGAATGGATCAATATTATTATGTGAAAGAAAAACGATTACTTTTTTGTTATCATAATGCATTGGAAAATGAGTCAGTTTGGTTCCAAAAATCCAGGGAGAAATGGCGTAAAGGAGATAGAAACATAAAAAAAATCATAATTCAACTAAAATAAAAATTTCTTTTCATCACACCAAAAATATTTTAACTCTAGATGGAATATATATTTTTAGATGAAGAAGACATAAGGAAGGAAGCAATTAATTATTTGAAAAATATTTTTTCAGATATTGGACAAGATAAGGAGACGTACAATAAGCTTTTACACAATATTCCATCAAGTATCACATAGGATAAAATAAAAGCTTGATGAAGAAGATATCTATGGAGGAGCTACATGAAGCATTTTTCTCTTTGTATCCTAAAAAGGCACTTGGACTTGATGGATTTCCTACAATTTTCTTTCAAAATATTTATGATTTATTGAAGAGTGATATGTTAGTTGTGGTTGAAGAGGCCCAAAAAATGAAGGCTATAATAAGCGAGATCAATGCCACTTTTATTACATTGGTTCCCAAGAAAGGCAAGATAAATTTTTTGATATTTTTTGTCAAATAAGCCTTTGTAATATGTTTTATACTATAAGAGAGTAGAAACTAATGGAATGGATCAAGATTCTTATGTGAAAGAAAAACAATTTTTTTTTATTATCATAATGCATTAGAAAATGAGTCAATTTGGTTCCAAAAATCTAGGGAGAAATGGCTCAAATAAGGAGATAGAAATACAAAAAAAGTCATGCTACACCTAAAATAAAATGTTTTTTTCATCACACCAAAAATATTTTAACTCCATATGGAAGAAATATTAAGGATGAAGAAGATATAATGAAAGAAACAATTAATTATTTCAAAAATAGTTTGCTAGATACTAGATAAGATAAGGAGGCTAAGATAAGCTTTTGCAAAATATTCCATCAATTAGCACATAGGACAAAATAAAAGCTTGATGAAGAAGATATCTATGGAGGAGCTACATGAAGTAATTTTCTCTTTGCATCTTAACAAGGCACCTCGACTTGATGGATTTCCTATAATTTTATTTCAAAAAAATAGGATTTTTTGAAGAGTGATATGTTAGTTGTAGTTGAAGAGGCCCAGAAAATGAAGGCTAAGATCAATGCCACTTTTATTATGTTGGTTTCCAAGAAAGGCAATACAAAGTCTTTTGATAAATTTTGTCCAATAAGCCTTTGCAATTTGATTTATAATATCATTTATAATATAAGAGAGTAGAAACTAATGAAATGGATCAATATTCTTATGTGAAAGAAAAATAATTACTTTTTTGTTATCATAATGCATTGGAAAATGAGTTAGTTTGATTCCAAAAATCTAGGGAGAAATGGCTCAATGAAGGAGATTGAAATACAAAAAAAATCATGCTACAACTAAAATTAACTTTTGTTTTCATCACACCAAAAATATTTTAACTCCATATGGAATAAATATTGATGATAAAGAAGATATAAGGAAGAAGGCAATTAATTATTTCAAAAATACTTTGTTAGATATTGGACAAGATAAGGAGGCGTAAGATAAGATTTTGTAAAATATTCCATCAATTATCACATAAGATAAAATAAAATCTTGATGAATAAGATATCTATAGAGGAGCTACATTAAGCATTTTTCTCTTTGCATCCTAACAAGGCACCTGGACTTGATGGATTTCCTACAATTTTCTTTCAAAAAATTTAGGATTTATTGAAGATTGATATGTTAGTTATGGTTGAAGAGACCCAAAAAATGAAGGCTCTAATAAGTGATATCAATGCCACTATTATTACGTTGGTTCCCAAGAAAGGCAAAATAAAATATTTTGATAATGTTTTTCCAATAAGCCTTTGTAATATGATTTATAATATCATTTATAATATAAGAGAGTAGAAACTAATGGAATGGATCAAGATTCTTATGTGAAAGAAAAAAAATTACTTTTTTTGTTATCATAATGCATTGAAAAATGAGTCAGTTTGGTTCCAAAAATCGAGGGGCTTAAATACTACAAGAATAAAATCATACTACAACTAAAATAAAATTTTCTTTTCATCACACCAAAAATATTTTAACTCTAGAAGGAAGAAATATTGAGGATGAAGAAGACATAAGGAAACAATTAATTATTTCAAAAATATTTTATCAGATATTGGACAAGATAAGGAGGCGTAAGATAAGCTTTTGCAAAATATTCCATCAATTATCACATGGGATAAAATAAAAGCTTGATGAAGAAGATATCTATTGAGGAGCTACATGAAACAGTTTTCTTCTTGTATCCTAACAAGGCACCTCGATTTGATGGATTTTGTACAATTTTCTTTCAAAAAAATTAGGATTTATTGAAGAGTGATATGTTAGTTGTGGTTGAAGATGCCCAAAAAATGAAGGCTATAATAAGTGAGATCAATGCCACTTTTATTATGTTGATTCCCAAAAAAGGCAACATAAAATATTTTGATAATTTTCGTCAAATAAGCCTTTGTAATATGCTTTATAATATAAGAGAGTAGGAACTAATGGAATGGATCAAGATTCTTATGTGAAAGAAAAAACAATTATTTTTTTGTTAATATAATGCATTGGAAAATGAGTCAGTTTGGTTCCAAAAAATCTAGGGAGAAATAGTTCAAAGAAGGAAATAGAAATAAAAACAAAAACCATGCTACAACTAAAATTAATTTTTTTTTTCATCACACCAAAAATATTTTAACTCGATATGGAAGAAATATTGAGGATGAAGAAGATATAAGGAAGGAAGCAATTAATTATTTTAAAAATATTTTTTCAAATACTAGACAAGATAAGGAGGCATAAGATAAGATTTTGCACCCAAGTGTTGTAGGTGAGTTGGAGAGGAGAGGGCAATCCTCCATGGAAGGTCCCAGGTTCGAATCTCCACCCTACCAAAAAGTTGAATTGGGTACCCAAAATCCAATTGATAATGTTGGTGCGGGCAGGCGGGCATGACTCTTGGGTGACTTTGATGGTGTAGAACCCCCTAGTTGTGGTCTCTCAGACCAAGGCGGACCCGCAAGGGGTTTATCGCTTGAAAAAAAACTTTTGGAAAATATTCCATCAATTATCACATAGGACAAAATAAAAGCTTGATGAAGAAGATATCTATGGAAGAGTTGCATGAAGCAATTTTCTCTTTGCATCCTAACAAGGCATCTAGACTTGATGGATTTTCTATAATTTTATTTCAAAAAATTAGGATTTATTGAAGAGTGATGTGCTAGTTGTGGTTGAAGAGGCCCAAAAAATGAAGGCTATAATAAGTGAGATCAATGTCATTTTTATTACGTTGGTTCCCAAGAAAGGCAAGATAAAATATTTTAATAATTTTCGTCCAATAAGCATTTGTAATATAATTTATAATATCATCTATAATATAAGAAAGTAGAAACTAATGGAATGGATCAAGATTCTTATGTGAAAGAAAAATAATTACTTTTTTGTTATCATAATGCATTGGAAGATGAGTCATTCTAGTTTCAAAAATCTAGGGAGAAATGGCTCAAAGAAGGAGATAGAAATACAAAAAAAGTCATGCTACAACAAAAATAAAATTTTCTTTTCATCACATCAAAAATATTTTAACTCCATATGGAAGAAATATTAAGGATGAAGAAGATATAAGGAAGGAAGCAATTAATTATTTCAAAACTATTTTGTTAGATACTATATAAGATAAGGAGGCTAAGATAAACTTTTACAAAATATTCCATCAACTATCACATAGGACAAAATAAAACCTTGATGAAGAAGATATCTATGGAGGAACTACATGAAGTAGTTTTCTCTTTGCATCTTAACAAGGCACTTGGACTTGATGGATTTCCTACAATTTTCTTTCAAAACAAATTAGGATTTATTGAATAGTGATATGTTAGTTGTGGTTGAAGAGGCCCAAAAAATGAAGGCTAAGATCAATGCCACTTTTATTATGTTGGTTCCCAATAAAGGCAAGACAAATTATTTTGATAAATTTTTCCAATAAGCCTTTGTAATATGATTTATAATACCATTTACTAGTGATTTATAATATAAGAGAGTAGAAACTAATGGAATGGATCAAGATTCTTATGTGAAAGAAAAATAATTACTTTTTTGTTATCATAATGCATTGGAAAATGAGTAAGTTTGATTTCAAAAATATAGAAAGAAATGGCTCAAAGAAGGAGATTGAAATACAAAAAAAAATCATGTTACAGCTAAAATAAACTTTTCTTTTCATCACACCAAAAATATTTTAACTCTATATGGAAGAAATATTAAGGATGAAGAAGATATAAGGAAGGAATCAATTAATTATTTCAAAAATACTTTGTTAGATATTGGACAAGATAAGGAAGTGTAAGATAAGATTTTGTAAAATATTCCATCAATTATCACATAGGAAAAAATAAAAGCTTGATGAAGAAGACATCTATGGAGGAGCTACATTAAGCATTTTTCTCTTTGCATCCTAACAAGGCACTTTCCTACAATTTTCTTTCAAAATTTAGGATTTATTGAAGATTGATATGTTAGTTATGGTTGAAGAGACCCAAAAGACGAAGGCTATAATAAGTGTTATCAATACCACTTTTACGTTGGTTCCCAAGAAAGGCAAGACAAAATATTTTGATAATTTTTGTCCAATATGTCTTTGTAATATGATTTATAATATCATTTTACTAATGATTTATAATATCATTTATAATATAAAAGAGTAGCAACTAATGTAATGGATCAAGATTCTTATGTGAAAGAAAAACAATTACTTTTTTGTTATCATAATGCATTGGAACATGAGTTATTTTAGTTCCAAAAATCTAGGGAGATATGGCTTAAAGAAGGAGATAGAAACATACAATAAATCATACTACAACTAAAATAATATTTTTTTTCATTACACCAAAAATATTTTAACTCCAGAAGGAAGAAATATTGAGGATGAAGAAGACATAAGGAAGGAAGCAATAAATTATTTCAAAAATATTTTATCAGATATTGAACAAGATAAGGAGGCGTAAGATAAGATTTTGCAAAATATTCCATCAATTATCACATAAGATAAAATAAATGCTTGATGAAGAAGATATCTATGGACGAGCTACATGAAGCAGTTTTCTCTTTGTATCCTAACAAGGCATCTAGACTTGATGGATTTCCTACAATTTTCTTCCAAAAATTTTAGGATTTATTGAAGAGTGATATGTTAGTTGTGGTTGCAGAGGCCCAAAAAATGAAAGCTATAATAAGTGAGATCAATGCCACTTTTATTACATTGGTTCCCAAGAAAGGCAAGATTAAATATTTTGATAATTTTCGTCCAATAAGCCTTTGTTATATGATTTATAATATAAGAGAGTAGAAACTAATGGAATGGATCAAGATTCTTATGTGAAAGAAAAACAATTATTTTTTTGTTAATATAATGCATTAGAAAATGAGTCATTTTGGTTCCAAAAATCTAGGGAGAAATGGCTCAAAGAAGGAGATAGAAAAAAAAAAATCATGCTACAACTAAAATAAAAATTTCTTTTTATCACACCAAAAATATTTTAACTCAAGATGGAAGAAATATTGAGGATGAAGAAGATATAAGGAAGGAAGCAATTAATTATTTTAAAAATATTTTCTCAAATACTAGACAAGATAAGGAGGCATAAGATAAGCTTTTGCAAAATATTCCATCAATTATCACATAGGACAAAATAAAAGCTTGATGAAGAAGATATCTATGGAGGATCTACATGAAGTAGTTTTCTCTTTCCATCCTAACAATGCACCTAGACTTTATGGATTTTCTAAATTTTTCTTTAAAAAAATTTAGGATTTATTGAAGAGTGATATGTTAGTTGTGGTTGTAGAGGCCCAAAAAATGAAGGCTATAATAAGTGAGATCAATCTCACTTTTATTAAGTCGGTTCCCAAGAAAGAAAAGATAAAATATTTTAATAATTTTCATCCAATAAGCCTTTGTAATAATATAAGAGAGTAGAAACTAATGGAATGGATCAAGATTCTTATGTGAAACAAAAACAATTATTTTTTCGTTATCATTATGCATTGGAAAATGAGTCAATCTAGTTTCAAAAATCTAAGGATAAATGGCTCAAATAAGGAGATAGAAATACAAAAAAAAATCATGCTACACCTAAAATAACATTTTCTTTTCATCACACCAAAAATATTTTAACTTCATATGGAAGAAATATTAAGGATGAAGAAGATATAAGGAAGGAAGCAATTAAGTATTTCAAAAATATTTTGCTAGATACTAGATAAGATAAGGAGTCGTAAGATAAGCTTTTGCAAAATATTCCATCAATTATCACATAGGAAAAAATAAAAGCTTGATGAAGATGATATCTATGGAGGAGCTACACGAAGCAATTTTCTCTTTGCATCTTAACAAGGCACCTGGACTTGATGGATTTCCTACAATTTTCTTTCAAAAATTTTATGATTTATTGAAGAGTGATATGTTAGTTGTGTTTGAAGAGGCCCAAAAAATGAAGGCTAATATCAATGCCACTTTTATTATGTTGGTTCCCAAGAAGGGTAAGACAAAGTATTTTGATAATTTTTGTCCAATAAGCCTTTGTAATATGATTTATAATATCATTTTACTAGTGATTTATAATATCATTTATAATATAAGAGAATAGAAACTAATGGAATGGATCAAGAATCGTATGTGAAAGAAAAATAATTACTTTTTTGTTATCATAATGCATTGGAAAATGAGTCAGTTTGATTCCAAAAATCTAGGGACAAATGGCTCAAATAAGGAGATAGAAATACAAAAATATCATGCTACAGCTAAAATAAAAATTCCTTTTCATCACACCAAAAGTATTTTAACTTCATATGGAAGAAATATTGAGGATGAAGACGATATAACGAAGGAAGCAATTAATTATTTCAAAAATACTTTGTCAAATATTGGACAAGATAAGGAGACGTAAGATAATATTTTGTAAAATATTCCATAAATTATCACATAGGAAAAAATAAAAGCTTGATGAAGAAGACATCTATGGAGGAGCTACATTAAGCATTTTTCTTTTTGCATCCTAACAAGGCACTTGGACTTGATGGATTTCCTACAATTTTCTTTCAAAAACTTTAGGATTTATTGAAGATTGATATGTTAGTTATGGTTGAAGAGACCCAAAAAATGAAGGCTATAATAAGTGATATCAATGCCACTTTTATTACATTGGTTCCGAAGAAAGGCAAGACAAAATATTTTGATAATTTTGTCCAGTAAGATTTTGTAATATGATTTATAATATCATTTTACTAATGAATTATAATATCCTTTATAATATAAGAGAGTAGAAACTAATGGAATGGATCAAGATTCTTATGTGAACGAAAAATAATTACTTTTTTGTTATCATAATGCATTGGAAAATGAGTCAATTTGGTTCCAAAAATCTAGGGAGAAATGGTTTAAAGAAGGAGATAGAAACATAAAAAAAATCATAATACAACTAAAATAAGATTTTATTTTCATCACACCAAAAATATTTTAACTCCAGATGGAATAAATATTGAGGATGAAGAAGACATAAGGAAGGAAACAATTAATTATTTCAAAAATATTTTGTCAGGTACTGGACAGGATAAGTAGGCGTAAGATAAGCTTTTACAAAATATTACATCAAATATCACATAGGATAAAATAAAATCTTGATGAAGAAGATACCTATGGAGGAGCTACATGAAGTAGTTTTCTCTTTGTATCCTAACAAGGCACCTGTACTTGA
This sequence comes from Wollemia nobilis, assembly GCA_028583015.1. NCBI lineage: Eukaryota > Viridiplantae > Streptophyta > Pinopsida > Araucariales > Araucariaceae > Wollemia > Wollemia nobilis. The sequence goes on from JAQPPZ010003615.1 coordinate 3,103,694, forward strand.
TGGATTTCCTACAATTTTCTTTCAAAATTTTTATGATTTATTGAAGAGTGATATGTTGGTTGTGGTTGAAGAGGCCCAAAAAATGAAGGCTATAATAAACAAGATCAATGCCACTTTTATTACGTTGGTTCCCAAGAAAGGCAAGATAAAAGATAATTTTTTTCAAATAAGCCTTTGTAATATGATTTATAATATAAGAGAGTAGAAACTAATGGAATGGATCAAGATTATTATGTGAAAGAAAAATAATTATTTTTTGTTATCATAATGCATTGGAAAATAAGTTAGTTTGGTTCCAAAAATCTAGGGAGAAATGGCTCAAAGAAGGAGATAGAAAATGAAAAAATATGCTATAGCTAAAATAAAATTTTCTTTTCATCACACCAAAAATATTTTAACTCCAGATGGAATAAATATTAAGGATGAAGAAGATATAAGGAAGGAAGCAATTAATTATTTTAAAAATATTTTATCAAATACTTGACAAGATAAGGAGACATAAGATAAGATTTTGCAAAATATTCCATCAATTATCACATAGGAAAAAATAAAATCTTGATGAAGAAGATATCTATGAAGGAGCTACATGAAGCAGTTTTCTCTTTGCATCCTAATAAGGCACCTAGACTTGATGGATTTTCTACAATTTTCTTTCAAAAAATTTAGGATTTATTGAATAGTGATATGTTAGTTGTGGTTGAAGAGTCCCAAAAAATGAATGCTATAATAAGTGAGATCAATGCCACTTTTATTACGTTGGTTCCCAAGAAAGGCAAGACACAATATTTTGATAATTTTTGTCCAATAAGCCTTTGTAATGTGATTTATAATATCATTTTACTAATGATTTATAATACCATTTGTAATAGCTCCTCAGATCCTATGGTCAATATTAATATTGAATCATGATGGCAACCTCGGTGACCTCGGTAGCTCTGGTGACAATGGGCAAGAATCCCCAAGTGCTTGCAGGTGGGTTTGGACTAGAGCAAGGTGAAATTACCCCCATGAACAAAGGTACCAAGAAGGATGGATTGAAGGGCCCTAATCCTGACCCAGGTGGAGAGTGGGGCCTGCTCGCTGATCGACCATGGGAAAACTATGAGGGTTTTGTCCCTCCCCTCCCCACCAGTGGATCTCACTTGAAAAACATAGCTCCTTCACCACAAAGCTATGTAGAGAAGGTTAAAGGTATCCCAACCCCCAGCTCCTCTAGGAACCATCATCCGTTGCTTCTCGCTGGCGATGACCTAATCATCCCTGAACCTATGATGGTAGAAAAACTGTCCATTGAATCCTTTTCCCTTGTTGAGAAATTTTTTGGGGAAAGACCAGACATAGAGTTAGTAAGAATATGGGCTACATCCAAATGGATAATTGTAGGGAGTTTTCAACTTGTGGTCCTATCCCAAGATTTATTTTTGATTCAGTTAAATAACCAAAATGACTCTGCTTGCATCCTCACGGGAGGGTCATGGTTTTATGGCAAGAAAAGTTTATTTCTACGAAAATGGGGGGATGAATTCAACCCTGAAACTCAAAATATGAACTTCAGCCCCATTTGGGTTCACCTCTCGGATCTTCCCATCCATTTTTTTCATGAGGACATTCTGTGTGGGATTGCAAAATGCATTGGAGATCTTGTAGCCATTGATCCTGCAATGAAGGCCCGAACCAGCATGAATCACACCAAAATATGTGTTAATGCCAACCTGGATTCCCAGCTCCCAACTTGCATAAATCTCATTTATAGTTTCTATCATAGGTTCCAAGCAATATAATATGATAACAAGTTGAGATTTTGTATAGAATACCAATGCCAAGGGCATATGAGATCCCAATATCCATCTCTTAAACCTCAAAAACAAATGACTAGTTTCAAGCATCCCCATCAATGAAAACAAAGCACCCAGGTGGGAATCCATAATGAAATATCTAGGGCTCCCTTCAGTAACAAGCGAGAAAGAGAATACAAGGGAAAACAAATCACCCAGGAGCCACTCATCCAGGAACCATCTTCAGATACGAATAAGGTATGCTCCATGTTTGCTTTTCCTAATAGGTTTGGTCTCTTATCCAACTCCAATGATGAATTTATTTTTCTAAAATCTGCCCCTCACCCCATCCTTCCCGAATTCCCATTCATATTTGGACCTTCTTTTCCCCCCTAGTAGGGCCCCTTCCCCATCTAAACATGTTTTTGAATCCCTGAGCGAAGTAGTGATTCCCTCCCACTACAAAGTTGATCATGGTACTATCATCACCCCATCTTTCCTAATACCCATCCAGATATAGACCTTCCTCCCACCTCGAAAGGGCCCCTTTCTCCAACTAAATATATTTCTGAATCCCTGAGAGAAGCGGTGAGTCCCTCCCATCGTAAAGTGGATCATAGTCCTATCATCACTAGGAGCTACAAAAAATCCCTTGTTGACACAAGGAGTGAGAAAAAAAGAGGAAGACCATCCTTAGCTGAGAAAAACAAAAAAGACACTAAAAATCAAGTTGCCAATGGAGTGCAAACAACTTTGTTCCCAGACCTGTTCAACCAAGCCAAGGATGAAACAAAAAATCCCAAACCTCCCCCTCAACAAAGTAAGGGAGGCAAAAAATCCACCAAAGTATCCAAATGAAGATTCTTTCATGGAATATCAGAGGTCTCAATAGTTTTGCTAAACAGAGGTTGGCACGGACTATAAGGAAATATCATAAACCCACCATTTTCATTATGCAAGAAACGAAAGTTGATGCATCTAGAGTTAACAGTATTGTCAGCACAGTGTGGAAAAGTTACTAGTGGGCCTCTTCTCCTGCCCAAGGCTCATTAGGGGGCCTTCTATGCCTTTGGGATCCTAAAAAAGTTGAAGGTAGGGTTATCTCATCTTCTAAAAGAACTTTGAACCTAGTATTTTTTTGCAAATAAAATCACTTCACTTGGGTTTTATCCAACATTTATGCTCCCAATAACCCTCTTGAAAGATGCTCTCTCTGGAGGTCCCTTTCCCACATGAAATATGTTTTTTCTGATTACCCTTGGATGTTAGCAGGTGACTTTAACTCCCCCCTCTTTCCCTCTAATAAGAGGGGTGGTAGTTCCATTCCCTCCAAGAGCATTCAAGAGTTTCATGACTTTGTAACTAAAAATGAGCTAATGGATGTTCAAATCAAGGGATGCCAATTCACATGGAGCAATAAGAGAGTGGGCCCCGATCACATTCAAGTTAAGTTGGACAGAATCTTCCTTTCCCAGCAGGCTATTCCCATATTTGGAGATACCTCTCTCATTTCCCTTCCTAGAATAGGCTCTGACCATTACCCCCTTCTCCTCGAAGCCAATAGGGCTCCCTTCTCATTGAAGCCAACAGGGTCCCCTCCTTCAAAACCCCCTTCATATTTGAAAATATGTGGATCCAACACCCTGAGTGGTGGCAACTTCATTTCACTAGGACTGCTATTTCTCAAGTTTGTAAAAAACTGAAAGTTATCAAAGAAAATCTTAAAATTTGGAACAAGGAGGTGTTTGGGAATATTTTTAAAAATAAGAACCATATCTTGAGCAGACTTAAAACCATTGAGTAGCAAATCTAGAATAACAAGTTGACATTCCAAATCAGAGAAGAAGAAAAAAAACTCTTGTCTGAGTACCACAACATTCTTGCCAAGGAAGAGATCTATTGGAGACATAAATCCTGATCCCTTTTGGCTAAAATATGGCGATGCTAACACAAAATTTTTCCATGTCTCCACTTTACGTAATAAAAGCACAAACAATATTAAAGAGCTTATTTTATGCTGATGGCACCTGCTCCAGAGATATCTTCAAAATTAGAGATGAAGCTTCATCCTTCTTCAACAACTTGATGGGAACCACCTCCCCTGAACATCCTAAATCCCAAGAGTTTCTCTTACAGAACATTCCCCTGTTGGTCACTCCTAAAATGAATTCCTCTCTTATCCGACCCCTATGCAAAGAAGAAATTAAGCAAGATTTGTTCTCCATGCAGGTTGATAAGGCTCCTGGGCCTGACGGGTTCCCTCCCCGATTTTTCCAAACCTTCTAGGATATTTTAGAGGAGGATATTTGCAACACTATCATAGAGATCTAGCAAACCAAAATCATTCCAAGAGGAATGAACTCAACCTTCATTGCCCTGGTCCCTAAAAATCCTTAGTGCAAATCCATGGTGGACTTCAGACCCATAAGCCTATGCAATATCATCTACAAAATTTTAACCAAATCCTTAGCCATGAGGCTCAAGAAAATCCTCCCCCTAATTATAGATCCCTGTCAAGGAAGTTCTATAGAAGGGAGATCCATTTTTGACAACATCATATCCCTGCATGAAACTCTTCACTCGATCTCGTGCAACAAAAAATCTACCATATTCCTGAAATTGGATATAAGCAAAGCCTTTGACAGAATAAATCGAGATTTCCTCCTAAAAGTCCTTCTCAAATTTGGGTTCCACAAATACTGGATTGACCTCATAAAAGGCTACATTTCCTCCCTATGGTTCTCTATTCTAGTTAACGGATCAACAACAGGTTATTTCCCCAGCTCTAGAGGCATTAGACAAGGAGAACCCCTTTCCCCATTCCTCTTAATATTTCTTATCGAATCCTTGGGAAGGGCCTTCAAATATTCCTGTGCAATAGGAAGTATCTCAGGTGTCAAGGCTTCCTCCAAATATATCCCTCTTTCTCATCAGTAGTTTGTAGACGATACCATCATTGCCACCTTGGCCTCTGTTCAGCAAGCTAAGTCTATAAAGTTCATCCTTGATATGTATGAATTAGTAGCTGGGAAAAAAATCAACTACTTGAAGAGTAAATTCTACTTTATTAGCACTCTTGAGAATAGGTAGTGTAAAATTACCCGCATCCTCCAATGTTGCATTGTTGATCTCCCTACTTTGTAACTGGGCCTTCCCCTGTTCATCAAAATCCCAAAAGAATTAATGTGGAACACTATCATCGAAAGGATAAAGTAGAAACTTATAGGGTGGAAATGTTCCCTCCTTTCTTAGGTAGCCAAAGCAACTCTCACCATGGCCATTCTCCAGAGCATCCCAATTTATTTCATGTCAGTGTTCAAATCTCCTGCTTCAGTGCATTATAAAATTGAACAAAACCAGAAATTTTTTTTGTGGTCAAGCCCAGAGGAAAAGGAAAAATTTCATCTAGTTAGTTGGGATAAATTCTGTCACCCTAAATCCCAAGGAGGCCTTGGGCTCAAAATAATTGCCAACATGAACCTCACCCTCCTCGCCAAGCAGGCTTGGAAAGTCTTCACCAACTATAACGTAGAATGGGTCTCCATTATCAAGGGAAAATATCTCCAGAATCTCTCTTTTTTGGATGACAACACTCCCACTAATGGGTCTGCATTCTGGCGGGCTATCATTCAAGTCAAATCCCTCATCATCAAAGGCACCCGGTGGCATTTAGGCACTAACATCAATATAAAATTTTGGAATGATGTATGGATAAAAGATAGACCTCTCTCTGAGGTCCTAGAGGTTTCCATCCTTAAACCTATCCTGGATAGAAGGTATGGCAGCCAAGTAGTGGACTTCATTGAGAATCAACATAGATGGAAAATAATTCCCACTACCAATGAAAGTGATCCCATTGCTAGGGCAGGGAATGTTTTGTCTTGCATGCTCAAGGCCACCATTATTCCGATCTTAGCTTCCTCTGACTACCCTATTTGGAAAGGGAATGACAATGGAGATTTCTTTGTCAAATTAGCTTACTCCCTCCTTCTCAATTCCCAAGTTCCCACTATCCCCTTTAGTCTCATTTGGGTTAAGCATCTCATCCCCAAGATTGGTTTCTTTTCTTGGCTTGCCATCCAAAATAAAGCCCTTACCATAGATAATCTGATGAAAAGAGGGATGCCTGTTCCAAATAGGTGCCACTTGTGTCTATCCAATTGGGAATTCATTAACCACCTATTCATAGAGTGTGATTTTACCAGAGTAGGGATGAGCCACCTCCTATCCACCTTCCAGGTTCAATGGGCTCACCCTAATTCCCTCCTAGACCTCTTTGTTTAGTGGCCAAGTCCCTTCAGCAATCCCAAGGTCTCTTTCCTCTGGAAAATCTACCTCCATAATTATATTTGGTAGATATGGCTAGAGAGAAATAGCATAATCTTCTCCCTCTTGGCTAATGATCTTGTGTCCATAACTACCAAAGCTATCACCTATGCTATTGAAAATCCCTAATTATTCCCTTGACTCAAATCCCCCAGCAATGGCTTTGAAATTGAGCTTTTCCAGTCTCTAAATATCCCCATCCCTCCTAATGGGGCCCCTACCCCATCTCATCCCAGGTAAGATGCTTATTGGAAACCACCCAAGGAAGGATGGTTGAAGTTAAATTTTGATGACGCATCTAAAGGGAATCCCAGATTAGAAGTAGCTAGTGGGGTGGTCAGAAACCATAAGGGAGACATTGTTATGGTTTTTTTGAGAACCTTGGCCACCAAAAAAATAATGTGGTTGAATATTGAGCCCTATGGAGAAGCATGCATATTATCAAATATTTATAAATCAATCTTCAAATAAAAGGGGATTCCCTCAATATTATTGGGTATATCAACATCAACAAATGTCTTGCTTGGAACACTCATTCTATCATCCAAGAAACAAAGCTTCTCATTAATTAGCAAAAAGAGGTGGTGGTTGGTCATGTATACTGAGAAGCCAACAAGCTTGCTGACAGTATTGCAAACTTGGGAGTCACCCAATATTCTATTTCTATCTGGCGTAACACAGTCTTGCAAAATGTTCTTAATTTGGCATCAATTGATTGGTCAAGAAATACCAGGTGCCTCTAGAACCCTCTTTATTTTCCCATGATTTTATTCATCATTGTCTTGTAGGTCCCCTAGCGTGATTTTCCTATGGCAGTAGCCCCGATCCATGTACCTCCTCTCCATAAAATTATTGACCTCTTGCATAAAATTTCTATCCACGTCCTTAGAGCCTGGATGCACTTTTTAAACCTCTATAAAGATCAAGGCAATATGTTCATTTCCAATTATGACCTTTCCAAAGCTGCCTTTCCTAAGAAGTTGCCTGTATTTGCTGTCGCCAAGCATTACTACTATTTTAATTCCACCCGTGTGGAAATATGCCCTAGGCTTCCCATCATTCCCTAGCTTCCTCGCCATCAACACCACCATTATATCTACTTTTACTTTCGTTTAACGACATGGGGGACGTTACGCTAAATGCCTATTTAAGTGGTCGTTGGCCTACCCTAGACACTTACGCTTTTAAGCTGCTTCATACAAGCCTCTAATCTAGTTTGTTTGCTAATTATCCCTAGTGCCCTTGTGTCCATCACCATGGCCTTTGTTGAACCCAATAGCCTCCAACTTGACCCCCTCTCGGCCACCTTCCTACAAGCATAAGGTTTTGTTCCCTTCCTATCCAAATTTAAAGGTGTTGAGCAGGATATCACTATCAATTTTATGAAAATATGGTCGAATAGCCATGTCTCTATTCATAATGTCTGGTTAAAGGTTACAGTCGAGTTGATTATTGAGGTGTCTGGCATCCCACTGATATATCAGATGGCCCGATGGTACAAGCACAACTAGGACCAGGAGTTTGATGGGTTCCCTAACCACTAGGAGTTCACATGGATCAGAGTCACCTTTGACTATGAATCCCTTCCCTCCCTTGGCCCATCGTAATTATCACCCTGCTCTATTACATTATTTATGATGACTCAACCATGCCTATTTCTATCTTCCACTTAGCTCTAGTTAACCACCTATGTGGTTTCAAACCCATGAATTTCCTGACCTTCCTTCATCGCTCCATCAGGTTTTCTATTCTCAGCACTCGTAAAAAACACTCTGCTCCCACCCATCAAGGCCTATTTGTTATCATTTTTCACCATGTCGTAGCCTCCATCCCTCCTCCCATTTCTATCACCCCCCTTCATTCCAACCCTCCCCCTCCCTTCTGGTCATAGCCCTTCCCATTCCCTGTTTAGTGAACCCCTAGTTAGCGAGGAGCCCCAAGTTTTTCAAACTCCAAATTCCAAGAAGGGCTCCCTAGCTGCTGTGACCCCCATCCATCAAGCCCCCTACAAGGAGTGGAGGTAAACCGTTGCCTGTGAAGTGGAAAGTGAAGGTCAAAGAAAGCTCTACTCAAGTTAGAAGGTCTTCTTGGATCAAGAAAGCTAAGGTAGAGACCAGTCAAAATTTCCCTGTTCACATTTTTGAAGACAACATTGGGAATTCGAACCCTGATAGTGCCATTATTGACAAGATTTCAAGAATATTTCTTAAAAGCTTCATCTCAACTTTTGACAATGTCAACACAGGCCTAAAGCAACACCTCCAGAATGACACTAATTTTACCAAGGAGGACACCCTAGAAGCCTAGCTTCACTAGCCCTGCTTCTGGGTGGTTTGTGGGGATTTTTGTTTTTTTAATGCGGCTTTTTCTATCCCTTGTAGGGTAGTGACTTATATTAATTTGGTGCTTCTCAGTTTACCCCTGTGTGGGTGCCTTTTCTATGTATGTTAATTTTCAATTCCTATGGTTGCCCTTATACGGGTTTTTTTGGTTTTTGTCAAGACATAGCTTTTTTGTTGTTTGCCCCTACGTGGGCGGTTTCCCACTAGTATCTTTTTCTATTATCCCCTGCGTGGGAAATTTTTTACCTCCTATAGCTGTATTCTTGAGTATGAGATTTTCTAGTATTGCATCTACTCTATCCTATAAGGTTTTTTGTATTTTTGGGATTGGGATCCACTCAAAACCCATATAGTACAATCTTATACTTATAAAAAAAAAAATAATATCATTTATAATATGATAAAATAGAAACTAATGGAATTGATCAAGATTCTTATGTGAAAGAAAAATAATTACTTTTTTGTTATCATAATGCATTGAAAAATGAGTCAGTTTGGTTCCAAAAATCGAGGGAGAAATGACTTAAAGAAGGATTCTTATGTGAAAGAAAAAACAATTATTTTTCTTTTATTACGTTGGTTCCCAAGAAAGACAAGATAAAATATTTTAATAATTTTCATCCAATAAGCCTTTGTAATATAATTTAATAATATAAGAGAGTAGAATCTAATGGAATGGGTCAAGATTCTTATGTGAAAGAAAAAAAATTACTTTTTTGTTATCATAATGCATTGTAAAATGAGTCATTCTAGTTTCAAAAATCTAGGGAGAAATGGCTCAAAGAAGGAGATAGAAATACAAAAAAAATCATGCTACACCTAAAATAATTTTTTTTTTCATCACACCAAAAATATTTTAACTTCATATGGAAGAAATATTAAGGATGAAGAAGATATAAAGAAGGAAGCAATTAATTATATCAAAAATATTTTGCTAGATACTAGATAAGATAAAGAGACGTAAGATAAGGTTTTGCAAAATATTCCATCAATTATCACATAGGACAAATTAAAATCTTGATGGAGACGATATCTATGGAGGAGCTACATTAAGTAGTTTTCTCTTTACATCTTAACAAGGCACCTGGACTTGATGGATTTCCTACAATTTTATTTCAAAAAATTAGGATTTTTTGAAGAGTGATGTGTTAGTTGTGGTTGAAGAGGCCCAAAAAATTAAGGCTAATATCAATGCCACTTTTATTATCTTGGTTCCTAAGATGGCAAGATAAAGTATTTTGATAATTTTTGTCCAATAAGAATTTGTAATATGATTTATAATATCATTATATTAGTTATTTATAATATCATTTATAATATAATAGAGTAGAAACTAATGGAATGGATCAATATTCTTATGTGAAATACAAATAATTACTTTTTTATTATCATAATGCATTGGAAAATGAGTCAGTTTGATTCCAAAAATCTAGGGAGAAATGGCTCAAAAAATGAGATAGAAATACAAAAAAAAATCATGCTACAGCTAAAATAAAATTTTCTTTTCATCACACCAAAGTATTTTAACTCCATATGGAAGAAATATTGAGGATGAAGAAGATATAATGAAGGAAGAAATTATTTATTTCAAGAATACTTTGTCAAATATTGGACAAGATAAGGAGGCCTAAGATAAGATTTTGTAAAATATTTCATCAATTATCACATAGGACAAAATAAAAGATTGATGAAAAAGACATCTATGGAGGAGCTACGTTAAGCATTTTTCTTTTAGCATCCTAAGAAGGCACTTGAAATTGATGGATTTCCTACAATTTTCTTTCAAAAAATATAGGATTTATTGAAGATTGATATATTAGTTATGGTTGAAGAGACCCAAAAAATAAAGGCTATAATAAGTGAGATCAATGCGACTTTTATTACATTGGTTCCCAAGAAAGGCAAGACAAAATATTTTGATAATTTTTGTCCAATAAGCCTTTGTAATATGATTTATAATATCATTTTACTAATAATTTATAATATCATTTATAATATAAAAGAGTAGAAACTAATGGAATGGATCAAGATTCTTATGTGAAAGAAAAACACTTACTTTTTTGTTATCATAATGCATTGGAAAATGAGTCAGTTTGGTTCCAAAAATCTAGGGAGAAGTGGCTTAAAGAAGGAGATAGAAACTTAAAAAAAATCATAATACAACTAAAATAAAATTTTCTTTTCATCACACCAAAAATATTTTAACTCCATATGGAAGAAATATTGAGGATGAAGAAGACATAAGGAAGGAAGCAATTAATTATTTCAAAAACATTTTATCAAATATTTGACAAGATAAGGAGGCGTAAGATAAGCTTTTGCAAAATATTCCATCAATTATCACATAGGATAAAATAAAATCTTGATGAAGAAGATATCTATGGAGGAGCTACATGAAGCAATTTTCTCTTTCTATCCTAACAAGGCACCTAACCTTGATGGATTTCCTACAATTTTCTTTCAAAAAATTAGGATTTATTGAAGAGTGATATGTTAGTTGTGGTTGAAGAAGCCCAAAAAATGAAGGCTATAATAAGTGAGATCAATGCCACTTTTATTACGTTGGTTTCCAAGAAAGGCAAGATAAAATATTTTGATAATTATCGTCAAATAAGCCTTTGTATTATGATTTATAATATAAGAGAGTAGAAATTAATGGAATGGATCAATATTCTTATGTGAAAGAAAAACAATTATTCTTTGTTATCATAATGAATTGGAAAATGAGTCAAGTTTGGTTCCAAAAATCTAGGGAGAAATGGCTCAAATAAGGAGATAGAAAATAAAAAAAACATGCTACAGCTAAAATAAAATTTTCCTTTCATCACACCAAAAATATTTTAACTCGAGATGGAAGAAATATTGAGGATGAAGAAGAAATAAGGAAGGAAGCAATTAATTATTTTAAAAATATTTTATCAAATACTAGACAAGATAAGGAGGCATAAGATAAGATTTTGCAAAATATTCCATCAATTATCACATAGGACAATAAAATCTTGATGAAGAAGATATCTATGGAGGAGCTACATGAAGCAATTTTCTCTTTGCATCCTAACAAGGCACCTAGACTTGCTGGATTTTCTGCAATTTTATTTCAAAAAACTTAGGATTTATTGAAGAGTGATATGTTAGTTGTGGTTGAAGAGTCCTAAAAATGAAGGCTATAATAAGTGAGATCAATGTCACTTTTATTACGTTGGTTCCCAAGAAAGGCAAGATAAAATATTTTGATAATTTTTGTCCAATAAGCCTTTGTAATATGATTTATAATATAAGAGAGTAGAAACTAATGGAATGGATCAAGATTCTTATGTGAAAGAAAAACAATTACTTTTTTGTTATCATAATGCATTGGAAAAGGAGTTATTCTAGTTTCGAAAATCTAGGGAGAAATGGCTTAAAACAGGAGATAGAAATACAAAAAAAGTCATGCTACACCTAAAATAAAATTTTCTTTTCACCACACCAAAAATATTTTAACTCCATATGAAAGAAATATTAAGGATGAAGAAGATATAAGGAAGGAAGAAATTAATTATTTCAAAAATATTTTGTTAGATACTAGATAAGATAAGGAGGCTAAGATAAGTTTTTGCAAAATATTCCATCTATTATCACATAGGACAAAATAAAAGCTTAATGAAGAAGATATCTATGGAGGAGCTACATGAAGAAGTTTTATATTGGCATCTTAACAAGGCACCTGGACTTGATGGATTTCCTACAATTTTATTTCAAAAAAATTAGGAATTTTTGAAGAGTGATATGTTAGTTGTGGTTGAAGAGGCCCAAAAAATGAAGGCTATAATAACTGAGATTAATGCCATTTTTATTATGTTGGTTCCCAAGAAAGGCACGACAAAGTATTTTGATAAATTTTGTCCAATAAGCCTTTGTAATATGATTTATAATATCATTTTACTAGTGATTTATAATATTATTTATAATATAAGAGAGTATAAACTAATAGAATAGATCAATATTCTTATGTGAAATAAATGTAATTACTTTTTTGTTATCATAATGCATTGGAAAATGAGTCAGTTTGATTAAAAAGTCTAGGTAGAAATGACTCAAAGAAGGAGATAAAATACAAAAAAAATCATGCTACAACTAAAATAATTTTTTCTTTTCATCACACAAAAATATTTTAACTCCATATGAAAGAAATATTGAGGATAAAGAAGATACAAGGAAGGAAGCAATTAATTATTTCTAAAATAAAATCTTGATGAAAAAGACATCTATGGAGGAGCTACATTAAGTATTTTTCTTTTGCATCCTAACAAGGCACTTGAACTTGATGCATTTCCTACAATTTTCTTTCAAAAAATTTAGGATTTATTGAATATTGATATGTTAGTTATGGTCGAAGAGACCCAAAAAATGAAGGTTATAATAAGTGAGATCAATGCCACTTTTATTACTTTGGTTCCCAATAAAGGCAAGACAAAATATTTTGATAATTTTTTTCCAGTAAGCCTTTGTAATATGATTTATAATATAAGAGAGTAGAAGCTAATGGAATAGATCAAGATTCTTATGTGAAAGAAAAAAATTACTTTTTTGTTATCATAATGCATTGGAAAATGAGTCATTCTAGTTTCAAAAAAATAGGGAGAAATGACTCAAAGAAGTGAAGAACACAAGCTTATATTGAGAGGGGGAGTGAATAGTATAAGATAAAACTTTTCACTTTTCAATCCAAATGCAATATTATCCAATATTATCAATTGTAATAATGAAACAATGCACAAATCACCACACACATAAGAGACACAAATTTAACGTGGTTCAACCATTGTGGGCTACATCCATGGAGAAATATTTATTAAAAAAAAATTCAACAAATTTCTTGGGAACCACTTCCCTATTACAATGTTTGTGGACCCCAATACACAGGAGATATCAATCCCCTCAACTCTAGTTTATGGATCTCTATCCATAGGAGATACCAATCCCCTCTGCTATGGTTCATGGACCTCTATCCATAGGAAACACTAATCACCTCTGCTATGGTTCATGGGATTCTATCCATAGGATACACCAATCCCCTTTGCTATAGTTCGTGGACCTCTATCCATAGGAGACACCAATCCCCTCTACTCTAGTTTGCTCCAAAGCCTTCTCACAAATCTGATCCAAAAACTACTCACAACTCTGCATAAATCTACTCATAACTCTGCTCTAAAACCTTCTCACAAATCTGCTCCAAAACCTACTCACAACTATGCACAAACCTTCTTAAGACTTTGCACAAACCTAATCACAACTTTGCACAAACTTGATCATAACTCTGCTCCAAAACCTGCTCACAACTCTTCTCAAACATGCTCACAAATCTGCATAAACCTGCTCACAACTCTGTAAAAACCTGCTCAAAACTCTGCTCCAAAACCTACTCACAACTATGCTCCAAAACCTGCTCACAACTTTTCACAAACCTGCTCATAATCCAGGTCATATATTTTCCAAAACTTGCATACAAACAGTGCTCATATCTTTCCCAAAAGTGCTTTCTTCAACTAAAGCAATTCAAACATATTCCACCCATAATTCTTTTTCTTTCATGAACATATAGAAAATGATACGTACTAACAAATTTCCAATATATTCTTTACATTATGTCTCTTCCACATATCTCACAAAATATATTTCTTGTCTATCATTGGATAAATTTACTCTCTATCTTTACCTTTTTATTTCCAATGACCATGCAATAGATGTAAATACATAAAATAAAAGGTCTCCAAATTTTCACAACAATATTATCAATTTCTTTTAACAACTCTCACATAAAATTTTCTTTTTGCCTTTTTACAACTTCAATATTAAAATACTTCCATTTTGCTTTATTACTATCTTTGTAAATAGTCACACATGGTAAAGCTTTTGAAAACAAAATATCTACTTATGCCTTCCACTCTATAAATTCAACAATAATGTCACAAAAGAAATTATCACTTTCTACCTTATTTACTGCCAATGTCAAAGTGAAACTTCCTCTTTAAAAATCTTTATTGCCACTTATTACAAAAGGAAATTCATGCACGAGACTCAAACCTAAGTCTCTCTACTTCAAACATTATCAACGCAAAGCAAGCCACTCTAGATACACTATTCATTGAGTAGAATACTTTACCACCTATGATATAAAGTGCCTTCATCAATGTAAACAATAAAACATTATTATACCTAGACTGTCCTTCTTATCTTCAATTAACAAGTGTCACCCAGATCAACGTTTTGCATAGCCTTTCCAAACTTGTTGTCCAATGTCAAATAGAATCGTACCTCAAAATGGTAATCAACTCCTCAACTCAATCAATCTAAAACTTTAAACCTCTTCTGCACAAATGCAGTTCTTGTGGCTCTATCTTCAGCTTCGCTGATCTGGTAGGTAAAAGACAACTATAAATATCTTCTTTCACTTGCTTGATTGCTCACCATCATAAAAATTGTTGTTCAACTTATCACCCACTGTGTTCTTCTTTTTACCACATGCGATGCAACGTAACATTTTATTTCAATCATTTGCACTATCCTCACTAGCTGGTTCTTTCAAAACTCGCTTTCCTCAGCCTTTTGACCATCCAATTCGTTTATGGCTAGATAATCGGGTACTTCATCTGCAGTCTTCAAAACATTTTATATTGCTTCATATGTCCAATAAATTTTACTTCAATCTACGCTTTGTCATCTTAATTCTTCTCTCCTTACACATAACAAGTATCTTTAACAAAAAATAGTAAGGAGCTCTCATAAATACAGTGAAGACTTTGACGAACGGTAGTGAAAAGACACAACGAATGGCAGCAAAATCACTCTCTCAAAAGGGCAACTAACGACAGTGAACTCTCACTCTCTCAAAGGGGAAATGAATAGCAACGAACTCACTCTCTCAAAGGGGCAATGAAAAATAATGAAATCATTCTCTCAAAGGCCAGAAAACAATAGTGAAATCATTCTCTCAAAGGGGCAACAAACATCAATGGACTCACTCTCTCAAAGGGTAACGAACGGTAGCAAAATATTTCTCATCAAAAACCATTTGTAGCATGAACTTTGTGGTGCCCTAAGAGGTCGGTCCATATTTATTTGTTTCAAAAAATTAATAATACCTCCATGAACGTTGGTGCCAATTTCCTTTTCAATAAAATTTGGGCTATAATATTTAAATTAAATTTTATAACATTCTTTTAAAACTTTAAATATTTAAATCTTATGTCCCAACCTTTGTTCTTATTTAAAAACCTCTACCATTATTTTTAATTTTTTTGTCCCAAGCCTTTAAACTTTCTCTTTATAATATTTAAATAGGAAAAACAAATATTTTACCTAACATAATCCACCCAAATAGGGAGGTTGGTTGGAGGATGTCGATCAGTGGAGCTCAGACGATGTTAGGCGAGAACCAGGGTTTGGTGGGAAGAACAGCTTCCAGGGATCTTGAACCAGGTGAGATAGTTGAATCTACCATGAGGGATGGAATATCGAGATCAAATCTAGATTCGACAAATGACAAATCCCTTGGGAAGGAAAAGTCCTAGGGTAAAAAACCATCAAAAAATCCTGGCAGGAATACCAACAAATATGGGGTCCTTCATAGGAATTTTCCATTCGGATCATATGTTGAAAATGTCAAGGGAATTGTTGGCAATTTTGGGTACCTTGGGTACATTGCCTTTGCTCAAGTATAGAAGTTGTCATTGATGTCAAGAAGCTTTTGAAGGATTCTGATTTGATGTCAAAGAATTTGTTTTAATGAAGGTTACAGCATGGACAGTGAGTTTCCAAGAAGATCAGAGTAGCCCATTTGCAAAAGATCAAAGAAAAAGACAAGTAAGAAAAAGTATGCAGTCGGCTGGAAAAACTGTCGCGATTTCGTGACATGTTTGAGGAGAGAGAAAGTGCTGGCAAAACTATCATGATTTCGTGACATGTTTGAGGAGAGAGAAAGTATTGGCAAAATTGTCACGATTTCGTGACATGTTGGAAGAAAGAGAAGAAGCTGGCAAAACTGTCACGATTTCATGACATGTTGGCAGAGAAGGAGAGCAAGATGGAAAGTGTCACGATTTCGCGACATGTCGCATTTTCGCGACTCAAAAAGTGCAGGAAGGCAGAGAAGGAAAAGTGTCACGATTTCACGACACATTGCCAGGAAAGTTGTACGGACGAGAAAGTGTCACGATTTCGTGACATACTAGGAGAGAGAGTCCAAAATAAAAAGTGTCACGATTTCGCAACATAATGCAGAAAAGAGAGTCCGTAGTGTGAACTGTCACGATTTCATGACAAGTTCGAAGAGAGAGAAAGTAACATGAAAAATGTCATGATTTCGCGACATGCTGCAGAGGTCGAGGTGAGGACTGTCACGATTTCGTGACATGCTGAAAAGCTCGAAGTAAGAACTGTCACGATTTCGTGACATGCAGCTAAGGGAAGAGTTTGAAATGAGAAGCATCACGATTTCACGACAGGTTGCAAAGAAAGCTTTCAGAAGCTGAAAGCATCGCGATTTCATGATAGGATGAAAGAAAAGCATACGGATGTAGAAAGTGTCACGATTTCGCGACAGGAAGTGAAGAAGCCAACGGATGAAGATGTAGCGATTTTGTGGCAGGATGAAAGAAAAGCATACGGATGGAGAAAGTGTCACGATTTCATGATAGAAACAGTAAGAAAGTCTTCAACAGAAGAAGCATCACGATTTCATGATGAATTCAAGAAGGAAGAGCTCGAAGGTGAAAGCGTCACGATTTCGTGACATGTTCCAGTTTCATAGACATAAGGCAGAGAAGAGCTTAAGGCAGCGAAAGCGTTGCGATTTTGTGACATGTTCTATTTTTGCTAGTGCAAGCCAAGAAGAGGTTGATAAAGTGAGAAGTGTCATGATTTCACGACAAAAGTGACGAAGAGGCCATGAAGAGTAGAAGGGTCATGATTTCACGACAGAAGAGAAGATGACGTCGACAAAGCGAAAAGTGTCGCGATATCACGACAAGAACTTAGTCAAAGTCAAAAGAAGCAAAAGTGTCACGATATCGTGACAAAAGCCATAAGGTAGTGTACGGTTGCAAAAGGTGTCACGATATCGCGACATGTTGTAGTTTCACAGCAGAAGCTACAGAAGAGTTGCAGAGTTAAATTTGAGCCGACAAAGTTAAATCTGGGCCGACAAAGATTAGGGTTTGCGATCGACGTTGTTTAGGGTTGTGTAGTCGACTAGGATCAAAGTTTTAATCTTGAAAGTTTTAGTATAAGAGGAGGGCTGCTTGGAGAGAAAGGTAATCGATCGAAGTGTGCGTTCGAAGAGCGACGTTCGTAGATAGAGTGCGGGGGTGAAGTTCGATCATCGAAAAACATAGTGCAAAATTTGATTGCAGTGTACTAAGTGCATTTCGTCGAATCTTCTAAGTGAGAGAGATTGCAAGGAAGCAGAGTGCATGAAGACGCTACTGCTATGATTGCGCAGAGGTGCAAAGGTCGATGTTCGATCAAGTGCAGCTGTGATTGCACAATAAGAGCGAAGGACTATGTTTTGTGAAGAACAGAGGAAGAGGACAGACTTGTGCCAGACCGAAGGACTGTGTTTGGTGCAGACCAGAGAAAGAGAAAGAAGATTTGTGCCAGACCGAAGGACTATGTTTGGTGTAGACCAGAGAAAGAGAAAGAGGACATTTGTGCTAGACCGAAGGACTGTGTTTAGTGCAAATTCGAGGACCAACTTTGAGGTGATAGAGTTGAGGACAGAGGTCTCCAGCCAGAGCAGGGAAGACAGGTGTCTTCTATGGATAGAGTTCCATTTGCTAAGGGCAGAGGAGGCAGAGGTCTTCTAGAGGATCACCAGCCAGAACAGAGCTAGGGGATTGGTGTCTCCTTTGGGTTGGTGCCCATAAATATTGTAATCGGGAAAGGTATTCCTAGATTGTGAGTTGATAAAATTTAGAGAGAAATTTTATCCGTGGAGTAGCCCGCATTGGGTGAACCACGTAAATTGTTGTGTCTCTTTTGTGGATGGTGTTTTGTGCATTGCTTTGATTACTGCTATTAATACTGCTTTCTATACACTGCATAATATTGATTTAAAAGTTGATTTGAAGGAAAAATTAAAAAGTGGTCTTATACTATTCACCCCCCCTCTCAGTATAAGCTTGTGTTCTTCAATTGGTATTAGAGCGGGTTCCTTCGAAAAGGTTTAACAGCTTGAAGGAAGAACTGGTTAAGAACACAATGGATTATTCAAGTGGCAATGCAACACCTATTCTTGATGGATCAGATTTTGGTCTTTGGAGTGCAAGGATGAAGGTTTATCTAATGGCACTTGGTAATGAGGTTTGGGAAGTGATTGAAGATGGGTACACTATTCCTAAAAATGGTCCTTATACTAAAGAAGATAGGCTCCTACATCACAACAATTCAAAAGCTATGAATGCAATCCTGAAAGGCTTATAGAAAGCAGATCTTACCAAGGTGATTCACTGCAAGACAGCTAGTGAAATGTGGAAACAGCTGTAGGTGGTTCACACAGGTGATGTAAATGTCTGAAAGGCCAAGTTGAGACACTTCAAAGGTATGTTTGAACAACTCAAGATGAATGATGATGAAAATATTAGTGACTACATGCTTCGTATGGATGAGGTTGTTAACTCCATGAAAGACTTAGGTCTTGAGCTTGCTGAAAATGATGTTTGTGATAAGATTTTAAGATCTCTTCCTAATAGATTTAGTGAAAATATTTCTGCTATTGAGGAAGCTAAAGATTTGGATAAGTTGAAAAAGGATGAGCTCCATAGTATACTTGCAAGCATTTGAGTTGAGAACTCAAGTGAAGGTTGATGTCAAGAAAGAGGCAGACTTTCAAGGCTACCAAGAAATCAAAGGGCAAAAATATTCAAGAGAGTGATGAGTCTTCTAGTGATGAAGAGGTATATTACAGCAAGAAAGGCAAGTTCTCTAGAAAGCACAAAAGCATGAAAAATATAAGATGTTTCAACTATGGGAAGTTTGGTCATTATGCTACTGACTGTACTGTTTCCAAGAATGAAAGTGATGAAGATATACAAGATTCTAAGAGCAAGGATTCTGAAAAGCACAAGCATCACAGGAAGAACAAATATGAGCACAACAATCACGAAAAGAGGTATTCTCACAAGCACAAGAAGAGTTTCTACCTAGACAAAGCAAGTAAGTGTTCTAGCAGTGATAGTGAAAGTTCTTCTAGTGATGATGGAAATGAGATGTTATTCATATCAGAAAAAGAGGAAGAACCGAAACATAGATTCATTATCATGAAATGTTTTAGATGTGGAAATTTTGGGCACCTTGAGGATGATTGCACAAATAATGAATTGGTTACTAGTATGTATGAGGATGCTTCAAAAAACTATAAGGAAGATGCATGTATGGTTTTTGAAAAGGGTAGCACCTCTAGTGATAAGAAATCTGAAAAAGGCTTTGATGATTTTGAAAGCAAACAAATAGAGGATCTTGAAAGTGAACTTACTAATGCTCTTAGTGCTTTGAAAAAGGAAAGAAAGAAGAATGCTAGACTCAAGGATAAGTTAGATGAATGTTGTATGGAGAGAGATGATCTTATAGAAAGTCTTGACGTCTCTATGGCTAAGACACAAGAACTCAAGAATGAGTTAGATTCTAAGGTGCTTGAGTATAGTGAATTAGAACAGAAAATGGCTTCTTTGAAAGAGGAAACTAAAGAGTACAAGGATAAGTTGTACAGGTTTCAAGAAAGCTCCAAAAAGGTTAAGTCTCTTATCAAAGGTCAAAGAAAGACAACAGATAAAACAGGTCTTGGTTTTGTTGAACCACACAAGGAACAGGTTGGGGAATCTAGTAAGAGATTTCAAAAAGAAGAGAGTTCTGATGAAGAGAGTATTTCAGAGAAAGAGTCCGTGAGTGATAGATGCACAGAAACAGAAAACAAAATTCTGAATGCGAAGAAGAAGTTTACCGGACCTAGAAGGTCATTTACAGGAAAGTTTAATGGCAGATGTTTTGCGTGTCACAGGTTTGGCCACATGGCTTCGCATTGCATGACTCAAGTAAGGAAGGTAAATGACAGTTTTAGGGGCCGTAATTTCTTTCAAGGGTATTGCTACTCTTGTAAACAGTTCGGGCATAAGGCAATTTTTTGCAAGGCTAATTACAGGAACACGGTTAGTCATAACAGGCGGATTCAAAGAACAGGTATGCCGAACAGAAATAACATTGTTACTTGTTATAAGTGCAACAATGACGGTCACACAGCTAGACAGTGTAGAGCTGAACTTCCAAGGTACAGGAACAGGAAAAGTGGTATGAACAGGTCCAAGCATCAAGGCATGGATAAGAACAGGGATGAGAACAAGAACAAAAACAGTGACAAGAACAAAAATATTGACAAAGAGTTCAAGAGAAGGCCCGACAAGGAAATTGTAGACCCTGATGATGATGAGTGCCTAATGGGAGTTTTACTCCCACCCCTGTTTTAAATCACCTCATCAGGAGGTGGGGGAGGGACTAAGCTAAGAGGCTCATTCTTAGTCCCGAGCCCCAAAGGTGACCCTTTGCCATTGATGACAAAGGGGGAGAGATATGAGTAAGGGGGAGAGCTTCAAAGTGAAGAGAAGAGAGCTTCAAGTCAGGGGGAGCAAAACTTCAAAGGCAGATTCTCAAGTTGTTGGCACAGTTGGTTTCAATTTTGGCTCTTAAGATGTGTCTTAGTAAAGGTTTGCCATCAATGACAAAGGGGGAGATTGTTGGCAATTTTGGGTACCTTGGGTACATTGCCTTTGCTCAAGTATAGAAGTTGTCATTGATGTCAAGAAGCTTTTGAAGGATTCTGATTTGATGTCAAAGAATTTGTTTTAATGAAGGTTACAGCATGGACAGTGAGTTTCCAAGAAGATCAGAGTAGCCCATTTGCAAAAGATCAAAGAAAAAGACAAGTAAGAAAAAGTATGCAGCCGGCTGGAAAAACTGTCGTGATTTCGTGACATGTTTGAGGAGAGAGAAAGTGCTGGCAAAACTATCATGATTTCGTGACATGTTTGAGGAGAGAGAAAGTGCTGGCAAAACTATCATGATTTCGTGACATGTTGGAAGAAAGGAAAGAAGCAGGCAAAACTGTCACGATTTCGCGACATGTTGGCAGAGAAGGAGAGCAAGATGGAAAGTGTCGCGATTTCGACATGTCGCATTTTCGCGACTCGAAAAGTGCAGGAAGGCAGAGAAGGAAAAGTGTCATGATTTCGTGACACATTGCCAGGAAAGTTGTACGGACGAGAAAGTGTCACGATTTCACGACATACTGCAGGAGAGAGAGTCCAACAGAAAAAATGTCATGATTTCATGACATAATGCAGAAAAGAGAGTCCATAGTGTGAACTGTCACGATTTCACGACAAGTTCGAAGAGAGAGAAAGTAACATGAAAAATGTCATGATTTTGCGACATGCTACAGAGGTCGAGGTGAGGACTGTCATGATTTCGTGACATGCTGAAAAGCTCAAAGTAAGAACTGTCACGATTTCGTGACATGCAACTAAGGGAAGAGTTTGAAATGAGAAGCGTCGCGATTTCACGATAGGTTGCAAAGAAAGCTTTCGAAAGCTAAAAGCGTCACGATTTCACGACAGGATGAAAGAAAAGCGTACGGATGGAGAAAGTGTCATGATTTCACGACAGGAAGAAGTGAAGAAGCCAATAGATGAAGATGTAGCGATTTCATGATAGGATGAAAGAAAAGCGTACGGATGGAGAAAGTGTCATGATTTCACGACAGAAATAGTAAGCAAGTCTTCAATAGAAGAAGCATCGTGATTTCACGATGAATTCAAGAAGGAAGAGCTCGAAGGCGAAAGCATCGTGATTTCGTGACATGTTCCAGTTTCACGGGCGTAAGGCAGAGAAGAGCTTAAGGCAGCGAAAGTGTCGTGATTTCATGACATGTTCCATTTTTGCTAGTGCAAGCCGAGAAGAGGTTGATAAAGCGAGAAGTGTCATGATTTCATGACAAAATTGAAGATGACATCAATAGAGGCAAAAGTGTCACGATTTCATGACAGAAGAGAAGATGACGTCGACAAAGCAAAAAGTGTCGCGATATCACGACAAGAACTTAGTCAAAGTCGTCAAAGGCTAAAGTGTCACGATATCACGACAAAAGCCAAAAGGTAGTGTACGGTTGCAAAAGGTGTCGTGATATCGTGACATGTTGTAGTTTCGTGGAAGAAGCTACAGAAGAGTTGTAGAGTTAAATTTGAGCCGACAAAGTTAAATCTGGGCCGATGAAGATTAGGGTTTGCAACCGATGTTGTTTAGGGTTTGCAACCAACGTTGTTTAGGGTTGTGCAGCCGACTAAGATCAAGGTTTTAATCTTGAAAGTTTTAGTATAAAAGGAGGGCTGCTTGGAGAGTTAGGTAATCGATCGAAGTGTGCGTTCAAAGAGCGACGTTCACAGATAGAGTGCGGGGGTGAAGTTCGATCGCCGAAAAACACAGTGCAAAATTTGATTGCAGTGTACTGAGTGCATTTCATCGAATCTTCTAAGTGAGAGAGATTGCAAGGAAGCAGAGTGCGTGAAGACGCTACTGTTGTGATTGCGCAGAGGTGCAAAGGTCGATGTTCGATCAAGTGCAGCTGTGATTGCGCAATAAGAGTGAAGGACTATGTTTTGTGAAGAACAGAGGAAGAGGACAGACTTGTGCCAGACCGAAGGACTATGTTTGGTGCAGACCAGAGAAAGAGAAAGAAGATTTGTGCCAGATCGAAGGACTATGTTTGGTGTAGACCAAAGAAAGAGAAAGAGGACATTTGTGCTAGACCGAAGGACTGTGTTTAGTGCAAATTCGAGGACCAGCTTTGAGGTGATAGAGTTGAGGACAGAGGTCTCCAGACAGAGCAGGGAAGACAGGTGTCTTCTATGGATAGAGTTCCATTTGCTAAGGGCAGAGGAGGCAGAGGTCTTCTAGAGTATCACCAAAGAGCTAGGGGATTGGTGTCTCCTTTGGGTTGGTGCCCATAAATATTGTAATCGGGAAAGGTATTCCCAGATTGTGAGTTGATAAAATTTAGAGAGAAATTTTATCCGTGGAGTAGCCCGCATTGGGTGAACCACGTAAATTGTTGTGTCTCTTTTGTGGATGGTGTTTTGTGCATTGCTTTGATTACTGCTATTAATACTGCTTTCTATACACTGCATAATATTGAATTAAAAGTTGATTTGAAGGAAAAAGTAAAAAGTGGTCTTATACTGTTCACCCCCCCTCTCAGTATAAGCTTGTGTTCTTTAGGAATCAGCACCCAGTTTACTCTTGAAGGGTGCAACCCCTTAGTCCCGGTAGGAGAGGATCTAGTGATCCCAAAAACTTGAATGACTGATTACCTTTCCCTGGAGAGCCTATGCCTGATCAAGAAATTTGTAGGAGGATGACCGGATATGGAATCCATCCGAATATGGGCTTCATCCAGGTGGAAAACCCTAGGGAACCTCAAACTCATGGCCCTACCTTGAGGGTTTTTTAGATCTAACTTAACAATCAAGAGGATGCATCCCACATCCTAACAAGGGGACCATGGTTTTATGGAAGGAAAATCCTGTTTATCCATAAATGGGGAGAGGATTTCAATGTTGAGACTCAGAACATCAACTTTGCACCGGTGTGGGTCCATCTTCTAGGCCTACCCAACCAGTTCTGGCATGAAGATATACTATAGGGAATTGGCAGATACATAGGGAAAATGATAGCTATTGACCCCACCACCAAAGCCCGCACTCGCATGATCCATGCCAGAATTTGTGTCAATGCCAATCTGGATTCTCATCTACCAATATGAATCAATCTCATCTATGGATCCTACCATAGATGTCAGAAAATAGAATACAAAAATAAACCAGTATTCTATATTGAATGTCAAGCCCAATGACATCTCAAGAACCAATACCCCTCTCTAAAGCAGTAGAAAGAACTGGAGAACATTGATCGAATAATTAGAGCCCAAGTTGGAAGACAACTAGGCAAACCCCACACTCAAAAGGGAAGGCAAAAAAATAGAGGGAATCACTATCAGCAAGCAAATATCTAAAATTCCCTGACAAACAAAGGGAAGCAAGTTGTGAGTCCAGAACAACCAGGAGACCAAAGCAAGGTAGACTCCCTTTTTGCTCACCCTAATCACTTTGATATTCCTCCTAGATATACTAATCATGACTCTGGGATAAATGATGATTTTCTAACCCTCTCAAACGATGACATTATGAGTGTTGCAAAGGAAATCCAAAACCCCCCCGTTGAAGAGGCTTTCCAACCCTATCCCCCTTCAAAATATGGTTTCCCCCCTCCAAATATTTTTATCCCCCCCTCTCCCCATCTCGATCAGGGCCTTCTGAACCTCCCCCAGATCCCCTCCCTAGCCAAGAGCAGCCTAGAAGCCCCCCTTCAACTAGAGTTGATTTCAGCCCCAAAAACACTCGAAGCTCCAAAAAAGCTTTGGTGGATTATGGTTTGGACAAGAAAATGGGAAGACCGAATATCCAAGAGCAAAATAGAAAAGAAACTAAAGAAGATATAGCCAACGGGGTCCAAAAAACCCTATTCCCAGAACTGTTCAACCAACCGAAAGATGACCCCAAACTATCCAAACCTCCCTTGCAGTCTTCAAAGGGAGGCAAGAAAGGAACCAAAGTTTCCAAATGAGGATCCTCTCATGGAATGTGAGAGGGCTCAATAGTGCGGCCAAGCAAAGACTCACAAGCACTATAAGGAAAGATATCAAACCTACAATCCTCATCATGCAAGAAACCAAAATTGATCAGGCAAAAGCTCATAAGGTGGCCCAAAACATATGGAAAAATAGTGAAAATGTTTTTAGTCCCAACCAAGGCTCATCCGGGGGTCTAATGTGTCTGTGGGATTCAGAGAAAGTGGAAGGCAGAGTTATTTCATCATTGGACAGAGTAACGAACATAATATTTTTTTGCAAAGACAAGAAATTTTGTTGGATTCTATCTAATATCTATGCCCCAAACAACCCTCACAACAGGAGCTCTCTATGGGACTCCCTAAGTCAAATGAGAACCGCCTTCAACAACCTCCCCTGGATTCTGGTCGGGGATTTCAACTCCCCCCTTTTCCCTCTGATAAAGCAGGAGGTAGTGACATCCCAGTCAAAAGCATCCAAGATTTCCATGACTTTGTCACCAATAATGAACTTATGGATATCCAGATTAAAGGAACTCACTTCACGTGGAGTAACAGAAGAATAGGGAATCAACACATCCAAGTTAAGCTAGATAGATTCTTCCTATCCAAAGAAGCCATTCCCCTCTTTGGTGATGCTTCCCTCAATTCCCTACCAAAAATTGGATCAGATCACTACCCTCTTCTGTTCGAAGCAAACAAGGCACCCATCTTCAAAACTCCCTTCAGATTCGAAGCAATGTGGGTCCTGCACCCTGATCTATGAAACCAAATTTTTGAGTGGTGGCAACAACAAGTAAGTGGATCACCCATATCCCAGGTTTCCCAAAAACTCAAAATAATCAAAGAAAACATCAAGGTCTAGAATAGGGAAGTTTTTGGGAATATTTTTGAAAGCAAGAAAGAAATCATAGACAAACTCCAAATTTTAGAGCAACAAATTCAGAATGGTCAGATGAGCATCCAAATCAGAAATGAAGAGAAAAAACTCCTTGCAGAATATCACAACATACTGGCCAAGGAAGAGATGTTTTGGAGACAAAAATCTAGAGCCCTATGGCTCAAAGAAGGGGATTCAAACACAAAATTTTTCCATGCCTCCACTCTTCACCACATAAGCTCAAACAAAATTAAAGAGCTAACCAAAAGTGATGGTACAACAATGACAGACGTCCTCAGCATTCGGGAAGAAGCAGTTGCTTTTTTTGAAAATAGATTGGGATCTAGTGCACCCTGTCCAAGGCAGGCCCAATATCAGCTCCTCCAACACATTCCAAGCATGATCACTCCTACAATGAATGCCATGCTTATCAAGGACATCACTAACGATGAGATAAAGCAAGCTCTATTCTCCATGGCGCCTGACAAAGCCCCTGGTCTAGATGGCTTTCCCCTCGTTTCTTCCAAACCTTCTGGGACATCATTGGAGAAGATATTTGCAATGCCATCAAATTCATGCAAAAATCCAAATCTATTCCTAGAGGCACGAATTCCACCTTCATTGCTTTAATCCCTAAAGGGTTTGAGTGCAAATCAATGAATGATTATAGACCCATCAGTCTATGCAATGTAATTTACAAGATTTTAACCAAATAATTGACAACAAGGCTCAAAGAAATCCTTCCCCACATCATAGATCCATGTCAGGGTAGTTCAGTCAAAGGAAGGTCTATCAATGATGGCATTATTTCCCTACATGAGGTCCTCCATTCAGCATCCCAAACCAAGAAGGCTACCCTTTTTCTCAAGCTAGACATCAACAAAGCTTTTGATAGAGTCAATAAGGTCTTTCTACTTGTTGTTCTACAAAAAATTGGCTTCCATAGGGACTGGATTGACCTGATCAAAGGATGCATCTCAAACCCATGGTTTTTAGTTTTAGTAAATGGATCCACTGCAGGATATTTCTTGAGTGGTAGAGGTATCAGGCAAGGTGACCCCCTCTCCCCCATTCTTTTCATTTTTCTTGTTGAATATTTGGGAAGAACCCTCAAGAACGTTGTATTCGAGGGCACCATTTCGGGAATCAAGGTTGCTTCAAATCTTAATCCCCTGTCCCACCAACAATTTGTGGATGACACAATCCTCACCACCCATGCTTCAATTTTGGAGGTCAAAATGATCAAGCGCATTCTCGACTTATATGAAAAGGTGGCAGGACAAGAGATAAATTACACCAAGAGCAAAATTTTCTTCATCAACACTCCCCATCCTAGGTAGGTCAAAATTGCTCAGATTCTCTAGTGCAGTATTGGTGAGTTTCCTACCCATTACTTGGGTCTCCCTATTTTCACCAACTTCCCCAAATATTCCATGTGGAGCCATGTGATAGAGAGAATTAACCAAAATATGGTAGGCTAGAAAGGAGCTTTCCTATCTCAAGCTGCCAAAGCAACCCTTACCTCAACTTACCTTCAAAGTATTCCAATCTACTTCCTCTATGTGTTCAAAGCTCTCGTGTCAGTCTACTCCAGGATAGAGCAAATTCAAAAAATATTCCTATGGACTGGGTCAGAAAACAAAAATAAAATTCACCTAGTCAGATGGGAAAAGGTATGTAAGCCTAAGAGCCAGGGAGGGCTAGGCCTCAGAAGAATCAACAACATGAACACAACTTTGCTGGCAAAGCAAGCGTGGAAAATCTTCACAAATTCAAATGTAGAATGGGTGTCAATTGTCAAAAGGAAGTATCTTCAAGGCAAAGACTTCATGGATGCAGACATCCCCAAGGAAGGATCCACCTTCTAGAAATCCATTATCCATTCTAGGGTTCTTATCCAAAAGGGATCAAGATGGCAGTTGGGATCAGGTCTCTCTATAAACTTCTGGATAGATAGATGGATCGGAGGTCAACCCCTCATAGAAGATAATGAAATATCCTTACTAAAACCCTTTCTTGATGTTTCAATAGGAAACAAAGTGGTGGACTTCATTCAATCAGACAATGGCACTAAAAAGTGGAAATATCTCAACATCATTCCAACCAATAGGTAAATAACCAATGTTGTAAAAAGTATGTCCCACATGCTAAACTCTATAGTGATCCCGACAGATAGAACATATGACTACCCCATTTGGAAAGAAATTGATAATGGGATTTTCTCCATCAAAACTGCCCACCAACTCCTTCTCAACCCCTAGCAAGTGTCTATTCCCTTCAATCTCATCTGGATCAAACACCTCATTCCCAAAGTTGAGACCTTTTCCTAGCTAGCAATCCAAAACAAAATCCTGTCCACTGATAATCTCATCAAGAGAGGGATGATGGTTCCTAACAGATGTCATTTGTGCACCAAATATTGGGAGTCTATAAATCATTTGTTCACTGAGTGCGAGTTCTCCACCTCTATTCTGAGCCATGTTTTATCCACTTTTCACATAAAATGGGTCCAACCCAATTCCTTGATCAAGTTTTTCATCTAGTGGCCCAACCCTTTCAAAAATTCCCATCTCCATGCCCTATGGAGAATCTATCTTCATCACTTCTTATGGTAGGTTTGGCTTGAAAGGAATAGTAGAGTGTTTTCAAATTCTCCCAAGGATCCCCTAACCATTGCCAACAAAACCATTAGTTTTGTTGCAGAGAATTCTCATCTCTTCCCCTGTCTCAAACCCCCAATTTGAGAATAGAGCAAGCTCTGTTCGTCAAGCTCAACATCCCTTGGGAAAGCAACTCATCCCCTCCCATTCCCCATCCCAGGAAGTCTGCTCACTAGAAACCTCCCCCTAAAGGTTGGCTCAAACTCAACTATGATGGCACCTCCAAAGGAAATCCGAGAATGGTAGGAGCTGGAGGTCTTGTCAGAAACCACAAGGGTAAAATCTTGGTCACTTTCACTGAAAACCTAGGAATTCAATCCAACCATATTTCTAAAGCTCACACTTTATGGAGAGGCCTAAGCATCATTCAAACATATAATAGCAAAATTAAAATTGAAGGGGACTCCCTCAATGTCACCAACTACATCAACAACAACAAAATTCCCTCTTGGAGCATCAGGAATACCATCCAGGAAGCCAAAATTTTGATAAAAAATTAGTCCAGCGTCACCTACCACCATGTGTACAGGGAACCAAACAAGACAGTTGATCTTATGGCCAATAGAGGAGCTCATGGAATTCTTTGGATGTTTGGGACAAGAATATTCCCCAAGATATTGTCAATGAAGCAAAAAAATATTGGTCGAGCCACGCGCTCATCTGATTTCCACCCTTCCCCCACCCCATTGGGCCACCTCACCACTTCCTCTGTCTTACCTCATTTTTATCCCCCTTCTATCCCCATCAATCGTTTGTTGATTCATTGGCTCCCTAGAGAGTGTTTTATCCAAAGTTCACTGATTTCAAGACGTTGTTGGCTAGGTCTTGGAGATCATCTTTCTCTTCCCTCTCGCATTAATCAACCCCATAACCCATAAATCAAGCTCATTTTCTCAACAGGTGCCTCCACTATTTCCAATAATGATGGGGTTCAAGAGGGCTCACATCCCATTGCCATCTCCAGTAATAATAAATGTCCTTTTTTGTCAAACCAATAGAGAAAGTCATGCATGGGCTTTTTTGAGATGGGTTGTTCAGGATCAACCCAAGTGAGTGGATCCACACCAGTGAAGGTCATTATTTCCATATTAAGTGTGATATCACCAATCAGATTACCAATGATGATGGACCTTCCCAAAGAAGAGTCACCCATCACACCAATGCTAATTGTATAACTCTCTGGGTCCTTGAGTACTGCAAAATGACCTTCCAAGTGGTTTTAAATAGTGCCCCCCTCTCCAAGCTCATATCCTGTAATCATGAAATCCTTTGTGCTCATTTCCCCACCCCAATCCTTGCTGTTTTCTCAGTCAGGCTTCTCTCGATGGCTCTGTTAGAACCTACTGAAGTCCAGATCGAACCCTTGGCCCTATATTTTTTTGAAGCCTAGGGATTCATCCCTTTTTAAAAAAATTCAAAGGGGTTGAGGCTGATATAACCAGTGATTTTGTGAATTCATGGAACAATGGGAGCGTGAAGGTTCGAAACCTCCAATTTTGGGTGACGGTGGAAATGCTAGCTGAAGTGACGGAGTTTTCGATGGTAGGTCGAGTTGTTCGTAGGGACAAACACAACTGGGATCAGGAGCTCGAAGGGTTTCCCAACCACACCAAAATTTTTAGGTGGAAAGGTATAGCTCTTGACCATGAATCCCTTCCTTCTCCTTGGTCTTCCTTATTAATTCCTATTTTGTAGTATATCATAGTTGATGATCCTTCTAAGCCCCTCCTAAGTTTTCACCTCACCCTGGTTAATCACTTGAGAGGGTTCAAACCCATCAACATCCCCGATTTCCTCTTTTGGTCAATCCGACTGTCCATTCACAATGCCCACAAAAGGAAATCCCCGAGCACCCCCACTCACCAAGGGTTGTTTGCCATCCTATACTACCATGCTCTAGCCAAACCTCCACCCATCGTCATCCCACCCCTCCAGACCAATCCGCCTCAGTCCCCCTCCACTCCAAGCCCCTCCCGCTCTCCCCCTGAGGACCTAGAGGAGTCTGACATGGCCCCTGATTTTCAAACCCCACCCAAAAGCAGGGCCTCCCCAGCTGCCATCCCCAAATCCCTACTTTCCAAGAGAAAAATCAAGCTGGAGGAAAGCACCACCCAGACTCGTAGATCAGTCCATATCAAAAAATTCAAGAAGGAGATGAGTGAAAAATCCCTAGAGCGCATCTCTGATGACAACAATGAAAGTTCGGGTCATGCTTCAAACACCCACCACAAAGTAGCTACCATCATCATCAGTAGCATTATCAACACCCTGGAGACCATCAATGAGAACCTGAAATAGTTACTCAAGAACGCTACTGAGAGCAACTCAGCGAAGGAGGACCTGATTGATGCTTGATGGAAGGGCATGCATGGATGTTTTTTGGTTTTTGTGTTTATCCCCTATTTGTTCCTTTGGTTTTGTCGAATGCGTTTTACTCCCGGTGCAGGGATTTTGAGATATTTTATGTTTTCTTCCTGGGTGGTATTAATGATGTACAGTCCTAGTGGGATGTCCAAGAATTTTGTCTTTACGTTGTTTTTTGTTTTACCCAACATTGACTGGTCTTTATTTCATCTTCGAAGGTGCAATTATTTTTGGCAAAGGTTTTGGATAACCATCAAAATTTATGGAATTGTAATACACGGAGGTTTCCCTGTTGGATCAATTGTTCATGACTGCTATTTCATACTGATTAGAAGTGATGTATATGGTTTTGGGATCCAATCAAAACCCACATAATGCAAATACTACAATTACCAAAAAAATATGATATTTAAATATTATAATCCTTTACTTTAAGATATACCTTACCTTGAATAATTGTCCATTATTTGCTTTGTCCAACCTTGTAAAATTCTCATCCTTGAATAATATTTTTGCCTTGAATACCATGAACCCTTTGACATCAATGACAACTCAATATTCCAATAATCTCGCCCTTTGTCTTTGATGGCAACCCTACAATTTTTTTTTTCTATTGCAACTGGATTCCAAATTTGCTTCCCCTGACAAGCTACTACCCCTCATTGAATTATCACCCTTTGACATCAATGGAAAAGGGCTCCTTGGGGCTAAAAAATAAGACACTTAGCACAACTCCCTCACCACCTCCTTTTCTTGAGGTGATCAATTATGGGATGGGAGTGAACCTACTCCCAATTTATAATGCTCTTCTTCTTTTTCAAATTTCTTTCTCCAAACTTTTGAAGTCATACCTCTTTGAACATTTTGAGCATAATTTTTCTTGCTTATCTTTGAAAGTTCTGAAAACTCTGTTCTACACCATTTAGCTTCATGCCCAAAATTATTGCAATTGAAAAACATGATGTTGTAGTCCTTTAAAGGTGTAAATGACTTGAAATTTATCTTGGTGAAGCCATAATAATTCTTACCATGAGCCCTGTAATGTATAGCTTTATGACCAATATGATTACATGAGTAACAATAACCCTTGAAGAAATATTCATCTTGCCTTGGAGGATATGATCTCATGGTTCTTTTTTTGTTTTTTTGTGATGGTCCATGTTCCTTGATTGTGCATTGTTTTCTTCCTCTTTGATGTTTCCATTTCTTAACACATTAACATAGGTCTTAGGCTCTTCTTCAAATACCTTCTTTGATGCTTCTATTGTTTTTGAGCTTGACTCCTCTTTTTGTACTTATTGACCTTCCTCAAATCCAAGTTTGGTCTTCATAAATGGAGATCTCTTTGTTTTGATAATATTATCCAAATATTTTGAGATTTTCCTAAACTGATATATATTATTATTAAAATTTTCAAATCCCTTCTTTAGAATGTCAGATTCATGTTCTAGTCTTTCACATTCTAGCTCTTTTGCTTTTAACTGTTCACCCATACCTTCTTCAAATTTCCTTACCTCTTCAACCTTAACTTTTAAGTTAGTGAGATCTTGTAGAAGCTTTACCTTTGTTTTTTCATCCTCTTTTACTTGAGCCTTCAATATTAAGTTCTCCTTTTTCAACTCTTCAAGATCAACAACAAGTTCCTTTTCCATATCAACTGTGGCTTCCTCTTCCTTTTCTGAATATTTATCTTTTTCTAGGTCTTTAATCACAAGAGCATCTTCTTTCTCTTCTTCTTGGTCTTTGACAACAGGAGCATATTCATTATTTTCTTCTTGGTATTTGACAACATGAGCATCTTCATTCTATTCTATGGCCAAAAATAGGATTTCTTCTTTTTCACTATTGGAGAGGTTCTCATCACTGTCACTTGAAGCACTGCTTGCTTCTTCAACATAAAAACTCTTCTTGTGTCTTTGAAATATCTTCTTCTCATGCTTGTCTTTGCCGTGCCTCTTTTTCTTTTCATGATAAAATATTCTTTCTTTATTCTTGTTGTATTCTTTTTCTTCTTCACTGCTACTATTCCCAAACTATGGATAATTAGATGCATAGTGACCAATGTCACCACAACTAAAACATTTCACAAGCTGCATATTTTTGTGTTTTCTTGGATCCTTCTTATTTCTTCTCATAAAGGTAGCTTCTTTTTCACTACTTGATTCTTATTCTTTATTTTTTTCCCTTTTTGAATCTTTGATTGCTGCCTCTCTTTTTGATATTTGTTATTTTTCTGTCCTCATCTCATAGGTTGTAAGAATTCAATGTAGCTCATCCATGCTTAAAATTTTGAGATCCTTCATCTCTTCTATTGTTGAAACCTTTACATCATACCTCATAGGAAGTGACCTTAATATTTTATGAACAATAGTAGATTCCTCAATATTTTCTCCAAGTCCATGAATGGTGTTGACAACCTCATCAACATGAAGTAGATACATAGCAATATATTCATCATCTTTCATTTTAAAGTCTTCAAACTTCCTCCCGTGTGTTTGAAGTTTTACCATTTTGACCTTGTCGTCTCCTTCATATATTCTTTGTAACTTATCCCATATTTATTTTTCTGAAGTGCATTGCATGACTTTCACAAAATCTGATTCACATAACCCACTCAAAATTGCATTTATTGCATTGGCATTATCTACATATGGTTTCTTACCACTTGCATATGTAGGAGGAGTTGTAGGTGGTGTGAAACCATTCTCAATGGATTGCCATATATCATATCCATGTGCCATCAAATAATTATTCATCCTCACACTCTAGAAAGCATTGTTAATGCTATCAAACAATAGAGCCTTATTTGATGAAAACCCTTCCTTATGAGCCATGTGTGTTCCTATAAGATCTTCCTTCAAGCTGTTAGGCTTTCATGAAGGAACCCGCTTTGATACCAATTGAAGAATACAAGATTATATTGAGAAGGGGGGTGAAAAATATAAGATAAAATTTTTCACTTTTAAATCCAAATGAAATATTATCCAATATTATCAATTTCAATAATGAAATAATGCACAAATCACCACACACATAAGAGACACAAATTTAACGTGGTTCACCCAATGTGGGCTACATCCACAAAAAAAAATTCTTATAATTTTTCACAACAATTTTCTTGGGAACCACTTCCCTATTACAATGTTTGTGGACCCCAATCCATAGGAGATACCAATCACCTTAGCTCTATTTTATGGAAATATATCCACAAGAGACATCAATACCCTCTGCTATGGTTCATGGACCTCTATCCACAGGAGACAGCAATACCCTCTGCTATGGTTCATGGACCTCTATCCATAGGAGATACCAATACCCTCTACTATGGTTCATGGAAATCTATCCATAGGAGATACCAATCCCCTCTACTCTAGTTTTATCTAAAGCCTACTCACAACTCTACTCCAAAACCTACTCATAAATCTGCACAAACCTGCTCACAACTCTGCTCTAAAACCTGCTCATAACTCTACTCCAAAACCTGCTCACAACTTTGCACAAACCTTATCAAAACTCTATACAAACCTTCTCACAACTCTACACAGACCTACTCATAAATCTACTCCAAAACTTGCTCACAACTCTTCTCAAACCTACTCACAACTCTGCATAAACCTTCTCATAACTCTGCATAAACCTGCTCACAACTCTACTCCAAAACCTGCTCACAACTCTGCTCCAAAACCTGCTCACAACTTTGCACAAACCTTCTCAAAACTCTGCAAAAACCTGCTCACAACTCTACACAAACCTGCTCATAATCTAGCTCATATCTTTCCCAAAACTTACATACAAATAATGCTCATATCTTTCCCAAAAGTGCTTTATTCAACTAAAGCAATTCAAACATATTCTACCCAGAATTCTTTTTCTTTCAAGAACATATAGAAAATGATATGTACTAACAAATTCCCAATATGTTCTTTACATTACGTTTCTTCCACATATCTCACAAAATATATTTCTTGTATAGAATTGGATAAATTTACTCTCTATCTTTACCTTTTTATTTCCAATGACTATGCAATAGATGTAAATACATAAAATAAAAGATCTTCAATTTTCACAACAATATTATCAATTTCTTTTAACAACTCTCACATAAAATTTCCTTTTTGCCTTTTTACAACTTCAATATTAAAAAACTTCCATTTTGTATTAACTATCTTTGTAAATAGTCACACATGGTAGAGATTTTGAAAAAAAAATATCTACTTATGCCTCCTACTTTATAAAGTCAACAATAATATCACAAAATAAATTATCTCTTTGTACCTTATTTGCTGCCAACTTCAAAGTGAAACTTCCTATTTCAAAATATTTATTGCCACTTCTTACAAAAGGAAATTCATGCATGAGACTCAAACTTGGGTCTCTCTACTCCAAACATTATCAATGCAAAGCAAGCCACCCTGGATACACTATTCGTTGAGTAGGATACTTTACCACCTATTATATAAAGTGCCTTCATCAATGTAAACAATAAATTATTATTATACCTATGTTGTCTTTCATATCTTCAATTAATAAGTGTCACCCAGATAAATGTTTTTACATAGCCTTTCCAAACTTGATATCCAACATCAAACATAATCATGCCTCAAAAATGTAATCAACATCAACTCGATCAATCTAAAACTTTAAACCTCTTATGTGCAAATGCAGTTTGTGGTGGCTCTATCTTCAGCTTTGCTGATCTGACAAGTAAAAGACAACTGTAAATATCTTCTTTCACTTGCTTGATTGCTCATCACCATAACAATTGTCATTCAGCTTATCATCCATTGTGTTCTTGTTTTTATCGCATGCGATGCAACGTAACATTTTCTTTCAATTATTTGACTATCCTCACTAGCTAGTACTTTCAAAACTCACTTTCCTCAACCTTATGACTATCCAATTTACTGATGCACTAGATAATTGGGTACTTCATCTACTGTCTTCAAAACCTTTTATATTGATTTCGATGTCCAATAAATTTCACTTCAATCTACGCTTTGTCATATCAATTCTTCTCTCCTTACACAAAGTGTCTTTCACAAATGACAACAATGAGCTCTCACAAATATAGTGCAGGCTTTGATGAACGATGTCAAAAAGACACAACGAATGACAACAAACTCACTCTCTCAAAAGGGCAATGAATGGTAGTGAACTCACTCTGTCAAAGGGGCAAAAAAAAATAATGAACTCACTCTCTAAAAGGGGCAACGAACAACAGTGAACTTACTCTCTCAAAGGGTAATGAACGACAACGAATTCATTCTCTTAAAGGGACAACAAAAAACAATGAAATCATTCTCTCAAAGGACAACGAACGGTAGCAAAGGATTTCTCATCAAAAACCATTTGTAGTATGAACTTCAATATGATATTTATGCTCTTTCATGTGGCACCGTAAGAGGCCGGCCCATATTTATTTGTTTTGAAAGATTTATAATACCTCCATGAACGTTGGTGCCAATTTCATTTTCAAGAAACTTTGGGTTATAATATTTAAATTAAATATTATAACATTATTTTAAAACTTTAAATATTTAAATCTTATGTCCCAATATTTGTCCTTATTTAAAAACCTTTGCCCTTATTTTTAAATCTTTTTGTCCCAAGTATTTAAACCTTCTCTTTATAATATTTAAATATTATAATCCTTTACTTTGAGATATACCTTACCTTGAATAATTATCCATTGTTTGCTTTGTCCAACCTTGTAAACTTCTCATCCTTGAAGAATATTTCTGCCTTGAATACCATGCACCCTTTAACATCAATGACAACTCAATATTTCCAACAAGAAGGAGATAGAAATACAAAAATAAATCATGCTACACCTAAAATAATTTTTTTTTTCATCACACCAAAAATATTTTAACTCCATATGAAAGAAATTTTAAGGATGAAGAAGATATAAGGAAGAAAGCAATTAATTATTTCAAAAATATTTTGTTAGATACTGGATAATATAAGGAGGCGTAAAATAAGATTTTACAAAATATTCCATCAATTATTATGTAGAACAATATAAAATATTGATGAAGAAGATATCTGTGGAGGAGCTACATAAAGTAGTTTTCTCTTTGCATCTTAACAAGGCATTTGGAATTGATGGATTTCCTACAATTTTATTTCAAAAAAATTAGGATTTGTTAAAGAGTGATATGTTAGTTGTGGTTGAAGAGGCCCAAAAAATGAAGGCTATAATAACTGAGATCAATGCCACTTTTATTATGTTGGTTCCCAAGAAATGCACGACAAAGTATTTTGATAATTTTTGTCCAATAAGCCTTTGCAATATGATTTATAATATCATTTTACTAGTGATTTATAATATTATTTATAATATAAGAGAGTAGAAACTAATTGAATAGATCAAGATTCTTATGTGAAAGAAATATAATTATTTTTTTGTAATCATAATGTATTGAAAAATGAGTCAGTTTGATTCAAAAAGTCTAGGGAGAAATGGCAAAAAGGAGATAAAATACAAAAAAAAATCATGCTACAACTAAACTAAAATTTTCTTTTCATCACACCAATTTTTTTTTAACTCCATATGGAAGAAATATTGAGGATGAAGAAGATATAAAGAAGGAAGCAATTAATTATTTCAAAAAATACTTTGTCAGATATTGGACAAGATAAGGAGGCATATGATAAGATTTTATATACTATTCCATCAATTATCACATAGAACAAAATAAAAGCTTGATGAAGAAGACATCTATGGAGGAGCTACATTAAGCATTTTTCTCTTTGCATCCTAACAAGGCACCTGGACTTGATGAATTTCCTAGAAAACTTTTTCAAAAAATTTAGGATTTATTGAAGATTGATATGTTAGTTATGGTTGAAGAGACCCCAAGAATGAAGGCTATAATAAGTGAGAACAATGCCACTTTTATTATGTTGGTTCCCAATAAAGGCAAGAAAAAATATTTTTATAGTTTTCCAATAAGCCTTTGTAATATGATTTATAATATCATTTTACTAATGATTTATAATATCATTTATAATATTATAAATTTTTTGGAAATCAATCCTTCAAACTAAAAACCTACTAAGCAAAGGGCTACGATGGAAACTAGGAAATGGAAGAAACATTGATTTCTGGGACCACAAATGGTTAAAGGACTATCCCCTATCTACAGACCCCATCCTTTCAACCCTTAGAGCTTGGACAATTGAAGTTTTTGGTACCAAAGTTGCAGATTTTATTACTTTGTCAAACAATAGAAGGGTATGGAAGCCAATAATGAACAATGATCTACCAGGGGCATCAATAATATTGGAGAATGAATTAAGACAGTATTTACTCCCTTCTGGCATTCTTGAGGACCAGCTTATTTGGGAAGCTTCAGACAATGGGGAATTTTCTGTCAAGACTGCTTATCTGATGCTTATTGATAATGATGAACCTACTTTCCCTCACTTGGAAGTTTGGCCCAAAAGCATTGTTTCGAAGGTTGGGTTTTTTGCATGGTTGGCCATCCAAAATAAGATCCTCACCATGGATAACTTAATAAAAAGAGGTGTGATTGTTGTTAATAGGTGTTATCTCTGTATGTCTGAGTGGGAGTCTATTGATCATTTGTTTTCGTATTGTAATTTTTCTGTCTCAATCTTGTTAGGTCTATTACAAGTGTTTCATATTTATTGGGTCCATCCTCAGTCCATTTTTGACTTATTTGTCCAGTGGCCTTCTCCCTTTTTGAATAGGTGTCTTAGGTATATGTGGAAGATCTGCCTTCATCACTACTTGTGGCAGATATGGTTGGAAAGGAATCGTCGGGCCTTCTTGGATAAGGTTTCTCAGTCATCCTCTGTCCTATCAAAAATTTTAGTATATGCTAATGAGAATGCTTGTTTAGTTCCTGCAACATCTAGACCTCCAAATCCTTTTGAAGCTTCATTAGGCCAGTCATTAAACTTACCTCTCACTGATGGCCTCAATCATCCTCAAGTCTGTCCTAGAACCATGATCACATGGACCTCACCCCCCCTAGGGTGGATTAAGTTAAATTTTGATGGGGCATCTAGGGGCAACCTGGTGAAGTCGGGGCTGGTGGCTTACTTAGAGACCACAAGGGTGAGGTGCTTGTATCTTTTGCTGAACATCTTGGAGCTCAAACTAAAAATGTGGCTGAAGCGAGGGCAGTTTGGAGGAGCCTCAAGGTGGCAGAGAATTATCCAGGGAAACTGTTGGTGGAAGGTGATTCTATTATTATTATAAATCTTCTAAAGAACACTAAGAGAGCTCCTTGGAGATTTGATGACTACATCCACGAAGCAAGGGCTCTAATTCATGATCGACTTGAGGCCATAATTTTGCATACCTTTCGGGAAGCAAGCATGGCAGCTGATAGGTTGGAAAATGAAGGCATTGTAGTAGCAAATTTGATCACGTGGACTGAAAATCTTCCTCATGCAGTCTCAATGGTGATAGATAATGAAAAATTTTAGATTGGAAGGCTCAAAGTGGATCAATGACAAAAAATGGGGGCATTTTTAAAAAATATTTTTTGAACCTTATAATGGCTTTTGTCATATTTGTTTTTTTTTGTTCATATGACTAGTGTTTTTTGCAGCTGGTGGGGCACTGATATAGGTTTTTTATCTACAAATTCATGCATGGGAAACATCCGCTTTGGCCTCAAGTATTTCCCAAGGTGTGTTTGGATTCGATGTCACAAAAAGGCCCTAGCAAGAAATAACAAAGTGTTGGAGATCCCTGACAATGAGGTACCAGACCCCACCATAATAGTCTTGGAGAAGATGACAATTTCATCAGCCTCCAACAGTATCAACCAGTTGAAGAGTCTGTCTAGCCTCATCAGTGCAGCTGTTGATTTGTGTGATTCTCTAAATCTTCTGTTTTATAGCCAGCTGTTCCAGGGGAACAAGGAGTCGAAGGCAAAATCTAAAGATGATGGCAAGGAGGATGATAAGAAGTTAGTTGAGGACTACAAGGAAGACTACTTGGCCTCTTGGCTGTCCATTCTATGGGATGGTTTTTTTTTTTTTTTTTGACCATATTCTATTATTTTATATGGGCACAAGCTACTCTACATGGTGCTTGCATGATTAGTTTTTGTCTTTGTTAGTTCTATTTTGCGTCTTTATTTTCTGATGGCCATAATATTAGGCTTCCATAGTTTAGTTTGGCTGTATTCTAATGGAAGAGTAGGTCTTGGCCCTTTTTGTTGTCAGTTTAAACTTTTAGGGCTTGGCCTTTGTCCAGTTGGTCAGTGGACCCTATTTTGTAAAATGGTTTTGGGTCAACCAGTTAAAACCCGGTGTTAATTATAATATTCTCTTACTTACCAAAAAAAATAATATCATTTATAATATAAGAGAGTAGAAACTAATGGAATGGATCAAGATTCTTATGTGAAAGAAAAACAATTAATTTTTTGTTATCTTAATACATTGGAAAATGAGTCAGTTTGGTTCAAAAAATATAGGGAGAAATGGCTTAAAGAAGAGGTAGAAATAAAAAAAAATCATACTACAACTAAAATAAAATTTTCTTTTCATCACACCAAAAATATTTAACTCCAGAAGGAAGAAATATTGAGGATGAAGAAGACATAAAAAATGAAGCAGTAAATTATTTCAAAAATATTTTGTCAGATATTGGACAAGATAAGGAGGCGTAAGATAAGCTTTTGCAAAATATTCCATCAATTATCACATAGGATAAACATAAAATCTTGATGAAGAAGATATCTATGGAGGAGCTACATGAAGCAGTTTTCTCTTTGTATCCTAACAAGGCACCTGGACTTCATGGATTTCCTACAATTTTCTTCCAAATAATTTAGGATTTATTGAAGAGTGATATGTTAGTTGTGGTTGAAGAGACCCAAAAAATGAAGACTATAATAAGTGAGATTAATGCAACTTTTATAAAATATTTTGATAATTTTCGTCCAATAAGCCTTTGTAATATGATTTATAATATAAGAAAGTAGAAACTAATGGAACGGATCAAAATTCTTATGTGAAAGAAAAATAATTATTTTTTTGATATCATAATGCATTGGAAAATGAGTTAGTTTGGTTCCAAAAATCTAGGGAGAAATGGCCCAAAGAAGGATATAGAACTAAAAAAAATCATGCTACAGCTAATATATATATTTTTTTCATCACACTAAAAATATTTTAACTCGAGATGGAAGAAATATTGAGGATGAAGAAGATATAAGGAAGGAAGAAATTAATTATTTAAAAAATATTTTTTCAAATACTAGACAAGATAAGAAGGCATAAGATAAGCTTTTGCAAAATATTCCATCAATTATCACATAGGACAAAATAAAATCTTGATGAAGAAGATATCTATGGAGGAGCTATATGAAGCAATTTTCTCTTTGCATCCTAACAAGGCACCTAACTTGATGGATTTTCTACAATTTTTTTTTTTTTTTTTAATTTAGGATTTATTGAAGAGTGATATGTTAGTTGTGGTTGAAGAGGCCCAAAAAATGAAGGCTATAATAAGTGAGATCAATTTCACTTTTATTATGTTGGTTCCCAAGAAAGGCAAGATAAAATATTTTGATAATTTTCGTCCAATAAGCATTTGTAATATGATTTATAATATCATTTATACTATAAGAGAGTAGAAACTAATGGAATGGATCAAGATTCTTATGTGAAATAAAAATAATTACTTTTTTATTTATTTTTATTGAGTAAATACTTCATATACATATACATATCCACCATGGGGGTTGAACCCGGGTCACATTATCGATAATGCAAGTGGTGTCCTTGTCGGTAGACCACAACATGCAGATATAATTACTTTTTTGTTATCATAATGTATTTCAAAAATCTAGGGAGAAATGGCTCAAAGAAGCAGATAGAAATGCAAAAACAAATCATGTTACACAAAATAAATTTTTCTTTTCATCACACAAAAAATATTTCAACTCCATATGGAAGAAATACTAAGGATGAAGATAAGGATAATTTTGATTTTGATTTTGTGTTCAAATTGTTGTGCTGCCATTGGACGGGAATGTAAGTTTGATTATTTTTTCTTCTGACAACTTTTTTGTTGAGCTTGCCTTTGTTCTAAATTGAATATTGTATGTTTTAGTGATTGGCTGACTCCTTTTGGAGATCTATGTACAAGGTTTTCGGATCCTTTCAAAACCCTCACCTTTTTACGTACCAAAATTAAATATTAAGGATGAAGAAGATATAATGAAGGAAGTAATTAATTATTTCAAAAATATTTTGTTAGATACTAAATAAGATAAGGAGGTGTAAGATAATATTTTGCAAAATAAAATCTTGATGAAAAAGATATCTATGGAGGAGCTACATGAAGTAGTTTTCTCTTTGCATCTTAACAAGGCACCTGAACTTGATGGATTTCCTACAATTTTCTTTCAAAAAAATTAGGATTTGTTGAAGAGTGATATGTTAGTTGTGGTTGAAGAGGCCTAGAAAATGAAGGCTATAATAACTGATATCAATACCACTTTTATTATGTTGGTTCCCAAGGAAGGCAAGACAAAGTATTTTGATAATTTTTGTCCAATAAACCTTTATAATATGATTTATAATATCATTTTACTAGTGATTTATAATATAAGAGAGTAGAAACTAATGGAATGGATCAAGATTCTTATGTGAAAGAAAAATAATTACTTTTTTGTTATCATAATACATTGGAAAATGAGTTAGCTTGATTCCAAAAATCTAGGAAGAAATGGCTCAAAGAAGGAGAATGTAAATACAAAAAAAAACATGCTACAACTAAAATAAGCTTTTCTTTTCATCACACCAAAAATATTTTAACTCCATATGGAAGAAATATTGAGGATGAAGAAGATATAAGGAAGGAAGAAATTAATTATTTCAAAAATATTTTATTAGATATTGGACAAGATAAGGAGGCATAAGATAAGATTTTGTAAAATACTCCATCAATTATCACATAGGACAAAATAAAAGCTTGATGAAGAAGACATCTATGGATGAGCTACATTAAGAATTTTTCTCTTTGTATCCTAACAAGGCACCTGGACTTGATGGATTTCCTACAATTCATTCAAAAACTTTAGGATTTATTGAAGATTGATATGTTAGTTATGGTTGAAGAGACACAAAAAATGAATTCTATAATAAGTGAGATCAATGTTACTTTTATTATGTTGGTTCCCAAGAAAGGCAAGACAATTTTTTTTGATAATCTTCGTCCAATAAGCCTTTGTAATATGATTTATAATATCATTTATAATATAAGAGAGGAGAAACTAATGGAGTGGATCAATATTCTTATGTTAAAGAAAAACAAGTGCTTTTTTGTTATCATAATGCATTGGAAATTGAGTCATTCTAGTTTCAAAAATCTAGGCAAAAATGGCTCAAAGAAGGAGATAGAAATACAAAAAAAATCATGCTACACCTAAAATAAAATTTTCTTTTCAGCACACCAAAAATATTTTAAATCCATATGGAAGAAATATTAAGGATGAAGAAGATATAAGGAATGAAGCAATTAATTATTTCAAAAATATTTTGGTAGATACTAGATAAGATAAGGAGGTGTAAGATAAGTTTTTGTAAAATATTCCATAAATTATCACATAGGACAAAATAAAATCTTGATGAAGAAGATATCTATGGAGGAGCTACATGAAGCAGTTTTCTCTTTCCATCTTAACAAGGTACCTAGACTTGATGGATTTCCTCCAATTTTATTTCAAAAAAATTAGGATTTTTTGAAGAGTGATATGTTAGTTGTGGTTAAAGAGGCCCAAAAAATGAAGGCTATAATAACTGAGATCAATACCACTTTTATTATGTTGGTTCCTAAAAAAGGCAAGACAAAGTATTTTGATAATTTTTGTCCAATAAGCCTTTGTAATATGATTTATAGTATCATTTTACTAGTGATTTATAATATCATTTATAATATAAGAGAGTAGAAACTAAT
The DNA here is from genome assembly GCA_028583015.1 of Wollemia nobilis. Taxonomy (NCBI): domain Eukaryota; kingdom Viridiplantae; phylum Streptophyta; class Pinopsida; order Araucariales; family Araucariaceae; genus Wollemia; species Wollemia nobilis. The sequence goes on from JAQPPZ010003615.1 coordinate 3,147,700, forward strand.
GGAATGGATCAATATTCTTATGTGAAAGAAAAATAATTACTTTTTTGTTATCATAATGCATTGGAATATGAGTTAGTTTGATTCCAAAAATCTAGGGAGAAATGGCTCAAATAAGGAGATAGAAATACCAAAAAAATCATGCTACACCTAAAATAAATATTTATTTTCATCACACCAAAAATATTTTAACTCCATATGGAAGAAATATTGAGGATGAAGAAGATATAAGGAAGGAAGCAATTAATTATTTCAAAAATATTTTGTCAGATATTGGACAAGATAAGGAGGCATAAGATAATATTTTGTAAAATATTCCATAAATTATCACATAGGAAAAAATAAAAGCTTGATGAAGAAGACATCTATGGAGGAGCTACATTAAGATTTTTTTTTAATGTAAAAAAAAATTATATTAAAGAATTAACAAAATACATTTTTACAAACAAAAAAAGAGATGGATAAACACGCCACATGGCTAACACCATCAGCAAAAAAAACCATCCCTATCAAAATAGAGTGGGAATCCAAGAGAACAATCTACAGTTTACAGAACTGATGGACAACAGAATAAACTGATAAGTTTCAGCCACCCCTGATTCCCACCTAGAGAATTTGAAAACGAGTCCCTCCCCTATCTAAAAGTGTCGGGAACATAAAACCAACCCTAAACTCTTAAGTTGCCCTAGGTATTATGTCGAGGTATTGGGGGAGAGAGAAAAAATCATAGCCATGACCATCTCTGTAAGCACCTTGAACTAGGATAGGAGTGCAGTTTGAGAGTGAGTGATATTGATGTGTGGACCTGGATCTGCTACGAGGAGTATTCTGAATTACTGAGCATGGTGTGTTCCCCCACTGTTTAATAATATCTTGAAGATGAGTGAGCTCCATGGCCACCTTATTGGCCTAAAATGTAATTTAAAAATACACAGAAGAAATAATATTAGACTTCTCAAAAGCAGATTTGTGCAAAGAGGAAGTACACTTACCAAAGATATAGTCATTTCTAGCTCTCCATAAACTGAACATGGTCACCATATGAAACAAGTGCCACACTTCAAAAAAAATAGTTGGTAATGGTGGGGTATATCCAAAAATGATATGCTTCTACTCAAACATGGCAAAGGAATAGGGTCTGAAAAAGGAAAAAAATCACTCCCAAAGGGAATGAGCATGAGCACAAACCCAAAAAATATGGACAAAGTCTTTAGATTGAAAACAAAAAGGACAAGAAGACATTTTTATCTTTGCATCCTAACAAGGCACCTAGACTTGATGGATTTCCTACAATTTTATTTTAAATAATTTAGGATTTATTGAAGATCGATGTGTTATTTATGGTTGAAGAGACCCAAAAATTAAGGCTATAATAAGTGAGATCAATGCCACTTTTATTACATTTGTTTCCAACAAAGGCAAGACAAAATATTTTGATAATTTTTGTCCAATAAGCCTTTGCAATATGATTTATAATATCATTTATAATATAAAAGTTGTAAGATTAATGTAGTGGTAAGGGCTTTGGAATCTCTTTTAAAGGCCTAAAGTTAAAACCCCAATCAGTATGAGGGGACCAAGACCCCTCATAAAAAATTGTGTAAACTCGTTAAAAAAAGAGAGTAGAAGCTAATCTAATGGATCAAGATTCTTATGTGAAAGAAAAAAAATTAATTTTTTGTTATCATAATGCATTGGAAAATGAGTCATTATGGTTCCAAAAATCTAGGGAGAAATAACTTAAAGAAGGATATAGAAATACAAAAAAAAATCATGCTACAGCTAAAATAAATTTTTCTTTTCATCACACCAAAAATATTTTAACTCTAGATGGAATAAATATTGAGGATGAAGAAGATATAAGGAAGGAAGCAATTAATTATTTCAAAAATATTTTGTTAGATACTCGATAAGATAAGGTGTAATATAAGATTTTGCAAAATATTCCATAAATTATCACATAGGAAAAAATAAAATCTTGATGAACAGGATATCTGTGGAGGAGCTACATGAAGCAGTTTTCTTTGCATCTTAACAAGGCACCTAGATTTGATGGATTTCCTACAATTTTTTTCAAACAATTATGTAAGAGTGATATGTTAGTTTTGGTTGAAGATGCCTAGAAAATGAAGGCTATAATAAGTGAGATCAATTCCACTTTTATTACGTTGGTTCCCAAGAAAGGTAAGACAAAATATTTTGATATTTTTCATCCAATAAGCCTTTGTAATATGATTTATAATATCATTTTAAAAATTATGACAAAAATTTTGAAAGGTATTCTAGATTGTGTTATCTCAAAGGAATAAGATGGTTTTGTTCATGGTAAACAAATTCTTGATGGTACAATCAATGTATAGGTGGTCATACAATCTCTTCATTCCATGAAAAAACTAGGTATGCTTATGAAATTAGATATGAACAAGGCATATGATAGGGTTTCCTAGCATTTTCTACATGGTATTCTTAAAAAGTTTGGTTTTGATTATAGTTGGTGTGAATGGATTAAATATTGTTATAGAACTGCAAAATATTGTATTTTGATCAATAGTTCTCCTACTAGTTAATTTAAGTCATCTTATGCCTTTCAAAATAGAAATTTTCAGTGCTACAATATTTATTCCATTCACACCAACCTTGATCAAAACCAAACATTTTGAGAATATTACAAAGAAAACTCTATCATATGCTTTATTTATATGTAATTTCATAAGTATACCTAGTATTTCCATAGAATTAAAAGAATGTATGGCCTCCTGTGTAATGATTACACCATAAAGAATATATTTACCACAAACAAAACCACATTGTTCCTCTAAGATAACATAATCTAAAATTATTTTCAACCTATTTTCTACTATTTTTGAAATGATCATATAAATCATGTTACAGAGATTTATAAGTTGAAAATGATCAAAATATTTTGTCTCATATTTCTTGGGAACCAATGTAACAAAAATGGTATTGAGACCACTTATTGTAGCCTTTCATTTATAGACCTCTTCAATGCCACCAACGTATCACTCCTCAATAAATCCTAAAATTTTGAAAGAGAAAATTGCTTAATGTAGCTCCTCCATAGATATCTTCTTCATCAAGCTCTCATTTTGTCCTTGTGTGATAATTGATGGAATATTTTGTAAAATATTATCGTGTGCTTTCTTATATTTCTTAGTATCTAATAAAATATTTTTGAAATAATTAATTGCTTCCTTCCTTCATATCTTCTTCTTCCTCAAATTTTCTTTCATCTAGAGCTAAAATATTTTTGATGCAATGAAAAAATTTGTTTTTGTTGTAATATGAAAACATTTGGCATTTGTATCTCCTTCCTTGATCCATTTCTCCCTAAAATATTTGAATCATTATGAATCCTCCTCTTTCAATGCATTACAATAATAAAAAAGTAATTGTACTTTTTCTTGCACTAAGAATCTTGGTCCATTCTATTGATTTCTATTCTCTTGTAAATTTTTTATCTTGGAATCAAATTTCCTTTTTTTTCTTTACAAATATTACCAAAATATTTTTCATTCTAAATCTTCATTTGCTCCTTTATATATTTCATCTTTTAAACAAACTTGTACATACATGATCCTTAAAAATTTATTTCATACCACAATAATACAACCATCAAGAATAAATCATGGTCTTGGAGCCACATAGACTAGAAGCAAAATGGCTTTGAATGACCATTGTTGTGTATATCCCATGTCAAAAGAATGGGTACTTAATTGTATCCCACTCAGAATAAATACATAAAGATATTGTTGTGTATCCATGTGTTAGATAACAAGGATCTATTCAATATTTATACTCGATGAGTTTACCCAATGTGTCTCTTATCTCATGTATATAAAAAACTTGAAGGAATAACATGCCAAAGGCCATTTGAATTGACAAATGAAGCAAAACCTTGCATTGATTTATATCATATAAGAGTCTCACTGTTATTTTCCAAAGGATATAGAACTATGTTGAAGTCATCCCCAAGAATCCATATATCACAATTATAAATCATCATTGTGTTTAACAAAAATATGCTAATGTTCTTCCAACATCTTTCACAAGTAGTTATAGTTGAATCATATACATATTTTTATGTTTAGAATTCTTTTGAATCTAGATGATTTCTATGTAGTAGCATGACCCATCAAGGTTGAGTCATATATAATCTATTAATGAGAGAGAGAACGGGATGTCAATACACATATAATTCCTTGAATGGATCTATTATTTCTTTCCTTAGAGATAAGATGACCTATGCACTTTTTTAAAATTATGAATAGTTAAGGGGAAAGAAGATCCTCCTAGCATAGTCCCTTGGAAGAAATAAATAAAGGATATGGACTACCATTTATCTCATAACACAAGAGATTGAAAAAATAGTGTATGTAATCCAATCCACCCAATAATAGGAGAAGCTAATCTTCGTCAATACCTAGAGGAGACAATATCTATCTACCTTATCATAAACCTTGGAGAGGTCCAAATGGATAAAAATAGAGGGGGATCTTTGTGCCTACATAGAGTGAAGGCCCTTTGGGAAAAGCATTATTTCATATGTAATTTGTCTCATTCCCATAAATCATACTTTATCTAGTGAGATTATCATAGGGAGGAATGGTCTAAACCTTTGAGCTATCACCATTGTAATGATTTTGAGGAGAACATTATACAAGGCTACTAGTCTAAAGCAAAACATCTGATCTGCCTCTTAGGACTTAGATATGAGTAAAATGTAGATTTTGTTGATTTATTTCAAACCTGAATTTGCCACCTATGTTTCCTCTACCATTGTAAGTAGATCATCCTTGATATGGTTCCAAAATTCTTGGAGGAACTTGATGGGGAAGCCTTTAGGCCCAAGAGTTTTTCCTTTTTTCATATTGAAAGCAACTTCCTTTACTTATGCCATATAAATTTATGTTATCAATACCTCATTATCCTCTTCCTTAATAAGGGCAAAGATTCACTATAGAATTTTTTCTTGAGCCCTAGGGTCCATGGGAACTATAGAGAAAAGTTCCTCAAAGTAGTCAATGGCAATTTTCTTCATCCCATCCCAAAAGTAAATTGGATCACTTGTGTTGGTATTCAAGGAAGGCACAAAGTTTGGAACTTGTATGGCTAAGAGAAATTTATGGAAGAAAGTAGAGTTTATGTTAGAGTATATTACATAAGATCCTAAATTTTTATCCTAAATTTTTATTTCCATAAGAGTTCCTCCCTCATTTCTCATTTTTCTAACTCGAAAGAGACTTGGATTTCTTATTTGTTGATCTCCTTTGCAAGTCCCATGGATCAAATTTGAGCATTCACTTGCTCAATTTGTGTTAGAGTATATTACATCATTTGGGTCATGTAAATGTACCACCTTTGGTACATAACTAGAGTAGGAGTTTACTTTAGAGTAAAGTTAGTTAGTTACTTCAAGTATTGTAATAAATGCACAAGTGTCAATGTGCAAGTTGTAAATGTGCATGTAGTCCACATGTACATGAGTCTTAGGTAGAGTAAGGTCCAAGGAATCTATCTTCCTATATAAAGGCCTCATAGTGAGTGTTTTTAGTAGTAGTAAATATAGTCTAAGTAGTAGTAAATATAGTGTGGGTAGTAGTAGATATAGTGTGGTACAATGTAGTCCTTTCATATTCTTTCATGGAGTGTTCATGTCCTCCATTATGTAGCATTGTACTATTTTTATCACTCTCATTAATGGCATATTTTTGAGTTATTTGCAGATGTTCATCTCATTATTTTCCTGCATATTATTGTGTCATTAGTTTATAGTTATCTCAGATTAGTTATCTTACATCTTGTGGTTGTACTACCTCCCATAAAAAGCTAACAGTGGTATTAGAGCACATGGTAGATCAGATAGGAAATAGGGAGAGTCACAAGTGAGATTGAGAGAAATACAAAAATCTCATTTACAAAATTTTTGAGATTACATTTGGCTAGAGTCTTTCCACAGGGTTATAGGAAAACTCGTGAAGACTAGGACTTAGCCTAGATTCCACTAGATTGACAAATCAACTAGTGAAGATTTGTCATCTCTAGATTTAAGAGTTTCTTCCATTATAGTCCTAATACTTTGTTGTAGGGAAAGGAGATTCGAAGTAAGTTGGGAAGCTTCCTACACAGATCTAGGAAGAATATCTTCCTTGGAATCAATCCAGCACTAGAAGCAACAAATAGAAGAATGGAGATTTGGAGGCTTGAAGAAAAGGTCCCATTACTAGAGATTGTAGACTTGCAGAGTGCATAAGAAGAAAAGGCCATAGTAGCCTTACTACTAATTCAAGAGACTCCTGAGAAGAGTCTAGAAGAATATTGGAGGTTGGTGATCTCCATTAAAGACTGTAGACAATAGATTGAATAAATCAGCCTAAAGAAGTTGAAGAGACCCTTAGAAGGTCCAGTTACAAAACTCCCAGTTCTAGAAGATTGGAGGTTGGTGATATCCATTAAAGCCTACAGATTGTAGAAGTAAATAAGGACCAGCAAAGGTCCTATTCCAAATTCTAGTAGTAGTAGTTTTTAGAGATCCAAGAAGAAGATCTCATTACCAACACTTCCTTAGTAGAAGGTTGAAGGAAAGGTCTCATTTGGAAGACCATAAGAGCTGCAATATTGAAGACCTTGGTGAGGTCTCAAGGAGAAACAAGGAGAAGGCTTGGAGAGCCTTATTTCAAAATTCGAAGAAGGCCATTAAAGGAGTTCCTAGGAGAACTCATTGGAGAAATTTACCACCAAAGGAAGAAGGATTTGGCAAGGAGTTTGCCAAATTTTTGAGGATATTGGTGAAGACCTCAAGACTTTTAGATTCTTGAGAGGAAGGCCTAAATTGAAGTCAAAATTTGATAAGGAGGTTGAAGGAGAAAGGAGCCTAACATTACTACCAAACCTAAAAGGTTTGAAGATTACCTTTGAAGGCTAGAAGGCTCATCCAGAGATAGGGGTTTGTTGAATCTACAATAAAATATTGAAGGGTTCTTGAAGGAAAACTCAACTACGATTTGGGGGAATTCCCTACCAAATTTTTGAGTTTCAAGAACAACATTTTAGTGCAAAAATTGACTGCGAGAGGGTAGCAATTAGGACAACATTACTAGTTGCAAAACTTTAGAAGTTATAGAGTCCATCCTAAAGGTTAATCAAAGTCACCTACTACAATTAAAGGGTAGCAAGTTAGAGGGTTTTTGGAGCTACAAAAAGGTGAGTTAAAGAGTTATTTAGGACAACCAAGAATAGTTGCAAGTTCATCCAGTTAAGGGAAGCAATTTGGTGAATCAAATCACCAAGACATCCACCATATTCAGAGATCTTAAAGGTAAGCAACTTGGGTGCAAAAGGTTCATTAGTTGAACTTTAGTTTTTTTAGGTTTATTAAAGTGCACCATATCAGTTTAAAAGTTGCAAGAAGTGGATTCATTTTAAAAATATTCAAGAGAGTGCAAAAGGGAGCTTCTTTTAAGGTTATTACCTGCACATTAAAATAGGAGTTAGATATATTCCTATTGTTTAGTTAAAACAAAGAAGACTACATTAAGTTGTAGAGATTAATAGTGCATGATTTAAGGTTCATTAGGAGTGATAAGGTGATATTATTGCACTATTCTAACTATTCTTGAGTAGATTAAAATTGGGGTTATTATCTATGCTTTATATTGTTTACCCTTTAAGTTCCTTAATGTGCATTAAGAGTTTATCAAAGAAGGAGAATTTAGTGCACAAAATAGGGTAAGAGTTTAGTGTTTAGAGACACCATTGAGCTCAATAAACCAATAGCATTTTATGGAAAGGTGAAGCCACCAAAAGAGCAATAGTACCTCCATAGATTGGAGAAGAAAATCTGCTCATCATAAAAGCAAGAAGAGCTTTACAAAGAGACCATAGAAGTCTCAAACTTTGGTGCATTTCAAGGTGACTTATCTACATCATTGCACCCTACTCTACGTAGCAATCAAGTGCATGAACTAGAGTGTCTAAGGACACTATTACAGTGAGCCTATTATAGTCTACAAGGGGCTACACCATCAAGGAAAAGATGCACTATAGAGGAGACTGCATTGCCCATGTTTTTACCATCATAGTGGGTAGTTTACACAGTCCAACAAAGGAGCTCTAACAGCAAAGAATAGAGCCATCCTAGGGCTTGATACCCTTCCATCGAAGGTATCCAAAGACACCCAACATAGTGTCAACCCAACTAACTCAACATCTACAAAAGTGCACAACAACAAACCTGCATTGGTTCAAAACATCTACGTAAGACAACAAAGTTACAATGAGTGACAACAAGAAGAAAGGACAACACTAAGGTTACCTTGCATATGTGGAAAATTGAAGTGCAAGGAGGAAGATTACCATTGGAAGTTACCCAAGCCTACATAGGAAAATCTTGGAAGAAGTAAGCAATCATCCAACACAACAAGCTCCATTGCCACCGAGGAAGAGCCATCACCATAGGAGAGACACCTTACATTGGAAACAAGTTGGATGCACGTTGGAAAATCCTAGACACAACTTGCAAAGGCATCAAGATAATAGGTGAAGCATTTGATAGCATGAGTGCATGTAAAGGAGCACTTCCACTTGTCCTAATGACATCAGGTATCTAGTGCCACTTGGCATAGAAGAAGGTAAAGACAACAATATTCACTAACACTTGCAAGAGTCTTCAATGAGCTCTCAAAGGAGTAACACTTATCATCATTGCTTCAACGCTCAAGAAGAGAGCATCTTTAATGCTCGACCAACGTTCAAGACTTATCATAGCATGGAGTAATGGCTTGTAGAGCCATTGACAGTGTTACCTAAGCAAAGGATATAAGGCATTGAGCAACATCGAGTGCCACTTGGCACCTATTCCAAGATCGTGAGTTTATTAATAGCCACCATAGGAAGACTATGTAGTGAAGAAAATGCACGCTGTGAAGTAAAAGCACTAAGCAAAGTGAAGCATCATAGTCAAGGTCAAAGCGTAACAATATTATCATCAACATTGTTCGAGGAGTGAAGACCAGCAATGAAATAGAGCATTGAATGCTTAGGAAGAAACCAATGCCATTTGAGGAGTGAAGACCAGTAGCAAAATAGAGCATTGAATGCTCAAGTTGAGAAGGGAAGACCACCACCATTCTAGAGGAGAATACCAACATCAATTTAGAAGCTCACTCATCATACGTTGAAGGGAGGTAAAAGTTCTATATCATTTAATATTTACTTTCCTCCAATAAGGAGTTATAAGGTGTTAAGTATAAGGTTGATTATTATTTCATTAAAACAACAACCTTAAGAAGCAAGGAAGCAATTTTAGAAGGCATTATAAAATTGCTTATATTTAAACATTGAGATATTTGCAAATAACCAAGTAGGAGATATAAGGTTGTCAACCTTGGTAAATTGGAATATTAATTTGCAAATACTATTATTATTTTCTAACATTCCAAATTAGGGAGTTATAAGGTATACTACATCAAACATAGATTATTGGAATTTAGAAATATTAATCTATTGGATATTAAGGGCTATAAAAGGAAGTTCATTATTTACTTAAAGGAGTTGGAATTATTTACTTACACTTGTCTCATACTCATCCTAAAGGGACAAAAGAAATCCAACCATAGAGAACTTCAAATTATAAGTGCATAGTTCATTAGGAGAGATAAGGTGAAATAGGAGTTGATTATTGTTATTTACAAAACATTACAAAATCAACCCAAAAGGTGAACTATTACTTACTAAGCACTTTATCAAACTTATAGCTTATTCTAAACCACTAGGGAGACATAAGAAATCCTAAAAAACCTAAGTCTAAAAATGTTTTATCAAGTTAGTTCACATACTCTAAACAAGGAAGTCCTAAAGTAGACTACTTAAAAAGGATCCAATCATACACTACAATGGATAAAATAGCAAGAGAGACATTTAATCATAATACACACTACAAAAGGACTCAAGATCAGAATCCATCCAATATACCATATCAAATATGCAAAATCACTTCAAGATCAAATAATTTTACAGGTCAAAGTGAAAAGGATATTTGGTATATTGATTCAGGGGCAAGCCATCACATGATAGGAAATCTACATTGGTTTGATTGTCTTGAGGTCACTAACAACTACAAGTTGAAAATTACATATGGCAATAACTATCATATACATGGATATGGGTGTATCACCTAGTAAATTATTTCTAAACTTTCTGCTACATAATGTGATGTATGTTCCTGGAATAACATCTAATCTCATTTTAGTATCCAAGTTAGTAGAAAGTAAAAGAAATATTTAATTCAAATACATAAATGGAGCTAACATGTATCTCATTATACATCAAAATGAGATTGAAGCTACTAGATCAATCCATAGAAATATATATGCTCTAGATTCTACCAAAACTTCACAAGATATTGTTGTGTTTCAAAATAATACTAATGCAATTTTTGAGGAATAGATTGGAGAGAATGAAGAACCTATATATCATAAAAGCAGAGGAAGAGATAGAAGGTTCAAAATTAAAATGATGAGAGGACAACTAAACTATGCTTTACTTGGTCATCTACAACCTAAAGAAGAAGAGGAATAAGATCAAGGAGGCATACAATGCAAGGTAAACCAAAGATAATACAAAGAACCTGATCAAGCTGAAGAACATTTGAAGATCAAAGATCCATATTGAAGACTAAATTCTTCAATACCCAAATAATGTAATATAGGGGGTGTTAGAGTATATTACATCATTTGGGTCATGTAAATGTACCACCTTTGGTACATAACTAGAGTAGGAGTTTACTTTAGAGTAAAGTTAGTTACTTCAAGTATTGTAATAAATGCACAAGTGTCAATGTGCAAGTTGTAAATGTGCATGTAGTCCACATGTACATGAGTCTTAGGTAGAGTAAGGGCCAATGAATCTATCTTCCTATATAAAGACCTCATAGTGAGTTTTTTCAGTAGTAGTAAATATAGAATAGTGTGGGTATTAGTATAAAGTAGTGTGGTACAATGTAGTCCTTTCATATTCTTTCATGGAGTGTTCATGTCCTCCATTATGTAGCATTGTACTATTTTTGTCACTCTCATTAATGGCATATTTTTGAGTTATTTACAAATGTTCATCTCATTATTTTCTTGCATATTATTGTACCATTAGTTTATAGTTATCTTAGATTAGTTATCTTACATCTTGTGGTTGTACTACCTCCCATCAAAATCTAACAATTTGGAAAGCCAAACCTACCTTTTAGCCCTCACATATCTAAACTCATGTCGTTTCCATTACTTAATTCTAGTTTCAATGAATGGTAATCTCTTGACAAAGCAATGCATTTTATTTCCTCCACCATTGAAGAAATAATGGACTAAAGTATATCTAAACCACATAAGCTAGAATTTAAAGGGTGATTAATTCCTGATAGACTGTCGTATATCTAGAAAAACTTGCTAGTGATATGATCAAATCATTATTAAAGATAATAGATTTTGAAATTACTTCTAGAGAGATAAGGTCATCCAAGATTATAAACCTATTCAATTTATCCAAGATGCATGCATACCCCTATCATCTATTTGTCCATGTCATCAGTTCGTTGTTGGGATTTACATCAATCAAGTGGAGATACCTCAAGTGCTCATGCATGATCTTGGTTACAGTGTCCAATGTTCTCATTCCTCCCATATTTTCATCTAAGGAGAGAATGGTATTAAAATATCCTCCTAGTACAATCTTATAATTAGGGAATTGGAGCCTGAGGTGCTAGATATAGTCCCACTACCTCCTTTTATCCTCTATAGTAGTGGTTTCATATACGTTAATACATAGGAGTTGTTGGTACTTTTGCCTCCTTTGCCCCTGAAGTCCAAGAATACCCCATCTTCCCATAATCTCATGCACCACAAATTCATTTAGATCCCATAGATAAGAGAACCCACCCAATTCTCCTTAAGAGTTGATAGATTCTATCTAACCCATGGGCCATAATTTTTTAGCCATTGTCCCCATATCCTCTACTGATAACTTAATTTCCTCAAGAAAGACTAGGTTTAGCTTATTGCTCTAAACCAATATTCTAATTTCATTGTGTTTGAGGAGACTCTCTTATCCACGTTACATTCCATAAAAGGAGTCTCATAATGATAGATGGATTAAGAGTTTGGTGATAGGAGTTACCTTACCCTTAGAGACAAGAGTTTTCCCTTCTTTTGCCAAGTGGTGATGATTGGTCTTGCATCCCACTTTTTGATTGGTGTCAATCTTCATTCTCTTAATTTTTTTCTATTGTATACCAAATAAATCTTGGGTAGGTCCTCCTTCATGATCCTTTATGTATACCACCAAGGCCTTATTAAGAGGGGTAAAGGTATATCATCCTACTTTAGGATGATTAATCCTATATGTTTCACTAGTATAATTCTCTTACTTTTTCTCCTTGCTTATTTTTCCTTTGTTGACCTTTATTGTTCAGGTTTGTGTCCATTTTCATGTTGATTTGGTTGTCAACTATTTATGGTAGTGTATTTTATCCTAATTTGGATGAGTAGTTTCTTGAATAATTAGCTCCACCATTAGTTCTATCTCCATTTGATGATCTTATCCTATAATTGGATCTTCATAAATTAAAGGAGCAAATTTATTGTTTGGTGCTACACTACTTTCAACATCTATTTCTTTTTAATGCACTTTATTTTTAGGTTTTTGAAAGTCTATGACATTTTACTTTACCTACATTTGCTTTGAGAACTTCTATGGATAGTCTCTCATAATATGCCCATGATCATGACATATATGACATTTGAATGGTATATTTTTCATAATAAGGTTTTTATCCTAGTCTTCATCCTTTGTTTGTAATGTGATCTTTTCTAGAAGAGGTTTACTAAGGTCCATTAGTACACATATTCTAGCATATATCATTTATTCAAAACTATAAGTATTATTATCCTTCATCATAAAAATTTTGAGAGTGTTTCCAATGGCTGTAAAAGAGATGGGGTTCTAGTATTCAATTGGTAACCCAAATAACCTAACCCATATAGGACCCACAAAAGGAATTTCCTCTTTTTCTTGGAAATTTGTATGTTGAGATTTCATAAATAAGCTCTCTCTACCAAGAAACCATAACCCTCATTGGAAAACATATTCTTGATCCTCTTCATACTAAAAAAGTACTAGGAAATAGCCATTCATATAGAGTGTGATCTAAAATTCTCCCTTGGTTTACCGATTCCTAGATGCCCAGTACCTAAAGATTGATAATTAGATTCTAAAACCCATGAATTTACATATCATACATTTCCTTTCCATATCCTCTATGCTTGTTTGTGTTAGAAATTCTACTCTATGAAACATAAATGAGTTACTTAGATCAGCAATGAAAACATGCAAAGCAAAGTAAAAACTCTATTGATATCACAAGAACTTGTGAGATGTAGACTTGAGAGTCTATAATATATATTTACAAATGACCTTTGGTCTCCTTATGAGACTATTGATCTTTCATATAACAAATAATGTAATATACTCTAACAACCCCTTGTATTACATTATTTGTGGTAATCCTCTCTTGATTTGCATAACTGATCTCTGAAAGCTTGAAACTTGTTTCTACCTAGAGCTTTTGTGAAAATATTTTCTACATGTTAATCAATGGGAACATACTTCAAACTGATATGATGATTCTAAAAATTATCTCTGATGAAATGACATTGAGCTTCAATATGTTTTGTTCTTTCATGTATAATGGGATTTTTTATTAGATTAAGTACTCCTTGATTATCACAATGGATTAGAGTAGGACTTATTTTTATTCCCATATCGGATAAGATATATTGTAACCATAAAGCTTCAGAATTTGTATCTATAGTTACATTATACTCTGCTTCTATAGATGATTTTGCTACTATATGTTGTTTCTTACTATGCCATGAAATTGGTCCTGGCCCTATATTAAATATGTAACCTGAAGTAGATTTTCTATCATCAACAGACCTTGCATAATCTGAATTTGAGTTTCCTTGCAAAAAAAATCCTTCGTGTATCTTTTATAGATCAATACATAATTTGTAGTTTTTTTGATATACTGTAATATTCTTTTTGTAGCCTTTGAATAACCTTCTCTAAGTTCTTGCATAAAACTTGAAAGATAATTGACAACAAAAACTAAATCCGTTCGAGTATGGTTAGATATAGAAAACTCCCAATTAATTGTTGATATTATGTAGCTGAAACCAAAGGTGTACCATCATTCTTAGATAATTATAGTCCCTATTCCATCGGAGTATATTTATGTTTACAATTATCCATTTTATATTCCTTTAGTAGAGCCTTTGCATATCTTATATGTGTAATTGTGATATTATCTATATTTTGACAAATCTCTAGACAAAGACAATAATTCATAAGTCTTAAATCAATCATTTCAAATGCCTTTTCAAAATCTCTCTTTATTTCATTTATAAGCCTTTCAAAACTTCCTATAATTACTATATCATCAACATATACTATAAGAATCAATATATCATTTCCAAATTTTCTTGTATATAAACTTGGATCAAAAGGATTTCGTTTAAAATTATGTTGTGTTAGTCTTACAATGACACTGAGAGGGGGGGGTGAATCAGTGTAGCTCTTTAAACTTGAATTTATAGCTCTTAATACCGCAACAATTAAAACTTATTACTAGATACAACAAGTATAACAAAAGAGCATCACACAACACAAGATTTAACGAGGTTCACCAATGTGGCTACTCCTCAAAAATTGACTGCTTGGACTACCATCCAAATCCAGCCTTTGCAAAGCACCAACTTTACAATCAATTTACCAGCACCCACTAGAAGGAGCACCAACCCCTTATTTATCTACACCAACAGAAAGGAGCACCAACCCATGATTTATCTACACCAACAGAAAGGAGCACCAACCCCTTATTTATCTGCACCAATAGAAAGGAGCACCAACCCCTAATGCCAAGCTGCAACCTGGACTTCAATTTGAATCTATAAGTTTGACAGGAAGATACCTTTGCTTTTGCAAGACCCTGACCGGTCTTCTTCACCTTTGCGTTCTCTCGTGCACTTTGCTCTCTCTACGCAATCACTTCGCACACTCGCTTCGTTACAGTCGAACTTCACGATCGTCTTCTCCCTTTTGTGCACTCTGCTCTCTTTGCAAATTTTGCACTTAGCATGATTCGACACGACTTGCTCTCTGTGCACAATGACCGTATTTCACACACATTCGACATCTCTTCAATTCTCCAAACAACCCTCCTTTTATAACAATATTTTTTATGATGAAAACCCTAATCTTAGTCGGCTGTAAATCCTAATCTTAGTCGGCTTTCATAACAACTGTAAACCCTAATTTTAGTTGGTTGTCATTGGTCTTCGTCGGCTTCAACTCAATGGTTTATCCATCGCTTGATGATTTCATTCTGGACAGACCCTATAACTGCAATAGTGATGTCGATCCACTGTCATACTTCTCATTTCAGTCGGGTTCTCCTTCTTGACTTGTGCATTTATGACCTGTCACGAAATCGTGACATTTTTACCTCTGTAGCTTCTTTTGTTGATGTTGCCATGAAAATACAACATGTCACGATATCGCGACACTTTCACCTTCGTACTCTTTCTCTATTCTTTTGTCATGATATCGCGACATTTTTGCCTCCATAGACTTCGTATTTTCTTTTGTCACGATATCACGACATTTTCACCTTCGTATACTTCATCTTTGCTTTTGTCGTGATATCGTGACACTTCTGCTTCCATAGACTTTGACTTTGCTTTTGTCATGATATCGTGACACTTCTACCTCCATAGTCTTCAACTTAGCTTTTGTCATGAAATCGTGACACTTCTGCTTCCATACTTAGCTTCTTTGCTTTTGTCGTGAAATCGTGACACTTCTGCCTTCAAAGTCTTCTTCTCTGCTTTTGTCATGAAATCGTGACACTTCTGCTTTCATACTTTACTTCTTTGCTTTTGTCATGAAATCGTGACACTTCTGCTTTCGAAGTCTTGCTTTATGCTTTTGTCACGAAATCGTGACAGTTTTACTTCCATACGCTTCCTCTCTTTCTTTTGTCATGAAAATGCGACATGTCGCGATATCGCGACACTTTTCAAACTTACTTTCTCTCTCCTATTTTAGTCGTGAAAATGCGACATGTCACGAAATCGTGACACTTTTCCAACTTACTTTCTCTCTCCTATTTTAGTCGCGAAAATGCGACATGTCACGAAATCGTGACACTTTTCATACTTGTTCTCTTTCTTCGAACTTGTCGTGAAATCGTGACACTTCTTCCTACTTTCTATTTCTCTTCCAACATGTCGTGAAATCGTGACAGTTTTTCCACTTGCCTTTTTCTCTTCCAACATGTCGCGAAATCATGACACTTTTCTTACTTTTTCTCTCTTCCAACATGTCGTGAAATCGTGATAGTTTTTCCTACTTTTCTCTCTTCCAACATGTCGCGAAATCATGACAGTTTTTCCTGCTTTTCTCTCTCTTCCAACATGTCATATTTTCTCTTTTTCTTCCAACTTGTCCGAAATCGCGACACTTTTTCCTACTTTCTCTTTCTCTTCCAACATGTCGTGAAATCGCGACAGTTTTTCCACTTGCCTTTTTCTCTTCCAACATGTCACGAAATCGTGATAGTTTTTCTTACTTTTTCTCTCTCTTCCAACATGTCGCGAAATCATGATAGTTTTTCTTGCTTTTTCTCTCTTCCAACATGTCGCGAAATCGTGATAGTTTTTCCTGCTTTTTCTCTCTTCCAACATGTCGCGAAATCGTGATAGTTTTTCCTGCTTTTTCTCTCTCTTCCAACATGTCGCGAAATCGTGATAGTTTTTCTTGCCTACTGTATATGTCGCGATATCGCGACACTTTTCTTACTTGTCTTTTTCTTTGATCTTTTGCATATGGGCCACTTCGGTCTTCTTGGAAAATCATTGTACATACTCTGAATAACCTTTGAACTCCTGTCTTCTCGCATCCGAATAGCTTTTGAACTTCCCGTCCACCGCATCAATAGATCTATCCGACCGTGTTGACAACAATGACAATATCTGTTGCCGCACCTTGCTCAACAATCTCCCCCTTTGGAATTGTTGGCAACACATGTGCAATTTCTCGTAACTCTTCTCCCCCTTTGACAATAATACCAAAGGGCTACCGCAGACTCCCCCGAGTCCATGCACAACATTCTCGGGCAAAATTTATTACACTTAGCAAAAATCATGAACATGAGCAAAAAGATAATCAAATACTTAAATGCTCCCCCCGAGAATGTGATCCCCGTAGCTAGTCAATTCTTGGGAAGTGTGACCACTCCCAATTTATTGCGAAGGTACTCAAAAACTTCCTTGGGCAATGGTTTTGTGAAGATATCTCGCTACTTGCTCCGTAGTTGGAACAAAATCCAACTTAACCTCACCTTTCGCAACTTTCTCCTTCAAAAAGTGATACCCGATAGCAATGTGTTTTGTGCGTGAATGCATAACCGGATTCTTGGAGATGTTAATGGCACCGGTGTTATCACACTTAACCGATATTGGCTCACCGAAGCTAATACCAAGATCTTTCAGGGTTTGTTTCATCCACAATACCTGCGTACAACATGTTGTCGCTGCAATATATTCTCGCCTCTACTGTCGATAAAGAAACCGACTCTTGTTTCTTACTCGTGCCACGTGACCAATCTGTCTCCAAGATAGAATGCACCTCCACCGGTACTCTTTCTGTCATCGACACATCCTGCCCAATCTGCATCTGAATACGAAATAAGGGTGAAGTCTTTACCTTTCGGATACCATAACCCATACTCCATAGTACCCTTGAGGTACCGAAGAATCCTCTTCACCATCGTCACATGAGTCTCCTTGGGATTAGCCTCGAAATCATGCTACCATGCATACCGCCTGCAAAATATCCGGTCCGGTAGCCGTCAGTGCACAGTAAGCTCCCAATCATAGATCTGTACATGGTTTGATCAACAGGTGGAGATTTGTCATCCTTGCTCAACTTGCAACCTCGTCGTCATGGGAGTGCTAACCGGCTTACAATCCTCCATTGTGAACTTTTTTAACATCTCTTTCACATATTTAACTTGAGAAATAAATATGCCCTTCTTATTTTGATTAACTTGCAACCCGAGGAAATACGAAAGTTCACCAATCATTGACATTTCAAATTCTTTCTCGCATCTTATTTGCTAAATCTTTACACGACTCATCTTTGCTGCTGCCAAATATGATATCATCTACGTATACAACAAGAACAATAAGATGCCCATTTTCTATTTTGACATACAAATTACTATCCACCATACCTTTCTTAAACCCTTGTTGAGTGAGATAGTTGTCTAGCCTTGCATACCATGCTCGGGGTGCCTGTTTTAAGCCATATAATGCTTTCTTCAACTTGCAAACCAAGTTGGGATCATCACCAAGTTGGAAACCATCTCGGTTGCTCAATATAAACCTCTTCTTCAAGTTTCCCATTCAAAAACGCTGATTTCACATCCATTTGATAAACTTTGAAATTCTTGTAGACTGCTAAAGCCAGAAACATTCTAATTGCCTCTAGTCTAGCTACTGGTGCAAAAGTTTCCTCAAAGTCAATGCCTTCAACTTGTGCATAACCCTTACATACCAATCTTGCTTTATTTCTGACTACCTGTCCGTCTTCATTCAATTTGTTTCGAAAAATCCATTTAGTCCCGATTATATTTTTATTTGCATGTCTAGGTACTAACTCCCAAGTTTTGTTTTTCTCGATCTGATCTAATTCTTCATTTATTGCCTTCATCCAACTTTCATCTTTGCTTGCGTCAACAACATTTTTGGGCTCAATGTTGGATAATAGAGAGTAGTTACTTACTACTCTTCTTCTTGTCTGAACACCAACTTTGGGGTCTCCAATTATTTGCTCTCTAGGATGATTTTTCTACTAGCTGTCTGTTTTGAATTTCTTATTTTCTTCCACTTCTGAATCACAACTTAAATCATCTGAGTCAATTTTTTGTATCTTTTCCATTTCGTTTTCCTCATCTCCTTCAATAACCTCTTCATAAATTGGGTAGTTCTTTTCATAGCTAATTACTCGTTCTCTACCTTCATCAAATTTAACATCGGCACTCGTCCACAATTTTCTTTAGCCTCTTGTTGTAGCATTTGTAAGCTTTGCTTTTTGACGAATAACCAACAAAAATACCTTCATCCGCTCTATCTTCAAACTTACCAAGATTATCTTCAGTTCTTTTGATGTAGCACTTGCCGCCAAAAACTTTGAGGTATTTTGTTGTTGCCCTTTTACCGAACCACAACTCATAAGGAGTTTTGCTTTCATGTGTTCTCAGCATGTACCTATTTTGGATATACACCGCAAGTATGGACTCGCTTCTTTCCAAAATCTGTCTTGCTACTCTGCTTTCAGCCAACATAGTCCGTGCCATTTCCTCGCACCGTCCTGTTCTTTCTTTCTACCACTCCATTCTCGTCGAGGTGTCCCGGTCGCTGAAAACTGTCTCCTAATACCGTATTTTTCACAGCACTCTGTAAAAATCCTCTCGAAATGAATTCTCCTCCTCTATCCGATCTTAAACATTTGATCCTCCTTCCTGTTTCATTCTCAACTTGGTTTTTGAAAATCTTGAACATTTCAAAAGCTTCTGATTTATGCTTCAAGAAAAATATCCATGTCATTCTGGAATAGTCATCAATGCACAACATAAAATATTTGTCACCATTTATGCTTTGTGTTCTCATGGGTCCACATAAATCAGTGTGTATTAGTTCCAAAGGTTTGCTTGTGTAGTACTCTTTTGTTTTGAATGTGACTCTAGTTTGCTTCCCCTTTTGGCATGAAGCACAAATGTTGTTTGCAGGTTTGTCGATGGTGGGAATATCTCTCACTGCCTTTTTGAGTCGATTTTTACTAGATTATCAAAACTGATATGACCGAGTCTCTTGTGCCACAACCAATTTTCTTCTTCCTGTCCAATAAAACAAGCTCCTTCTAAAGTCTCTGAGAGCATGTACAGGTTGCCAGATGTCCTTGATCCAGTTGCTATCAATTTTCCACTATTTGTTTTTTTGACTTCACAACCCTGCTTCTTAAAAACTACTTCATGACCTTTATCACAAATCTGACTTACGCTCAACAAGTTATGTTTCAAACCATCCACAAACAAGACTTCTTCTCGACTTAATTTTTCCATCACTAATTTTAACCGAACCTTTGCCAACTATCTTAGCTCCATCATTATTTCCAAACTTTACCGAACCACCTTCATATTTCTGTAACTTCTCAAATTTTTGTTTGTCACCTGTCATATGACTGGAGCATCCACTATCAAGTATCCATGGTACATATTTATTCTGTGCTTTAAATGTTGTTTGTACGATTAAGGATTCCTTTTCTTCCTTAAGTCGCTCTTTTTCTTTCCACTCCGTTTTGATAGTAGTTTTGGGCTCTTGTTTTGCCTTTCCCTTATCAATAGCTTGTGCATGTTTTTCGAGAAGTTTTCTATTTTGTCTCATCCTATTTGGTTGAAATTTTCTTCCCTGAAACTGATTTGATGCAAATGTACTTCTACAGTTTCTTGCAATGTGCCCAAAATTATGACAATTATAACATTCTACCGTATAATTCATCAGAGGAGAAAAAGCATTTCTACTGGTGAAATTCCTTGGTCTTACATTATATTTGCAGTCCGAGATTTTATGTCCATAGCCATTGCATTTAAAATAGAAACCATAAAAGGGATAATTGAACCTGGGTGATGGTCTTTGCCATGTTGTCGTAGGAGCCATAGGTCTTCTTCTTCTTTGATGTGTGACATTGGTGAATCCATCATTGTCAATTCTCCTTTCGTGCCTGGCATTATTGCTTTCTTTTGCATGAGACATTTTTCCTTGATCAACCTGTTTCTTATC
Organism: Wollemia nobilis; assembly: GCA_028583015.1. Taxonomy (NCBI): domain Eukaryota; kingdom Viridiplantae; phylum Streptophyta; class Pinopsida; order Araucariales; family Araucariaceae; genus Wollemia; species Wollemia nobilis. The sequence goes on from JAQPPZ010003615.1 coordinate 3,168,660, forward strand.
TTCATTCTTTATGGATTCTACATTTCTGGCCTTTGATCCATTTGATGATTCTCCTTCGACGAAACCCGCACCAAATTTGATGCCTCGTAGGCCTTTGGTCATTTATAATCTTATCCAGCCTCATAGAACTTTCTTCGCGTTTGTGATAGCAACTAATTTTGTGATTCATCTCTTCTATCTCGCATCCGTAAACCAACATTCTCTTCTTCTAGTTTGCAGCAATAATCTATTTTCATGGTAATTTGTACTTCGAGATCTTCAGATATTTTCTTGTATTCTTCTGTCTGTACTTTCAGACTGGTTATGATTTCGTTTGCATCCTCAAGATTTTTTGAAATTTTCTTATTCTTTTTCCTCTCTATTTTCCACTCTTCAAGTGTAGAGATCAACTCACCTTCTAGATCTACTTCAGCCTCATGGTTTTCACCACATACTTCAGAGTTCACTCCTTCTTCCTTTTCTGATTTTACTTCTTCAAATGCCATGAAAAGAGCTTCACCTGTTTCCTCTTCGTAATCCTCACCGGAGCTGTCTTCTCGATGAACTGGCATTCCTGGAGATGAAACTTTTCTTCTTGAAGTTGCCTTTTCTGAAATTCGTTTTCTTCTTCCAGTCACTTCTTTCTTGGTGCGATCCTTCATCATTTTTGTTCTTCTCATTAAGTGGACATTTAGTCGCAAAATGCCCAACGCCTCCATAGTTGAAACATTTAAACGGTAGCTTTCCTCTGTATTTTCCTTTTCCCCTTTTTAGTTTTCTAACAAAGTTTGCTTCCATTTCATCTGATGTCTCTTCTTCCTCGGACTCTTGTTTTGCATTTTTATTTTTAAGGGCTTTAAAAGCCGCTTCTCTGTCTGTGGGTTTAGATCTTCCTATCCTCATCTCATATGCAGTCAAAGAACCATACATCTCATCTATACTAAAATAATTTAGATTTTTAGCTTCTTCTATCGCTGAGACTTTAGAATCAAACCTTTGAGGAAGAGATCTTAATACCTTTTTCACGATGGCAGAGTCTTCGATATCCTCGCCGAGTCCTCTGATCGCATTAATGATTCCATTAACTCTCAACATATATATGCCTCAATGTTTTCATCGTCATTCATCTTTAATGCTTCGAACCGAGCTCGATGTGTCTGTAACTTGGCCTCCTTGATCTTATCATCTCCTTCATGAATACTCCTCAGTTTGTCCCATATTTCTTTTGCCATTTTATAGCTCATGATCTTTACTAGTTCACTGTCTGCTAATCCGCACATGATAGCATTCTTTGCTTTTGAGTTATTTTCAAATAGTTTCTTTTTGTCAACCTCTTTTGGAGGAGTGATGGGTATTGTGTATCCACTAACTACTGAATCCCAGGTGTCGTATCCCAAAGCACAGAGATATGTCTGCATCCTGATTCTCTAGAACGTGTAATTAGATCCGTCAAACAATGGTGCTTTGTTTGATGAGAAGCCTTCACCACCTGCCATTGTGTTACTTCCAAGATCACCCTAGCCGGTTAAGCTTGTACAGGAACTTAGCTCTGATACCAATTGTTAGTCTTACAATGACACTGAGAGGGGGGTGAATCAGTGTAGCTCTTTAAACTTGAATTTATAGCTCTTAATACCGTAGCAATTAAAACTTATTACTAGATACAACAAGTATAACAAAAGAGCATCACACAACACAAGATTTAACGAGGTTCACCAATGTGGCTACTCCTCAAAAATTGACTCGCTTGGACTACCATCCAAATCCAGCCTTTGCAAAGCACCAACTTTACAATCAATTTACCAGCACCCACTAGAAGGAGCACCAACCCCTGATTTATCTGCACCAACAGAAAGGAGCACCAACCCCTGATTTACCAGCACCAACTAGAAGGAGCACCAACCCCTTATTTATCTACACCAACAGAAAGGAGCACCAACCCCTGATGCCAAGCTGCAACCTGGACTTCAATTTGAATCTATAAGTTTGACAATAAGATACCTTTGCTTTTGCAAGACCCTGACTGGTCTTCTTCACCTTTGCATTCTCTATGCACTCTACTCTCTCTACGCAATCACTTCGCACACTCTGCTTCATTACAATCGAACTTCACGATCGTCTTCTCCCTTTTGTGCACTCTGCTCTCTTTGCAAATTTTGCACTTAGCATGATTCGACATGACTTGCTCTCTATGCACAATGACCGTATTTCACACACATTCAACATCTCTCCAATTCTCCAAATAACCCTCCTTTTATAACAATATTTTTTATGATGAAAACCCTAATCTTAGTCGGTGTAAATCCTAATCTTAGTCAACTTTCATAACAATCTTAAACCCTAATTTTAGTCTATCATTATACTTCTCATTTTAGTCGGTTCTCCTTCTTGACTTGCGCATTTACGACCTATCACAAAATCATGACATTTCTACCTCTATAGCTTCTTTTGTTGTTGTTGCCACGAAAATACAACATGTCATGATATCGCGACACTTTCACCTTCATACGCTTTCTCTATTCTTTTGTCACGATATCGTGACACTTTCTACCTTCGTAGACTTCATCTTTTCTTTTGTCATGATATCACGACACTTTCGCCTTCATATACTTCATCTTTGCTTTTGTCATGATATCGTGACACTTCTGCTTCCATAGACTTCGACTTTGCTTTTGTCATGATATCATGACACTTTTGCCTCCGTAGTCTTCAACTTAGCTTTTGTCACGAAATCGTGACACTTCTGCTTTCGTACTTAGCTTCTTTGCTTTTGTCACGAAATCGTGACACTTCTACCTTCGAAGTCTTCTTCTCTGCTTTTGTCGTGAAATCATGACACTTCGACTTCGTACTTTACTTCTTTGCTTTTGTCATGAAATCATGACACTTCTCAAAGTCTTTCTTTCTACTTTTTCACGAAATCGTGACAATTCTGCTTTCGTACGCTTCCTCTCTTTCTTTTGTCGTGAAAATGCGACATGTCGCGATATCATGACACTTTTCAAACTTACTTTCTCTCTCCTATTTTAGTCACAAAAATGCGACATGTCACGAAATCGTGACACTTTTCCAACTTACTTTCTCTCTCCTATTTTAGTCACGAAAATGCGACATGTCATCGCGACACTTTTCTTACTTGTTCTCTTTCTTCGAACTTGTCGCGAAATCGTGACACTTTTTCAACTTGCTTTCTCTTTCTCTTCCAACATGTCACGAAATCGTGACACTTTTTCCACTTGCCTTTTTCTCTTCCAACATGTCGCGAAATCGCGACAGTTTTTCCTGCTTTTTCTCTCTCTTCCAACATGTCACGAAATCGTGATACTTTTTCCTACTTGCCTTTCTCTCTTCCAACATGTCGCGAAATCGTGACAGCTTTTTCCTACTTGCCTTTCTCTCTTCCAACATGTCACAAAATCGTGATAGTTTTTCTCTCCTCTGCCTTCTTCTCTTCAACTGTCACAAAATCGTGACACTTTTTCCTGCTTTCTCTTTCTCTTCCAACATGTCACGAAATCGCGACAGTTTTTTCACTTGCCTTTTCTCTCTTCCAACATGTCACGAAATCGTGACAGTTTTTCCTGCTTTTTCTCTCTCTTCCAACATGTCGCGAAATCGCGATAGTTTTTCCTGCTTTTTCTCTCTCTTCCAACATGTCACGAAATCATGACAGTTTTTCTTGCCTGTTGTATATGTCGCGATATCGCGACACTTTTCTTACTTGTCTTTTTCTTTGATCTTTTGCATATGGGCCACTTTGGTCTTCTTGGAAAATCACTGTACATACTCTGAATAACCTTTGAACTCCTGTCTTCTGCATCTGAATAGCTTTTGAACTTCCTGTCCACTGCATCAACAGATCTATCTGACTGTGTTGACAAAAATGACAATACTGTTGTTGCACCTTGCTCAACATGTTGTAGCATGTGGTTATTAATATTGATGTTCCATGCCCTTGGGGCTTACTTTAGACCATATAGTGACTTGTTTAGTTTGTAAACTTTATGTTCTTGATCTTTGACAACAAATCCTTTTGGTTGATACATGAAGACTTACTTATCCAAATCTCAGTTAAGAAATGCACTTTTGACATCCATTTGATGAATTTTCCAACCATGATGACCTTCTAAAGCACATATTGTTTTGATAGTAGTACTTTTGGTTGTTGGTGCAAATGTCTCTTCATAGTCAATTCCCTTTGTTTATGTATATCCTTTGGCCACTAATCATCCTTGTATTTTTCTAATATCCCATCTGCTCTATGCTTGATCTTATAAACCCATTTGTATCCTACCACATTTTTTCTTAGAGGTAACTCTACTAGAATCCAACTTTTATTATTTTGTAGTGATGAATAATCTGATTCCATAGATGCTTTCCATTGTGAGTGATTTAGTGCTTGAAATGTTGTTTTTGGTTCTTTTGTTACACTTAGTAACCCCCTATTAATTTTTCTCTAAATACTAGTTTGAGACCTAATAGTAGTAAGATCTGGCATATGTTCCAAGTTTGATTCTCTAAGAGTATTCCTAATCCATATTGGCTCTTTCCTTGGAAGAGTTGCAAAAGTTTCTATATGTTCTAGTTCTAATGTTATTTCTTCTAAAGAATCTATCTCTATTTCTTATTGAGATTCTAACTCTATTTCTTTTGAGAAATCTAGAAGAATTTATGAACCTCTATATTCTTCTTTTTTAGTATTGGCTTTGAAACCTTCATCAAAAACTACACCTCTTCTTCTATATACTTTCTTTGTACATGGACCAAATATTCTTTATGCAATTGATTTATCATCATATCCAACAAATATCCCAGCCATAATTTTTTCATATAATTTTATCTGTTTCTATTTTGGAATGTGCATATAGGTTTTGCATCAAAAAAATATTAGCTTTGCAAAACTTGATTTTTGTCTTGACCATACTTCTTTAGGAGTAATATTCTTGAGTGTTCTTTTCAGTAATCGATTATGCAAATATACTATTGTTTGAACTACTTCTACCCAATATTGATTATCTAGATGAGCCTCTCTTAACATGCATCTTACCATTTCCATTATATATATATTCCTTCTTTCTACAATGCCATTTTGTTGAGGAGAATATGTTGTAGTAAGTTGTCTTTTAATTCCATTTTACTTTAGAAACATATCAAAATGATTTGAAGTAAATTTTCCTCCTCTATCGAATCTAATATTTCTAATAATATTTCTTGATTCTATTTCTACTTGAAGTTTAAAATTTTTGAAACAATTGAAAGGTTATAATTTATATTTCATAAAGTATACCCACATTTTTCTAGTATGATAATCAACAAATAATTGAAAATACTTATGTCCTCCAATACTTGCAGTATTCATTGCACCACATAGATTTATATATATCAATTCTAGTGGCTGTTGAGATTTATATTGATGAATTTTAAATCGTATTCTATGTTGTTTTCTTGCTAAGCATTCTGGATAGATATTAGATTCCCAGGAAATGTTTGGAATTCCTTCAACCATTTTATACTTGACCACTTGATTTAAGTATGATATACTAGAATACCCCATATGCTTATACCATAAAGCTTTAACTGATAGAGCAAGGTTTGTAGCAGTATCTAGAATGAATAAATTTTCTTTGTATGATCATAAGCTATTACTTTTTCCTATTTAATAATATGACATTATTTTCTTCCATTTATGAGATTAAATGTGATTGTAATATCTTGATCCATGAGTTGGAAGACTTAGAGTAGATTATAAGTTAATCATAGGACATATAGAACATTGTTAATTACTCCTTTTCCAGTTATATTTATTGGAACATCTCTTATCCCTTTTCTACATAAGTTTTACCATCTGCAACTATAACTGGTCTTTCATGTGTCTCTTGTAGTAACTCAAATAAAATTTTATTTTCGGTCAAATGTTTACTTGCTCCTAAATCTATATATTGATAATCCATGTTTTTCTTTCTTATATCTCCAAAAATATTTACAAATTTCTAAGTTTAGCATGATGTAGAACAAAACCTTATTACTCCACCTTAATTAAATTATAAATATTCTAGAAGTATTTTGTAACTTCAGATGGTTAAATTACAAAATCTTGCAAATGCTTCTTTAATATCTTCCTTCCAAAATTTAGCCTTAAATAATATATGTCTAAGGTTAAGTATTAGATTCCTTCTCTTCAAAATAATACTTTCAATATTATGTATGCTCTTATTTCTTCTAATCCACTATTATGAGAAAAATTAATAAAGTGAATTACCTCCACTTTGAAACTGGTGATTCACTGGTCAACTTGACCTCCTTTTGAATCTTCTCTTCTCCATGTACATTGATGAATATTGCTTGCATAATTTGGGTGAACATTGAACTCTTTGGAGTATTGCTTTCCTCCTCTCTAGCTTCAACATATTCTCCACCTTAATTCTCACTACAACAATAGGTTTCAACCTCCACACTAGTGTCTTGGGATTTTATCTCAATCCTACCAACTATTCCCTTGCTATCTCTACACCCAATCGAACAACCTGCACTCTATTTTGCACTCCATCGAACAACCTACACTCTATGTGCCCAATCAAACAACCTACACATTGCATGCTTCTTTGCTATTTTTTTTAATGGGATTCTTAATGCCTGGTGCCTTAGAGGAATGCTTACCTTATTTTTTGTGAAAATATCTTGACCTTCTAGCTTAAGCTTACCAATTGGCTCACTGGGTGCTAGACCTTTCATGTTATGCCTTGTATGTGCCACCTAGCATTCAATATATTCCACTGCACTTGCTAGACGTTTCCTTTCTTGGTGGATGGTATTATGACAATGGGCGTTACTTGTAACGCTTCCTTGATGCTTCTCCAATGTTCAACAATGTGATGCATGCATGCAAAACCTTGCTTCCTCCTTTGCTTATTATTTCCAATGCAAAACAATATTTCTCTAATTCATTTCATCCCTTGTCTTAATACATTTGTCTCAATGTATTCCTACACTCACTTCTCATAGTAGTAAGCTTCTACTTCAAGGATGAATGTCTACTTTTATTCGATGCTTTCAATGGTGTCTACATCTCTTCAATGGTGTGGATATTTTGTCCACGTCTCTTCAATGGTGTACAGTTTGATCGCTTTTCATCCTTAGATAAATGGTAACACTCCTTTTGAGTGGTGATTCCTCTTGCTATTTTGAATGGTGATTATTCTTCTACAATGATGCCTTTTATTGATGCCTCTCGATGCTTATGCTCATCCAAGATGCTTATGCAAGTCCTAGTGTCTTTAGATACTTAGAAATTTTACCAAACTTTTAACCCTTATTCGGTCTTCACTGAGCTTAATCTATTGCTTTCACTTTACTTTAGTAAATCTGCATTGCTTAAAGACTATAACATATCATCCATTAATAATTTTCTTGGTGGATGATTATGAGGAAGCCATTAATGCTTTGGTTAACAGGTTGCTAAAAATCTCAGGGAAGATAAAGAATATCTAACAACTCAAGAATTCACCTTCTGCTTTGTGCTATTTTATTTTGAGTAAGTGTTAGGTAAAAAAATTGAATGTTTCCCACTATTGTCGAACATATAAGCTTCTTCAAGGCTAGTGCTATAATTGCAGTGGTTACAATTTCTCTTCAATGTCCCTACCTCTTGCATGCAAAAGCCAGTTGGCAATTCTTCGATGAGCCCTTTCTGCTTGCAATTGGCTCATGCTCATGGTTGGCAATGTGGCCATGACACGTGTTACTACCTTCCAATTTGAATTGAACTTCTTTTTGTGTGCACAAAAAAACTAATTGAATATCCATGACCATCAGGATTAAAGAGGAATTGGCTCCTTTATTATCATGGTCATGGATTATTTTATAATATAAGATTTGGCTCACGACCATGATAGTAACTCATGAAAGTGGTTTAATTTTTTTTTTTTTTTTGAAAGTGACAAAGTGCCTAATATACAAAGTGACAATATGATACATATAGTATAGAGTGAGAAGTTCTTACTTGAAATATAGCTTGAGGTGGTACATATTAACTAGGATTAGTAGTATAATTCTACTTTGATCTTGAAGTTGGAATGTGTTATTTTGTTTGACCTCAACTATTTCAAAAGGACCTTCCTAGAATGCATCAAATTTTTGGTGTTTTCCAGGTTTAGCTTTCTCTACATTCCATTTCAAAATTGAATCTCCAACTTTGAATTTCTTGCAAGTTGCTTTCTTGTCAAACCAACTCTTTGTCTATGTGAAATGTTTTCTAAATTTCTTATAGGCCTCTTCTCTTTGTTATTCTACCTGTAACAATTGAATCGACATTTTGTTTATAGGATCTTCATTAACAAACTCATCACAAGTGATTAATTTTAAGGTTGGTATCTCTAGGTGTGTAGGGAGCACAATTTATTTCCCATACACCAGAGCATATGGAGATGTCCCTATTGAATTATTCATGGTGATTCTATCTACCCATAGAACTTGATTCATAAGAAAATGCTAGCTCTTTTTATTATCCTTCAAATATCTCTTCAGTATTCTGAGTAGGTTCTTGTTGGTATATTTCGCTAAGCCATTCCCTCACGGATAATAGTTAGAAGAATTTTTTATACAAATGCCATACTTGCAGGAAAAATCAATGTATTTCACCCCTATGAAAGATGGGCCATTATCACTCGCCAAATATTCAAGGATACCAAACTTGGTGATCAAGCTTTCAATAAATTCAAAGACCACCTCCCGATCAGATCTTTTAATTGGGACTGCTTCCACCCATATGGTGAAATAATCAGTTGCAATCAAGATGTATCTATGGTTAGGGTTAACCTCTCCTATAAAATTTAAATTCCACTACAAAAATGGTTGTGGTTGTTCTTCTAGGATTGGCTGCAGAAATGATGCATTCCTATTCCTCCCTACATATCTCTGACAATTGTTGCATGCTCTAGCAATTTTGAAGGTATAATAGAAAATAGTAGGCCAATAATAAACACTCTTATAATATTTAGTGCAATGGTCCTGCCTAAATAGTATCCTCTTGATAATCCCTCATGGAATTCTTTCAAGATATTTTGTATTTGGTCTTCACTGACACATCTTAAGAGGACTTCATCTAGGTTTTTCTATACAGTCCTTCAAAAACATCACATAGTTTAGGGCTTGAAGCTTATACCTCCTTCTCTATGAAGCATTAATATCTAGAGGACACCTTCCCATTTGAAATAAGCTTGCAATCTAATTAGTCCAATCTACTCTTTCTGCAAGAGTATCATTATTCTATTAGATTTAGGGATCTGGTAGACTACTTCCTCTATGTTGGCCTTGGTGGCTAGCTTCTAGGATAATGCTTTTCCTTTGACCAACTTGGTGGGATGGATTTCTATGTCAAATTCTTTAATCTTTGTTATCTAACCCACCCTCTCCTCACCAAGCTCATCTTATAGGATAAAAGTTCTCACATATGGGTGAACCACATATATCAAAGTCTTGCTTTGTGCCAGATATTTCCTAAATTGTTTCAATGATTTAATGATTTCAAACACTTGCCTCTCTATGAAGTTGTACTTCATCTAATATTCATGAATATTTTAGCTCCAAAATAATATAAGGAGTTAACACAACAACATAGCTCTCTTCAGCTCCATAAGCATACAAGATAAAGTCTTTATTGAAATTAGGGTTCACTAATATCAAAGAGAGCTATAGATTACTTGATCAACTTGAATATCTATCTTCTCTTATCGAGCTATTTGAAATCAAAATTCTTCTTGAGCAATTCAAAAATTGGCTTGACAATCTGAGAAAAATCTAAGATAAATTTTCTCACAAAGTTGATTTGTCTAAATAATGATTGTAAAGATTTCTTACTCATTGTAAGAGGAAGGGCCAATATTGATTTTACCCTATCTGGATCAATGGGAATTCCTTGTTCTGATACCACATGCCCCAACAAATTTCCCTCATGAAATAAAAATATAGATTTCTTTGGATTTAGAGATATACCAAACTCCCTGCATTTTTGAAATACTTGTTTGAGGTGCTTGAGGTGTTCTTGCTTCTTGTTTGAGAAAACTATCATGTCATACAGATATATCAAAATTATTTTATTGATAAGATCTCCAAAAGCATAATCCATGTGATGTAGGAACTCAATGTGAAGCTGATTTTATTCATGCAATAGTGTAAATATATAAGCAATACAATGGAATCTCACGTAGGTTAAGTGGTTGCAACAATTTTCCAAACATGGCCAACCACTTAACTAACAAATAACAATCTACTAAACAAAGATGACAACTAACTACTAGAAGACAAAGAAGATCTCTAACAGCTAACTAACACCCAAACCACTTAACAACCTCTTTCTAACATGGGCATACTATGCCTCACGTGAATACAAAGTGTAATGAAATAGAAAATAAATATAATAATAATGAAATATTAACTTAGGTCTAATTGGATAAGCCTAAGTATCCTCAAAACTCCTCCCAACCATATAAGCATTGGACCCCAATGCTCTCAATAAATGTGGAAATTCATGGGCCATCTCATGGTGAGGAATCCAATGAGCCATGTGTGGAAAGTAACCGTAATGAGCAACAAGGTATGAAGTGGAAGAACCCTATCCAGTGTGATGATTCTTCATCTCAAAAACTCTATCTGAAATAAGTGAAAGCTGATGATCAAGTGCCACTGCTACTGTAGGGCTGAAAATAGGATCAGGTACCAAAAGAGGGTACTAAAATGGTGTCTCTAGAAATTTGTGCTTATCCAAAGGAACCCAAACTCTGCCTCCAACCTGTGGTGACTGAGGATTGTGATGCTTACACACCACTCCCTACGAAGTCTCCTGCAAGTCCTATGGTATATTTCCTAGAGGCTCTATTGATGCTTAGTGAATAAAGTAACCTTAGCTTACTCCTCCATGTGTGCAATGGTGGGAGTGGGCAAAGCCAAAGGTAACTTCTGTGGAACAAGTGGTTGTGTAGCTAGAGGTATACTTGAAATGATACCAATGGAGTAAATGGCATATTTATCATGAGTGAGAATGGTAGGTTCCTTAACCACTTGCTCTTATGATTTTTCATTAGGTGGGAGTGAAAATTATTCATTTTCTTATGCCTTAGATGGTGCTTGTTCTTCATTTTGTGTGGAACTAATGCTAGTAGGAGCCAAAATGAGTTCTTGACTTAGTGGCTTCCTTACTTTCCTACAACTTAACATCAAATTGGAAGTAGGTGTAGTGCTTTGTATCAAGTAAGTTTTAGCATGCAACTCCAATGTGTAGGTGTTATTTTTAGCATGATAAATAGTATTCCTATCAAATTGATAGGGGTTACCTAGCAATAGCCCACAAAAATCCATCTCTATAACATCACACATGACTTTATCCACAAACTTGTCACCAAAAGAAAAATTCAAGGTGCAAGAGTGGGTGATGTTAGATGTGGAGTCTACATATTTCCACCCAAGTGCATATGGTTGGTGATGTGGCTTGATGGGAAGTTTCAACTTCTCCACAATGGACTTTGCAATGAGGTTCTTTTGTGATCCGTTATCTATGATACAATCAACATAGTAATCATGTGTAAGGTGGGATCTAGTGACAAACAAATTGTCATGACCCCCTTGAGAAAATACATTTGACATAAGGGTAACTTTGTTTAGTTTACCATTTAAAGTAGGATACTATTATTCTATCCCTGTAGCCAAATTAGGACCATCATATGGTTCCTCATGTGTAGGTTGTACAAATAGAGATTTCTTATTCTTAAAGTTTTCAAAAGTAAAGCATTTGGATTATACATGACCATGCTTCTTACAAAATTTACAATACAATGAAGAAGAAGGATCTTTAGAATGAAAAGAAGAAGAATGTGCTTTAGGAGAAATGAGAGGAGAAGAAGAATGAGGGGAAGAATGAAAATTGTTCTTCACCTTATGTTGATGTTTATTCTCGCCTCTGGAGGAGCTCTCCTGTGATGAACGAGATTTGTGATATGCACCAACTTTCTCCTCCACAAGAATGGCATGATTGAATGCCACATCCAAGGTGAGAAAAACATTGAATTTTATTTCCCTAAAAATTTGATATTGCAAGCCATGAGTGAATTTGTTAATCAAGTCCTCTTCTAAATATTTCACACCAAGCAATACCCTTAGCCTATTGAATTGGAAAATGTAGTCAGAAACAAACATACCATAGGCTTAACTCAATCTATACCACTTTGTAGTGAGGTCACTTTGGTAGTTTGGTGGGAAGAATGTGTTTTTCAGAATTTGGATTAATTCTTTCCAAGTCATTGTGGCATTATGGATTTGTCTTTCTACAAGGAAAAATTTTGCTAGGCCTATAAGTTTAACTGTAGCAAATGCAACATGTTCATCATCAGGAATTTTAGCATAAGCAAACCAAGTTTACATATCCAAAATACATGTATATAAGACATTTAGATCCCTAGATCCATCATATAGTTTGACCTCACATTTGGCTTTACTTGCATTATTGTGATGAATTTTTATATCTCCGAGGTTTAATCGCACCACAATATCTTTTACCTTCTCTGCTAAAATGTCTACTATAGTAGTAAGGTTTTCCATGTTTGATCTGAGGTCTTGGGCCATATTTTTATGAGTAAATTCCAAACTAGGAGGATTACAAAATGGATGCAAGAACTAATCTAGGCTTAGGAATTTGATAAATTTTCCTAATGCAAGAATTGCCTAGATTTTTACAATATTTGCTCTCCAAAAATTACCAAAATGGGCTATTTAGTGCTCTTACAAAATAAAATTTTGATTTTGCAATTACAAGAGTAGCACTAAAAAAAATGAGAAATTAGCCCTTTTACAATGCCAAAGTTGGTTAGGAGGCAAAATAATGGATTAAATTGTAGAAATTTGCAAAAAGTTGCAAAAACTTTGGCTGAAAATGGACCAAAATTAGAGAAATTATCACTTCTTTTGCTGATATGCAGGTTTGGTGCCTAAAATTGAAATTTTGAATTTAAAATTTCAAAAATTCTCCCTCCTTGCCACCAAAACTTTGCTTTCCCACCAAAAATTAGACTTACCTAAAAAAATAACTAAATTTTCCCCAGGCCAACTGGGCGGGCGGTCAACTGCCCTTTTCCAAGTCAACTATCATGACAAGTCAATGGTTACCACAAGCTAAAGCCGACAACTGGCTTCTTCATGGCCTTAAGGGTAATACACATTCAAATGGCACTTTCGCCCACATGTGGGTGCGATCAGGTAACCACCATTACCTTCTTTAGTATGCGAGGAACTTATAAATGTTTTGTTACCCCTCGCACACTATATGTGGGATTAAACCCACTAGACCGGACAACCTCCTTCGTCACCGGTCATTTCCCTTGCCGACCAAAAAATATTTTTGGTCACCAGAGACACTTCCAACCTTAGAGCAGATTTATTATTCTCATTGGAAACTTTACAAACCCTACCAAAAAAACCAAAACTCGTTGAAAACTGCTTAGGAGGGGTTTTTCGATCACCAAGGTTGCATAGAAATCTTTCCTGCCACCAAAAAACTATGATGACCACCGTGAAATGTTTATCACCTATCGAAAATGTGAACACATCAAGAATTGTTTTCATCGTCATGAGTCATGTCAAAACTACTAGGAATTTTTGTTAGATGCTCGCAACATCGAACGTCACCAGGAAGTGCAATCTCTTGCACTAAAAATTTTCACCACGCTTTATTTTTTTGGGTCTGCTATCTTTCATCGAAAACATTAAGCTATGTCATCAAGTCGAATTTCTCTACCCGTGGCTCTACAAATCATGAGTTGAAAAATTAGTGCTGCTAGAAAGTCGACGACATCATCGTATGTGAAAAATTTCACTGAAAATTAGACTTGCTGAATCTATCAAGAACACCAATAAATTTTTGAAAAACCTTCGGTTCACCAGAAATGATTTTATTGAATGCCAGATTTTGTAACTCAGAGAAAAAATTAAATAAAAAACCTTCAAAAGAATTACAGTGCTCGTAGGAGGATGTCATAAGCTTCTATCGAGTCATCATCGAGCGCTTACTACTGTGTGCTTTATTAGCACCTGCACGTGTAGAATCATTGCACAAGTGAAGGGAGGGAAAGTGGCTCCCTCCTTGGTTGTGATTGGTTTGGCTAGCTACCTCACTCTGGTGGTCATTGGTATTGATGGGTGACAACCGGTTGGAGGTGTCGTCGGTGCTAGGTGATCATTCCTTCAATGGTAAGGCTAGCCCATGGCCCACTCATCTCTATTGGTTGGTTCTGATTGGCTGGTTGCTAGATTTTTTGTGGTCAACCGCATCACGGGTCTCGATTGGCACCGACATCAAATGGTCGTCGGTGTTGGCCTTGCGTTGGATGGTCACCAAAGTTTCTATTAGGGAGATGGACCTCGATAATTGGTGTCCACTAACACTTTCAAATAGGCTAAAAGCCTATCTTAAAAAAAAATCATGCACAAAATTAACTCCAATTTTTTTTTAATAATAAAATATTAATATTTTATTAAAAAAATATATTTTCATGCAAGAGGCACTCAGCTCCACTTTTGTTTTTCACCCTCAAAAACTTTGGAACTCAAATTCAAATATCTGCAACTAATATTTTTATCTTGAAAGCAGATAATTTTTCTTACCCTCTAGTTTTTTCTAGGGATAATTAGTGCAGGGGTATTTTCTGCCCTCTGCTACCTCAACTTCACATTATGTTGTGGGTGGCTTCAAGCCAAATCCCAATAAACACCTTCCTAGGATCTTGATGAACTAGTTGTGAACTCCAACTAGACACCTAGCAAAAAGTGGATCAACTTGCCCTCCTTTCTGCCAAAACTTACCCTTGGCAATTTGATACCAATGATGTAGGAACTCAACGTGAAGCTGATTTTATTCATGCAATAGTGCAAATATATAAGCAATACAATGGAATCTCATGTAGGTTAAGTGGTTGCAAAAATTTGCCAAACATGGCCAACCACTTAACTAACAGATAACAATCTGCTAAAAAAAGGTGACAAGTAACTGCTAGAAGATAAAGAAGATCTCTAACAACTAACTAACACCCAAACCAATTAACAACCTATTTATAACATGGGCATACTATGCCTCACGTGAATAAAAAGTGCAATGATATAGGAAATGAATATAATAATAATAATAATGAAATATAAACTTAGGCTTAAGTGGATAAGCCTAAGTATCCTCAACATCATGGCCTTCTAAAAAGTGGCACTAGCATTGGACAGACCAAATGGCATCCTTTGATAGGAAAAAGTACCCCACTTTGTAGTGACAGCAGTTTTGTATTGGTCTTCATATTTCACTCAAATTTGGTTATGCCCAGAGAAACAATCTAATAGAAAGTATCTTTTCACCCCAACCATCATTTATAGAATCTAATCAATCTATGGAAAATGGTAGTGGTCCTTGAGAGATACTTGATTTAAGTTTTTAAAATATATGCAAAGGCAAATATCTCCATTCTTATTTCTTATTGGCACCATATTAGCCACCCACGTAGAGTGTTTTATCAAGTATATGATCTTTGCTTTTAATAGTTTGAGTAGTTCTTGCCTCATGATAACTTTAATTTTTGGATTTACCAACCTCTATTTTTGTCTAAATGGTCTAACATCGCGTACAAATTCTATGGTATGCTAGATGATATTATTATCATATACTTTTAAGTTATCATAAGTCCAGGCTATTATATCTTGGTACCAAGATACAAAGTCTTAAATCCTTCATCCTCACTTACAGTACATTGAATGCCAAACTTTAACTTTTTTCCACTTTCTACTTTGATCTCTTTGTAGATCTTATCATCAATTTTCATCTACTTTAGTTTCTTCCCATATTCATCATAAAATAATCTATCTAGAGTGATCAATCCCTTAGGGATATGATTATTTTTTAATTGGATGATATGCTTTTGATCCATATCTTGAGACATATGTTCCTGTGAACTCACACAATCAACTTCTTTAATTAGAAAATCAATAATATTCTTGTTATTTTCAAACACTTGCCAAAATATATGTCTATCTGATACCGATGGTCTGAAAATCATATTAACCCTTTTACTCTTGGTTGACCCATAATATACATATAGGGAGAAATTAGATCCTTTGACAGCTAAAGCATCTACCAAAAGATTTTTCTATCTGGGAATGACATGTAAGTTTATTGCATAAAAATATTCCATAAATTCCCATGTTTTGTTCCTATAAGCCTTCAAGTAATTGTGCTTATTATACATCTTTCTATGATTTGATTAACCACCAACTCTAAATCACCATAAATGACCATCATCTTAATGCTCATATTTTTTGCTTGCATTAGTACCAAACACAAGGTCTCATATTCAGCAGTATTGTTGGTGCAAGACCAAGTTAATCTAAAGAGAAACTTGTAACCCATTTTTAAGGAGACTTCAAGATAACTCTAAATTTAGCTCCATTCTTGCATCTTGCTCCATTAAAATGCATCTTCTATATTTTTGACTCTCTTAAAGATTTATTGGAAATGGCAACAATATTTTTCTCTGCTTCAGATGAGATGTTGTATGTGCCCATTCCTATCTCAAGCATGTTAAGATCATATTTGAAGGGTAATCCATCTTCAACTTCTAAATCCATATTCTACTTCTAAATCCTCTAAGATTTCCACTAACTCTAGTTTTTCCATTACTGAGTGGTTATACATATCCTCATTTTTTTTATATGATAAGCCACTGGATTTTTAGGAGTTAATATTAATCTCTTACTCTAGTAAGGGATAATCATGCTAGAATAGTCTAAATACATATAAACCCCTAGTTTAGAAGTGAAATCTCTTGATAGACATAATCCAAAATAAGGCTCAAGATCTACCACTATAATTTTTTGCACAATGGTAGCTTCACGGACCCTATGTAGTTTTATTAACACATCTTTTACAACTCCCAAAATTTTAATTAGGATTCCATCTAGCTATAAAACTCCTTGGCATGATCGTATGTACTCCATTCCCATATTGTTACAAACTGCCTTAGGCATGATAGTAGTGGAAGCCCCTGAATCTATCATACAATTATGTACTATCCACCCTTCAATTCTAAGGGAAATGTAAAATTGTGTAGGCTTATTATTTAGAGTAGCTGGAGATATTTTCTCTTGGTCATGAGCTATATTATACACAGTGGTGATATCCTTCTAGGAATTATTGTTCAAAGAAGCTTTTAACAAATCAATTTGACTAGGAAGAAGCAATGTGCCATAGAGACTTGCTCTTGATGGAGTTCTTTTCAACTCAACTATATTAAAATTAGATTTTTCTAAGGGGAACTTTTCATGTTTCCTCCTAGGTTCACCAAAATTCCTCCTGAATTGCTGAGTAACTTCTAGTTGCTACCTTTTAGTGATAGAGGTAAATTGTAATATTTCCCTTGATTCCACTTCAGATCTTGACTTTCCTTTATCCTTTTCTTCTTGTCTTGGAGTGCTCTGGTGTCTTTCTTGTTCTTTAGGAGTTGGATATTTATTCTTGGAATTATGTGGAATAGGAAAATTATTCTTATTTGGTAATAATTTTTCTCCTTTTCTTTGAGAAGGCACTTGGAAAGAACCCATTTTTTGTAGTTCTACTTGCAAAATCTTATTACCAGATCTAGTCAACACAGAGACAGATTCTTTCTTGAAAGAGTATTAGAATCTTCTTACCACATAGCTTGTTTTGGCTACCATAAGATGTTAACTCTTCCCTTTTGATTCTGCTCAACCTTCTCCATGGATTTTTGCACATGGTTTTGGTACATTACACATGTATCAGAATCATGAGGGTCATTACACACTAGGCACCAGACATTAACTAAACTATTTTCAAGGGTAAATTGTTGATTCTCTTGATTTGTATTAACCCTGGGCCTTGTGTTGCCACTGGTTCTGGGCTTCTGGTCTTCTGTTAATATATGGAAATCTTCTTTGCTGAGACCTCTCCATTTCCCTATTTTTGATAGTGTTTACCTTTTTTATTGTTTTAAGAGTGTTTTGAATATATAATAATAGGGTTGAATCCTAGGAATTTTGATTTGGGAGTGGAGGAGACAAAATTGAGGCAGATGTTGTTTTAGGAGGAGGAATTGGAGCCATTTGGAGAAGTGGTGGTAATAAGGAAGGAGGGTCCATATATGAAGGTGTGTGTATCTTAGCTTGAGATTGAGGGATCTTAGAGCAATATGCCATGATTGTATTTTGTAGAAGCCTTCCTACAACAACTAGGATATTTTCAACTTGTACATCTACATCTTATACTAGAGGAAAGGTAGTTATGCTTGAATACTTAGTTTGTAGCCCCAAGTCTAACCCAAGGTCTCTAATGTAATACATAAAAGCAAGAGGAGCAACTGGTCTAGCTTGAGGAGGTATCCTTTTACATGTTCTACTAAACCTTAGATTAAAGTTGGAGACTAACTCCTGCTGATGTTTTGCATAGGAATAAATTGGTTTAGGAGGGAGAAAGAATCAACATACTTATTAAACTCTTCCAAAAAAGGGCCAGCTAATACAACCCATGAAATTATATTGTTGTCTTCTAAGGTTCTAAACTAGTGAAGAAATTTTCCTCTAAAAGATAGGGCTAGAAGCCTGACGATGACAGCTTTGTTTCTAATATTATGGATAGCTGCTAGATTCAATATATCATGGCAGTGCTCATAAACAGTCTTACTTGATCCATCATAAGTAGGTATAGCTTTTGATACAGTTTAGGGTATATAGTGCGTAAGGGTGAGTCCCAAAGGACCAATGATATACTAACTAGGGTATTTCTATAGATTTTGATTTTAATGCATATTGAGATTTAGATTTTGATCTGTGTTTACTAACATATTTTGTAGGGTTGGTTTTGGGGGAACCCAAAAATCAAAATTTATTAGAATTTATTCAGAAGGTGAATCTAGAGATAGACTTCTAGTATGTCTTGATATTCTAGATGGTAGTTCAAAGAATGGTAGAGGATCTTGACTATTCCTAGCAGATAACCTAGTAAACTTGAAAAATGGGTTACTAAAAGGCTTTCTAGGTTCTTGTAATTTAGGGAGTCACCAAGTGAATCTGGTTTCACTACTTGATAAGGTCAATATAATTTACTAAATCTTGATTCCTCTAAGAAATAATAGAAAAATATCTTGTGCGTAAGTGAATAAATCATAAAATTTTCCCACCAGACATGCTAAAACTATTGTGGTCTAGATTGGCATCAGGATGATCCTTGAATTGGACTATTATCTAGAATATTTTGAAGGTGAGCACCCGCTAGTCACAACCCAGACTAAATATTGGAAGGGTTAAAATGCCTTAACCCAACCTCTAGAGTAGGAAGGTATACCTTATCAACTTAATGGATGTTGACTCTTTTTAGATCAAGTAGTAAAAGCTTAGGGATAGGGATAAAAGGGTTAAGAAATGAAGGAATTAAAATGGATGGATGAAGCTAACAACATAAGAATCCATAGAGAATACTCTAACAATTCAATTTCCAAACAATAATGTTCAAGACTAACAACATTTGAAACTTAGCAACAATCCAATATTGAGAGCTTTGGGCATACTTAAATAATTATTCCAAACATCTAAAGCATTAATAATCCAAGTTAACAAAATTAGATTAACACCTTGACTAATAAAAATAGAATCCTCCTAAGTATACATATAAGTATGAATCATTCCAATTTGCTCTAAGTTAGAAATCCAAACTAATAGAATAAACTAACCATAGTAGAAATAGTAAAAATGACTTCACAGGATTAATGACAACAATCACCACAGAAACCAGTTTGAGGTAAACATACCTAGTAATACTCTTTTCATTAATTATAGAAAATATACAACAACAACATAAGCAAACACTCCAAATCCGACCCTTTGAACTGAGGGTTCGACCTCTATTTATAATTTTACAATGTTTTTTTTATTGGTGAAAAGGGTTTTTGAAAGGGTCCTGTAACCTTTTACAACAACCAAGACATTACCAAAAGCTCCAAAGAGGCAAAAACCATAAGGGAGATGGTCCTGGTTGGGATGCCCAGGAGAATACCGCTAACACCCTAGAGAAACTACTATCGAGGCACAAAATCATCCTTGGGTCCCACATAGGGGAGGGCCTGAACACTTGAAAGGGCCCATGCAGGGGAAACAAAAAAAACAAAAAATCACCCATGTAGGAACATGGCCTGTGGGCCAAAAACCAAAAAAATCCCACATAGGGGCAAACCATGAAACCAAAGACACCCACACTAGAGCAAAAGTAGCAAAACCACTTAGGGGAGATCCCTTCAACTGAGAAACAACCTACAGATCAAATTAAATGTTTGGTCCTTGAGTGTTATCCGTAGGGTTCTCTCCAACCAAGCTTTGAATTCCTCAAGGACTTCATGTAACCAAAAGAATCGAGCAACAAATAAAAATAAACATAGAGAAAGTAGAATTGCCAAAATTGCTTTTTGTATTGATTTTGATACAGTGTTACAAATGAATTTTGAATTTCCCCAAGTGTGTTGGGGGTAATGTTACAATGCTTTCTCTCTGTATTGATACAATGATTACGATAGTGGAACGAGGGTCTTCCAAGTCTTCACAGGTATGCTTGCTCTTCGTTCTCCAGTTGCAGCTTCAAGGGATGAGTGGGCTTTCGATATCCAATGTGGGGACCACTCTAGCTTCAACAACTTTCTCCAAAGTACCTGTTACCTACACACATAAAAACCAACAAAGGGGATCAGTAGCACCTACAAATCAAGATATAAAAATGATGCTGATAAAAACCCTAAGCAAGTAATCATATAATGTGGATAACAGAAACAATTAAACTAAAAGCCTTGCAAACAAACTATAGTTACTGATCGTGCTCTTGACTCTGCGAAACTGTGGGAGCGCGGTGGTGGACTGGTAACCATGGGCATGTGGTGGTGAAACCACAGATACGCGGTTTTGACTGTGAAACCGTGGACCAATGGTTTGGGCTGAATGGTAGAAATACCTCAAAATAGGACCTTTAGGCTTGAAATCGGGCTTCTCCTTGGGATGCGTGTAGATGTCTAGTCCTATTTTAGCATCCTGGTGGTATCAATGTTCAGCTCCCTTTTGTTTGGTGGGGTGAGGGTGCCTTTATAGGCCCCTTAGGGTTTTGGAGGGAAATGGGAGGTGGCAAGCCTGGATTGCCAAGTGGTAATTCTGGGCTGCCAAATGGAGGGGACAATTATAGTGAGTCACCCAGTGTGCCTCACTTAACTGGGGTGATGTGGCTGCAAGTGGAGTGATGTGTGGGATTTTACCCCATGTGAAGGGACAAAGGGGACAAGGGTGGATGAGATGTGGCAAGGATGTTGGGTGAGGTGGCTAGGACACATGTCTAGTGGGTAGGCAGGGTATCCTAGGCTAATTTTCCAGATTTAATAAATCTGGAAAATAGGATAATGTGCAAGATCTTATATCCCTAAGTTCAAACTTAGGCATATAACTTTATTATGCAGGATTTTGTGGTGGGGTGGCAAATGTGGTGTTGTGAGTGACCAAATTTTGGTGTCTACAGATGCCCCTTTTTGTACTACGTTGTGTGCAACATGATGCAGTGCAAAAACCAATGACACCTGGTTTTATTTGGATGGAGAAATGGACTCAAATCTTCTCGATGCACAAGAATGAATGACTTTTTTTTTGAATTTTGATTTGTTTGCTTACCCCCTCAATTGGCGAATGGGTAAAGGATGAAACCCATGAGCCAATTGACCAAATGTGGATGATGAAAGGAGGTGGTTGATTGAATGATGTGGATGTGATGCAAATGTATGGCATTTTGATCAACTTGATGCCCCAAGTTTGGGATTGTTTGTGTTTTTACAAATTTGCTTTTGGTTCGATGATGTGCAAAATATTGTGGTAAAATCATTAACCACATTTGTGAGCTCATGAGTCCCACTACTATTAGTCACTCCTGTGCATCGGAGCCAATGCACTAAGACCTTGATACTCGAGTGATTTTTGATTATACCAAAATTGATTTGATTATTTTCTGCTTTTGACCCAACGGAAGGGGTTGAAGGATAACCTTGTGCAAATTTATTTTGAACACAGCCAAGCTCAAAGATTTAGGGACCTAGTTGATTTAATGCCATAGTGATTTGATGTTGTTTATTGAGTGTCCTTATGGTGAGCTACCCATCCTACCGGATTGCATGGATTGCTAGTCGTTGCAACCGTGAGGTATCTAGGGTAATCCACTAGATACAAGGTTCACTAAATGATGTGATGATGATGATGTTTGTAAATGGGTGATGCAAATTTTTTTTTGTTTGTTTGTTTTAAACCATTGGTGTGCGGTTCATTTTTGTTTTGGAATGAGGGCCCGTGTTTTACATCATGAACCGTGGGTCTATAGTTTTGCATGCTCCATAAAATATGGATGCACATTTCTATTGCAAACCATGGGTGCATGGTTTTCACCATAAAAAGTGGCTATATATAGGTTGTCAGGTCATTTTCAATTCATTATTCTTTTTCCAGCTGGATATTCTCTTTGTGCTCTGAGAGATGAGTGAGATGGAGGTTGGTGAGGGGAGTGGTGGTGGTGCTGATGTGGGTGTTGGAGTTGAGGTGGGTTGGTGCTGGAGGTGGTGGCTCGATTGAAGCGGAAGCCAAAATGCGATATGCACAGGTAGGTGTCCAAAGCCCTTAGTGTATGACTTTGTTTGGTTGTTTTTTTTTGTTTATTTTTTTTGTTTTTTTTTTTAATTCATTAAGAGGGGCTGGAAAAACAATATTTTTTTTTTTTTTTACTACCATGCATGGGGTAGGTTAAAATTTTTTTTTATATGCATGTATTTGTGTGTGGGATGCAATGCTATATAGTCTAGAATGCATTTTTATTTTATTTTTATTTTTTACTACCAAGCATGGGGTAGGTTGAAAGTTTTTTTTTTTTTTTGGAAAAAGCTTGTAACTTGCCTTGTTTATTCTGTGTGTGTTTGATGAAGTGTAATGTAGTCTAGAAAGCATGTTATTTTTTGGTTTCCCTTATTTTTTTGTTAATGCAATGTGTTTTTTTTACTACCATGCATGGGGTTTGGTTGAAAGTTTATTTTTTATATGCATTTTGTGTGTGTAATGTAATGCATGTTTTGTTTTATTTTTCATTCTGGATGCACTGATGTTGCTTTGCTTGTTTGTGTCACAGGTTAAGCTCCTTACCACTAGACATCGATGGCCTCACACTATTTCAAAAGTGCGAAAGGCCCTCATAGTAGATGATTGGGAGTTTCTTGAGGTTGTGGGTTTGGATGGGTGTGGACGGATGGAGATAGTTCGAGAGGATGAGGCACTTCTATCCACACTTGTTGAGAGGTGGGACCCAGATAGGGGTTCTTTTCAACTTTCGATAGGGGAGCTTACTATTACTTTGGAGGATGTGTACCACATTTTTTGAGTGCCTATCGAGGGTCCACCAGTGAGGGTGGGTCACAACAAGTAGGAGGTACTTAGACCCATTTATGGTGAGCTTTGGGATGTGGACTATAGTAAGGAGAGGATCCCCTACCTTGAATTATTCAAGGGTAAGAAGCTAGTTGTGGTTCCCACATTCTTGATGTATATATTGAGCAACATGGTGTTGCCCAATAGCATGGGATCAAGGATCCCATAGAACCAGGTTTCGATTATGCTTCAGATGATGTCAGATCCACAGAGATTGGCATGGGCTCCCGCTCTCTTATGTCAAGTTTACAGTGAGCTCTATGAGGTGAAGAGGTAGGAGTGAAAGGGCCTTAGCTATAATTTTCTGCTCTAGATTTGGTCATGGGAGCATATCAGTGTGGGTCATCCTAAGGGGCTACCTTGTGCGTATGATCCTCTCCTTCCTCATGCTTTCTAATGGTGAGTTAGCGAGGAGTCTTCTCCTACTCACCCTTCTATTGATGTTGTTATCTATAGGGATAGCCTCAGTGGGTTGACTAGGGATGGCATATATTGGCATCCATGGAGGGGCATGGCATGGGAGAGGGATGTTATAGAGCTTCATCAAGTTAGATGAGGGAGATGGTTGATGGGTAGCCACACTCGAGAGATGGAGTACATCTAGTTCTCTTAGGTGCAGAGGTAGTTTGGCTTGGTTCAGGGAGTTCCAGATGCTCCTATGATATACAGGTGGTGGGGCGATGAGCTAGGCCTACCCCTGACTCCTAATTTTTGGACCATGGATGATGCAGGTGATGATCCAACTATCGAGGTGCCTGATGTAGATGACATAGGCACCACTACAGAGTATGATGCCTAGTTTTTAGCTCAACCTCCTTGGAGACCGAGCTAGGTAGTGGATGATGTAGTTAGTGGGGATGAGCCAGATACTAGTGATCAGGCTCCTAGGTGAGCTAAGCACCACTAGGGTAGTGGTGGCAGGAGGTAGTCTACTATAGATATACAATAGCCTAGAGGTGGATGTTGGGCATGATGGTAGTGATGGGGATGATGGAGATGATGGTGATGGAGGCCAAGGAGATGAGGGAGATGGAGGTGATGGTGGTGAGGGAGAGCAGGATGCTCCTCCTCACCATACGGAGGAGGAGTGGGACATACTCCAGGTAGAGTGAGATAGTCTAGATTTGGAGGTGAGTCAAGTGAAGGATGAGTTAGCTTGGCATTAGGGTGAGGTGACCCATATGTAGGGTGAGGTGGATGGTTTATGGGCTAAGGTGGATGGTCTATATGGTAGGTCGAGTGTGGATGCTATCACGACTCGAGATGCAGATATCATGAGGTTGCAGGGTGAGGTGACTCACTTGTAGGGTGAGTTGGATAGGGTGCAACATGCATCGATTGAGGGTGATGCTATTGCTATGATTGCCTCCCTTAGGGCATAGATCTCTCAATGAGTGGCTCACCAAGGAGTTGACTTGAGGACTATTCATAGGTAGGGTGAGTACATTGTGATGTTGGAGAGTGCCTTGCATGAGTGTGAGATCCCTCTTCCTATTCCTCCTTCATCATCAATTTTAGGTTCCAGTAGGCGGACCGAGGTGAGTGCCAGGACTCATCAAGCCATCTAGCTCTCATGGTGCTTCATCAGCATAGGGACCTCACAGGGGTCACGATGGTGCTAGCTAGTAGCACCTTATTACCTCTTTTTGTATTTTTGTATTTTTGCTTATGAGCCTCAGTGCTCTGATGTATACAACCTACGAGCATTTTTATACTATGTGATTCATATATATATATATACATGGCTTTTATTATATTTTGTGTTGTGTGCTTTTGTTTATTTATGGATGCATATGGAATGATGTTTAATGCTTATGCTTTATTGATGATTGCATTAGACTTAGCTTGATCACCATTGTCTTTATTTCTTAATCAGGGGCATAGATAGATGGTATGGTATGGATATTATGATAATAATGTGAATGATATGGCATTATTCAATGGATTTTGTAGGATATTTTACAAAGACTCAAACAATCTAGTGATTCAAACAAACTCATCTATGTGTTTTACATATCTTCTTTATGCAAGGGTTATCCTAGTATTTTCAAATTTCTTCAAGGACCAACTGTGTGTGCAATGATCATTCATTTCCCATTATGAGCTAGGTCAAACTAATCAATTGTAACTTATGCCAATAAGCTAGCTCATCCGAGAGAGGCCATAGATCTATACAAAAGAAGGTCGCTAATGTGATAGACTTGATACCATGCATAAGGATACCTCATTGTCAGGAGAGATTCATTCAACCCATTGTTGTAATGAGGATCACCCCATGGTTTTTGAGACACTAAGAGTTCCAGGGATTCAAGCTCCTTTCCTTCTTTTATTATTTGGATTTTGGGGATTGCTCATTTTGTGATGGAGCAATGGATTTTATTGCTTTTACTTGCTCATTTTGAGAGAGAGCAAGGAGGATTATTTGGTACTCTTTTTTTTCGAGATTATGCCAAATTTTTGGGATACTTGCTCATTTTAAGGAGGAGCAAGGGATTTTTTTTTTGGGATACTTGCTCGATTTGATGAAGAGCAAGGGATTTTTTTTGGGGGTGAAGGAGGAGCTTGTCCTTTTGCCAACTCTATAGTACTCTAGACCATGCGCATAATTGGATGAGCAAGGGAAACCTTTCACTTATGGCAATAGCAACTTTTGACTTCATTATTCCCAAGATTCACAATGTTTTTAATGTATTTTGTTGTGTGTGGTCCAAGAGAAAACTTGATCGACCAGGAATGACCTATTGCATCTAGAGATTGCTTAACTTTGGATCAAGTTTGTTCAAAACACTATTGGTGGCTGAGTGATTGAAAATATTGGAAATTGCTTAATGATTGATGTGGTTGTTTTGTGATACTTTCGATTCAATATTTTGAAAATTAAAAGACACACAAAAAGTAGTCAGTGGTCGCATAATTGTTATTGCTAACAACTATACGATATCTATCCTACTTTATGTGGATCCCTTAATTAGGAAAATATTATAGGGAAAGTTACATATTATTGTGAATTTGGATTGCTAGGTGATGTGGGATGCCCCTGATTAAGGCAACAAGACATGATGGACCAACAATCATCCAATTTTACCACATGATCTAATGTAATGAATGGTATGAACAAGATGCCTATATGGAATGCATGAAATGAAATGTTTTTGATATATATATATATTTTTTAGCCATGTATATGTACATATTTATAAATTGCATTATGCATAAAATACCTTTAGATGTATTATGTTCAATGGCTCAGGTTCCAATTCTCCTTCCAAGTTGGCAAGTCTATACGTTCCTGGACCCAACTTTTATTTGAAAATGTATGGACCTAACCAATTAGCCATGAATTTATCTCTCAAGTGCGGCAATGCATTGGTATTTTGTTGATTCTCTTTAAGCATGAGATCTCCTACTTGAAACTCATGAGGATGGACTTTTGCATTGTAAGCATGTTTGATTCGGTCTTGGTATACTCATAGATGTTCCAAGGTATTGATACACCTTTCATCAAGGAGCATTAATTGGTCAAGATGTGCTTGTCTAGTTGTATCATCATCCATGAATTCTTGCAATGTGACTTGCAAAGAAGGAATATCTAGCTCAAGAGGTATGATTGCTTCTATACCATAGACTAGTGAAAAAGGTGTTGCCCCCATTGGTATTTTGATGCTTGTTCGGTAAGCCCATAGTGCCAAGGGGAGTTGAGTGTGCCAATCTCTATGATTTTCCTTGACAAGTTTCTTGAGAATGGCTATCATTATCTTGTTGGTCACTTCGACTTGTCCATTTGCCTATGGGTAATAAGGAGTCGAGAAACTATGTTGGATATTGTACTTGTTGCATAAGGCTCGAACATCCTTGTTCTTAAATGACTTGCCATTATCAGAAATGATCTTGGAAGGAATCCCAAAATGATAGATAATATGTTGAAGTATAAACTTCGCTATTCGAGGTCTAGTCATAGTGGTCATTGGAATTGCTTTGACCCATTTGGTGAAGTATTCTATGGTAGTTATGATGAATTTATGTTGTCCTGATGAGGCAGGTGAAATATTGCCAATCAAATCAAGGCCCCATTGTGAAAAGGGCCAAAGGCTTTGAATGGGTTGTAAATCTTGTGATGGTACATGAGTTAAATTGGCGTGATGTTGGTATTTTTGACATTTCTTAACATATTGACAACAATCACTTTCCATGGTGGGCCAATAATAACCCATGCACAAAATGCACTTTGCAATGGCCATTCCACTAAAGTGGCCACCACAAGTACCATCATGGGCTTCCATTATAGCTCGTTGTGCCTCAACGAGATCTAGACATCGAAGTAGAATTCCATCATAGCCATGTCTATACAACACATCCCCCAAGAGAGTAAAGTGAGTTGCTTTTTGTTTGAACATCCTTTTTGTAGTTCACATCATTTCTATTGGGAGGGTCCCAGACTTGAGAAAGTCTCTAATCTCATCAAGGTAAGAATTGTAGGGTTCAACATGGACCAAACAAACACTCTTCTCACCTTTAGACTCTGCTCGCTTAATTGTTGGCTTGGACACTATTGTTATGATTAGCGGTTGGACTTCTCCATGTTCATTCTTAGGGATCAAGGATCCCAAAGAAGCCATTGCATCCACAAATCTGTTAGTCAAATGAGGCAAGTTACTAATTTCATACCAGTCAAATTTCTCTAGCAACTTCATTGCTACTTCATGATATTATTTCAAGATTGGTTCCTTGCATTGGTACTCTCCTTTCACTTGATAAATGACAAGTTGAGAATCACCAAATATGCTTAGTCATTTAATACCCATAGCTATAGCTGATTGAAGCCCCAAGATTAGGGCTTCATACTCTACATTGTTGTTCATGCATGGGAAGTCGAGTTTGAATGATAAAGGAATCGGGATTCCTTTGAGTGTGTAAAACATGACTCCAACACCTTGTCCTCTTTCACACTTTGATCCATCAAAGAACATTGTCATGTCGACATCATCCTCGGGAGGGACTAGCTCTTCTTGTTCATTGATGAAAAATATCGAATCATCTGGAAGCTCAATGATAAGTGGTTTATCATTTGGCAATGGAGCTTCTACAAGTTGATCGGCTATCACCTAACCTTTGATGGATTTTTGATTGATGAACTTGAGATCGAATTCTATTAAAAGCATTATCCATTTTGTAGTATGGGTGTTGTTGTATGTGTGAGTCATCATGTATCATAGAGGATTCTCTCTAGCTATGACATAGGTAGTGTTACTTAGCATGTAATGTCTGAGTTTCTTAGTGGAAAAAACCATTGCTAAGCACAAATTTTTGACATAAGCATATCTTGTTTCATAACTTACCAATGTTTGACTAATGTAATAAATGGCTTGCTCCTTATGATTCTCATTTTTTGAGCAAGCATTGTCCCTAGTGTAAAATCTGTTGTAGAGACATAGAGGTGAAAAGGGACTCCTGAACGAGGTGGCGTAAGAACTGGTGGTGAAGCCAGATACTTCTTTATGTCATCAAATACCTCTTGACATTTAGTTGTCCAAGAGAATGTCACCCCCTTCTATAGCAAGCGATTGAAAGGCCTGCATTTGTCTGAGAGTTGTGCAATGAATCATCGGATAGATTGAATCTTTCCTTGTAGACTATGTAACTCTCTCAAGTTTGTTGGAGGTGGCATCTCGATAATGGCCTTGACCTTATCAAGGTCCACTTCAATGCCTCACTTGGAGATAATGAATCCTAGAAGTTTTCCTGATGTGATGCCAAATACGCACTTCTTAGGATTCAACCTTACCTTGTGTTCAAGAAATCGATCAAATACTTTCTCTAGGACTTCAATGTGCTCAAGACATGTTTTTGATTTGGCAATTAGATCATCCACATAATCCTCAATGATTTTATGCATATAATCATGGAATATGTATGTCATGGCACGTTGATACGTAGCTCCTACATTTTTAAGGCCGAAAGGCATCACCCTGTAACAAAATGTCCCCCAAGGTGTTGTAAATGTCATCTTGTGTTGGTCCTCAGGATTAATTCGAATCTGATTGTATCCTGAGAAATCATCCATTAGCAAAAGCATTTCATGGCCTATGCAGGAGTCTACTAATTGATCGATGTTAGGTAGAGGAAAATCATCCTTGGGGCATGCTTTGTTTAGATCACAAAAATTAGTGCATACGCGTACCCCCCATTCGGCTTACGAATGGGTACCATGTTAGAGAGCCACTCTGGATAATCAATTGGGACTATGAAATTCATGTCCAGTAGTTTTTGTAGCTCTTCTTTGATAATTAATGCAATAGTTGGATGAAGTTTCCTAAGCTTTTGCTTGAAAGGTTTAGCATCTGGCACCAAAGTAAGGTTGTGGACCACCAAGTTGGGGTCAAGGCCAGGCATGTCTTTGTATGACCATGCAAAAATGTCCTTCTTTCTTGTCAAGACGTCGATCATACGTTCTTTCTCCTCTATAGATAAATATTTTGTAATTTTGATGATTTGAGGATTGTCCGCATCTTTGCTAAGGTTCACATCGATAGATTCTTTGATCAGCATGTGAGAACCTTCCTCTAGTTGATGTGGAGTTGGGATGAGATGGATATCATCCTCCACATGCTCAAATGTCTCAAGGGTCTCCCCTCTACTTTAGTTTGAAAAACCAAGGTAGAGGAGGGTGAAGGTTGTTATGGAATGTAAGCATTTGAATCTCATAGCAACTCTTCGGATAGGATGAACTCGATGATGGATGGCGGGGATGAAATCTTATCCATGGTGATAAGGCTAGCATCGACCTAAATCAGCTTCACCAAATTGTACGGGTTACAGAGTGGGGCAAACAAGTCAATAAAAATCATATTGACTTGGTGGAAATGAGGTGGTTATGATTCAAGAGGTGATGACTCACTCTCTCTAGGTTGCAACTGACCTAAGGTGGGTGAATGGTGGTGCTATGGGAGTGGCCAAGGTGGTGGTGGAGGATCTGGCTCAGGGTGCTCACGCTCTTTGTTGAAGTGAAATATGGTGTGATCTATGGGAAACATCTTTGTATACCACTCATCTTTCTCGATGGGTTCAGCAAGAACCACATCATCTTGGGGACCATCAAATATTCGAATGATCCAATCTAAATTTACTTCCATTTGTTGAAATTCCCCAAAATATTCATCGAAGATATAATCCCCAAAATCTTCATCGGAGATGTAATCATCTAGCATGTGATTAATCATGAATGTGTGCAATACAATCTCTAAAAAGGCCTCATGTAGATGAGGCACAAAGTTAGGGTCTAGGTACTCATCATCAGTATCATCACACTCCTCGCTCTCCTCTTCCTCTTCTTCATACTCAAGAGTGAGTCATTGGAAGGTTTGGTTGAAGGAAGAGTCTGAGGTAGAAGGTATGTACCCTAGACTAGAGTGGTCATGTGCTTCTCTATATTCAAGCTCAATAATGTGACGTGGACCCTGCTCATGTCATCCAAGTCCATATCCCTACCAGTTGACCCTATAAAAATATCGTAAAGGGAAATCTGGGTTGGATAGATAATCTAAATTTTCATTAAATTCTTGCAAGGGTTCCTCATTAGGAGGAGGTGGATCGGATGAAGAATCCACTCCCCCATATATGAAATTAATCTCATCTGATTGGGAACCCATTATGTACACTGCACCTATGGCTAAAGGTGGATCACGTGGGTGACCATAGTCTCTAACTGACTCAATAGGTGGTGTAACTATGACACTCTCAATGATGTACTCACCAATGCTTGGATTAGCGAGATGTACTACAACTTGGGATGGTTGGGATGATGATGGCTCAATGGATGAAGAGGGCACTTCTAGGGTAGTTTGTGGCTCAGGTGGAGGTGATGGCTCCTCTCGGATAGGTGACCCTATCTATGAGACTATGGGTAGTGATGTTTGGGATGGATGAGATTGGATGGGGTTGTTAGTTGATGGGGTGGGTTGAGCTATGAATATGAATGGTGTTTGTGAAGTGGGTGGTGTGGCTGATGGAGTTGATGATTGGTTAGTAGGATGATCAGGTGTGGTGGAAAAATGGAATGTGGTGGTTGAGGGTTGACTAGAGTTGATGCTTTTAGATGCAAAAGTAGGGTCAACTATCGGTAATTCCTCTAGGATGGGGGCTTTTGATGAAGTGATATTAGTGGGAGTGGTTCAGATAATGAGTGGTTGGATGGATAGGTGGGTTGATGGAAGTAGTGGCTCATAAGGATTTGAGATCAAGTTGCAGTATTTAAAAGGCTCTATGTTTGTTGGGATGCAATGTACTTTGCCCTCATGTACATATTTTAGGCATTGGTGTAATGTTGAAGGCACACACTTCATCTCCCTGATCCAGGGGCATCCAAGAAGTATGTTGTACTGCATCACCCCTTCCAAGATGTGGAAGAGGACATGTATAGTTTTCACCCCCATGATGATAGGAAGAACCATATTCCCCACAGTTGAGCATAAGGCATCATTAAAGGCTCTTAAGGTGAAGGTGGATGATGTAATGTGGGATGGTGGTATGTTAAGGTTTTTGATGGTGGGAGTGGTAATGAGGTTGATGGAGGAGCCAGTGTCAATAAGGACTCTCTTGAATGGCTTCCTATCAATATGAGCTACTATGTGCAATGGAGGATCCGATAAATCTGATGAAACTTTCTTCTCCTCGAAGTCATAAAATGCTATCGAGGGCTCCATGCACTTTTGTACACTCCCCACAAAGGAGTTGAAAGCATTGGGATATTTTGATTGTACTTGGATGGATTTTAGGATTTCCATCAATGCTTCTCGATGTGGGGGTGATTGTTGTATCAACTCATAGATTGATAGTTTTATCGATGCCATTTTCAAACTTTGGGTTAACCGACTGCCTAGGGTGATAGTTGGGTGAGATGGATTACTTGGATTATGAAATGGTGGAGGTGGAATTGATGGCCCTAGTTGTATGGGGACACTTGGTTGTGTTGTGGGAGCTTGGGTTGTGTGATTTTCTTGTCTCTACCTATGGGTGACCACACTAATAGCCCCTACAAAACCTTGGTGTAGTTGAGACACATAATTGACTTGGTTGGGAGGAACTGTAGAAGTTGATGCTCCTGTCGCTTGTTGATTTGCCTCATGGTGAGGCAAAGGTGTCTGATATATACCAAGGTTCTGATTGGATTGGGCTAGTGGGTTGTCGACTTTGATCTTTCCTGCTTCCAATAAGTCTTGCACAATACCCTTAAACCCATGGCAAGTTTTGATATCATGTCCTTTTTGCTGATGATAGATGCAGTATAAGTGCTCTCTATAGCCTTTTGATTTTGGCTTGCTAGGGTCCTCGGGTTTAATCTTCGACAATGTGAAAATTTGTGTTGCATACAACTTCTGAAACACAGATGAATAGGGCTCTTGTAATGGTGTGTAATTGCACCTAGGCCTAAAGTGATGTTGTTACCTCTCTGCAGGTTGCATTTGATTTTGCACCTATTGTGGGGGTGGAACCACTTGATAATTCAATTGTTGTGGTTGCTGCTATTGTTGTTGGGGTTGTTGGATCTGAACTTGGGCTTGTTGATTTGACTGTGAAGGTTGACCCAAGACTATCTGATTAACTTGAGCGGCCTTGGACTGGCCGTGGTTATTCCCATTTTGGTTCTTGTTCTGCCACTCCTTTTTCTTAGGCTTGATCTCACCCTCTTGGATTTTTATCTCTTCTATCACTCTAGCTTGGGTGAGTGCCTCATCGAATGTCCTATACTATTGTAACTGTAGTAACAAAGAGATGGGCTTGGCACAACTCTTCATGAACATTCTTGTTATTTTTGACATGGGGAGGGAGAATGGCAATTTGATCATAACTACCCTCCAATGGTTGCCAAAATCATGGACCGATTCATCATCATATTGCTTTAGACTAAGAAGATCGGTCAATGTGGTTTTATTCCGGACATTCAGGGCGAATCGCTCCAAGAATTGGTCTACAAGCTGCTCAAAAGTGTAGACACTCTGATGCGGTAAGTGGTTGTACCAATCTTGGGCTTCTCCCCCAAGTGTCTGAGGAAAGGTGTGTAGCATGAGTGCATCATTGTTTTTGATCCTGAAACACATGTTTACAAACCTTGTCACATGCTCTCAGGGGTCCTCATCCCCCTTAAATGTATCAAGCTTCGACATCTAAAAATCCATTGGATAAGGTGGTGTAGGCATCGAGGCATGGATTGGGTGATTGAGTAGCTACCTTAATGTTGGCTTTTGATATTGCAAACCTGGGGTTTGCATGGCAAGGCTATCAATCTAGTTTTGTAGGAACTAGAACTTAGGATCATCCATAGGGTTAAAACCCTGGTTTGCTTGATACTGTTGGTATTGAGGTGCATTGTATGTGGATTGTGGATGATGGGGGATGCTAGGCTGAAATGTATGATGATATGATGGCTGATGAAAGTTTTGATATGGATGAGGTGATGGGGGCATGATAGTATGTTGACCTGACGAGTTAGCATACATGTGATGTGGTGGATTAGTTGCTATGGTAGTGGTTGGGGGATACAATACCCAAGATGGATCTTGGATAAAGGTATGGGTTTGGTGAGAGGTGGATGGTAGGTTATGCTCAATCCTCTACAAATATTGATTAGGGTTAGGGTTAACATTGTGATTAGCATTATCCAAAATCATTTGTTGTAGTTGCAAGAAATCCTATTGCATGGCAAGTGTAGATGACGTGGGCACAACCACATATGAGGTGGTTGGTTGGGTTGGTTGTGAGACAACCATGGTAGTGGATGTGAGTGGAGGGTAGGTAGCAAAAGGTATTGCCATCGAATGAGGGGTGATATGATGTATGGAGCCTATAGGGATGGTAGGTAAAATGGATGTGGGGATCTACGAAGCAACCTAAGTTGTTGCTTCATAAAGGGGATTGGTGCAAGTGATGTTTTATTGAGGCAATGTGAGGGGTGGTTGGCTAGAGGATGATGGGTGGCTAGCTAGGGTAGCAATAGTCAACTCAAAAAGTGGATTTGTAAAGACTTGTCCAGACTGCTATGGGTGTGTGAAGGTGGACTCTTGATGCAATGATGGTATGGTGCGGGATGGGATGGTAAGTGGTGCTAATGATGGAAAAACCATTCCAATTGCACTCAGATACATCCTAATGATATCCATGTCTACAAGTGTGACATGACCATCCATTGGTGTGGGTGGCTCACTCCTAGGAGTCTCAGGAATAGTGGTATGTGTAGCCCTATGCATAACATCTATGTCTGAAATGGGGGCACTACTAGAGGGCCCTACATTTAGGCTCTAGGACATAGGAGGAGGTATACTACCTTGCCCTACCACCGAAGTGTTAGGGACCTCACTAGACTGAGATGCCATGGGGGAAGACAACTGACTCTGGATTAGTGCTAACTTTTTGGCCTGACCATGGGTCATTACCATACGCTAATATGCAATGATATGTGAAATGCAAATGCAAGTCTATGTAGGTGGAATGAAAGTACAATGCAATACAACACCCAAAGCAAATAAACAAGCAAGGTTTTTGGTCCTAAGTTTGCACAAGTTTTTTATTTTGATTTTTTTTTTGAAAGTTTTTTATTTTTTTTGAGTTTTTGGAGTTTTGAAAAAGAAAAATACATGTGCAAAATGTTTTGCCCTAAATGAATCTAGGATTTCACCTGTATACTCATAGCTCGACAACCCGATGATGAAGTTCGATCGTGTAAACCCACCAAAGTATGGAGATGAAACCCATACCCGGTCAGGGAGCACAGGTCCTACCAGTCCTCACCCAGTCTCACTTGGTCAATGTTATACCCTCTGAAGAGAAATACATGCAAATTTTCCAAGCTACGATGGTTCTTGGAGCCGACCTTGGCCAAAAATAGGGTAATAATGTTGGTGGTCTGGTGATGAAGTCCAAACCTGGTGGTGATGAAATCTAGTCATTTGCCAACATTTAATGTGAGTGTGTGAGGCTTGTTTAATTTATTATGAAATGCAACTAAGATGTGATTCTATTTTTATGCCTAAATGTAGAAATTAGGAAATAGATAATAGCAAACATAATAGATCAAGGGCTAAAAGCTGATTCCAAGCAAGGTTTTGGTCGATTCTATTATCAAGGCCAATCGTAGGTCAGCGGTTGGTTCTGGTAAACCATGGATGCATGGTTTTCCAATTGCATGTGCACATTTGGGAGATCCCAACCATGGGTCCGTAGGTTCAACTGTGCAATAGAATAGGACAAATCAAGACTGATCCCTGAAAAGGATGCCCAAGTTATTGCTAATTGGGCAATGCAATATGATCTATTCCTAAATGATAAATGCAGATCCTCTTAATTTTTTTTTATTGTTTGGATGAATGCAAAAATAAGTAAATTTCTATCTTAAGACCTAAATGCAGACAATGGCACATAGGACTAAGACTCCTAATTTACCCTAGATGCATGCTAAAACTAAAAACAATGAGAAAAGAAAAATGGCATAGGGGTACAGACCTGTGTTCCTTTTGCCACTCTGTCCAATTGTAAACCGTAGATTTGTGGTTCCATAATGCAGTCATTGCATGCACGCGTTTCTCCAGATGCCTAACCATAGATTCGAGGTTCTATCTCCTCAATCGTTGGCTCACATTTCTTCAATTCCTCCATCGTGGGTGTGTGGATTTCTAGATCTAAAACCATAGGTATGTGGTTCACAGTAATAGGGCTGAATGCAACCATCCTCGAATCTGTCGACCCGAGATCGAATCCTCGCATGCTTCAAACTCCCAAAACTTGTAGATATAGAAAATATAGATCAGTAAAGTAAATCAAGCAAGGCAAAAATAAATAGGACCCTTAGGGGGTCCCACCATGATCACCATTTTTGTAACCAAAAGAACTGAGCAACAAATAAAAATAAACACAGAGAAAGTAGAATTGCCAAAATTGCTTTTTGTATTGATTTTGATACGGTGTTACAAATAAATTTTGAATTACCCCAAGCATGTTGGGGGTAATGTTACAATGCTTTCTCTCTCTATATTGATACAATGATTACAATAGTGGAACAGGGGTCTTCCAAGTCTTCACAGGTATGCTTTCTCTTCGTTCTCCAGTTGTAGCTTCAAGGGATGAGTGGGCTTTTGATATCCAATGTAGGGACCACTCTAGCTTCAATAGATTTCTCCAAAGTACCTATTACCTACACACATAAAAACCAACAAAGGGGATCAGTAGCACCTGCAAATCAAGATATAAAAATGATGTTGATAAAAACCCTAAGCAAGTAATCATATAATGCGGATAACAAAAATAATTAAACTAAAAGCCTTGCAAACAAACTATAGTTACTGATCATGCTCTTGGCTCTACGAAACCACAATGGGAGCATGGTGGTGGACTGGTAACCATGGGTGCATGGTGGTGAAACCATAGATGCACATTTTTGACTATGAAACCGTGGACCAGTGGTTTGGGTTGAATGGCAGAAATACCTCAAAATAGGACCTCTAAGCTTGAAATCGGGCTTCTCCTCGGGATGCATGTAGATGTCTAGTCCTATTCTGGTAGCCTGGTGGTATCAATGTTTAGCTCCCTTTGTTTGGTGGGGTGAGGGTGCCTTTATAGGCCCCTTAGGTTTTTGGAGGGAAATGGGAGGTGGTAAGCCTGGATTTCCAAGTGGTAATTTTGGGCTACCAAATGGAGGGGACAGTTATAGTGAGTCACCCAGTGTGCCTCACTTAACTGGGGTGATGTGGCTACAAGTGGAGTGGTGTGTGGGATTTTTCCCCATGTGAAGGGAAAAAGGGGACAAGGATGGATGAGATGTGGCAAGGATGTTGGGTGAGGTGGCTAGGACACATGTCTAGTGGGTAGGCAGGGTATCCTAGGCTAATTTTCTAGATTTAATAAATCTAGAAAATAGGATAATGTGCAGGATCTTATATCCCTAAGTTTAAACTTAGGCATATAACTTTATTATGCAGGATTTTGTGGTGGGGTGGAAAATGTGGTGTTGTGAGTGACCAAATTTTGGTGTCTACACTTCATATTGATCCTTGTATTCCTTTAGGAGGAAGTCCACCTAAACCAAGAGGGAAGTGATGGTCCTGGCTATTCGACCAAGAGCTTTAAGGATATCCTGGATCTCCTAGATATGCTTACAGTTATAAAGGTTCAGATACTGCATCAATTGAGAAGCCAGTAAGGGTGCCTGAGGAGAGGTCCCCTCATTATGGGTTTTTCTCCTCATCGACTTGTCTTTCTTAGCTTGGAAGGATAGAGAATCATCCAAAAAATCATCGATGATGAGCAGGGCCTTTCTTTTGCTACACCCCACCTTGGCCCGAAGGGAGTAACATCGAGGTTTAGATTTTTGGACCCTGAGGTGATGTCTACCATGGCTATAGAGCTCAAAGTGCAATTTTGGAGGAGGGGTGACCAGGACGTCTCCCCCAACCTCACCCTTGATGTTAGCATGTCCTTCAGCAATAAGAGAAGGCTCGATAGGCACAAACACCCTATGATTTTTCTATGTAACTATGAAGTTAAACAGAACAAGGTGGAGGTCCTGGTGGAGGGGAGAGGAAGAGATTCCCCTCTTCATGTTCAGGATGGACCTCTCCATAGACCAAAACATATACTTGAGGATGTTAATTGACTTTTTCCCCTGAAGGTGGTTTAGGAACACCAGATGAAAGCTACAAAGAATCATGTTCGGGATGTCAAGGGTGAAATATTGTGGCACCATCACCATAATTGTGTCCCGTGGTTTTAGCAATTTTTCTCTCACTATGCCACCTTTTTCTTTGTCAAGGGACTCCCCTTTATCCTTGAATAGGGGTCAATTCTCCTTGGAGGGATTTTTTTTCATGACTTATGATTTCCCCATCATTGGGGAGGCCAATGACTTCTGTTAGTAGGTCCACCATGACAATGAAGCCCATACCTCTAATTATGGCGTTCCCTCCATTCCAAGATAAAAAAAAATCTATGGATAAATCTGGCTCAGTATCGCTAAAGAGCTACAAAAAATTAAGGATATTGTGTTCTCTAAAAATTTCTTTGACCAAGGGAGTAAGCCGAAGGGAATATGGTTCAATTTTGGCCATGGTAGGAAGAAATTTTAGAGATGATAGAAATTAATTAGGGGGTGGTGACAATGAGAAAATAGAAGGGTGGCAGGCATGGAAATAAAGCTATAGGAAGACTTTAGAAAAATCCACAACCTAAGGTGACTCGTGCTCCATGTCAACCAAATCGAACAAAAACCAATGGACGTAGGTGAAATGGTAGACCGAGGGAGGGCAATGTGGAGGAGAACGGGGGTGGCACCAAGTCCAATTAAAAGGGTGGTCCAGTATAGGTCATGATGTATGGGATGAACATCCTTGTAGGACAAGTAGACATGGTAGAGGCACTTGATGGGAGTGATGAAAATAATAGCCAAGGAGATGCTAACAACAAGGAGTAAAAACTAAAAATGGAAATATGCTCGCATTCCAAAGCTGACAACACACCTTACCCAAAAACCATCGGAGGGACAGTGACAAGTTAGCAAGGATCGACTAAAAATGAGGAAATAAATAGGACACCCATCAAGCATTGGGACTGTGATGGTGACTAAAATGAAAATACAAGCGAGGGAGGTAAACATTCATAAGGATTGGGAACCCCTACCAAATCTAGATAAAGGGATAATGTGAATCTCAAGGCTTACACTTTTGATGATGATGTCCTCTCGGTTCCATGTGAAAGAGGACTAAAGAGTGTGCCACCAGGGGGTGGAATTGGTGGGCTAGACTTCCAGCTAGCTGGCCTTGAGAAGCCTTTTGGCCTTCCAATGATTGGAGGGGTCCACATGGGGGAGGTTGATTTGAAAAAATCCCAAATATGAGAGATGACTAAAATCAGATCTCATGGTACAAAGATGAAGACTTACCACATTGGCTCTGGGCTAACCAATCAATATGCTCAAGTGGCGGTGGGCTTGAAACTGAAGGAGCTAGTTTTTTATCTTGACCCACTTCACATTATTGGACAATGACATCAGTAGCATTGGCATCGATGAGTGCCTGGAGGAAGGAATATTTCCACATAGTGAGGCCAGACTTTGAGATTCCTAAATTGGCTAAATGATCAGTTGCATGATTTCCTTCCCTATAGGTATGGGTTAGCCTTAAGCTCGAGATGGAGAGCATTAGATGATTGAATTTTGTTATCATATTAGAGATGTTCCATGAAGTGAAGAAATTTCTAGAGGTAATGTAGGTGATTATTTTTTTGAAATCATCTTCCACCATGACATTGGGAACCTGCAAGTTGTGGATGAGGATAACACTTTGGTAGAGAGCCCTAGCTTCAGTGAAGTGATTGGAGTTGAGCCCTAGATTCTTGGCATAGGCTAGGATTATATTTCCCTTATGATATTGAATAATTCCACCCACACCAGCTGCTCCTAGATTTCCTTTGGCTGCACCATTTAAATTTAGTTTGAGGAAGCCTAGGGGGAGGAGTCCACCTGACAAGGGAACAGTTAGATTTGGGAGAGACCTGATTATGAATACCTTTAAGAATTCATAGAAAGGAAGCCATGCAATCTTCACAATGTGGTTTGGGATCACTCTTGCCCTTGGTGATGGACATATTTTTAGCAGCAGTATATAGAATTTTGGAGAGGACAAACTTCTCATTGTGGGTAGAATCTTGGAAGGCATGAGCATTGCACTCACACCAAACCTCCCACAGGAAGTGGGGGAGGTAGAAGGACCAAAAAGATTTCAAATGATGGCCTCTGAATGGATTCAGCCATTGAACACAAATATCACTAAGCTATAAGAGCGAGACCCAGGAGATACCAACCGAGGAGAACAAGGAAGAAAGAATGGATTGGGAGAAGGGGCAAAAAATGAAGATGTGTTGGGTAGAATCATAAATTGAGAGGCACAGGTAGCAATGATTTGGGAGAGACATGACACATCGATGGAGGTTTGGGATGGTGAGGATATTATCCTAGATAGAAAGCAAGAGGAAGAAATTGACCTTAGGGATAAGATGGGGCTTCCAAATGGGCTTGGAGGGAAACCAAGGAGGACCAGGGCTCTTAGAGAGGGCGTAGGCTGATTTGAGGATGGAATCTTCCTTCGAGTAGGAGGATATTACACAAAGGCAGAGAAGGTTGGATATTTCAACATAGGTAAGCTTCTACTTAGTCGAGAGGACATCAATTGAAAAGGGTTTCTAGGAGAGGCTCTCTGGGAGGAATAAATTACACACCTTTGGCCCAAACATGGTGTTGGTCATCGGTCTAAGACATACAAGATTCTCATAGTTATTTAGTAGATAGTTGCCTAGCCAGAGGTCATCCCAGAAGTTAATCTTGGCACTCTATTTTACAATGATTTTCATTTCAAGCATTACAGGGAATTTTTTAATTTTGTGATCTTCTTACAAATTGCCATTAATGGTGGTTTACAACTACCTATTTGGATAGTTACAATATATTCTAAGAAATATTCACCTATTCCATCCTTTTTTCTTGATATACTTTCATATCCATAGATCTACAACTCAGTTTATTGAGTCGAAGCTCCTAGAAACTTCTAGACTGCAACTTGGCATTTTGGAATTTCATGATGCCTGAATCAACCTTATTTGCTTAGTTTAATATGCAATAACACACAATTGCATTTAGAGTTTGAAATCATAGAATATTCAACCCTAGCCATTCATCTGAGCATGAGTAGTTATGATTAGCTGACTTGTGGTTGCTCTTCACCTTTATGTTTCTAGAAACTAGTCTATATTTTTACTTGCTTGAGCTTCCAATAGATCTATCCATGAAAATAGATAAAATATCAAATTTGAGAATCTACCCTCATCATGTGTTTACCTTGTGGTTTCTAGGATTATTTGATCTCCTTTGAAGTCCAACGGATTCCCTGAAAGCACACTTATTAGCATATTTGGTCCTTCCTTTGTTCCTTAAGTCGACCCACAACCACACTTCTATGTTTTTTAGAGAAATTTCTAATTTCCATACCATTACTTAAGAAAAATTTTCAACCACACACTTTTTCAATCTTGGATATTTTTGCTCCTTCTAGTTGTGGATTTACCAAAATCAATGGATTCTAGCTTACACATTTTGGTTGCACCTTATACAAATGGGATTGGAAAACCGCATGCCTAAAATATTCTTGGAAAATTTTCATCATATTAGCTACGGATTCACTAAAATTAGTGGATTTGAGCTTGCACATCCCGACCGCTATGCTATAAAAATATATAGGTTAACCATGCTCCATTTTGCAGTTTAGCTATTTTCTACAAACCTTTTTTGCGGAATCACATTTTCTAGTGGATTTGAGTTTATCTAACCTCTGCACTTCTTCCTCCAACAAATTTCAATTTTCCACATTACTAACAAAGAAACCTGGTAGCCACACTTCAAAATAATATTTTTACCTCTTGTCACTTTTCTCCAATAGAATCATGTTTTCAGTGGATTCAGGATTTTTCTTT
Source organism: Wollemia nobilis (assembly GCA_028583015.1). Lineage (NCBI taxonomy): Eukaryota > Viridiplantae > Streptophyta > Pinopsida > Araucariales > Araucariaceae > Wollemia > Wollemia nobilis. The sequence goes on from JAQPPZ010003615.1 coordinate 3,210,651, forward strand.
GTGTGCTTATCCTTTATGTGCAATTATCAAAGGAAGATAGATAGCCATGAAGGAAAATGAGTTTTTCATCTTACAAGCAAACTTCTTCACATATTTGAGGAAATTAGTGGATTTGCAAAACAAATTTGCCTTCCACTAAGATGTAGCCATTTTTGGCCTACAGGTCTCCCTATGATGCTTCCTTAGAATAGATCCCTCACATGCAACTCTTGGAGGGGATATGCATGGAATCCCAATATCCATCTAATGTTAACTCATGTATCTTCTTATTAGAGAAGGGGAAGAAGATATTGGTATTTCTTCCAACTTATACATGTGGTTAATATCATCACAATACCCAAAAGAAATAGTTTTAAACCCATTGTATTTATCCTTAATTACCCACCTATCATAATAGAATTCTACCTTCTTATTTATACGAGTAATGTGATAAATAGAAAAAATGTTAGGGATACAATTAGGAACATGAAGTACCTCATCAAAATATGAAGATCTAATGTTGATGTCTCCATACCCTATAACCTATAACAAATAATCATCTCCAATCACAACCCATTCCCTTACATGTGCTTTGTTGTAAACCTATAGAAGATGTTTATTTTTAGTCATATGCCTAGTTGCCCCTAAATATGTAATCCACTCATATGAGGAAGTGGATATCCAATAATTAGAATGAACTACTACACGTGCTTATGATGTTTCTCCATCAAAAATATTCTCACCTTGTGCATAGAAGAAAGTAGCATCAACACCCACTTTCTTGTTGCTTCTTCAAGTTTCTTGGTCTGAATCCTACAAAAATATCCCTTATGCCCTTTCTTTTTGTAAAATTCATAATTAGGCTTCTTGAAAAACTTCTTTAGCTACTTATCATTTTTTTTTCTTCTTGTCATTCTAGACTTTGGTAACAACTTCCTTTAGGTGAGACTGATTGAAAATGAAAATTTTCTTATATCTATTTCTTCTAGTCTAATGGTGCAAAAAGTGCATAAATACCTCATCAATTTATGGTGCAAGAGATTCTATAAAATACACATGAAGCATCTCAAAGATAACTATCTCATGTATTTCTAACACATTGTTGAATACAATATTGAGTAGTGTAGTATTCGTTTCCTTATCCAATGTTTCCAATCCTTATTTTATTTACCTAGGTAGTCCTCTTACAATTTAGATGTCTCTTTGTAGTTTCTTGAACCAACTGATATACTCATCAATAATATCAAATGAGTCCATGGACAAGGTCATGATACTAACCTTCAATCTATCAATTTATATGGAATCAATTCAATCACACAACCCTCAAAATTTCTCAAGCAACACTTTAGGATCCATGGTGTTGCTAATATAGGTGTCATATACATTGTCAATATGAAGAGCAATAACACCATAAACCTCATTCTTATTGTCCCTATAGAGATACTTCACTTATTTAGAATTAGTATTATGAGGCTCCTTTGATAGCAAATATTCTGAATTTAATACTCAAGGATGAATACAAAATCCAAAGAACTCTCACAATGTATCAGGATGCATCACATATGCTCAAATCATAACTTATAAAATGAATTTACACATACACATTATATTCATGTTGATGACAATATCACAATAATTTTACACTACAAAATAATTTACTACAATTCACACTACAGGATCCCTCATATGTTGCTCCTACAAATAGCCTTTACAAAGAGGCTCTTGACTTTTCAACTTCAATTAACTCTTCATCTTCTCAAAATTGAAGGAAACATAACTCTATATTTCTCATAGGAGAAATATGTTTACTGACTCCATAATAATGACAAGTATATTACTAAATGATAGATATTTATAAGATATTTACAAGGTAAATGTAGGTACCAAATAATGTAATAAAATCCAACATACTCATTCACATATTTGAGCAACCCTTTACTTTGGAGCATATATTTAATCTTGGTCTTTCGGATAGTAGGTATGATAGATATTTATAAGACATTTACAAGGTACTTGCAAGGTACTTTATGTAATAAAATCCAACATCCTCATTCACATATTTGAGCAACCCTTTACTTTGGATCATAGATTTAATCTTGCTCTTCCAAATAGCATAGTTTAGATCAATGAAGAAGGGCACATGGTGATCCCTAATTATTCTAGAAAAATATAAAAAATTGCATGTGGTTGTGAACAAAAACACCACCACCAATGTAGATATCTTGAACAACCGTATGATTTGAAAAAAAAGGCTCAAAATGATTCTATATGCAAAAGATATGGGACCCAAAATTTCTGCCCTAAAATTACAAAAATACCTCCAAAACCTTTAAATTTTAAAAAATATAGTACTTATAGTAAATGGGAGGTTACCATGTATCACTATGTGAGTGACTAAGGGGATTCCAAGCATGCATTGACTATGTAGCAAACTAGTGAATCATGTGACACCACTTGTCGTGATTTGACTTGCTATTTGATTTGTGAACCAAACTATACCATTGTTGCATCCTGATTCACTATGAAATTTATATGTTGCTAAGTCTACTATTGACTATGTGAGTTGTTTATCAAATTTGATGACATGGCAAAATTTGATTGGCTAAACCCATATTTATACATGTCTAGTGGCATATACCCTAAAACATCAAGTATTATATAGCCTACCATGCTAACCCAATAAGAAATTGCCACATAAGTGCCTACATCACCTTTAGCATGATCTACCATGTGTCACCTTAATATTTGTGCTACATCATTAGCTAAGTCAATGCATATGGTAGCCACTACATGTTATGCCTTGTGACTTATATTGACTACCATATAAAATGTATAGACTACCATGTGTCACCTTAGGATTTATGCATTAGCCACCAAGTTACTTGTATGGAATATCATTTTAATTGTATAGAGCATAGTTCAAAAACTCACTAGCAATAAAATCAGTAGCCTAATTGTGGAGATTTTATTGGAAACTTGGGGAAACTCAGCAAAAAAATATATGAAGATTTTTTTCAATAAATAGAAAAAAATATTTTAAGCAACAATTGGAGAGCCAAAAAGTTGATTTTATATTAGACATTCATTACAAATAGTACAATTATAGTTTATGAATAAGTAAATCAACTCAAGTAAAACATAAAATACAATATTTCAAAATGTAAAGTAGTTTTTAAACTACCTTTTGTTTTCGTTTCTTCCCCTTGCACTTGATGGTTGGCCTTGGCTCTGAACTGGTAGGAAAATTGGAAGTTGCTCAAGCATGGTATCATTATGGTATATCTCCTTCAATCCTCTTGAATGTTCTACTTCCTCCTCAAGTGCTTCAATGTCCTCTATAGTAAACTAAGGATCCATAGAACTCTTGGCAATCCAATCACATAATAGATCTAGCTTATTTAATCACATAGTCTAAAATATCCTTAAGCCAATGTCCAATATTTAATGTGATCTAGAAAAGTGGATTAAGATTGTTGTTTTAAGTCTTTTGATCTACTAGAAGATTTTTCACAGTGTTGGAGAGAAGAAAATTGAGCAAATGATCATAAATAGGATTTTTAAAATAAATCATATATTTTTCCTCTTTTTTGTGCTCATGGTTGAGTTTCTCACAAGAAATTGTTGAGAAAATAGTTTAAAACTCGCCACAAGTTGATGGGTTTATCAACACCAAGAAAATAAAAATACTTACTAGATTTGAATTCTCACAAGTTTTATAAGAACTCACAATTTCTTGGTGAGTTTTTGAACTATGGTATAGAGTACCATGTGTCACCTCAAGATTCATGCACTAGCTGCTAGGTAATTTATACAGACCACCTTATTAGCTATAGGAACTACATGTTTCATCTATATGACACTGCCACATCATCACAAACATACAAAGAGGTGATATCAACTTACCATGTCATCATAGGGTTCCATATCATCGAGCTTTTCCATGTCATAAAGCATACTAACATCATCATAGGCATCCAAAAAAATTATAATGGGAGGGATTTGAACCTTGTATCTCCCATGGTAAATCAACTTACCTTCCTTTAGCTATACATCTCCCCAAGTGTTGTGCTTGGGAGTTAGAAGGTAAGGAATATATTTATAAAGCATGCAAATAGTAAACACTACCTTTGCCCCTTCTCCTTAACATAGTCTTACACACTAAAATAAGCATATGCCTATATGCCCTACCATTCCCACCACTCCAAGGATTGAAATTAAAAAAATTAAATCCTAGAGGGAAAAACATTTTTTTTAAGACATAAACCTAGATTCAAATGAGAGAAAGTATAGAACTAGGACCCTTATTAATTTTTTTACAAATAATCTAGAAACATAAATGGTTCATTCATATATATTATGGTTTGACCTACATAACCCTTTTGTTGAATGTAACTAATCAGGACATTCTCTCATGTCTATGCAACAAAAACGATACCAGACCATTTTTGCAACTTTGTCAAGCAGCTCGTAGGTCTTTACTAAGCATAGAAGCCTACCTATGGCTATTGTACCACTATGAATTTTCCTAAAAAATTCAAACTCTTATTTTCTTTACAATGGTTAAGTGGTCTACCCTCTCATCTATACTACTATTGGAAAAAAGAAGTTGGAAGAGAAAAGCAAATATATTTTTTGGAAAAAATTGTAAAAGACAAATGAGGTTTTCAAAAACCCCAATAATAATAAACTATGACATCCATCTAGTAATTTAAAAAATATATATAATATTGAGTGCTAATAAGAAGAAAAATAAACCTATTGGTGAATGTTTCTCTTTTTACAAATTTGCTAATCATAGTAAGATCCTCACGATCCAAGTCCACCTAGGGTTTTATTAGAAAACCCTTCTTTGGATCTTGTTGCTAGCCTTCAAAAAGAATTTCTTCTAAGACTTCTTGAATCATTGTTACCCTTAGGATAAGACAGATAAAAATAACTTCTAGCAAAATCAATTGAGCAATGGAGATTCACACCCACTTTGATACCATGTTATATTTCATAAAAAAAAATAGAAACAAATGGAATCAAACATTACCAAATATTACTCAAAGTGAAAAACATAGAATGAAGAATGAAGAACGCAGAACTTAGAATATGTTGGGGTGTCCATGGACACCAAATTATATCACTATGTAAAAAAAATCATATTCTAATTGATGAACAAAATGGTTGGTATGAATGGGTATTTATACCCAAATACAAGCTAGCTTTAGGTCAAGGTTATGAGACCAACCTTTAAGAATAAAATCTTACAAAAAATTACAAAAGCACCTTGGTCAAGGTTTACATGGGCCCAAGGTGAAACTATTATCAATACAATAATAAAAGTTGATTGTGGCCTCAAGAGAAGCTTAACCACCACATATTCCAAGAACGGATACCCTACCTAGTGGCCTGAATAATTAGCACATGGGTGGTAACCTCCTAATCACAACAAATAGCATTATGATATTATCTAGTATTATGTACAATCAATACATAGTTGGCACCTCCTCAAGTAATTAACAACCTCCCTTTCACTATAGGTACTAAAATTCGTTCTCATTTCCAAATGTTTTGGAGGTATTTTGTGTGATTTTTGGGCTAAAGTTTTGGGTGCCACAACATATTCATATAGAAGCATTTTGATTCCCTTGTTTTCAAATTATACTATTTGAAATATCTCTACATTAGTGGTGTTTTTTATTATCACAATTAAATGCATGATTTTGTATTTTGTTTGGATAGTTATGGATCAACATGTGCCCTTGCTGAATGGTCCAAACTATGCTACTTGGATAATTAAGATTTAAGCTTTGCTCTCGAGTAAGTAGTTTCTCAATTATGTGAATGAGGAACCTTGTCCTCCTAATATTTAAGAAATGAATTAGTTATATTGGGATAAGAAGTATAAGTCTATTGGTGTTCTAACTCTTCATGCTGATAATATCTATGACATCCATTATAGCAACACCATGGATCCCAAGGAAATTATTGACATGTTTTAGGGATTGTGTGATCGTATTGATTCTACAAAAATTAGTAGGTTGGAAATTAAGCTTGCTTATTTGACTATGGAATATTTGGATACTATTGATGAGCACATTTGTTGTTTCAAAAAATTAATAATATATCCAAACTACAATAGCATTACCTAAGGTGATAGAAGAACATGAAGCTATGGAGGAGAAGAACATTATACTACTCAATATAACAATGTTTCAATGACATGAGATAATTACTATTGTATTTGAGATGTTTCAAGTAAACTTCCCTAACTCTATCGCACCACCAATTGATGAAGTATTCAAGTACTTATTGCATCATCAAACTAGAAGGTAAATGCATAAGGATAATTCTATCATCAATCATGCCAATCCAAAGGAAGTTATTGCCAAATCTTAAAGTTTTAAGAAGAAAAAATAGAATAAGAATAATCCCAAGAATCTCTTCAAAAATACATGTGACTATTGCAATAAGGATGGACATAATGTACAATTTTTCCTGAGTTGTATCAAGAAGTTTGAGGAAGCAACAAGAGAAGGGGGTGTTGATGTTGCTCTCTTCTACACATAGGGTGAGGAAAATTTTGATGGATAGACCTCATATGCATATATAGCTACCATTTAATACATTATATCTACTTATTGTGAGGAGTGGATTGTAGATTCAACCACAATTCGGTACATGAAAAAGCACAAACATCTCCTATAGGGGCACAAATAATCACATTCAAGGGATAATTTATCATTTAGTAGAGGCCTTGCTAAGGTGCATAGCCTTAGAAGAGATCACAAGCCCAAACCTCCCCCATAATGAAATCTTTTGATGAATGATGACTTCAACAAACTTGAAGATGATATGTTAAATATTGATGGAGAGGCACTATATTATGACATGGCACCTAATGATATCACCATTTTCAAAGATAAATTTTCTAACATGGCACCTAATGATGAGGTAGTTTATACAATTAACATGGTGGATGATGTAGTGGGTGATATGCTACTCCATACAATTAACATGGTAGATGATATGGTGCAACATATAGTAGGTGACATGTTTTCTATATAGTTGGTGTAGTAGACCATGTAACCAAAATGGAAACTAATGAGGATGATGGCATGGTAGACAACATAGGGGAAAATGTCCATCTAATACACATTCCATCTATATGTAGACTATTCTGAATAACTCATTCACCAAAATATGGTCTCAAACTTTCTTTCATGAGCTTAATATTTGGTGACTTTGTTCTCCTCTTGTGGTCTCCTCCTTCTGTTGTAGATTTGGAGAATTTTGTATCTCTGAAGTGGTGTCCTCTTACTATGAGAGGTAATCTTCAAATATCTTATATTTGATGAGCTTATTCTATCTTCAAGTCTTCTTGTCAAATTCTGAATTTAAGTAGGATCTTCTTCTCAAGATTTTAAATATCTTGAGGTCTTCACTGGATTCTTCTTTTGCTCGAATTTGGCACTCCTTGCCAAATTATCATCCTCTTGGGCTTGTTGTCAAGTGGTGATAATTGTACCAAGTCCTTAACTATCAAGGGCTTATCCTTGGTAGTGAATTTCTCTAGTGAGTTCTTCTTTGATGATTTCTTCAGTAAGACTCTCCTAGCCTTTTATTGGATGCTCGTCGAGACCTCACCAAGGTCTTTGATCTTGTAGCTTCTTTTGGTCTTCCTTGATACCTTATCTTCAACCTTATACTTTTGGAAGTGTTGGCAATGAGACTTTCTCCTGGGTCTCTAATTTTGTTGCTTCTAGATTCGAGTAGGACTCTCCTAGTCCTTCTTCTACTTCCTTGTCTAGAATCTCTTCAATGAGATCTCCTCATAATCTCTTTTACTTTAGGTACTAGATTGATTCTAAAGAAGATACTCTTCCTAAATTTTTTGTATGAAGCTTTTCCAACTCATTGAATCTCCTTTTCTTGCAATAAAGTATTTGTACTGAAATATGCTTCTAAATTAGGTGCTCTCTTCTAGAGTCTTCTTTAGGATCAAGGATTTTGTGTCCTATTTTAGTATCAAGGCTTTTGTGGCCTTTTTAATAAGGATTCTATGGTATTTTGTTCAATATCAAGGTTTCTATGGTCTTTTCTAGGGTTCTATGGTATTTTCTTCAATATCAAGGCTTCTATGGCATTTTCTTTTGGATCAAGGCTACTATGGCATTTTCTTTTGAATCAAGTCTTCTATGGACTTTTTCTTTTTGTAAAGTTCTTTAATATAGCAATGGAGATCTCCTATCTCTTGAATCCACCATGATTCTTTTCCAGAAGCTTCGTTTGAAGTATTCTCCTCTCTGCAACAACTAATCTCTGCACTATGAAGGCACTCTGACCTCTGGGTAATGAAGTTGAGAACTACTAGATTTATATTGTAAAAGGTGTCCCAATAATTTAAGAATTAATTCCCTACAACAAAAAAATTGAGGTAAATATCTCCAGATTTGTTAGATGAGTTTTTATTAGTTGATTCATCAAACTAGTGGATCAAATGTCGAGTCCTAGTCTTCACAAGTTTTCCTGCAACTCTATGTAAAGACTCTAGCCATATGCAATCTCAGTATTTCTAAAATCAAGATTTCTTTTAGTCCTCACTTGTGGCTCTCCCTAATTCTACCACCTAGACTCTTTTGAGAGTTTTTGATAGTGACCGATCCAATGATGCATCAGGTTGACAAAAACCTCAGGGTCATTGATAATGGCAGTTTTCCTATTGATCTAATGGATTTTGATCTACCGTAGCTCTAATACCATTGTTAGCTTTTGATACAACATGTTATGGGATATATAAATCACAAGATGTAGAATAATAAGAAAGAAAGTAAATCTATGAGATGACTAAAATATGCTATAAATAGAAATTATGGAAATGAATACAAAAGTAGCTATGGAGGAAATGAACACTCAATGATTTAAGCTACTGCTTAATGAATGCTCTGAGCATATAGCTCACACACTCTACACTACTGCACTATCCTACACTACTATATTCCACACAACTATCTATGGCCTTTTATATCAGAAGATAGGTTTCTTGGCCAACACCCTACCTAGTTGTACAAGGGACACCTTGCACATATACAACTTGCACATTGACACTTGTGCATTTATTACATTGCATGAACTAACTAGATAACTTCCTCCTATAGTAATCTAATATCCTAAGTATGTACCAATGAAGATACATTTACATGACCCAAATGATGTAATATAATCTATTTCTAACAAAGACATGGACTTCAATGGTCAAATATCGGGAAGCAAATAGATTCCATCATCGAAAAAATAGGTATACTTTATTCCATGAAAAGGTTGACTTTATTGACTGCGCATGGATATTGGTGCCTTCACGAGAATCTAGGAATCCATTGCTTATGGATACAGACACCTACTACTTTTAGAATATAGGTGCCATCTCTATGTCGAGATACAGGTACCTCTCTTATTATTTTGTGGATATAGGCACCCTATGTTGGGAATACAAGCACCTTTTCTTTGTTCTTCTAGATACAGGTGCCCATTGGCTTTGGAATACAAGCACCTTTTATGTGTTGTGGATACAGACACCTACTATGTGTTTGAAGATAGGTGCCTTATGTGGAATATAGGCACCCTCTAGATTTTGTGGATATAGGCACCTTTTGTAGTTTGGAATATAGGCACCTTCTTTGTGTTGAAGATAGACACTCGTTGTTGTAGGGATACAAGCACCTAAAAATACTTTTTTATTGGTGTCATCGATTTATTTTTGACCCGAATATAGGTGTGTTCTTTCTGGTAGGAAATAGACACCTGTACACAAGTTCGATTATAGACGATGCATGTCCAATGGAATGTTGGCACCCTCTTTGCACTGCTACACTTCTCGAAAATGGAAAACATGGGGCAACGTGGCTTCATGCCTGATAGGCCTAGTTTGACCCGGTTGCCTACAGATTGCATCTAAATCCACATGTCCTACAAAAATAAACACACAAAAAAGTAAAATGAAAAATAGGGATCGTGGCATCATGCCTGATAGGCCTAGTTGCCTAGATGCCTACAGATTGCATCTAAGGCCACGTAACCCTGCAAAACAAAAAAAAAAATAAAAGAAAAACCTATGCTAATATTAGAAAAATATTATAAATAATAATAATATTTTTTGTGAACGCATAAGCATTCGTCAAACTGCTAAAATATTTTTATCAAATGGGGTCTCCCCCATGCTTGCATCTGAGCTGATCGCGTGGATTGGAGGTGCATGATACGGATGTAAGTGGTGGTCATTGACTATTAAAATGATGTCACTACCATCGATGGTTTTGATGTGGACAACACCATTATTAATGACCTCAACCACTTCATACGGGCCCATCCACCTCTGCATGAGTTTTCCCTTGCGCTCCTAGAACCGAGAATCATAAAGTAATGCCCAATCTCCTTCCTTAAACCATTTTGGTCGTATGTGGTGGTCATGCCACATGGCCCTCTGCTTCTGCATAATTTTTGTGCGTTGTAGTGCATCTTGTCGATATTCATCCAGCTGGTTCAGTTGGTGAATCCATTCTTTTGTGTAGCATCTAGATTCAAGTTCAGCTCTGTTGCAGTCCGTAGGGTTTTAATTTCAAACTCGATCGACATCATGGCATTCTTTCCATACACCAATTGAAATGGTGTAAATCCCATAGTGGTTTTCTAGGTAGTGCAATATGCCCATACTGCTTTCGGTAGGTGATTTACCTAGTCCTTCTTGTGTTGTTGCACTATTTTGGTGAGAATGTTCTCCAACTCCCTATTTGTGACCTCCACCTACCCATTTGCTTGTGGATGATAGGGGTGGTCTTGTTGTGCCAGATTTGATACTGCTTCATCAACTCCTATATCATCTTCGAGGTGAACTGGGCCCCTTGGTTAGTGGTAATTTCCCTGGGAACACCAAACTTGGTGAAGATGCATTCATACAAGAAGTTTGCTACGATATCCTCCTTTGCATTTCATAGTGCCTACACTTCAACCCACTTAGTCACATAGTCAGTACAAACTAAGATATACCTTTTTATGATTGACTATGGATTGATTGGCCCAACAAAATCCATTCCCCATTTATCGAATGGTTCAATATGCACATGGGGCTGAAGTGGCATCTCATCTCGTAGAGTTGGTCTACCCATCCTCTGACATTGATCACATTGGCTAACATATTTGACTGCATCTTTAAATAAAGAGGGCCAGTAATACCCAACCTACAAAATTTTAAATGCAGTTCTCTTCCCTACAAAATGTCCACCGCATGGTTCATCATGACAAGCCTTTAGAATTTTTATGGTTTCATTTTCTGCAACACACCTATGCATGATTTGATCAGGCCCAATTTTAAATAGGCAACCATCAATCCATGAGAAGGTTGCACTCTTCTCAATCAAAGTTTGAGCTTCTCGGGGTGAGAGTGCAGGAGATATTTTATCGATGGCTAAGTAATTAGCCATATCCATGTACCATGGTATTTTTTCATCAAGAGCAAAGAGATGCTCATCCAAAAATCGGTCTTCAGTGGTAGTGTGGTCGTGAGAGATTAACCTAGAGAGAAAATTTGCAACAACATTATCCTCCTACAAAAGTAAAAGCCACCTGATAATTCTACCACTCACCGTAGGCTTATTCATCAGATATCTGATGGTTGTATGATCTGTGTGCACAAATATTTTATAACCTATGATATAGTGGTAAAATTTATTTATAGCATGAACTACTGCAAGGAACTCTTTCTTCATGATAGTGTAGTTGAACTCAACACCCGTAAGATGTTTACTGACATAATAGATGGCATAAAATTCATCTCCATCCTTCTATCCTAGTGTTACCCCTATAGCATTGTTGGATGCATCAACATAAATATGAAAGGGGAGGTTCCAATTTGGACCTCTCAACACAGGAGCAATTGTCAATTTTTCCTTTAAAATCTGGAATGCTTGCTCACACTCACTAGTCCAAACAAACTCAACATTTTTGGTCAACAATGTATGTAGTGGTTTGGCAATTTTGCTAAAATCTTGGATAAACCACCTATAATATCCAATAGAGCCTAGAAAACTATGAACATCTCTCTATGTTTGGGGAGTAGGTAGATTTTTAATCACTTCAATTTTTTATTTATCTACTTTAATCCCTTCAGCAGAGATATGGTGTCCTAACACTATCCCTTCTTGCATTAACATAAAATATTTTTCATTACTAAGGGATAAGTTTATTTCCTGACAATGTTGGAGTACTTTCTCTAGATTAGTTGTAGCTTCTTCAAAAGTTTCATCATAAATGGTGAAATCATCCATATAGACTTCTACAATCTCTCCAACCATGTCTAAAAATATGCTAAGCACCACCCATTGGAAAGTGGTAGGTGTGTTACATAACCCAAATGGTAAGACTTGGTAAGAAAAAGTACCCCAAGGACAGGTAAAAGTGGTTTTGTCCTAGTCTTCATCCCCTATTTGAATTTGATTATATCCACTAAACCCATCAAGGAATGAAAAATATTTTCATCCTGCCAAGGTGTCGAGGACTTGGTCAATGAATGGTAGGGGAAATGGTCTTTCCTAGTGGCTTTATTTAACATTATGTAGTCCACACAAATCTACCACTTGCCATTTTTCTTGGGCACTACCACTAAAGGTGATACCCATTGACTATCCGATATAGGATAAATAAATCCAGCTGACAAAAGTTTTTGTAATTCAGCTTTGACTATTTCTTTCATTGTTAGATTCATTCTCCTTTGAGGTTGTCTTACCAGTCTTACATCATCTTCCAAATAAATTTTGTGCATGCAGACTTCGGGTGCAATCCCCCTCATGTCTTTATAGTCCCATGCAAAAGCAGTTTGATGTTTGACTAGTATTTCTTTCAACTTGTCCTCTTGAATAGTTGACAACTCATTGTCAATGTTCAACATTCTGCCAGGTGCTACCTCTATCTGTTTGACATGATTTTCCTTGTTGCCTACAAGTGGAGATTCTAGAGGAGGATGTGAGGATTCTCCTTGGAAAAAGTGTGTTATGACTTGATCTTCATCGATGTCATCCTCTACCTCATCTAGGGCCATTACTTGTTGAAGCATTGGCAAGGCATCAATATTTAAGACTTCACAATTTGGTTCTCCCAACATATCAGTGGATTGTGTAGGAGGATAAATGACTAAGTTTTTGATATTCTATCCATCTAAGATTATCATTTGTCCTATCCTACAACTTATATAAGCATCAACTATGGCCAGCCAAGGATGGCCTAATATAAGTGGATAACCACCCAATCCAGATCTAGATTGCAAGACTAGAAAATCTATTGGATACTCCCATGCATCTACTATTACAATCACATCTTCCAACATTCCCTCTAGGAGTATTGTAGATCGATCAACCAATTGTAGAACTATTTTGGTTGGCCTCATATTTGTGAGTTGCAATTTTTGCATGGTTTCTTGGGGCATGATATTTATAGTAGCTCCTAGATCTACTAATGTGTTGGGTAACTTTAAGCCTACAATTTGAACTATTAAAATTAGGCTTCCTAGATCAGAGTACTTGGGGTGGTAGGTGTTTCCTAACATTAAATCAGCCAACTAACCTACCACATTAACTACTTTTGATGGTTTCCTTCCTGGTTTCTTAAGACATAACTCTCTAATGGCCTTTGTGTAGATTGGAACATCTCTTATGGCCTGATAGAGGGGAATCATGACTATCAGGTTTTTCAACCCTTCCATGATGTCAAATTTTGGTTGCATTGGCTTTCTGGGTTCTTGTAATCTCTTGGGGAAGGGTGGAACCCCTTCATTTTTTTTTTTTTAGTAGTTACATTTTCTTCCACCTCCTCTACCGAAGGTGGTTGCTCTTCTACCTCTACTTCTACATCCTCTTCCTCCACTACTAGAGGTGTTGGATCTACTCCTAATTGCCTACCTGATCTAAGTTGTACAAGATTGCAATCTACTCTAATATGATACATGGGGAACATCTTCATGTCTACCTGATAGGTGGGCTGATTTATCTTATTGTTTGGATTTGGAGTTGGTTGTGCAGGTAGCTGATTTGGCCTAGAAGTAGGAGGTGCCGACAAACTAGGTTGCAGTGGGGTTTGTGTTGTGGTTTGTGGAGGTGAAGTCCATATATTGTAATTCTACCACTATGGTCCAGTTTGTTGGTATGGCATCCATGGATAAGAGGTGTAAGGAGTAGATCCTTGGGTGGCATTCATCCAAGGTGCTTGACCCCACCATCCCATATTGGGTGGTTGAGTTTACCCTTGGTTCATAAAATTGGATCCCCCATAGGGTGGTCCTCCTCCTAGCATATTATTTCCCATAGGAAATTATTGCCAGTTTCTCCTATTACCCATAAAATAAGTTTTTGCTACTTCAGGTTCTTCTTTTATGTTTTCTATTTATGGGCACAACCTCATTTTGTGATCCTTTTGACAAATGGCACACACTCTCACTTTATTTTTTGGACACTCATTCTTGGGGTGTTTTCTTCTACATCTTGGGCAAAAGAAGGTTAATGTTGCTTCTTTTTCTAAAGTAGGAGTGTGTCTAATTGAAGTGCAAGAGATGATAACATATCACTCTTCATGTCCTCTAACATATTGCCTATTTCTGCCTTGGTTATAGAGGTTGTGGTTTTTGTGACTCGGTTGGTGGGTTTACCTTTTCTTCTTGAATAATTTTGACACAACTATCGAATATCTAGCATTTGGTGTTGGTAAATATCACCTCCTGATAACAAATTTAAAGCTTCTAAGGATTCATTTGTGAGACCCCTTAAGAATATGCTTCTCAAGGATTTCTCACCCAGTTTTGCATGGGGTGATCATTGAAGATTGAAATTAAATCTATCCCAATAATCTTCCAATGACTCTTCCTCTCTTTGGGACATATCTAGGACTTCTTCCCTAGCATCTCATGCCCTACCAAAATCTTGGTATTGTTCTAGGAATATTTTTTCATATCCTCCTAGGTAGCAATGTGTTTGTTCCCTAAACTGATAAACCAACGTAATGTTGAATCATCTAGTGTAGAGGGAAATAATTTTAGTTTTTGGGCATCAGATTTATAGTCCACTGATCTGCAAAGTACATCAAATTTGAAAAGGAATAGATCAGGGTCCTCAGTTGGTAGTCCTCTAAAAGTAGGAAGATGTGTAGGAGAGATGTGTTTCATTTTGGTCTCTCCTCTTGATTCCTCAATTGGAAAATCAAAACTGGTTGAAGCCTCTTCATTTTTAGCCATAGTTTTAGGTGATGTAGGGTCTACTCTAACTACTTCTAAGGTAGCTAACAAGGCATCACACTCATTTTTCTTGTCTTCTAACAATAATCCTAAATCTAAATGTGAAATAGTTTCATCTTCAACTACCTTCCACCATTGGGTAGTCAATAAATCCCTCTTGACTCTTAGATTTTCAAACAAAGATCCTAAATAAAAACTTGAAGCAAATCCCTCTTTAAGAGATTTCCCCTTAGATTATTTTGAAAGGAAGTTTGTCCAACTATTGGATTAATATGCCAAGGTGTCTCAGATGGTGTAGCTTCAGGAAGTGTTTCAGATGCTTCAGAAGGAATATCAGAAGATATTTTAGGTATTTCTAGAGTGATTGCTACCTTTTTAAGAAATCATCCATCCGGTCCTCTTGGTCTTGGAGGACTCATGCACTCTCAGGTAGAGGATCTATGGGTAAGCTAATATAAACTATAATTTTTAGGTTTGACTAACCTATAGATCTTAAATACTATAGTTGGCACTCCTCGACAACGGTGCCAAAATGGTGAGCAAAAAATGGTGTTTCTAAAAATAATTATTTTGCTTCCATTTAATTTTATCAATCTAGGAGTTCGTAAACTTGTTGAGTACCAGTGCAAAATATATGCTTGTAGTAAATTGGGAGATGAGTCCTATGTGTCACTTGGTTTGGTGGGGGTGTGTTGTTCGTGTAGTTTAAGTTCATCCAAACCAACAATAATTAAGTGCAAGAAAATAAATACTAACTAAAACTATAGGAAAAGTAAATTAAATTATCATTATCAAACACATGACTGAAAGGAAATTTACAAAAAAGTAAGCACACAACTAAAAGGAAATTGCAAGAAATTAAACACACTTGTAGAAATTAATAAAGTAGGAAATTGTAGGAATTAAACACACTTGCAGAAATAAATGAAATAGGAAAATAAACAACATAAATAATGAAAGTAAAAATAGGGGAGGAATACCGCTTGGAGTGGGCCCAGGCTCCTATAGACGTCCACCCAGCTAATTCACACAATCACTCTTTTGAACATGTAAATTAAAAGAACACTCGAGAATTTTATTAAAATAATGTAGTACAAAATAACATTCAGGTTTGGGATCCTTCACTTCAGGGGAGGCCTATGTTTTATACAAAACGTGATCATCCCCTATTACAAAATTAGACTATTCTAATATTAATCAATTCACATGAATTGCTACGGTTGGTTCGTGCATAAATTTAATTGGTGTCTAATAAAAGAGTGGCCATGCTAAAATTAATATTTTTAAGTTAACAATAGTGCTCCCTAAGTTTGTACAACAATATATGTCTAAACTTATGCATGATCTTCAAGTCAAATAGTCAACGCACACTTTATTCCATCGAATATAAGCGCTTATTGGCCTATCATTGGAATACAAGCACCTTTTTGACCTATCACCGGGATAAAGGCACCGCATATAGGCCCTTTCTATTTCTCTAAGAGTTATTATTCTTTTTGGTCATCAAAAGTTAGGCACACACTCTATCATCGAAAGATAGGCACCTTCCAGCCTGTTGCTAGAAGATAGGTGCTTGTTCTATCATTGGAAGACAGGCACCTTCCACATGATGTTGGAAGTTAGACACTTGTTTTGTGGCTAGAAGATAGGTTTCATCATTTTCACAAGAAGATAGGCACCTTCTGACTTGTGGCCTAGATACAGGCATCGTACCTTAGCAAAATTAGATGTCTTTTTCCAACACCATAAACTTCATTAAGCCTCACATTATTTCGTAAGTACAATTACATGTGTCATCCAATGCCAGGTCCATGTGGGACCTCGACTAAAAGGTGCAAAAAAGTAACAAAGTACTGCATCTACACACATTTTCCACTAAAAACACCAGTTAAGTATAATACATCAATTTCTATTAAATGCATGCAATAATTTCACAAAAATACATCTCTAATGTTAATAATGTCGCACAAAACCCCATTAAAACATGTACAAAAAATGAGCAATTTTGGTGCTCATTAGAAATGATACTAGTACATGTATTATTTTTTGAGTTATGGCTTGGGATTGACCAACATCTCTATTAGGAAGAGGTGGAGGCCTCTGATACCCATTTGAGAAAGGTCAAAAAAATTTATTGCCTTTTTGGAAAGGAGGCTTCAAGTAATTTTGATAAGGGAAACTTTGGGTATTATATTACCTCTTAAGGGTCATGATATCATTGGATAAAGCCTTCATTATATTCCTCATTTTAGCCAGCTCTGGAGCATAAGGATTGGGATAAGGATGCAATTGGATTGGGATAGGAGCTTGGGCCTTTTTTTGAACTTATAATAGGAGTGGGCTATCTTGTGGTAGGTTTGACGACTAAAGGGGGATGATAAAGAGGGATCAAAAGGAAATAAAGGTAAAGGTGGCCTAGGAGCTATCCTTCCTATCTCAATTAGGTCATTATCATCTTGGATGGCTATTTCTAGGCTTCTAGAAAAGATTTTTCCCCTTTAGATTTAACCATCATGGCTATTTTAGAATTAAAAGCTTTTGAATGATAGATAAAATACATACCTAGGGGTGGGCTAATTTCATCAAGGATTCTTTTCTAGGTTTTTTAGATCAAATATTGAAATCATCCATTGCTTCCATGGGTGCTCTCTTGATGGTTATTTATTGCTAAAGGAGTGATGAACCATCTAGCTTCTCTCCAAATTTATCTATTAAGAGGTTCATGAGCTAATCCCAACTTTTGCTGAGTTCAAGGTGAGACTAATATACCATTCTTGAGTTTTTACTTTGAAGGAGGTGACAAACAACCTCATGAATACATTCTATTATTTGATAAAATTTATTATGCACAATATTTCCATATGATACAAATGTTTCATCAAGGTAATGACATGTTCTCACATGAAATACGATAAGGATTTGAGTGTTAAGATAGTAATTAGGTACTATGAGATAGGTGGAGTAGGTGGAATAAAAGGACCTCTATCATTCCATACCAAAAATCTTCTATGGGGTTGATTCTACTGAGCTACCATGTTGCATCGTCAGTTCCTCCTCTTGCTCTTTGATTTAGAGGTGGTACCAACTCTTATGGATTGGTTCTATCCAAGTACCTAGTAATAAGTCTTCCATTCATATATTTATGGGTCCTTTCTTGGGAATAAATTCACCTGATGGGAGTGTAGGCTACTTCAATAAGCCAAGAAATAGATATCTCCACCATAATCTTAGTATTATATTTTTTCAAATAACTTCTTCAGGGTCTTTCTTCTTTAACAGAGTTGCAAGTGAATATCTTGAAGCTTTAGTAAGCAAGTTGACTAAGACCTTCACCAGAGTCTTCATAAAAATATTTTCTTCTAGTTTTATGGTGGAAATATGTTAAGATCATCCCACTGGATGTGCCACTTTGAATTGTTGCCACATCATAATGTTCCAACCATCTATGATAGTGGCCCAATAGGTTAGGGCACCCATACCTCATGTTTTACAACATAGCAAGAAGCTCCAAGAGTGAAGAAAAATGCCTATGGGGAAACCTATGAGATTTCTATAGAGGCCAAATCCTTTCTAGATATGATCTTTAATGCACCTTCTAGATCTCTTGCATTTCTACCTATTCTTATTCCAAGAAAAATAGGAGATAAAAACAAAAAAGAAAACTTATCAAAATAAATTCCTAAGCTATGGGGGCGATGCACCAAGATTTAAACCCCTCCCATTTGTATATAACAAGATCAAATGAACATATTTTCCATTATATAATAGCTATAAATTGAACACAACTCTCATCCACACCCATGCATTCAAATACATATAATAGAATTATGATAGAAAGAAATTAGTCACAACTCCTATGCATGTATCAAAAACTACAAATCTATGAAGTCGAAGGAGAAACAATCCTCCTTAGTTGATGACTCTAGGTTCAAAACCCACTTATGAAAAATAAAAGGGGTGAAAGGAGCATACAAGAGCAAATATTAGGCATGAGAAAGTAACTCCCATGTACTACAATGAAAATTATATACCTTTATGGGAAAACAAATAAAGGGGATTCCTTCCAAAATATGCTAAAAATATATAGAATTCCTTCCAAAATCTGCTAAAAATATATAGAACATTATCTTTGATTTATGACTAAGATCCCTTTACATCTGATAATTGGTTGCCTCGAGGTCTCCAAATCCAGGGCCATTGCTTATAAAAAAATTTAGGCCCTTAGATGGGTAGATTCTATAGTCATCACCCATCACTACTACTATGGATTCCCTCTAGGCAATGCATGAGAGGTTTCCCATAATTAATATTTTTTGGATTGTATTGACACATTTGTAACTACTCTACTAGGTTGTGGCCCATATTTTTTGGATTGGCACATTTGTAACTACTCTACTTGCTTAATATAGAGCATTTTGTGTGGAAAAAAGGTAGAGAGAGACACTAAATCTATTTGAGTGTTGTTATTGTTGGTATGGCCTCTTCTGATTGAAAGTGGGCTACACCTTTTGAATCCTCATTGACTCCATTTTACTAGCCCCTCTTTTGTGTAAGTGTTTCTTTGAGTGAAGTGGGGATGTAGGGAAAATTTCCTATAGCTAAAGTTTCTCTCAAAAGTCTTCCTTTATTGCTATCACTTCATGCTCTCTTTTTCTTTCTCTCTCTTGTCTTTATAACCAAAAATAGTGATTGTTGGTTCATTGCCTTCCATGGAGGAGCATAAGATGCTCTACCAAGATTTATAGCCAAAGGTCATTGATTGCCACTCAAGGATCAGATACTAAGGTAGGTCAAACCCTTTATGAATATGTTGGATGTGATCTCTTCTTATTTACGATGGTGACATTGTGAGCAATCAAAAATAGGAGTGATAATTTTATTATGCTTATTATGAGATGATTTGGTCCTTGATGCCCTAGGTATCAAGTGATTATTTTACTACATTATGATTACCCCTAGCTTGCTAACATATTATGGATAATTCTAGTAAAAATTTTATTGAGTGTTTTAAGTTTATTTATGTTTGAATTAGGATAGTTTTTGGGTATTCCTTGTTAATTTACTGTTTTGATATATTAGTTTTAGAATCTTGATTTATTTGGTATCAATTTAAATAATTGTACAATATATCCCCTTTTTCTTGCAAATATTATTAGTAAACACCCAAAAGCTATCCTAATTCATGCATAAATAAACTTAAAGCATTCAAGAATAATTGCATTAAAAATATCCACAATAATATTAGATGGCAAGGGTTGAATTAAGACACATTCTTAAAATTTTCATGCAAAAATAACATAAAAATAATCAAACTTTCCAATCAAACAATCAATTAGTGTCCCACTATGGTGACATGTGTGCCTTGTTGAACAATGCACTTGACTAGATATTATAGTGGCAAACCCCAATATATTAGGGATATGGTGGCTTTCCCTTCCATGGGATCTCCCTCCTCTAGGGTGAATTGTAGTATATAGCTATCCTATCATTGATGACTTCTATCATTTTAAAATATCATTGTAGTGGCAAGTGTGCCTTGTTGAACAATGGACTTAACTACATATTATAGTGGTGAACCCTATTGTTGTAGGGGCATAGTAAATTTCCCTTCCATATGATCTCCCTCTTCTAGAGAAAGCTAAACTATGTTTATAAATTATAGCCCATCTATTTCTTATTCTTATCTCTTTTCTCTCACTACCATGGTAGGCATACCTTACTAAGTAGTGCATCCATCATCAGCAATAGGGCATGTGTTGTCTTTGGGAGCATATACTTGCATACCATTTATGGTATATCTTGGCATTCCTTAGGACCCCTATGGTAGTGGGTGGACATGCTTGACTACCATAGTGTCTATTTGTGCATTTTTTATGGTTTATTTTAAGGTTGGGATCAAATACCTATGTTTGTGTGGCATGGCTTGGTTACTCCTAGTCCGCATTGTTATAGTGATGAGTGTGTTTGTTGGTACTTAGTACTTCTTGTATAATGCATGTAGTCTACCTATTTTAATGGAATGTATGAGAGACACACCATCCCCTGCATAGCATATCCTAGAGGGAGGTAGTGTTTTATTTTTATGAGCATATCATCGAATGCTACCCCATTATTTCATGCTCTAGATCAACGAAATGATACATCATGTTCTACATAAACCTTGAGTATATGTCATCCAATTTCTCAAATGGCACATTATCATGTGCTAGAGAAAACTTGAGTGAGTGTCATAAAAACTATTTGGCATGTCATCATGAGCCAAACAAATCATAATTATATGTCATACATATTTCTTGTATAATAATTTAACAAGTTTTACACGGATAACAAACAAACAATGCTTCTAGAGGTTTTGGCATGCTTTAGACTCATTAATGCACTTCATTTTGATCATTTTATACCTAGCTAGCATTTTTAGTACATAGGGATTTTTTATAGGTAAATTCACTTCAAGCTACATGGGGTAGGTAAAACTTAATTTCTTCCAACCAATATTTTCATGGGCACATATAGGTATGTATTAGGTATGTTTTCTTATGCTCATATTTTTTGATGCATATTTACATTTTTCTTCTATTTCTATAAGACTTTTACATTTTTGCATAGATAGTAGAATCAAAATTATAAAAAAATTGTTTTTGTTCTATACCATGGAATTTTTATTTTTGTTGCTTCGACTATATTTCTCTTTTTATTTCTTATTTTTTCTAAGGACTCACGAGTGGATATACCTTGTGGTGGTGCCCATCATCCTTAGGAAGGGGCAATATGTATTTGCAAAAAAAAACACTAACAAATAACTTTATAGGTGGTAGAGAGTCTCACTCTCTTACTTATGGTATAGGGGTGGACTAACTTTGTTAGTCTTTAGGTAGGACAACAACAAAATATGTTGGTCAATGGTTTTGGTTCTCTTTCTTCATCTAATTACCACTTTTCTACCATATTTCATGATATGTTTACCTTATAAATTTCTAAAAACTGAAAAACAAGAATAGAGGTGGGATTAAGGGATGTCATAACATGCATCCCCAAAGTGTGCTTAAAAATTGATGGTTTCATGGTTGTCACTTTAATTTTTTAATTTTTTTAGGGTTTTTGATGCACGGTCATAAGTATAGGATGTTTTTACATGTATAGTTCAAATGACATGTCATTTGGAAAGACAAATATGATTTTATGAACCCCAAGAGGAAAGTTATTTAATTTTATCTACTATAAATACCTCTTTCACTTTCTCATTTTTGACCATACTATTACCATTCGTTCAACTCTTAAAGAAACTATAAATACACTTGCTAATATTGATTTCATGTTATTTTCCTTTGTTTCTTTTGCATCATTCACCCTATTTCACTTTGTTCCTCTCTCTATATTTCTCTCTTTTTCTTGCAGGTATAATAAAATCCATTGACCTTTGGTTTATTAAATTCCATAAAAAAAAAGAGGATATCTAATATAATTATTTGAATTAATATTAGATAAACCAAATGCTAGAACTAATATAGCAAAGTAGTAAATTAATATTAAATACCGAAAAGCTATCCTAATTCAAGCATGAATAAAATTAAAGCATTCAAGAATAAATGCACTAAAATTATCCACAATACACTAGCAATCCAAAGCTAATCTTAGTGGAGTAAAATAATTACTTGATACCTAAGGCATTAAGGACTAAATCATCTCATAATAAGCATAATAAAATTCTCACTCCTATTTCCACTTGCTTACAATGTCACCATAGTAAATAAGGAGAGATCACACCTAGAATGTTCATAGAGGGTTTGACCTACCTTGGAATATAATATTCAAGTAGCAATTAGTGACCTTTGACTAGAAATCCTACTAGAGCATCCTATCCTCCTTTGTGGAAGGTAGTGAACTAGTAGTCAATGGTTTTGGTTTTTACCTATAAAAATAATAGAGAGGAATAAAAGAGAGCATGAAGTGGTAGCAATAAAGGAATAGTTTTAAGAGCAATGTTAGCATATAATATTTTGTGAGTATTTGGTAATGATTTGGTGAGAGCTTCTTGATGAATGGTTATTTGGTTATAAAATGAGGAAGTCAAAGGGGTATTTATAGTAGATGAAATGAAGTAAATTTTTCTTTGGGGTCCACAACTAGTTTTTATTCTTTTCAAGGTCATAAAATCATAATTGTTAGTCCAAACAAAGAGTTGTTTCAACCCTATATATAAAAACATGCTAGAATTGTGACCATGCATAAAAAAACCTAAAAATAATTGGATGACCATGGTCATCACTTAAAGTGATGATTGTGAAACCATCAAATGAAGTGTGCTTCATGTTATGACGTACCTTAATACCACCTCTATACTTATATTTGGGTTTTGGAAAAGTTAAAAGGCAAAATATCATAAAAGATGGCAAAAAAGTGTAAATTGGGTGAAGAAAGGGAACCAAAACCATTGACCAATATGACTTATTGTTATAATACCTAATAAATAACAAAGTTACTCCATCCTTGTCTTGTAAGTAGGAGGATAATATTCTTCACCACCTACAAAATTAGTTGTTAGTATTATTTTTATAAATATATATTGTACCTCTCTAAGGACCATGGATGACACCACAAGGGATAGCCAGTTATAAGTTGTTAGGGAAAAGAAAAAAGAAAAAGAGCATTATGTAATAGAAAAAACAACAAAAATAAAAATTCCATGCTACAAAACAAAACAAAAAATTGTCATTTTTTATTTTACAATTTAGGCAAAACAATATAATTTTTTTTGAAATAAATAGTAGAAAATGTGCAAAAAAATATAGTCAAAAATACAAGAGCAAAGGAAAATAAACCTAATACTTACCTATACAAGCCCTTAAAAATGTTGGCCTAAAGAAGTTGATTTCTACCTATCCCAAGTAGCTTAAAATGAATTTACCTATAAAAATACCCAAAGCATTGGAAATTACTAGTTGGGTGTAAAATGAGCAAAAACAGTGTGCAGATGAGTTGGAAGGGTATCAAAACCCTAGAAAATTTGTTCTTTTGTTATTCCTACAAACATGTTAAAAATATTATGCAAAAAACATGGAATATACTTATGATTTGTGTAGCATGGGACAATATGCCAAATTTTTTATAACACTCACTCAAGATTTATATAGCACATGATGATTTGTAAAAATGGATGTTGCATACTAGATATTTGTGTAGCACATGATGACACGTCATGTATGAAATTGCATGTATGATTTAAGCAGGATTTGTATTTAAACAAGATGATCAATTACTACCTTCCTCTATGATAGGTTATGCATGGGCTAGTGTGCCTCTCATACATGTCATTAGAGTAGGCAGATTACATGCAGTATTTGACAAGTGCTAAGTATCAACAAATACACTTGTCATTATAGTGAGTCAGATTGGGAGAAACCAATACATGCCATGTATAGACACAAGTATTTGACCCCAATCCTAACATAAACCATAAGAGAAACACACATGAACACATTATTTGGCAATACATTCCCACCATGATAGAGGGAGTAGAAAGATAAGAACAAGAAATGAATGGGCTATATACATGTTACAAATTGTGCTAGGAGAGGGAAAGTCAGCATGCCCTTACTCTAATTGGGTTTGCCATTGCAGTATCTAGTCAAGTGTGTTGTTCAATAAGGCACACTTGCCACCATAGTGGGACACCAAATGATTGATTGAATAAAAATTTGATTGTCTTTATGTTGTTTTTGCATGAAAATTTAAAGAAATGTTGTCTTGGTGTGTCAACCACATACCATATAGGATATGACATGGATTGACTTAATATTGTTTGCTTTATGACACTTAAAGCAAAGTACTAACACAAGGAAATTAAAAATAATTTCACAAATTGGAGGTCCATCACTCTCCTTAATGTGTATTGCAAAATTATTGCCAAAACTCTATCCTTAAAGCTATGTAATTTATTGACATATGTCACTCATTCTAAGTAGACAAGATTTGTGAAAGGTAGGTATATTATTGATAATGTACTTGTTGTGTGGGAGGGGCTCCACTATGCATCAAGCATTAATGTTAATATGATTTTTCTTAAGTTAGACTATGCTAAGGCATATAACAAAATTGAATGGGACTTCATTGACATAACAACGTAAGCCTTAGGTTTTGGTTGTGCATTTCATACCATGACAACTTCTATTTTTGCTAATGCCAATGCGACCTTGAATATTAATGGCTATATTTACACAAGCTTATCTTACTTGATCTATCCATCAAGGCTTCCCTTTGGCACCATCAATTATTATTCTTCCTATTGATGCATTTGGATACTTACTACAATTTTAGAGAAAAAGAAGAGCAATCTAAGGGAATCCCATACCTATATAACCTTTAGCATTCATTTACTTATGGTTGTTTTGTTGATGACACATTCTTGTCTGTTGAAAAAATTCAAGACTATATTGAAACAAGTGAAATATGCATGAATAACTACTGTAAAGCTTCAAGATCTATGATTCAATGACACAAGGTTTGTGCCTATAAAACTAGTAAAGGCCTAATGCCTCACTAGTTACAAAGTAGATATTTAAATAGTTCCAACTATGCCAAATTCTTAAGTTGCTAGAAATTCCTCTAGCTTTTGAATGTCATCCCTCAACCTTGTGGAGTATTATGATGGATAAAGTTGTAGTCGAATTGAAGTGGGTTCCTAAGCCACTCTTTTTGGTTGAAAAATTCTAGATTTGTTGTAAAGTTTTGACCAATACTCATATCTAATATTCATCTTGTTGGGAAGGCCTTCAAGCCTCCTATAAAAAGATAGCAAAAATTTAAATTTTTTTCTATGGGTTAAAAATGATGGCTATACTAGTTTCATAAAATTAATTGGGACCTCTATTGTATCCCTCAATACATGGGGGCCTAGGTTTGATTGATATCAAAAAATAAGGACTAACCCTGACTGCAAAATGGGTGGTTTGTATGGCTATAGGTAATGAGCCATGGAAGCGATTTCTTAGGAATACACTTCTTAAGGCCTATCCAAAAGGATTATCTTCATGGAAATGCCTTGGCCTTCAGACTCTTCTATTTTGACCAAGCTAGATAAAGACTTTTGTCACCTTTATTTCCCAGAGCATTGACAAGCTTGGGATAAAACTAAATTTATTATTATTATTATGGGGGGATTCTCTTCCAGAAGAGGTTTTTTAGCTCTTTCTCAAATTTTATGGTGGTCCTTGAATTTCACAAACAATTTTAGTTTGCTTTCCCTCAATAGGAATATCACAACAAAAAGACTGCATAAGAAGTATATAAGATCTTTGGTTGATTTGTTAAACATGGATATAAGAGAATGGCTCTCATAAACATAAATTAAACAATACTATAAAGTGAATAACAAAGATATTACTTGTATTAATGCTATTAAGTACTATCTCCTAGACTTTATTAAAGCCCTTCTCCCATATGTGTTGAATTGTGAGTCGACCCAAGATTGGAATTGGCTTGGTCATAAATTTTTGTTGTGTACTCTATTAAAGAAGCCTACAAATAGTTGTATTCAACCCCAAGCTTAGCCCCCAAATTAACAAGTATTAGGAAGTTAATCTTTCTCTAGGAAACATGGCTAAACTAAATACACATAGTCTGGTTATTGCTAATCAAGCCAATGAAGGTAGTTTTTGCATGGTCTCTTTTACTAAGAGGTTTTCCAGTGGGGAGTCGACTCAGTCATCTTATCTTGCTCCCCAAATTTGATTTGCATATCAATAGTTGGAAAATCCAATGCATATTTTTGGTCTTGCTCAGTGATCCCTTAGACCTAGGAATGGTGTTAAAATTTTCTCAAAACTTAGAATATCCCTTAAATTACTTGGTCTATGGCTACTCTTGGAATAGATGACTCCTAGTAGTGACACAAGGGTAAAACTTGGCACATGACATGAATCAAAATTATTTTTTATCTATGGAATTGTAGAAATAAAAGAATGTTCAGAAATGAACAACATAAGTTTGGAAGGGAAGATGTTTTATGTCTCATCTCTTCTTTGAATTTGCATATTTTAATACAAGCTTAAAAAGTGTAGATCGAATTAGATGACCTTCATTATTTGCTAAAGTTTTGGAAAGATATGCCATGTAACATAAAAACATCCAAAAAAAAATTAAATGGTAACTCATTAACTGCAACATTAGTTCCATAATTACCTAAACCTAACTTAATTTTTTTTTTTTCAAATTTAAAATTTTCCCTAATTTTTATACTAAAAACTTTGTAAAATGACTTCTAAGTTTTTTTTTACATTTTACTCTTAAAAAATTATTAACTAATAAACATATGGTAATAAGCCCTTTTTAGTTTTATCATTCAATAAATAAAAAATTGTCTCCATTGAGGACACCAGAAACGAAAACAAAATATTAGTTCAAAAGATTCCTTTAGATTTAAATAGTGATAAATAACAATTTATAGTAAATTATATATTCAATTTCAAAATAATAAGCTTAATCATAAATAAATATAATATTATAAAAATTATTATCAAATAATAAGAAATTTAATTTAATTTGTACGTTTTTATAAAAAAAATTGGTTTGATAGGAGAGTTGGTTACAACCACACTATTTTAGTAGTTAGCAAGTATATGGTTCAAACCACAGAGTCTGCATCCACCAAACCTATTCCACCTTGTTGTTCTATAGCCCAACGTGAAATGGACCGTCGGGTATTCGTGATTTGTACGGCCATCAGTCTAGCACGCACTCAAAGGATTCGATCAGGCTTTTCCAAGGTTTGAACTTAGGTCTCTTCTTGGTAAATGCCCAACCAGACTAGCACTTACAAATCCACCTAACCCTTGGGGGTTGTATGTCCTTATACATATATTTGGACATTTTATGTCACACAAAGGTTTTGGCCTTGACTCTTCTTCTGGAGGTTTAAGGTTCAAACTGCTATGTGTTAAATTTCTCGTTAATAAGCTCAATTCTCTCTTTTATAAAAAGTTAATCGATAAAAAAATATGATGTGATTAAAAATACTCAACCCAAAACGTAAATAAAAATTTCTCACAATAACCCAATCAAAAAAAATTCACACCTATACATGTGTTTACAATAAACTTCACATTTCCTTCTTAAGCTAGCAACGTCATATCCTCATACAAATTTAAATCATAATAATTAGAAAAAAAAAGTGATATGGAATGTGGCTTCTTCCATATTATGTGTAACAACATATATGAATTCAGTAAAAATCATACAACATGGCGTGAAGCTGGAGCTTCAACTTCAATAATTGAAGGGTCACAGGCAGTCAAAGGAGACGCCTTACACATGACAACTTACGCCACAACACCCACATATATTTTAAATTAACTCAACAATCCCAAGTTCTACCTAATATTAAATTAAATAAAGATGTCAAAGGATAGTACTCCATAACCATCACAACTTGGAATCAACCATAAAAAGCTTCTCCAATACATTAAGTCTTTGTGAATTTTTGTCTTTTTCCAATGTTATAGTTTAACTTTCAGGGAAAGGCCAAATCCACCAAAATCCATAGTCTCTAAAAAGAAGAATTGAGATGTCCACTTACCGACAACCGAGAATCATCTTTACACTTAATCACTTATTTTTTAATAAAAATTTAAAATTAAAATATTATTAAAAATAAAATTATTTATCATATTTTAATAATTAAAATATAGTTAAATAATTATATATTAAATAAATATTTTATAAAAAAAATCTTACTACTACTTTGTTATTAAAACTTAAAATTATCATTTCTTAAAACTTCCCATCTTAACTCTCCTCTAATAAAAAATGGTGGATACAATGTCCACACCAACAAGCAATTAGAATATATGCTATCACGGGTTTTCATGTCTCACTCTTTTTGGTAAAACATAATACTATATGATAATTACAAGATTTTTTTATGTTTAAAATAAAAAATTAAAAAATATAATTTTTAATTAAGATTAAAAAATGATTTATTAAATGGTATTTAATTTAATTAAATAAATATATAATTATTAAATTTATTATAATATTATTTAATAATCATGATGTAATAGAAATGAAGTATGTTTTAATTGAAGTTTATTTTTTGGAAATAATTTTGGTATTGGTTTTGACATGAAAAATAGACTACTTTAGCCTCGAGGTAATTACTAATAAACTATTTCATATGATTTTTAAAAAATTAGAGTTCCTTTAAAGAGATTATGTATGCAACCAAAAAAAATAAATAGACTACTGTGTCTTATTGCTTAACTTTGTGCTTGCACTTGCCATCAAAACCATTTATGCCATTCTCTAGTTTTTGACTCCACATGCACTTGTGCTTTTATATTTCTTTCAAGCCAGTGGGCAGTGAGATACTGCCATAATGTCAATGGCTTGTGAGAGAATGTTTAATTAATATGGAAGCCTTAGTGTAAGGGCATGGATGGTCATGGACTTTCACTTTATGGGTAGCTAGCGTCACTTCACGTCCATGGCTAAGAAAATTATATGTGAAAATTTTCAATGTTAGATGTGTCTTGCACTAACATGCCATTCGAGATGCTTTTCTGCCACACTTTTTTGGTTTCGTGTTGGAAAGTGCATATATAAATAGGATTTAATATATTTTTTAAGAACTTGAAAAGTGGAGTATATTAGGGTATTTTTACCGTAAATCTTCGACTCAATAATTTTTATCATAGTAAATTGACCTTTATATATATTAAGAATATGAAAAGTGGAGTATACTCAAATCATTTTTACGGTAAATTGAATTTGAATCTTTGTCTCAATAACTTTTAGCATAGTAGATTAGAATAAAATTGATAAATATTTTTAATATTATTTAATAATAAAAATAAATAAAATATACTAATCACGCCAACCATTAATTAGCTTTTAACCCATTACTAATTTTTATTTTCCCATTTGAAGCACAATTTTTTAAATTTGTTTCACCTCTAGTAATGACATCTTATGGTATAATGGGCATAAGTTTCATTATTTATTTATTTATTTAGTTATTGTAAGAAACTTCTATGACCGATGCACAGGGTTGAGCATTCTCCTCCCAACCATGACCTCTCGTACTGAGCAGTCTCCTCCCAACCATGACCCCTCGTAAAGCCGAGAGCTATACTTATCAATAGAGAATTTAACACAAAGCCACCACACACCCACCCCTCACACAATCGCGTCGCGGTTTGAAAGCATAAGTTTCATTATTAATAGAACTTTACCATGTCAAAAGACTTGCTTATGCTATGTAGAAAGATTTAGTGTTGAGTCTTTTTAATGACTTATATATCATACATGTTAAGTTATGATCTATTCTTTATTGTTAAGGTTTTATTTTAGATTTATTATGTAAGATTTTTTCTCATCCTAACATAAATAACTAATATTCTATAGCGATTTATTTAATATTATTAAGAAAATTTTGTTGTGTTTTGTTAAAGTTTCCAAGTAGGTTATTAGGTCATCAATCAAGGCCTTCATATATAAAGTTCTTACTAGTTTGCTTAAATAGAACACTCGTGCAAAAAGGTAGTGTCAAAGATGTTTGCATGACACATTTAAGATTGAAGTCACACTTGCCCCTCATTCAAACATCTATAAGGAGTTGAAGGGTTTAGTGGATATTATATCACTAATTTGAATCATGATAAGACTTTCTCCTTATCCCTCAAGTTAATGTTACTTTTCAAGAAATGACTAAGCTAGTAGGACATCAATTGACTGTCCATGTCAATGAAGCAATCATGCAATCTCTTGAGCTATTAAGTATAGCTCACAACATTATATAGAGGAGGAAAATTACCTTGCCATATACGATTCTCGGTTGGATCCGCTAGGAGCCGAGGTGACCGTAGGGGTGTGTTATATTCTCTACACTTGGGGGTTTAAGGGATTGAAGGGTTCACCAAGAATGATTTAAGGACTCACTCCAAGTTTGGGTATGGAATGTTTGAAGTATATATTGATCAAGCTCCTATGTTTGGCTTTTCTAAGATCTAAGCTATAAAGAATGAAAGAACAATGAAAGGAAAACAATGATGCAAGAAGACAAGAAGCTAACCCTAACCCTAGGATGATTCTTGATTTTTAATGAGGACTACAACCTTAACTTGCAATAAAGTAACCCTTTTTATTTTTACCAAGGGTTTAAGAGAATGCGCAAACAAATTAAACCTAAGATGCAAACTACATGTTTTTTTTTCTTTCAAATACCTAGAAATGTAACCAATTATTTTCATTTTATTTATGATCTAGATTTAGAATAGAAATGGACAGAAATCAAACAACAAACAACATAGAAGTTTACTTAGGTCACTTACTTGATTCGATGGTTGACCTCAACTTTTAACTTGTGTCTAGATATATCCAACAACTTCATAAACCCTATAAAAATTGATTAGCATTTGGGGGCTTGCTTAGGCCGCTGTGTGATTGAGCTTGGAGGCTCAATAGTCAAGTTCCCTTAGTCCTTTTAGCTGATTTAAAAAAAAATAAAAGTGATTGTTGACCTTTTTGGGAGTGGATACGACAAGATGCAATAAAATGAAGTAGTACAAAAAATAGAGTGCAAACAGTGATATGACAATCTAGATGAAGCATGGAAACACAGACTAGGGTTTTTGGAGTGAAACTTTACCCTCAAATATAAAGGAGCTGAAATCACACCCCATAAGGAGCCATCACGAATTAGGATCTACCAAATTTGTGCCCTGTATGGATGGGGCACAAATTCATAATAGAAGTGCCAAACTGATCTATAAAAGCATAACGAAGTACAAAATGAGTAATTAACAATCTAAGTAGACTATAAATGTGTTGGAAAATTACCATTGGTAAAAGGTTAAAAAGAGTATTTTACCTTGGGTAAGTTTACTTACCTTTTACCTTACCTAGACGGCAGTTGGACGATAGCATCTTTGGCCGACAAGAGAGTTTTAATTTAATTTCTTCTCCCTTCCCTTATCTTCTCCTATTCCCCCCTTTTCTCTAGTATGGTTATTTTGTGTTTATTTAAATCAATTGTAACCTAATTTCAAGTTAATGCATATTTTACCTTTGCATCGAATAGCTCACCTCTCACAAAATGCAAGAAATAATCCGGTGGTAGCGAAAGAACAACCAAAGGATGAAGACCTCCATAGATGGTAAAATCCTCCTTAAGGCTCCAACACTTGTCCATCAAAAGCAATAAATCATAAAAGCAATAGAAGAACACTTGATCTTGCTAGGAGAATTCATCAAAATTGCTTGGAACAACTTGTTAGAAAAACTTGCTTGCTAAAGAACTTGCTAGGAAAACTATTAAGTGAAAAAGAGGATCCAAACCCTCTATTTATAAGAGGTTTGGAGGGAAAAGGGTGAGAAAACAAAGGGAAAAACCTATGGGAGGGATGATGTCCTAGAGGTTGGCCCAAAAATTGGGCTTTCTAAGAGAATATCCTAATTTGCCTAATTCATGTCCCATACTGGGCGATCACAATTTTGGAAAAACTAAGGAAAAATGCAAAGGAGGAGGGGGAGAGGATTCCAAACTTGCACTTGACAAGTTTTAGAGACTTCTGAGGGACTAGAGAAAAATTACTCATTTAGGTGGGTCAATTTTCCATGTCTACATTTTACCTCCTCATTGAGGTATTTATGGCCTAATAAATGCATCAAAGAAAGTGTAGACACCTATGGGTGAAGAACGATGAACACAAAAAGGGGTGGCTTATTTAGAAGAGAGGAGTGGTGAAAAAAAGGTGTCATATTAGAAACTTTAAAAATTAGCACTCAAAACAAGGCATTAGGGACTTTAATACCTCTTAGGCCAGGGTGCCCCATCTAGTTTTGGAAGGAATGCAAAATTTTTGAGGGAACTCGAAAAAGGCAGACGTAGAAGAAAATAGAGCTATAAACAGAGAGAAACATGGCAAAAACACAAACATGAGAGAGAAAATGAGGGGTATAAGTAGGGGGAGGGTGAAAATGAATTCACTTTTACTGCATGAGAAGAATAAAAGGATCTCTGGAGAAAAATACAACTGATGTTTCCCACACACTATTCAACCATTACGAGGGGAGAGGTCAGTGCAACAGTGAAGCGAGCATGGGTAAGGACTAAAATCCTTCCTTTAGACTAGGCTAGATTAAATTTTTAGTACTTTTTAGCATTTTTATATTTTTAGAAGAAATCACCATGTGTGACCCAACGCGAATTTTGGGATCAACCATGAATTCAGATGGTTCATGGTGACGACCAAATTCATGCCCCATAATTATAAGGTGTAAATTCATGAATTTGCACCATGAAAGGATAGAGTGTGAATTCGACGAAAGAAGAGGACAAAATCATGCCCAAAAAGAGTGGGGAACGATATTGGTAAATAGAGAAAAAAAAAGAAAAATAAAACCAGGCAAATAAAAATGAGAAGATAAAGGAAAAATGAGAAAAATTGTTTAAATGTTTTAATTTTATTATTGTTTAATTTTTGAATTATTGTGTGGAATGGATTAAAAATAATTTTGTTGCAGCATGTCGTATTGGAGATTAGGGAATGAAAATCGAACTCCTTAGAAGAGGATCTATGATATCTCACACCAAAAGAGAGGGATACCCTAGAGGTGGTGGGGCTACTACATTTGGCAAAGATGCCCTAGGTTGAGGTAGATAGAGTGCTACTAATGATGC
The DNA here is from genome assembly GCA_028583015.1 of Wollemia nobilis. Taxonomy (NCBI): domain Eukaryota; kingdom Viridiplantae; phylum Streptophyta; class Pinopsida; order Araucariales; family Araucariaceae; genus Wollemia; species Wollemia nobilis. The sequence continues at coordinate 3,244,559 of JAQPPZ010003615.1, forward strand.
TGACAAAGAGATGGTATCCAGAGTCATCAACCTTTTGGTTATCAACAACAAAGATGATGGTCATACTAGAGGATGTGTGACACATCCTACGCATCCTTATTAAGAAAGGGAAGTTTACAGAGCATAAGGGTAGTGGGTCACATTGAAAAGATTATCAAGATACTGGACCCATGAGATCCAACAAAGCGAGATTCACATCGATGGGTTGATAGGGTGATACAGGGTCGATGGCTTGATGATTGTGCTTTATGGGATAGTAGTGGGGTTCCTGGTGTGCCATACTAGTAGGTGATACCTACCATGGGCACTAGTAGGAGTAGTGGTAGACATGCAATACCAGCAAGTGTGATTCACCCGAGACCCATATGTGTTAACCCGTTTGTACAAGATATTGTATAATGTTATGTACAAACAACATACAAGGTTAGTATGTACGAATGTGCTCTAGGTGTGGTGTTGGGAGAACATAGTTGTTCGAAGACTACATGCATTACCAAGGCCATTTCCCAACCCAAAGTGACCAATAGTATACAAGTGGTCCAGATATTTTGAGCAGGTCTAGAGGACATACGATGATATCCTACCACTAGGGAGGTGATAGACAAGCTGTGGGACCATATGATCATATGGAAACTATGATACCAACACCTTAATAAGGTAGAGGATATGGAGAAGCTAGCAAGGGTCAAGAGGGTTAGGTGGGTCTCTACAAAGAAGAAGAAGTTGAAGCTCTATTAATTCGATCAAGTCCAATGATAGTTTGAAATATTTCAATATATATCAAACCTAGAAGACTACTGGTATAGATGGGTGTAGAGGGACCCATAATGGGTTAAAGGAGACCTTGATGTGAGGATATGGGTGAAGTACCTAGACAACCCACTATAGATAGATCTAGGGATGGACAATGTTGAGGTAGCTCTTAGGTACAGGAGATGGTACAAGAGCATCATACCCCTAAGGATCTCCCTATTGATGCTCATGTAGAGGTGCTATGATATGGGTCAATGGGTGTAGTTGGAACTACGGTAGGTGACCTGATGCACCATAGAGCAATGCCAATAAAACCAAGAGGTCCCAATTATGACATGGTTATAGATCCAGGTAGATATGGTGGCAGCGATGACCATCATCTTTAGGACTAGGGAGGGGGGAGTCGCAGGATATGCCCCCATGATGATGGGAGCTAAGCTGAGTAGGATGATCGAAGAGGCCTCTACATCAAAAGTAGTAGGACTTGATGAGGGCGATAGAGGTACTATAGGTTTAGATAGCATCCATGTATAAGGAGATGGACCTAATTCAAGAGGATAGAGGGGCTATAGAGTGCCTTAAGCATGACACTCATAGAGCGAGATGTGACAAGGGCTAAGGTAGACTGCCTCAGGGGAAGATGAGTTGGCTAGAGTAGGAGTGATAATAAGCTCAGGTTGAGGGAATGAATATCATGATTGATAACCAATAGGGTGAGGGGATTAGCCTACTATAGAAAAATTTGTAGAGGGTAGTGGAGAGACTGGAGGCATCTATACAGAGGAAGACCTTTTTACCAAACCCTATATTTCTAGGCAGTTCTAGTAAAGCAGAGGGTACATTTATTGTCCTTCAAACATAGGGTTAGTTATGGTCTAGGTCATGGGAAGCTATGTAGTCCATGAACATGCCCCCATTAGGGCCACCTCGAATAGGTGGAGCAAAGGAGATGAGCTCACAAAGTGAGAACTAGGATTGGGGTGACATGTCAATTTTTAGTGTGGTATGCATCCCTAGGGTGGATTGAGTATGCTAAGCTAAAATTGTGGTACACTGACCAAATTGATGTGTATTCTCTGACATATGAGTAATAACATGTTGCATTTCTATAAAAAAAAATATTATTTATTTGTTTTGTGATTTTTTATGTGCTTTTATGTTTTATTATGCATGAATGAGTGAAAAGAACTTAAATACGGATGCATGAATGGACTAAACTAATGCAATGCATGATGTGTGAAGCTAACTAATAAATGAAATGTATGAATGGAGGGAGATATGGAACAAAAAAAGTAATGGAATAAAGAAGAGCAAAATAAATAAATAAAAACATGGCTCCAGCCAGATTCACGCTCCATAAAAATAGACAGTGAATTCAGTGTAGAGTGTATTCGTGCCCCATATGGATAGGGCATGAATTCGAAAAAAAAGAAAAAAAAGAGAGAAAGAAGAAAAAAAAGAATAATAATAATAAGGATAATATCAACAAAGAAAAAGGAAAATAAAAATGTTCTTGGAACATGACATTTGAATCAACGTAGATCATGAAGGATCAGTGTGATCAAATGAACATAAACCAAGTAAAAAGAAAATATTAGAATGAAACCCTATAGGGATGTGTGCTCACAAATGAATTAGTAGGCTACCCCTAGCTAGTGGCCATGAAGCTATCATGTAAGGGTGTTACGCTTACAAGAAAAATGGTCAAGTGTGGAGCGATACCTGCTATGGATGCAATTCTCACTAATGGTCATGGGTGGAGAGATACCTGCTAGGATGTATGCTCACAAATGGTCGAATGGAGGCTTCCCGTCGCTCATTACCATGAAGCTATCCTATATGGGGTAAAATATTTTATTGATTTTCCAAAATGACTATAACTCGATAGGGGTATGGTGTTTGCAAAATATGAGTGATCAAAAGCAAAACACAATAAAACAATGTGTGTGTACATGTGTTAGATGAGAATAAGGTAGAAGAATAAGATAAGCAAGGAGCAAACAATAATGTGTGTGTGTCCTTTTTGAAATTTTAATAGCTAAGATATGTGCGTAAGACATTCAATGGTCATATGAACACCATAAATAATATTCATGCCATATCTACCCTATCCCATGAGGATCCCCTAACGAATGAGAGATCAAGAAAGAAATGTGTAATCAAAACAAGATGCACAAATTGGAAGAAGGAACGTATATCCTTTATCTTGGGGAAAAGATAAAATAATTAAGACTTTCAAAGGGTAAATGACTTACAAGAGATGAACTATATCCCTTGACTTGGAGAAATTAGAAACTATTGAAACTTTCAAGGTCAAATAATTTATGAGAAAAAGAAAGAAGAAAAGGAATAAGCAAATGCAATGATGAAAATACATGGATATGGGCCCTAGGTTGGGGATTCACTAGGCATCAGAGCCCTAGTATGAGTGTAATGCATGTGAGCTAGAACCTAACTAGGTTTCATCACTTGCCATCCCCACGAAGTCCCCAAAAACCTATATGATCAAGCAATCGAATGCAAGTATGATCAAGCAACAATGAAATTATATGACAAGCAAATATGCAAATGATATAGAATGTCGGGAAATTCATGCAAACTATGATAGGAAACCATTCAATATGAGCAAGCAAAACAAATTCAGGATGAAGAATGAAGATGCATAATCATGCATAATATCTTTTTAGGTGCATTATGTTCATTATTTCTTTAAGCTATTTACCATCTAACGATGTTAAATGATAGGCTCCCGAGCCAAACTTGGTTGTTATGACAAAGGGGCCTACCCAATTGTGCCGAAACTTGCCTTTAAAATTTGATCAAGCATTGGTTTTATTTTGGTTCTCCTTGAGGACAAGCTCCCTAATATCAAAATAATGATTGCAAACTCTCTTGGAATAAGATCACTTGAGCCTATTTTTATAGGCTTGCATATGATCTAAGACATGAATGCACTTTTCATCCAACAACTCCAATTGGTTCAAATAATCTAAATGATACTCATCATCGATCGAGGCACCTTGCAGCAAGATGCACAACGAAGATACCTCTGGCTTGAATGGAAAACCTACCTTAATTCCATAGACCAAGATATACAAAGAATCACTTATAGGATTTCACATATTGGTGTGATAGGCCCATAAGGTAGGATAAAGCTAGATATTTCAATCTCGACCAATCTTACTAACCAACTTCTTAAGGATATTGACTAAAGACTTGTTGTATACTTTGGCTTGATCATTACCCTGGGTGTAATATGGTGTTAACCACTTGTGTTGAATCTTTTACTTAGCATAGAGCTTATGGACATCCTTGTTCTTGAAAGGAGTGTCATTGTTAGAAATAATCACCAAAGGAATCCAAGGGGAACCAAAATTATCTCATTGCAAAATAAAATTTTAGTGGGATAAGGTGATCCCTCATCCTCATCACTCCACTCCAAGCCTTGATAATCCAAATATTAGGCATAATTAATGTTGGAAAATATATTCCATTATTTACTACATGCTAATGTACCACCTTGGGTACATCTTTAGAGTAATAAAGTGAAGAGTCTCAAGAAGAGTGAAGTTCAATAGTTCTCCATATGAAGAGTCATATTCCATTATATATGTGTCTATGTGTGTGTGTGTGAGAGACACAATGTAGAGTGAGAGTGTGTGGAAGTATGGTGTATTGGAGATCTTTATTCTATCAAGATACTATTTTCATGAGCATTTATTAATGGAAATTTTATGAGTTGTTGCAAAATTTATTTATGAGTTTTATATTTTTAGAATATTTATATTAACTTATATTTCTTATTACAACTTTATTTTAGATCTTGTGGTTATTTTGCTTCAAGTATTAAGCATCAAAAGCTAACAATGGTATCAGAGCCAGTAGGGATATTTATAGGAGATAAGGAGAGCCACAATAGATATAAGAGGAGATAGGGATATTTCATTTATAGAATTTAAAAGTTGTAGTTTTGCTAGAGTCTTTCCATAGGGTTACAAAAAAACTTGTGAAGACTAGAATTCAACATAGATTTCTTTCCACTAGATTGAAGAATAACTAGTGAAGATTATTGATTTCAGAATTTTGGAGATTTAGATGTATTTGGTTGCTACTGTTCAAGTTTTTGTTACAAAAAATTAGTTCTCAAAAGTTGAGAAGCTTCCTACAATAGATAAAGAATAATTTCACCTTTAGTTGCCTGAAAGTCTATGTCCTTTCCTCATGTAAGGATTAGTTTTGAGTTGCAGCAAAAAAGAGTAGACATTGAAGATTAAGGAGGTCCAAGAAAGAGGTCCCATTAGAGATTGAAGATGAGGAGACCCAAGAAAGAGGTCCCCATTGAATATTGAATATTGAGGAGACCCAAGAAAGAGGTCCCCATAGCAAATTGAAGGAAGAAGAGAGAAAGAGGCTAGAGAACCTCTATTGAAGATTGAAGAAAGTGGAAACTCGAGATAAGAGGTCCCCATTGTAGATTTGGGTCCCCATTGTATATTTGATAAAGGATAAGGAAGATTAAATAATTTAGAAACCCAAGAGAAGAGGTTTCAAGCGAATTTGGAAGGATTAAGAAGAAGTATAGAGAAGCCTTTTTGAGAAAGTTGAAGAAGTGGCCATTGGAGAATATTTGAAGAAAGTTTGAGGTAGAAGATTGCAAGAAGAAGAAACTCTTGAAAAGAGGTAATCACATAAAATTTGGAAAAAAATTGTCATTCAACAACAAGCCCAAAAGGATTTATGAAACTAATTCAAGGAGAAGATTTTTGGCAAGAAGTTTTCCAAATTTGAGAAAGTTTTTTTGAATACTTCAAGACATTCAAATTCTTGAAGAAGAGGTCAGTAAAAAGGCCAAATTCAAAGATAGAATTTAGTGAGAGCTAAGGAGGATAAAGAGGATAGAAGAGGCCACCAAATTGAGAAGTAACTAAGATATCTATTAATATTTTTAAGGCTTATTTATAAAGAATAAGTTTTCTAATTTTTGAGGTAAAAGTTGCAGGGTCATAGGATAGCAAATTGAAGATGACATAGAGCTATAAATTGGAGAAAATTTGGGCAGATTTTATAGTGCCCTTGAGCAGAAATTGAAGCGGATTTTAACAACAAACTAAGGCAGAATATTGGAGGAGTTAGAGACTATTTTTGGATAGGAATATAGAGGAGAAGAAATCATATTATTAGAGCAACATTTGAAGAGTTTTGGACTACAAATCTGGGCAACATTGGAAGAGTTGTGTTTTGAATATTTTCAGAGCAAATTTCAGAGAGATTCGGACAACAAAGTGAAGTAATATTTGGCCGAATTTGAAGTACAAAAATCATATTTTGGGGCAGCAAATTAAAAGGAGGTGAAGCTGCAAAATTTTTAAATTCAAGACAACAAAAATGTGAATCAAATCACCAATGATATTAGCTACAAAAGGAGGTAAAATAGGTTTGTAATATTGGTGCTATAAATTTTCATTATTCAAGCATTCAAATCAACTTATTATAATTTTTTTTGAAAGCACCATATTAGAGTTATTATAGCTAGCAAAATATAGTCTAAGCTAAGTGTCTCCAAGCCAAGGAAGGAGGCATCATTATCATCCTAGAATCTACAAAACACAACAACAAAAGTGAAGTTAAAGATTGCTTGAAAGGAAGTAATAAGGAGAAGGAAAATATATATATATATATATATATATATATATATATATATATATATATATGCTATTTTTATAATCCAAGAAAGTACAACATTTTTTATAAGTCTTATTGAATAAAATAAAGATATTTAATAGTGCAAGGCAAAGTTAGAGTGTCCAAAGATACCATAAAGAACAGGTAAAAGTTGCAAAAAATATTGGTGAATAAAAGTCACCAAAGGAGTGGTAGAACCACCAAGCACAAGTGGAGGCACCACCATATTGAAGGAAGGGCCACCAAAAAGTGAAGTTTGAGCACCATAGGAGAGAAGCCAAGGTGTTGTTAGAATGAATATGAACAACCATAGCATAGGGGGTGAGAATTCAAAAGTTGCCTAGGAAGAGCCATTGTGAAAAGGAGAAGAGTCGTCATGCAAAGGAGAACCACCATGCAAGGGAGAAGAGTCATCAAGAAAGGAGGAAGCATAGGCATTGATAGGAGTTGAATCATCATTTACATTAGCATTTGCACCAAGACTAAGCACTACCTGAAAGGAGTTGAAGGGATATTAGAAGTAATCGAATAGATGCAGACAAATAGCCATAAAGGAGGTCAAAAATCTAAGTTTATAATAGTCATACAATAATAAGGAATATGAAGAGAGCATTGTTGAGGAATCCAAGAATTGAGGAATTTGAAGTGTTGAGGAGAAAGCTGAGTGTTATTAATAAAACCAAGCATTGAGGAGAAATCCAAGGGAAGCATTGAATAGTAAACATTGAGAAAGAAGAGATGTTATTAAGCCACATGCCATAGAGGAAGTGTTAAGTAAGATCCATTTATAAGGAGGAAGAGCACCAAAGAAAGACGTAACATCTTTTGTGCATATCAACAGTCTGAGTGACACTTGTCATTTCTCAAATAGGAGCACCAACCATCACTAAGGGAAATCAAAATGTTTCTTATGCACCATTAATGCATGAGAGCTAATTTTAGTGAGTAACACAGAGATATTTTAAAGTTATTGAAAAATATGGAGTGCATCATAAAGGAGAGAGTATTAGAGGACAAAGAAGCCAATGAATATGCAAAAGGAGGTTAAATATTTGAAGACCCAAATTTAACATGCCATATACAAGGAGGTATAGAATATTTGAATTGATTTAATCCTTTGTAAAGGTTAAGGAGGTATAAGGAATAATATTATTAAGGTTAAGGTTAGTTAATCTATTATACTTGAGATTAATTAAATGAATGGAGAAATAAGGTACTGAATTATAACCTTAGAAGATTTTTTGAATGATTTGAAAGATTGTTGAAGTAAATAAGTATTTAATTTGAAAGGATTTGAAATTAATTTATTATATTTTGAAATTCAAGTTGTATAGAAATATTTACAAATAGTTTAACTTGGAGGAATAAGGATTTCTACATCAAATTAGGAATACAAAACTTGAAAATATCTTTTATAAGATTTATAAATTTCTAATTGGGGAGTTATAAGGAATTCAAAACCAATATAGGTTTGTGAAATTTAGAAACCATATTTTTTAAATTTGGGAGATAAAATGAATTCAACCTAGAGATTTGAAGAATTAAAAACTTTGTCAAAACTATTGTTTGATCATTATCCAAACATTAGTAAATACAAGGTATACTACAATATTTGTAGAATTGAAAGTTAGTATTTGATTATATACTCAGATTCAACTTAAAATTTAGAAGTTAGAAAGGTTTTATCAAGGTGAGACAATACATTCAGAACTAGGGAGACATAAGGTAGTCAACCTCAAAGGTTTAGAGATTGAAAAATTTATCAAAGTTATCTTTCATTTTTGAAACTAGGGAGTTACAAGGAAGCCTACTTTAGAAGAACTATGGAAGAACTTATTATGTAACAAGATTCAAGGAATCAAAATGGTTTAGAGATATTCTTGATTCAAGAGATAATAACAATATGAAAAGTGTGATTAGAAGAGAAGAACCAATATGGCTTAAAAATACTTTTGAGGAATCATAAATTTATAGTTTAACAAGAGTAGATTCATTTAAAGATATCTTCTAATAATATGATAGAAGAAATTAATGAAAATTATACTAATGGAAATTTTGAGAGTAAACTCAAAAATTATTCTCAAAAGTAGTAGATGTTGGTTAAAAGGATTTCTTATAGACTTATGAAAGAAGCAAAGGTAGAATTACCTCAATTATACACAAATGGTTATACATAAAGGTGAAATCGCAGTTCGGCCTTGATTTTACCCTGGTTCATAGCAGAAAAATCATGCTCAATGAAAACAACCGAGCATGATTTCATGAAATTGCACCTCACAAATATGGGGCACAATTTCACGTCCTGAAAACCAAGCACAATTTTACCGAAGAGAGAAAGAGAGAGAAATAAAGAAAAATAAGAGAAAGGAAGAAAGAGAGAGAGAAGAGGGAGAGCAAGCAAGCAAGCTATAACTCGAAATGCAAATTTTATTTAGTAATTAATTTGAATTATTGATTAATGAAACTGATGAGATATTTTGTTATGTTTGTGAATGCAGCTTTGGGTACTTGAGAGCCATGAGTGGCGAGCAGGCTCCTTGGAGGTGGAGTTGTGTGAGCTCGGGTAGGAGAAGAGAGACACACTAGGAGTGGTGGGGCTAGACCACCTAGCGAGGATGCCTCGGGTGGAGGTAGATAGGGCACTACTGACAACACTAGCGGAGAGGTGGTACCCAAAGTCATCGACCTTTCGACTACCCATGGGAGAGATGACCATCACACTAGAGGACGTGTGGTGCATCTTGCGCATCCCCATTAGGGGGTATAGAGTGCAAGGATGGCCAATGACCTTGCAATGATTATCAGGAGGTTGGACCCACCAGGTGTGAGAGAGCACGATAGTCGTAGATGACCTGGTGGGGTGATATGGGGTGGACCCATTGATGACCATGCTCTGTGGGGTGGTGGTGGGTATGCTGATGTGCCATACTAATAGGTGACATCTACCATGGATGATGGTGGGTGTAGTAGCAGACATGCGAGACCAGGGAGTGCGGTTCGCATGGGGTCCATATGTGTTGGCCCACTTGTATAGGATGTTGTACAACATCATGTACAAGTGGTATACTAGGATTGTGTGTACGACATTGCTCTAGGTATGGAGCTGGGAGCACATAGCGATGTGGAGATCGGATGCACTACTAGGACCATTGCCTAGCCTAGAGCGACCAACTACATATAGATGGTCCAGATCCTTTGAGCAAGTCATGAGGACATACATTGGGAACCTACCACTAGCGAGGTGGGTAGTAGATGAGCTGAGGGAGGCCTAAATTATATGGTGACCCTAGCATCTACACCCAGGATGGGCTGAGGATAGGGAGGAGCTAGCTAGGGTGAGGAGGATCAGATGGTTGACCATAGAGAGAGGGGAGCTAGAGGTCTTCTGATTTGATAGAGTCTTGAGGTAGTTCAAGATTTTGTAAGGGATCCCAAACCTGGGAGACTACTGGTACCGAAGGGTGTACCAAGACCCAACAGGGGTTGGGGAAGAGCCTGACTTGGTGAGGTGGGTAGAGGAGGACTTGGATGATCCTCCTTACATGGATCCGAGGGTGGATGATGTAGGAGTGGCCTTCGGATACCGAAGGTGGTATAGAGGAGTCATGCCCTAGAGGGTCTCCCCTCTAGTACCGATATAGAGGTGCCAGGTGATGGACCCGAGCATGCAGTGAGCATTCTGAGAGGTAGCTCATAGGGCCATAGAGAGGGAGCAGTAGGGCCAGGTAGCCCCAAGATAGAGATAGGCATGGGTCTAGATTGAGCTAGTGATGGAGGCCACTAGTGCTATAGGGACCAGGGAGGCAGGGGCATCTAGAGTTGCCCCCATAGTGGTCGAGGTACTACCATGTAGAGGATTGGGAGAGACCTCTACATTAGTAGCAACTAGCCAAGGCTAGGCCTCAAGTCGAGGGGACCTGAGGGAGGAGGTAGAGGTGCTACGAGCATAGGTGGTGACTCTATAGAGATAGGTGGACCTACTCTAGGAGGATAGGTCCAAGAGGATCGAGGGACTATAGAGTACTTTGAGCACCATAGAGGTAGAGAGGGATGTAGCTCGAGTAGAGGTTGATCATATCTAAGGGGAGGTGAGCCATCTAGACATAGAGCATTAGAGGGCTCGAGTAGAGGGGATGGCTATCATTGGGAGTAGCCAGGCTAGCGATGGGATCCACCTTCTATAGGTAGAACTATGGAGGATAGGGGAGAGGTTGGAGGTGGTCATTCAATGAGCTACCTTTTATGAGGCCATGTACTACTAGGTGGTACCAGAGGGGTAGAGGGTGGTACTCCCTCCATCCCTACAATTAGCTAGTAGGTCATGATCTCGATCATAGATAGTCTCAACCTCACCATCCATGGGTATGAGGCTGCCTGGACCACCTCCTCTGGGTGGAGCAGAGGAGATGGGATCTCAGAGCTAGGGCTAGGGATCGAGATGACATACCAGTTTTGATTGTGGTATGCATCCCTAGGGATTGGTTGAGTGTACCAAGACTGGATTGTGGTACACCAACCAAACACTTATGTATCTCTATTTTATCGAGTAATACTAAGTTACTTTCTTTTATGTGTTAATGTGTGTGCATGTGATATAAATTGATTAAGTATTATATATTTTTTGATTTATATTTATGATGTTTTATGCATGAAAAATACCTAATGCAAGAACTATATGAAATGCATGGATGAGATGGATGTGAAAATGGAAGAAGAAGAAACACAAGAAAGAAGGGAAGAAGGAAGAAGAAGAAGAACCAAAGGTCAACCATCGAGAAATAGAGAAGAGCAAGTAAAACATAGTATTTGAATCAGCGTAGATCATGGTAGATCAGTGTGACCAAACACTATGAATCAAATCATAAATAGGGAGCTAAACCCACTATGGGTGTAGTACTCACCATGAGTGATGAAGTGTTGGAGTCTAACCCGCTATGGGTGGTTGCTCACTAATTGAATGCTATGGGGTGATTACCTACTAGGATGTATGTCGAGGCCTACTAAAATGGCCAAGGAGCTTATCCTATAATGGGGTGTTGAGCCCATTGAGTCAAAAGGAGTATAACCCGATAGGGGATCATATCCAATAATATACCTGCTAGGATGTATATTATCCCATGTGGGGTGCAATATATGTAGATGAGAATTAATAGGTGAGTGCTACCCATGATAGGGGTGTGAGAGATACAACCATGAAAAACACTTTGTGAGTGTGTGCAAATTCTCAGAAGAAGAAAACAATCTTTGAGAAAGAGAAAGAGAAATATATATCCTTGTCTAAGCAAAAAGACAAAGAAAAGCTCAAGAAGAAAAAGGTGACAAGGACATATTGACAAACTATCATCCTTGACCTAAGAAAATGATGAACATGAACAATACTTTCAAGATCAAGGAAGAGTAAAAGAACAAAGGAAGAAAGAAGAAGAAGAAGCAAGAAAGAAGTTGGAGAAGAATCCCTAGGTGGGGATTTTTCTAGGCATCAGAACCCTAGTGAAAGTGCAATGCATGTGAGCTATGACCTAACTAGGTATCATCACATGCCATTATCGTAAGATCCCCAAAAATCTATATGATCAAGTAGTCATGAACAAGAAATCATGCAAAATATGATACTCAAACATGCAAGTTGTATTAAATGTCAGGCAACTCATGCAAAAAATGATAGGCAACAATGCAATATGAACAAGCAGATGGATGCAATGGAAATGCAAATGCATACCTAAATGATGATTGATTGATTTTTATTTTTTTTAATTTAAGCAAGCAGGATGATAGTCGACACAAACTCTGAATGTGTCTCCTATCTTGAAAAAAATAATAGGTGTACCATGGACTGTTTCATCAAAGAAATCTCTAAAAGGTAAGCCATATCGATGATTAGAATCATGGAGAGGCTCCTTCATAGATTTTTCTTTGATAGCCATAGCACGATAATCAATACATTCTCGAACACAACCATTATTTTTAACATAAGGAGGAGCAATTCCTAACTTCACAAGATCCCTATAGGACAATGAAGTAGGATCCTTTTCTAAAACAAAAATCTTATCTTTGGGACACACAAAATCAATCATATTACAAAACAAGATCTTAGAAGAATAAGGGGGACCATCATCCTCGTCACCCACTCCTAAATTTTGATAATCCAAGTATTCAACATAAGTCATAAGATGATCATCATCATCAAATGGTAAAGGTTGGTCTTTGCTAGGTATGAAACCTATGCCACATCTCCCAGGCTAGATCTCGACATCCAAGGGCTCTTGAATACCTTTATATTGTGGTCCCAAACCTTTACCTACATATCCCATACTAGATAGGATCTATTTAGGAAGTGGGTAGTCATTGGAAAGGTAACAATGAGCAAAAGAATGCTCAACGAGAGAGGGGTTGCTACCATGTATATTTTCTTTGAAGGTAGTCCCTATGAAGATAAAGGTACACATGCCAATGTGTACAACATCACCTTTCTTATGGGGTAAACCCATAGCTCTAGGTGAAGGTGGTAGCTTGGCAAGATCCAGAAGAGGTTCTTGAAGAAACTGATTATCATGATCCTGAGATGAGAAATTTATGAGATGTTCCTCACTCATATTTAAATTTTGAAATTGCTTTGATATCTAAAATGAGGAACGTGGAGAAACCATTGAAGAAATAGAAGGACAAAGGTTGAACTCAGATTGAGCTCACTCTACATTTGAGCAAAACTCAAATGGTCGAGGGTCACCCAAAATGGTGATAACTTGTTCTTTAAATTCAAATTTCAAACATTGATGAAGAGTAGAAGGGATGACCTTCATTGCATGGATCCAAGGACGTCCAAGAAGAAGATTAAAATATGCAGGACAAGGTACCACATAAAACAAAGTATCCAATATTTTAGGCCCAACCTTAAGGGGAAGAGATATGGTGTCGCAAGCCTCTTGGGACTCATTGTTGAAAGCTTTGATGATAATATCAGATTTAGTTAAATCTTCCTCTTTTAATCCAAATTTTTGAAAGAATTGATAAGTGCACAAATTGAGGGAAGAACCATTATCAATCAAGATTCGTTTGATAAAGGTATCCCCAACAAGTGTTGTGATGTAAAGTGAAGAGTCTTCTTGTAGGTTTGAGGAAGGCTTATCATCATCCGAGAATGAGATATGATGTATCCCAAAAGATCCTACAACATCAACTATAGCACTAGGGGAAATATCTAGAGGAACAAATTGTTGTCTTAGAAATTCCATCAAAGCATCTCTATGGTTGGGAGAAGTTTGCAAAAGTTCTAAAATGGAAATTTTAGCTGGAGTATTGGCCAACTATTTTTGGAGATCAAATGAAACTCTAGGTTGTGGTTTCAATACTAAAGGTGGAGTCCCTATCTCTGAAACCTTTTTCTGATTATTCCTCAAAACCAAAGTGGGTTGTGATGTAGAATTCTATCCTTGCTGAGAATGCTGAGTAGGATGAGTCTGAGCTTGTCTTCTTGTAGTTACCCCAACCATGCCAACCATATTACCATAGGGAGGAGGCTCATTCTGATAAGCCACCTGATTAGTTACCTATTGATTATGTTTTGGTAATGGATCCTTGAATATTCCCATATCTTGATTTATTATTGAAGCTTGTTGAATAGGAGCCTGATTATTTGATGATTGAGAGCTCCCTATATCAATACATCCTGCATCAATCAAATCTTGAACCACATGTTTCAACTTCTTACAAGAATTTGTCCAATGTCCTTCCACTCTATGATATGCACAATGTTGACCTACCTTGTACCAATTAGTTGTAGTATCTGGTTGCCTTATGGGAGGTAACTCAATTGCATTAGCTTCTAATAGTTGTTTCAAAACTGCTTCCATAGACATATTAAGCTTTGTGAAATTCCTTTGTGGAGGTTTTTGAAGTATTATCTTTTGTAGGTTGTTAACAACATTATTAATAGGCCTACTATCCATTGCACCATCACCTCTTGTATGCTTACTCTTGTGTTGAGACTTAGTAGGTTTATCTTCTTTAACTTTGAGTTGGCCTCTTCTGATAAGAGCTTGTTCTACTTTTCTAGCTAACTCAATTGCTTGATCAAAGGATGTGATAGTAGTAGTTTCTAATGCATAAGATAATTGTTCTTGCAAATTTCCAATAAATATTTCAAGCATATCCTTAGGAGGTAAAGTATATCTCAAGCATCCAACTAGACTTCTCCAACGAGCCAAGAATTCTGAAAAACTTTCCTCTTTACCTTGTTTCAAATTATAAACATCTTTCATTGTTACTTCTTTCTCAATATAAGCACCAAACTGTTGAACAAATAATTTTGTTGTTTCTTCAAAATTTCTCAATGAATAATTAGGTAACCGATAGTACCACTCTAATGCCATGCCACCAAGACTCTTAGGGAATATTTTTAGTAACAACATGTCATCATATATGAGATCATGGCATGTTGTCCTAAATCTTCTTAAATGCTCTATTGGATCTTTTGTCCCTTTTATATAGGTAAAACTGGCATAGGAAAATGCTTAGGATAAGGCCTTGCAACAACAATAGGATCCAATGGTTGGTTACACATTTCTTTATAACTGTAAGTGAAACTTGAAGGCTGAATCATCTCAACTTTTGAAACCAACTACTTTACCATATTTGTTAAATTCTGCACTTCTAGATTATTGTTATGCAATATCCCTAGATTCCCTAAAGGAGGGATATAGGTGTGTTGTGGAGCAAGTGCTTGGCTTAGGTTGGATGCATGGACACTATTATTATATGTGTTACCTTGTGAAAAGGGATAGCCAACATTTGGTGGGACAGAAGCAAAAGTGTTGAGATTAGAATATTGAGGAGGAAATTGAAAATAATTTTGAGTGACACTACTAATTAGAGGAACTTGTAAATTCCTACCAATATTGGTGGTCATAGTAGTGGCATCAGTTGCTTGGTTTCTCAAATTATCAAGATGCAAATATTTGGACAAGGGGTTATTTTGATCAAGTCTAGGAGAACTTACTAGAGGAGGAAGTGGGGGAGTCTCACCTCTTTCAAGATGAGCCTCCTATTCCATACCCTCTAGTATCTTATCTTTATTAGCTTTCATAAAACCCCAAATATGCTCAAATGATGAAAAGATGAACCCACCATTGGGTCCTTCATAAGGATCAAAACTCATCTCAATTTCAACATTATCTTGTTCTTCTGGATCTATGTTAGGATCCTCTCTATCAATCTGATCATCTTCTCGAGGAACATAATCAGATTCAAGATGCTTTCACTAACTTCTAAGGAAGGGAGCCATTAGAAGAAGTGAAAGGATAGAAGAGAATACTAACAACAAGCACACAAAGAAATATTCTTAAATATGTTATTAATGTTCTAAAACCAAACAAATAAATTAATGATCTTGTTTAAGGTTTTAAAATAAAAGGAGGTGTTCACGTCGGGTTCACCAAAGATGTAGAGGGGGAAAACTACCCTACCGCGTACGATTCTTGGCTGGATCCACAAGAGAAAGCCAAGGTGACCGTAGGGGTATGTTTTTCTCTACACTCGATGTAAAATAAGGGGGAAGGGTTCACCAAGAATGGTTTAAGGACTCGCTCCAAGTCCTCTGGTTTTCAAGAATGTTTGATGTATTCATTTCAAGACAATCACCTATGTTTGGCCTTTCTAGATCTATGCTATGAAAGATAAAGGACAATGTAGAAATACAGTATGCAAGAAGACAAGAGCTAACCCTAGAATGATTCTTTCTTTGAATGCTTTCTAACCCTAGGGTTTCAAAATAGAAAACCTTCAAGCAAGGGCTCAAGAGAAGATGCACAAACAATATTAACCCTAAGTGCACACTATATGTTGTTTTCCTTTCAATGCCTAGAGAATAAAATAAATTTCTTTTTATATCAGATCTAAGGTTCAAACAAGAATAAAAAACATCCATAAAACAACCTAAAGACTAAATTAGGGCACTTATCTTATCCGGTGGTTGATCCTTGCTTTTATCCTTTATCCAACGATGTCCAATAATTCATGTTCCTGCAAGATAACTTAGCAAACACTTGGAAAATATGATTAGCATTAGGGGGCCTGCTTAGGCTGCTGTATGATAATACTTGGAGGTGCAACAGTCAAGCCCCCTAGGTCCTTTTAGCTGACCTTTGAAAATAGAAGCGAAAGTTGACCTTTGGAAGATGAACAAGCATAATAGAATATAGCAGAACAGAATGATAAATTACATCACAAAATGCAGCAATATGCCTTATGAGCAATCTAGAATGCAGATCTAGGGTTTGGGGATAGCAACTTACCCCCATATGTGGTCTAGGTGAAATCGCACCCTATAATAGGCGACCACGATTTTGTAGACCGACGAAATCGTGCCCCATAGAGACCGGGCATGATTTCGTAGAAGCTATGTGAAAAATAAAATAATGATGTGAGAACTCAATTACGTCATACAAAAAATTAATGCATGCATGAAAAGACATGAAAACACCTGGTAGATAGCGCAAAAGTAGACAAAAGGGTTAAGACCTCCGAATAGTCGATCTCTCCTTAGGGCTTCAACACTTGTCCACCAAAGTCAACAATAACAATCAATAATCCAATGCAGCAAAAAATAGATCACACTTCACAATTGTGAGTTAGCTTGCTTGCAGAAGAAAACAATTCACTTGGAGAAGAAGTGCACAAGAAGAAGAGAGCTTAGATCGCATGTAAGAATCACTTGAATTCTTGTTCACTTGTGTCTTATTGCTTATTTTCTCAAGATGATTTCAAACCCTCCTTATATAGTGGATTTGAAAGTGGAATGGGTGGGAAAAACCAAGGAAAGTCGATGCCAAACACGCCAACTTCAAAAATTAGGGTTTCTTTGGAAGAAAACCCTAAAATACAAAATCGCGCCCCATCGGGGTCGATCGTGATTTTGCACTATGCGAAATCGTGCCCCATCAAGGGTGACCATGATTTTGCATAAAGAGGAGAAAAACAAAAGGAAGGGAGGAGAGACCTAGCCCTTGCCCTAGGCAAGTCTAAGGGGTCTCTTTGAAGGACTCAGGGAAAATTGCCCACTTGAGTGGGTCAATTTTTCGTGTCTACAACCATAAAAATTATTTTTGATAAACCTTATTTTTGGATATTTCTATTTTACCCTAGATCAAAGTAGATATTTTGTTTCAATGCCAATGCCATAAATACATCTTCTATGTATGTTCAAATGCTATAACCAAGTTGTTACCACCTATTTTTCTACACTTGAGACTTCCCATGATGAGCACAACATTTTTTCCATGCTTGAGACTTCCCATGATGAGCACCATATTTGCAAATATTTTGCAAGAGAGGCAATAATATGGTTCCAAATTTAGGCATGATATTGATGTATATTTTTAAAAATTCTATTATTTATTTCAAGCCATAAATTTTGGCAAATAATGGTAAGACAAATCCTCCTTAGAATACATAATGGATTAGGTTTGAAATAATCAATCTAATATTTCATCAACTTTTTCGATGTTGATGGAGCTATCCAATATATTATCATATTTTTTAAAAGGTAACCCCAAATGGTATGAGCAAAGGGACAATGAAGAAGTAAATGATGTAATGTTTCTAAATCCTTATCATACAAGGCACATTTGAAAGGTCCATTATATCCTCTTCTTTGTATACTCTCTCATGTAAGAACCTTGCTTTGAATTTCTAAGTAAATAAATATCGAGGCCTTAGGCAAAGCCTCTAATGACCAAAAATTCTTCCAAGGCAAATCCTTGGAACTAGGAAATTTTGAATGCTCTAAATTCTCATATCCCAACTTGATTGAGTATCCATCATATTTTGATAGATTCCAAACCAAATCATCCTTTCATGTTAAAATAGACAAATAAAACTCTTGAATCATCTTTTGAAGCTCATCTGAAATTTGTTTGAGTTCCTCTTCTTCAACCAGGTTGCTAATAGAAATCCATAATTTGGAGTTGTTGCCTATATTAATATAATATTTGACCCTTGGAATTTTTACAAGCAAGGCATGCCTAAGCCAAAAATTATTATTTTGATCAAAGATAATAGGATAAACCTTCAACCAAGCATCAAACCAAAAAATTGTATAATTTCCCTCATTGAATGACCCTCTAATATGTTTCTTGATCAATTATAAACTATTTAATATGAAGTTCCATGTTGAAAATCCTTTGGGTAGGTTTTATTTCCTAAATAGTTTCATTGCATAAATATATCCTATATATTTTTTAAGTAACATTTCTTTCCTTGATCTATGAGTTATCTTCACTTAAGTTTTTGATCCAAGTCCAAACTCATAATTCTATAATTTTATAAGAATGCTTATTCAATATTCTTTCCTTTGTAAAATATATACCACTTAAAAATAAAAACTAATTTTTTTCCTTGCATCCTTTCCAAATAATGTCTCTTTTAATTGAATCAAATTTTGATGTTATACCTAATATCGCTCTTAAAAGTGACATCATGTAAACATTAAATATTGCAATGTAGTATTTATGATTTGTAGCCCTCCTACCATAGTTAAGACCCAAACAAACTTTTATTTTATCTAAATAAATAAATTTTTATTTTATCTAAACAATAGACCCAAAGCTTCTTTTTATTTCCTTTATGAGGCAATAAATACCCAAGTATATTGATGGAAAGTTTCCAATTTTAAACTCTAAAATTTCCATAATAGTTTATTGTAAATCTAGGACAGTGTTAATGATATTTCCTATATTTTATAGTATTAACCAATTGTCTAGTAACCTTCTTAGATCATGATTATATTAGATTTAAACTCCATGGACTTACTCAGGGATGATCCAAAATAAAATTATCATCAAAAAATTGGATATGAGATTCAAAGGAATCATTTTTTGCAACTTGAACACCTTTCATTTTTCCCTTTGAGAAAGCTTCCCCTAATTCCATCGCAAGAATAATGAATAGATAAGGAGATAGTGGGTCACCTTGGTAGATTCCACAATATGAATTAATGTAATCAATAGGATAATAATTAATCAAAATAAAATATTTTAAAGTGTTATAACAACAATTAATCCATTCACACCAACTGTGATCAAAACCAAATATTTTAGGAATATCATGTAGAACACTTTAAGAAACCCTATAAAGGTAAAGGTAAAAGATAAAGTAGTTCCTATGGTCCATGAGAACATATGCCATATGAGATGATCCTCATAGAGGAGGTTATTTGTCCAATAGATGTTTATCCAACCAAACTTTGATTATTGAAGTATGGTGTACAACTCTATCATATGTTTTGTTCATAAATAATTTCATAAGCATACCTATCTTTTTATAGAGTGAAAATAATTTATAGCCTCTCGTGCAATGATTACACCATGAACAATTTGTTTACCATAAATAAAATTACCTTGTTCCTTTGATATTACACAATCCATAATACCTTTAACTTTGTTTGCTATTATTTTTGAACTGATCTTAAAAATCATATTTCAAAGGCTTATTAGAAGAAGAAAACACAATATTTTGTTTCACCTTTCATGGGAACCAATATAATAATTGTGGTAATGATCTCACTTATTGTAGCCTTTATTTTATGGGTATCTTTAACTACAATCAACATATATGTTAGCTTTTGAAGCTAAATACTAAAGATAAAATAACTTCAAGATCTAAAATAAAGTTGCAATATGAAACATAAGATAATGGTAATATTCTAAATGTATAAAAATCATAAATAACTTCAACAATAACTCATAGAATTGCCATTAACAAATGCTCACAAAAATTGTATCTCCATTGAATAAAGATCTCAAGTACCCATACTTACAAACACTCTCAACAACAATACATGTATCTTGCACACACACATAGATACATATATAATGGAATGTGACTCTTCATATGGTGCACCCTTTGGCCTTCACTCTTCTAGAGACTCTTCATCTTCCTATTCTATGGACTCATGTGCACATGGACTATTATGCACATTTACATTACCAAAATACTTTGCACACTTGTGCATTTATTACATTGCATAAAGTAAATACTCACACTCTAATCTATGACACTCATCTAATCTAAAGATGTACCCAAGGTGGTACATTAGCATGTACCAAATAATGTAATATATTCCAACACCCCCTTGTATTACATTATTTGGTTATTGAAGACTTTAGTCTTCAATATAGTCTTCATCTCTTAACTCACTTTGCACTGTATGCCTTCTTGATCAAATTATTTCTCTTCTTGCTTGTCTTCATTATTGATGTCAGTCTGTAAGCTTTCTGATGATATCACATTGTCATTTTATTCCTACAAAAATATTTTCTCTTTGCCTTTGTCCTTCATATCACAAATCTTCTTTTGTACAAAACCTTTTGAGCATTCACTTATAGCATCATGATAGGACCCTGAATTAGATGAACTTGAAGCATCAATATTGCATGAAGAATGAAATACTTTTTCTAAAAATGATTCATCCACTTTTGCTTTCTTCTTAAGGGATTCAATCAACTCCTTCTGTTTCAAATTCTTCTCTTTGTAATATTTGAGTGTAAGCAGTGCCATGTATATTATACTAGCAATGTTTAAAGGAATCATAATACTGTCTTTGTCGTTGCCAATTGCTTCAAACATTCTTGTATGCAGATAGTATTCTAATGTTTCAAAATTTTCTTCTAATGCTTCTTTATAGATGAAACTTGAAACTAAGTCTAACTTCCCTTTAGACTTTTCAATCAAATTTTTGATTCCATATTTTATAACTTTTACTCTTCCTTTTCTAATTTCATTTTCCATTTCATTATTCAATGAACTCTTTGGAGTAGACATCCTTTTAGCTCCTTAGTATTGAGTATAGAAAATAATTCTTGAGAGAATTTTTATTTTCAAAAACTTTGAGGTTGACTACCTTATGACTCCCTAGTTTTGAATAGTAAGCTAAAGATAATTTTGAATGCAATTTCAAAATCTCTACTTTTATTTCACCTTAGTTTTGGGTGATAGACTAAGAACAATTTTTCAATTGTTAATCTTAAAGTTGACAACCTTTTATCTCCCTAATCTCAAAAAATATAATTTCTTTTAATTCTAAATTTCTCAATCCTATGTTGGTGTTGAATTCCTTATAACTCCAAACTTAGAAATTTAGAAATTCCATAAAAGAATATTTGCAAATTTTAAATTCCTAATTTGATGTAAAAAACCTTATTTCTCCAATCTCATCAAATTGCAAATATTTCAAATTGTTTTGTAAACTTAGATAATCAAATTACAAAACTTCAAATAAATCCTTTTAATTCTTCAAATCAAATTTCAAAACTTCATAAACTTTCAAATAGAAATAATCTAGTTTCTAAGGTTTCAAATATTAATTCAAATTCTTATCTCTCCAAAATAAATAGTTTCTCTTTAACCTTAGAAAATAATAACTTTATGTAACCTTATACCTCCTATCTTGAGCATATAAATAATTTTAAATAGAATGGATTACCTTCAGTCTTGAATGCATAAATTCTCTTGGTCAATAGTGTTTGACCACCTCCTAATTGGTGCTCCTCCTTTTATGTTGTACATATGAAGATCTTGTAGTACTTTGGCTTACCTTGGAAATATTATTTTATCTCTCCTCTGTGATTGGTCAACTCAATTCCAACCTTATAAAGGTGCTCTAAATAATACTTTATCTCTGTTGTTTGTATTTGGAATGCAGACCTATTTCCAATCAACTCCTTTGTTGCACGTATCTTGAATGGCTCTCTTGGATAAGCTGAATGGTGTAACTCCTCCTACTTGCACTCAAACTTCCATTAATGCGCTTCCTTGCATGCTCTCCTATTTTTGGCGCTCTCTAAAATTTGCCTTACATTATGCTATCTTTGGCTATTCAAAATCTGCATTAATGTATCCTCCTTGAACATTTTAATTACTTCAATGTTGTTGACCTTCCACTTCTCATGTGCCACTTGGCACTAAAACTCTTCTATTACTCCCAATTCGCTTCCCTTGTTCTCCTCAAGCGCTTATAACATAACTCTACCTAGTTTGGTGAACATATGACACAATGAGCATTACACTTTACAAGTGTCTCTCCTCCAACAAGATTTCAAACATCTCCCTTAGCCTTGGTGCTATCTTCCACTTGAAATTTTCCCTAGCTCATCCTTCCAATGCTTTATCTTCTCCACACACATCCCTTCACTATATTTTGCATGAAATACTTTCTCCAATATTTGATGCTTGGAGTTTGCCCTAATTTTCCAATGCTCTATCTCCTTTACGTATGTTCCTTTACTATATTTTGTAGAAACATCTCAGTTACATTCATTTGAGCTCCTTGAGGTGAAGTTATGGCATTGGACCTTCAACTTGGTGGCTTTCTTTCACATTTTTGTGGTGGCTCTTCCTTAGGTGGTGGTGGCTCTTCCTTGAGCAATAGTGGCACTTCCTTGGACTATGGTAGCTTTTCTTGAATGGTGGTGGCTCTTCCTTGAGCTATGGTGGTGCTTCACTACTCCAAACCAATGCTTTCACCTCTTCTTTGCATGGTGGTTTCCTTAGTGTCTTTAGAAACTTAAAAATTTGCTCTATTTGATCTTCTATTTTCTTAGAAAAATACCCTTATTTGGTTTCCTTTTACACTAATAAATTTTCACTTTCAAAGGCTTAAAAAAACATTTAATACTAATATTATTTCCTCCTTATTTCTCCTTTTCAAATAAGACTTAACTTAGATATTTGTTGTTTTACTTTTGCAGATTTTAGGACTCAAATGCTACCACCTTATTTTGCTTGAAGACTCTCTATTTCAACTTCCTTTTTCAAAATTTAATAAAGCTAATATGGTGCTCTCAAATACTTAATGTAAAACTGATTTTAATGCTCAAATAATAGACTTATATTGCACCAATATCGCATACCTTTTTGGTCTTCTTTTGTAGCTAATTTCTTTGGTGATTTGGTTCACCCTTTTGCTATCTCAATCTTGTAAATTTTGCAGCTTTACCTCCTTTCACTTTGCTGCTCTAAACTTATCAATTTTGCAGCTCTAATTGTTTCCCAAAAACTCTCTCAAAACTACCCCAAAGTTCTCCAAAAACACAACTCTTTCTTCTCCTTCTAATGCTGTCCACAAATCTGATTTTTGTGGCTTAAAAAATCCTCCAAATTTATTCTCTCAAACCCTGAAACTTGCAGCTATTAGTGCTGCCAAAATGCTATCCAAAATTCTACAATTTTCTTGCATTCAATTCCTCCTATGTTTCGTTGTCCAAAACTACCTCAAAATTCTCCAAATTGCTACCTTCTTTTGCTATCAAATCTTCCTTCAATTTTTTGTTCAAGGGCACTTCAAAATCTGCCCAAATATTCTCCAAATCGTAGCTCTATACCTTCTTCAATTTTTTGTCCTATGACCCTTCAAATTCTTCCTCGAAAAATAGCAACCTTCTTCTTTTCAAATCAGCCTTCAAAATATTTGTGGTTGTCCTAAATTTCTCAAAATTGTGGCCTCTTCAATATTTCTTTATCCTTCAATCTCCTTGTCGAATTCTAACTTCAAATCTGATATCTTCCACTATCTTCTTCCTCAAGAATTTGAATGTCTTGAGATCTTCAAAAATCTTCTCCAAAATTTGGCAACCTTCTTGCCAAAACCTTCTTCCTTTTGGGCTTGTTGTCGGATGGCGATAATTGTCCCAAATCCTTCTTATCAGAACCTTCTCCTTGCTTGCAATATTCTTCCTCTAGCTATCTTCAAATCTCCTCCAATGGCCACTTCTTCAAATTTACAATGAGGCTTTCTCTAGCCTTCTTCTTCTACTACTAATTCTCTTGAGACCTCTTTCCTTTGGGTCTTCTAATTCTGTAGCTTCTCAATTCTTCTTCTCAAAACTTCAATGAGACCTTTCCTTGGTCTCTCTAATTTTCCAACTATGGAAATTTTGCAATGAGATCTCTTTCTTGGATCTCCAAAATATGTTGCTCCTCAAATCTGCAATAGGACCTTTTCTTAGTCCTTCTCTCTTCTCAATATTCAATCTTCTATGGGGACCTCCTACGTGGGTCTCCTCAATATTCAATGAGACCTCTTTCTTGGACCTCCTTAATCTGCAATGTCTACTCTTTTGCTGCAACTCAAAACTAATCCCTACACGAGGAAAGCACATAGAATTTCAGGAAATCGAAGGTGAAATTATTCTCTATATATTGTAGGAAGCTTCTCAACTTCTGAGAACTATTTTTTTGCAACAAAAAATTAGATAGTAGCAACCAAATACATTCAAATTTCTAGAATTCTAAAACCAATAAACTTCACTAGTTATTCTCAAAACTAGTGGAAAGAAATCTATGTTGAGTCCTAGTCTTCACAAGTTTTCCTTCAACCCTGTGGAAAGACTCTAGCCAAATAGAAATCTAGAATTTCCTTCAATCTATCAAAATTTTCAATAGGACCTCCTTCTTGGGTCTCTTAATCTCATCAATGTCAAGGTCTATCTTCAAGACCTGTAATTTCCTTCTATTTCAAATTTGCTCTTGGAATAGGTAAATCTTCAAACTTCCCTGGTTTTCTTTTCCAGAGGTAATTTCTTTAACTTCACTGGTTTCTCCTTAACTAGTGGAAATATCCTTTGCAACTTTAAAACCTATGCAAGTCAAAACCTTGTTGTGGCTCTGATACCACTGTTAGATTTTGAAGCTAAATACTAAAGATAAAATAACCTCAAGATCTAAAATAAAGTTGCAATATGAAATATAAGATAATGGAAATATTCTAAATGTATAAAACTCATAAATAACTTCAACAATAACTCATATAATTTCCATTAACAAATGCTCACAAAAATTGTATCTCCATTGAATAAAGATCTCAAGTACCCATACTTACAAACACTCTCAACAACAATACATATATCTTGCACACACACACACACAGATACATATATAATGGAATGTGACTCTTCATATGGTGCACCCTTTGGCCTTCACTCTTCTAGAGACTCTTCATCTTCCTATTCTATGGACTCATGTGCACATGGACTATTATGCACATTTACATTACCAAAATACTTTGCACACTTGTGCATTTATTACATTGCATAAAGTAAATACTCACACTCTAATCTATGACACTCACCTAATCTAAATATGTACCCAAGGTGGTACATTAGCATGTACCAAATAATATAATATATTCCAACAATATCACTCTTCAATAAATCCCAAATTTTTTGAAATAAAATTACAAGAAATCTATTGAAGCCAAGTTCCTTGTTAGGATGGAAAGATAAATATAATTCATGTATCCCTCCATAGATATCTTCTTCATCAAGCTTTCATTTTGTCCTTGTGTGATAATTGATGGAATATTTTGCAAAAGCTTAAATTATAGCTCCTTTTTATCATTAGGGTAAAATTTGGGCTTTTGAAAGGGATTGAACCCTTTTATAATCCTAAACTACTTTGTATAGTCTTACCAACCATAAATCCTCATATTTGAAGGCTATAAGACATTTAAAGCATTGAACAACCTTGTTTCAAATCATGAATTTACATTCCTTACCATTCTCTTTACATTCATATATTTGAAGCCTTCAAAAAATAGAATCCTTAGTAGACAAGCCAATAGATATTCAAAAAATGGAACCCTAAGTAGACAGATCCTTAGATCTCCAAAAAATGAAGCCCTTATTATAGAAAGTCAGAAGTCCACACATTTCTAAAATATAATACCCTTAGTAGACAAGTCCATAGATCACCATAATTTGTAACCTTTAGTAGGCAAGTCCATAGATATCCAAAAGATGGAGCCCTTGGAAAAATCTATAGCTCTTCAAAAAAAGTATCCCTTAATAGATGAATCCACAGATCTATATGAAATGGGTCAATCCGTAGACATCGATCTTGAAAAATGGAACCCTTAGTAGACAAATCCCTCAAAATTATTATAGCTATAAGCTCACAATTCCCAAAGATCTCCAAAAGAGAGGACCCCATAACATGCAAGTCCATAAATCTCCAAAAAACAAATTATTATGGATATTCTGAAGATTGGAACTTTTATCCATTGGATTGAATTTCTAACTATCCTCCCTCTACCACTAAATGGAGTACATCTACATGTATCCCATTTGGTGGTATCCATATTTTATCTTCCTCTTTAAGAGCTCCCCAATTGGCTAGCCCATCGACCACTCCATTTCTTTCTCTATAGAGATGTACCACTTGAAAATATTCTAGTGAATTTAGGTATCTTAGTGTATCTGTATCTATGTCTGCAACTCTCCAACTCTCAAATAACCTTTTATTGAGGTAATTAACAATATTCATTGAGTCTCCATCAATTTTTAATCTCTTAGACCTCAACTGAATTGTCATCTTTACTCCTACAAAATCTTGGCTAGTATTTAACAATATATTTTTTAAATAATTAATCATTTCCTTCCTTGCATCTTCTTCTTTTGTAATATTTCTTCCATCTAAATTTTTTTTATGCGATGAAAATATTTTTATTTTTGCTATACCATGATTTTTTTATATATTTTGATCTCCTTTCTCAAGCCATTTCTCTCTAGATTTTTGGAATCAATATGAATCCTTTTCAATGCATTATGATAATACAAAATGAATTATTATTCTTTCACATAAGGATCCTGGTCCATTCCATTGACTTCTACTATCTCTTGTACGTTTTTGAGCTTGGATTCAATTTTATTCTTTTATTTAAAGATGTTACAAAAAGATTTGGAATTCTAAATCTTCATTTTCTCTTTTACATATATCATCATTTGAACAAACCTACACATACATGATCCTTTAAAATTTGCTTCATCACACCATAACATAATCACCAAGAAGAAATTAGATTTTTGGAGCCATATAGACTAGAAGTGAAATGGATTTGGATGACTATTAATTGTAAATCACATCTCAAGAGAATGGTTTTGTGATCAAATCTTGATCATAATAAAATATCTAAAGAGATTATATTCTCTATTTTCAACCATATATTATACAATGAAAACCTACCAAATATTTCTATTATATAAATTTTCCCAATGCATCTATTATCCCATGTATACAAACATTAAAGGAACAATATAACAAGGACCATTTGAATTTATGAGAAAAGCAAAAGACTCCATTGATTCAGATCATCTAGATTTACCATGACATATATAGTACTATGTTAAAATCTTCCTCCCCTCCCCCTATAACCCAAAAATTAGGATCATGAATCATTAATGAATTTGACATACATATGTTGAGGTCCTACTACCATATTTCATGAAGAGTAACTATAGTTAGAGCACATACAATTATAATTCCAACATTTGTATTTTCATATTTCTCACATAAATACCAAGAACCTAATTAATCTTTATTTCTACTATTACCGATTCCATTCACATTTTTCCCATATTATTGCAATACCCACTAATGCTCCTATATTATAAATTGCTAGATAATCATCCATTTTCCAAATCTTTTTAAAGTATCCTTACATTCCTCACTATTTAATTTTATTTCTTGTATTAAAATAAGCTCAAGACTATAAAAACCTATTAATTCCTTCATAAATCTTTTTTAGGGGTGTTATCCATACCCCTAGTATTCCATGATATCATTATTTTATTAATGGGTTTAGCCCCACTTCTTGTTAATACCTATGATATTTTTATTTGGCTTCCCAAATTGATTTTTCTTTGAGTTTTTTTCATTTATTTCATGCTTTTATGACCTTTCTCTCTTTTTTCATTCTCATCAACACTTTCATCTTCATTGATCTCTTTTACTTTTTCATATTTTTCATACTAAGACTTATCTTCTAAAGAATTATGTTACCCTAAAGAATTTGAAATGCAAGGAATGGCTTCATAAACACTTTCTTATTTATATTGCCCTAAAAATCCTAAAGTACAAGGATGATCCTCCATAGTAAGTACTTTCTTATGCTACCTTGAAAACCCTAAATTTTCATGGATATCCTCCATATATGTCTTTATTATGTGGCTCTTGAAACCTTAACATGCAATGGATACACTCCATATTACTTTCATTTTTATTGTAAGGAGAATATTTTATGCTACTTGAGAAAAATAAAGAGATTTTACCTAGATTAACTTTGACGTCTTTCACCTTATTTGCTTTAAAAATTTCCTCCTCATCTCGCTTCACACCTTTAATTCCTATGTTTGAAATTGTGCATTGTACTCCCTCATCTTTATGTATTTTTTTCATGTAATGGTTTATTTAAGTGAACTATGATGGCCTTTACCATTTGATGATGCAAAGGGAGTTTTCTTGCCACTTAAAAGTGGAAAATCCTTGATTTGACCCAACTTCTACTATGATATGATCTCCTTATTTCATATTGAAGTTTGTTTCATGCCCTAAAAATTTGCATCTATTTCTTAATCATTTTCACTTTGCAATCTCTTTCCATGTGTCTAATCGCATAAGATTGGTGACATCAAAATACAATTTTTATATAATCTACTTGTTGATATTAATCTCTTGATTTAGATTTAATCCTAAATAATTGTGGTAAAGTTTTTGAAATATCCATGGTAAGACATATTTGAGTGTATATAGCATACCTTCTCTCCTTAGTAGTTGGTGATTATTGGATTAACTTCCCTAGAGTATTACCATTATTCTATAAAACCTCCTTATTGATGATTTGATATGGAAGTCCAAAAAGCCTAATCCATGTTGAAAGTCTTTTAATAGTCTTTATCTCCATTGAAAATTTCTCACTCCATGATCTCAAATATTATGTATATTTTTGCCTAGACCAAGGGCCACCATCCATTATTTTATACCTTATTTCTAAATTGGAGAAGATCATGAGAAAAATATCCTTTCAAAAGAAAAATCATAGAGTAATTTGAATTCAATTCCCACTTCTACTAGATCCAATTTTGAATATTAGGAAATCCGATCCAATTTTTATAGAACTTACATTTTAACCCTCTTGTTTTAAGAATCATTATACCTTGCTTGATCATCTCATTCTTGATAATTATTTTGGTGCAGTATCTACTACCTGGATAGGGTTTTCCATATATTTTTTCTTCCTCTTATCACTAACTATGACATCCATAATTTCAACTAGGACTTTCAAAATTGACTTTTTTTCCATGTTACCTAGATTTTCTTCACATGAATCCTTTAGTTTTTGAGTTTCTCCTAAGATATGGAATAATAAGAAGTGGTACTCTATCATTGCTCACATGTTGTTTCTTGCTCGCGTTTCCTTTTCACTCTTGGCTTGCATTCACTCCCAACTTGCATAAATAAAATATTTTTTACAATCTAAAGTAATATTGATAAATATAATTTTTGGGTATTTCTAATTTATAGTATCTCAAAACAAATCCTTTGAATTAACTCCATTATCACATATATTTAATATCCTATTTTGTATTTAAGTATAAATAGTTAGTCATTTTTTTAATATATAGGGGAATCGATAACACCATTGGGTGCTGCCACTATAGCCTACTCGGTTAGACAAAGTCAACAGAACCCCTAACCCTCTAGGGTATTGAACATGGGTAGCCAACTGATAAACACTCGATTGCTACCATCCATTCTATCCCTTTCTAGGTATGTCATAGTTTGAACCTTAGACCTCCCCAAAGAGAGGCCAAAGCCCTAACTATTGCACTATCCTTGTTGAACCAAAAATTGGATTTACACAAATTTTTACAAGGGTCCTGATCCCCTCTTACCAAGGTTTGAACTTGGGTCTCCTAGATGAAAACCCAAGGACTTACCACTACGGTTTCCCTTACGAGTCCTAAAATTTTGAACTAAATATACAAGATTTTATGAGGGTTCCTAGTCCCCTCGTATCAGGGTTTGCAATTGGGTCTCCTTAATGAAAATATAATCAAGTAAAACATTACTTAAAAATTTAAAATATGATTAATAAAAATATTTATTTAGTATCAAATGGCATTAGCTCAACTAATTATATTCCTCAACTTTTAAGGAAGAGATCCAAGTTTGAATCTTACCAAGCGATACATGCATAATTGTTAAATTGTTGTAACACTTTTATATGGTCATGATGTCACACGAGTGACACCCATTTCAATTCCATATAACCAATATGATGTAACACAAGTGATACCCATTTCAATCCCATATAACCAATTAAAAGAAAAATATATTTGGTTGATAAATAATTCATCATGATTTAATTTTCATAAGCCTCATCATAACATAACTTGTTATAATATTATTATATGATTTATTTAAATATTTTAAAAATAAAAATTATAATATTATACAACTTGAATGATTGTGAAACTCTAAAGAAAAGATCCAAGGTTCAAATCCAACGAGTAAGATTACACACTATGTTTTGATAATCGAAATATAAATGGATAACCATCTACTAGATAAACAATATATTTTATAATTAAAAATAATAATAAATTTAACTTTTATAATAAAATAAATAAAATTATTATAAATATAGATTGCAATCTTTTAACAAAGGAAAAAATCTCAAATGCTACTCGATGACAAATTTTATTATGACCTATGTAATCCAAATTCAAATTCCAAATTGCCATTCTCTCCATCAAGTGGATGGGACTTGGGCACTTTTCCCTCGTTCTAGCTTTGAGTAGATAAGGAAAAATAATCTATGAAGAGCCGACTCAAATAACCCATAGTCTTAAAAAATATATAGTTTTAACAGTATTTATTTTTATATTTAAAATATTATAAATGTATATAAGGTCTTAAAGATAAAAGGTGGCTCCTTTTTATAAGAAATACCTTCTACTTATCACTTTCATGAAAGTGAATGCACAAACTATTTATTAAATTTTGGAATTCCATTGGTCACGATTGTAAAAAGGGCTCATACTTAAGAACCACTTTTGACTTTTATTTTATTTATTTTTATTTGGATGTGACTGAAAGTTAAATGAAATTGCCCTTCGTTCATGGTATGTGATTCCCATAATCATTTTCTTTTAAGTAAAAACAATGCTTATGTGATTCCCAGTCAAATGTTTTTTTCTTTACGGGGCATATAATACAAGAGACTATACATTTTTCCAAGTTTTGAAGAAGATAATTTTGATGTAAGGTTATAATTGGTTTAATAGAAAATGGCTTTTGTCGTATAAAGTGAAGTGACTGGAATTTTCATGACATTAACAAACAATAGATGTTAACTTATGAAAGTGCTCACACACATAGAACAATTAGATCAAATCTTTAGTTTACTTTCACTCAATTTATTAGAATAGGTTTGACAAGATTGAGCGGCATGTATTTTTTTTTAAAATGCTATCACATTTTTTTAATGAAAAGTTTTTTTATTTAAATTTGGTTATACGAGATTGAAATGGGTTCATTATATTTGTAAAATGATAGTTTAGTAATTTGACAATTATGTATATATCATTTGATAAGATCTAAACTTTATATTTCTTTAAAATTTTAATTGGTTAAGCTTATACCATTTACTAAAAAATATATAATTATTAAATTGTGGTAAAAATTCAAACTCAAAAAAATATTTACTTGAAAAGATTTACAAAGATAGAAAGAAAAAACATTAATCTTTTATTAGAATAAATTTTATTTGAATAAATGTAGGCAATGACTCAAGTTTTTACACCCTTGAGTTAGCAATTGAGAGGATATTTGTTATTATTAATATATTTTCTATCAAAATTAAAAATCTCTTATACTATATTTTATTTTTCCCGAATATCTATATCTATATATGTGTGTAAATAATAGGATATTTGTTTAACAATTGAGATAATTGAATGATAAGTTACACACTAAGGTTTTGTTGCCCTCTTTGATTGTTGTAGTCGGAATAATTGCACCTTGTGTAGAGCAACACAACAAAGCTCTCAACTGAGAGCACAAGGTTTGACTCAATCAAGGGCCTTTGAGAGTTCTTTACAATGACAACTCCTTGTTAAGATGTGATCTTTAGGCACACTTGAATTCAGGGAAAAAAGGGATGCGAGAGATAAAATAAAAATAACTCAAAAGAAATAAAAACCTAAGCTACCAAGGTGACGATGCACCAAAGATCCTCTAAGATATCCCTGCACGATATGCCTGAACATTATGTGCCAATGATAAACACTTCCTCTCCTTGACATAAATGATCCCAAATGAGAATTACCCACACACATACATGTAAAAATATGGGTCTGAGAGCCACATATGGCTAGTCATAAAATTAATGCATAGGCCTCCCACACATGCATATATGTAAAATAAAACTTAAAACAGGTAAAACTTGAGAACATACATATACATACAAAGATGAGTCAGTGTGAGAACCACAATGGCTACTCCAAAATTGATATGTAGACCTCCAATATATATATATGAAAATAAATCTTACAAATATTATGCTAGAAGCGAGGGTTCTATTTGTCCATAAGCCACTCAAAAGTCGATTGCTATACAAAGATAAATAAAAGGAAAGCTTACAAAAGGTTACAAACACAAACTTGTTGATCCTTTACAAAGCTAAAACTACTCCTATTTATAGATTACAAGGAGTAGGGTTTTCTTGCAAAATTCATGCAGATATTTCAAGATGACTACCACTTTTTGGCACCTGGTCATATCTTCATTTAAGTTATTGGTCTTTGGATGAGCAACTACCATCATTATTTCCATATACCCATTTTTAGAGTATTCCCATAATCTGGGTGCAAAATATTTCTTCATTTAATTTTCTATATTTGTGGGCTACTTCTGTTGTGGCTCCCATGCTATTGTTGTCCTTTTGAAGAGATATATAATATTCTTTTATAGAAAAGGATGATACTCCCAAAATATTGTACACTTTAGTGATCTTGATTTCTAGGGCATGGATGGTTTTTTTCAAAATTTTCCTCTCTATTTGATATTAAAACATGGGGGCTTTTTGACCTCAAGCCTTTTTGACCACAAGACCCTACATCAGATCTTTTATTTCTCATCTCTAATTGAGACTTAATAAACTTTTGACAACCTTCCAGTCCTCCAACAATTTTGATTGGGAGTCTCTTCTACACTTTATCCATCACTTTTACTTCTACTTCCCTATACCAAAAAGGTGTAGTGAGAATTGACTATAGTTTTGGTGAGTCATAGGGGATCTTTAACTTGCTAAATATAAGGAACCTAGATAAGTTGGTGCCTTAGTCCATTAGGCATGGAGTCATGATGAGAACTTGAATTTTGGAATGGAAGCAAAGGTGGAAATTTTAGCATTCAATCTACATCTTCACATCTCTACAACTATTAGATCTTTTGCAATCCCTCATAATAGAGACTACATCTCTATACTACATATAGTACATATGTACAAGGGTTAAGTAGATGACCTTATGCATTGGACGTGGAGTCAAATAATCCCCTCCCTAATTATTACCCAAGTCTTTTGTTTCTTCTTCCTCTTTTTCTAGTTCTATGGATGAATTACTTCCACCCCCTTAAAGTTCAAATTTATGAGCATCTTCTTTGGCTTATATAGACTAGCACCAAGGACGAAAATCTTCTTGGTGAAGTAGGAATGGTACCAATGCTTACTCCTCTTTTGTGTTTGACCCAATTGGCATGCATATTCCTCCTCCAACCTAAATTTTTTTCCTATGTAAGCATGGAGATAATTTGTAGATCAATCCACCTCAATTATGAGTCTCATAGTCATAATCATCATCATCCACATAATTCAGTGATTGCTACTCCTTACTATAAAGAACCCACCTTGATAATCTCCTTCTATATTTATTTTAGAGATTTCAAGCCATGTTATATGTCATAGTTGTCATGATATATTTTAATTAAGATATCAAATTTTAGCAATGATTTGTAAGGATAGCATTATTCTTTGGGAACAAAATATTGTGTTGCCCTAGTTCTCATCTTCTTATTCAACTGCAACAATAAAAGCAATATTTTTTGGATATAATGATCAACATTATTTAGTTGTACATGGTGACATCTTTGTTACTATAAAATAGGTATGACTATGTGGGTCAATCAATATCAGTCAAAGGTATCTAATACTTATGTATGGGAG
The DNA here is from genome assembly GCA_028583015.1 of Wollemia nobilis. Taxonomy (NCBI): domain Eukaryota; kingdom Viridiplantae; phylum Streptophyta; class Pinopsida; order Araucariales; family Araucariaceae; genus Wollemia; species Wollemia nobilis. Next base: position 3,279,045 of record JAQPPZ010003615.1, read on the forward strand.
GTCATCATCTATTTGGGATCTTGTAAGCATTCAATTGAAGATAGAGATATATTTCTCATCTTTTGAAAATTTTGTCATGTGAAATTCATAATATTTGAGAGTTCACTATATGTTTAGGATTTTATAAGCATTCAATTAAATATGAATATAGAATTATCATATTTCTAACACATTGTCATATATATAACTTATTTTTGTTATCTTTTCAAAATAGTATGAAACTAGATCTTTGTTCATCACAAGTTTTAAAAAATCAAAATATTTTGCATGGATTGCACTTGATATAGATTACTACAAAAAATAGATTGATATATCTAAATATTTTAGATCTCATATAACGAGTATAAAAAATAATTTCTAATCAAGGATACTTCATCAGTAAGCATAAATTGTAACTTCTCATTTTTATGTTTGTAACTTATATAATACTATATTCTTAAATAAGATGTGATTTATTGGTAAAAGGTTCAATGTAGAGTGTATTGTAAATCTCTTATATGTTGCTTTGCTTATGTATGAAACTATGAAACTCCTTATGTTTAAAGGATTCATTGATCTCTAAGTATGTCTCAATACTTGGATGATTGATTTCATTGTAAACATTTTTATTCATGTATTGTAGACCAAAAAATAGGTACAGTAAAAAAAGTTGAAAGGAAAAAGATAGAGGAAGAAGTTGCATGCATTAGGGTTTCAAGTTCTTGGTGCCATACTGCCTCTCCACTCTGGAGTGTGTGCGGAATGCCTCTTAGGGAATTTTTTTTCTACTTTCACCGACTTTACTCCACCATTTGATGGATTGAACCTCTTTTTTTATGGATGGAGCTCAGTCAACAGCTCCAAATTCTATTGAAGTTGCAGAAGGAAGCAAGTGCTAAAGGTGAACAAGCAACCATGGAAGTTCATTTCCAAATTTTATCATGAGGTAATCTTTCTCCTCCAAATATTGTTATCCCATTGAGTGAGTTTAATACTACTTGTTCTTGGTTGGAAAGCCATATGCTAGTAGGGTATTTTCTAGGTCGTATCCTTGGTGAGACCCTCCTTCAGAACTAAGTACAACAAGCTTGGCATGGCATCAAGGTTGATGGTATCCAAAACCTCACCAAAGGTCTTTTTTTGTTTCATTTTGTTGACCCTGCTCAGGCCAAAGAGGTCCTCAGTCGTGGGCCTTGGTCTGTTCATAACTCCCTGTTGATTTTTTAGCCCTGGACCAAGGATTTTTTGGTCACTAATGATATTTTCTTATGGGTTCTGATTTAGGTTGAATTCCTTGGTCTTCCTCTACTGCTCTGGCTTTATTATCAGAACCTTATGGCCCCCATTAGTGCATTTGTCTATTGTGAAACGGATAAATTTTATGCCTCACGTCCTCAAAAGTGTTTTTGTGTTAAAGCCGATATTTTTAAAGATCTCAAGGAGACTGTTGATGTCCAAGTTGGTGATTATAGGTTCAAGCAACATGTTGTCTACATAAACCTGCCTAACACATGTTACTGTTGCCAATCAACTACCCATAAGATAAAAGATTATCTTTTAATGGTATACAATATTAAAGTGAAGGAGATGATTGTGGCTCTTGTTACTATTAGCTCTGTCCATGCTTCCAAAGGGGGGCAATATGAATGGAAGGTAGTCCAGAAGAAGGGTAAGAATGGAAAAAATGTAAACTCTACGACTGCTCCCAACAACTCGCCTCAACCTTTGTGTCTTATGTGATAGCTGGATATGGTGTGGTGACAGAGCAACATACCACGCAACCAACGGTATCCAGTGCTAGGGCTTCACAAATGGTTGCTAATGTACCACTGAATAGTGAATCCTTTGCCAAAATTGTTACTTCTTCTGCTCCTACTCAATATTTAGATTCTCCAATTTTGCATATCAATGGCTAGTATTCATCAAGCTTCATGGAACCTGAACGAGCTTCTATTAATGGCCAAAGATCCTATAGCCCACCACAGGAAGAATCCTTGGTTCAAAAGGACAAAAAATATCAAATGAAGTTTTGGAAACCAGTTCAAGAGCGTTTTATCAGTAATATTTATGATTCTATTTCAAACCTCGGAGACGTTGAAGATGTAACCAGACATATGAGTCTTGATCGATCTTTATGATTTTTTTATCATGGAGTGTCAGAGGTCTGACAGACCCAATCCACAAATACTTGGTCCAAGATGAGATTGCTTCATGCTCTAGGTTTTATGGTAATCTTGGCTTTCTTTATCTTCAAGAGATTAAAAATTTTGACTTTATTTTACAATGTACTTGTCCTTTTCTTTGGCAAGGTTTCTTTTTTTATGCCACCAATCATTCCCATGGTAGAGGAGGAACTATCATTATTTTGGCAGCTAGGTGAAAATATATTTTGTCTCGTGGGGTGTGGACCCTTCCAATCATAAATTTTGTGTTTTACTTGAGATTGGTGGGCTATATTTTGGCATTATTAATGTCTATGCCTCCAATGACACTCAGGAGTGTTGTAGCCTCTGGTAGTGGTGTGTTTTTTCTTTACCACCTGTTATTTGGGTTATGTGCAAAGATTTTAATATAATTGAAAAGCATGCAAATAAGATAGGACAACTCCCCATGCGGTGGGCTACTGGGGAAAGAGAGACCTAGTACTTCATGAAAAAAAATTGGTTTTATCAGACCCTAATTCTTGTTTTTCTCCTTAATATTTTCCTAAAAATTTATGGTATACGTGGTCCAATTTCTAGGCTGGCCATGCAAGAATTTTGAGAAGGTTGGATAGAGCCATGCTTTTAGATCATGTGTAGTTTTTCTTTCATAGGAGAAATGCTTCAGCTCTGTTTGTGGAAACCATTCCTAGTACTACTACTTTCGACTATTCACCCATCATGTTTAATGTGTTGATGAAATCCCTACCTCATAGACACTACAAGTCACAATGTTTTTCAATACTTCCTTTCTTCAGCACCCTTCCATGGTTTATCATATCCACATAGTATGTAATCTAGTTCCTAGACCTACTAGAGAGTTGAGTTGGATAGAATAGTGGAATGATGCTATTTTTCATACAATTGTCTTACTTTGTACTTTGGGCAAAAAGGTGGCACAGTTTAGAAGACATTCCAATGTTGTCCTTCATGATGAGCTTGTCAAAGCTTCTCTCAAGCTTGAGGCTTGTCTGTTTAATCCTAAAATTTAGTCTCATGTTGCCCAGCTAAGGCATGAAATTAACTTGCTAAACTTTATGAGGCTCGGGGAGCTCGAATTAAAGCCCATTTTCATTGGCTTAAAGTTGGTGATAGGGTCAACAAAGAATATTTTCAAAGGCTCCACCCTCCCAGGCAAGCTACTCAATTCAAGGTCATTCAAGACAATGGAATAAGGCTTACCTCTCTTTCTGAGATGATTAATGCTTTTGTCAAGCACTATACTAATGTTTTTTCCACTCAAGCTTTTTCCCCTTAGCGGGAGCAAGCACTGGCAACTTGTATGACAATTGTACCAGTTAAGGTTTTAGAATCTCAAAGAGCAAGGTGTGATAAACTACTCTTCCTTATAGATCTAGAGGATGCATAATCTTAAATGGCAAATGAAAAAGCACCAGGTCTAGATGGCTTTCCTTGTGAGTTCTACCAGGGTCTTTGGGACTTAGTTGGTCCTGATATGCATAAAGTTTATCTAAAGGCTCTTTGAGTAGGCTCTTTGGGAGCAATTATTAACAAGGGCAATATCAAATTCATACCCAAGCAAGGGGACCCATATTTGATTACTAATTGGAGGTCTATTAATTTTTTGAATGTTAGTTACAAGATCATTGCAAAAGCTTTGGCTCTTCGCCTTAGGCCTCTTCTTCCTTTGATAGTCAGATCAGAGCAAACTGGCTTTATTCAAGGAAGGTATATACTCGATAATGTTCTGGCTATCTGGTATGGCATGGAATGGGCCTGGATGTCAAACCAAAACATGCTTTTTATTAATATTTATTTTTAGAAAGATTATGATTGCATTGAATGGAGATTCATTCTTGCTATACTCAAAGCTTTAGGATTCGAGCTAATTTTTATTCAGACTATTACTATGTTATTCAAATATGCTTTAGCTATTCTCAATATAAAAAATTCATAGTCTAAAGTAGTGGGTCTATTTAGGTTTATTCGGAAAGGGTGTCCTATTGCTTCTTCTTTATATGTTCTTGATACTAAAGCCTTCAACTATCTTTTAGTTGCTCAAGCTTTTGTAGGTCTTATTAAAGGAATTGCTCTTCCAAATGATTAGGGATAACTTATTAATGGTCACTTTTCTAATGACTCCTTTCTTACTATAAGGGAAGAGGAGAAATCTATTTCTAATGCTCTATTTTTTCTGAACACCTTTTGCATAGCCTCTAGTTCCAGCATACAATGGAGGAAGACCTCCTACTTTAGATAGTCTTCATTACCTAAGCTGCCTTGGATTCAAGGGTATCATTGGAACTGGATCCCTCCTGGAGAAGTTTTTAAGTTTCTTGGTATTCCTTTTGCCTTTAAAGGCTCCCCTACTTAGCTTTGGAATTATGTGCTTCAAAGAGTTGAAAAGAAACTTGATTTCTAGCTTACTAAGAAGTTGTCATTAGCAAGTAAATTTCATATTTTCTCTAAAGTTTTAGCTACAACTCATGTTTATTATTCCTCTTATTGGGTTCCTTCATAGGCTTGCTATAAGAAGCTTGAGAAACTCCTTCGATATTTTCTTTGGAATAATTCTTCTAAAACAAAGGGATTTCATAGAGTTGTCTGAGATTTTTATTGTCTTCCTAGAGAATCTGGTGGAATGGGTCTGCTGGACTGTAGACGATAAGGTATTACTTTGTGTGCTAAGTGGGTGATCAGGGCTCTGAGAGGAGCTAAAGCTTAGAAAGTTTTGGTTCGACATTTCATTTCCTCTGGTCTTCCCTTAAACCATAGAGCATGGAGAGGGTTGGATTTTCCTTCTCTCATTGTTGCTCCAATTTTTGTTAAGTTTTCTAGCTCCTTTGTTATTAAAAGTATATGGAAATATTGGTAGCATCTCACTCCTTTGATTTTTTGGAGAGGATATGGCTTTCGTAAAGGCTTATCCATAAATTCTATGAATATTTGGTGGTCCCCCATGTTTCTTCATCAAGGTTCTCCCTTAGCTTGGGTGCAATGGATTCATGCTCAGTGGTTTTTCAAAAAGGGTATTGTTACAATAGCTGATTTCTTTTCTCGCCAAACCAGGGATTGGATCCCATGGAATGATTTTAAATGCACCTTCACGCTAAATGGTGTGAAAAAATATACATATGATTTTTTTATTGCTATCACCCCCTTTTCTATGTTTCATAAGATTGGTGTGCGCTCATAGTGTCCTTGGTGGTCAGACTAGAGATGGCATTTTGACACTCCTTTACTTAATTATAAGGTTTGTTTGGGGTATAAATGGTTATCTCCTCATATTACTTTGGTGCCTAAGCTCAATCAGCATTGGGACTTATTTTATACAAGGACTAGATGGAATTATAAATTTCAGAATGTTTGGGCTACTTATGTTGAGCCCAAGCAATATTTTTTTGCGTGGAGCTTGTTGTGTCAAGGCCTTCCCTTGGGGGAACGTTTGAAGCACCTTAGAATTCTTGATCCTAAATTTCCTTTTTGTGGTGTTCCCGAGTCTTGTATTCACCTCTTTTGGAATTGTAGAAGATCTAGGCAAGCTTGGGAATGGGTTCTTTCTTTTTTTCCCTAAGATCTTCTTAGGGACTGTTTTACTTTAGCTCTTCTAATTTTTACAGTGTGGAAGAATTTTAGGATTAGCCTACTCTTTCATATTTGGAAGGCCCGTAACATAATTATTTTTAAATAATGTACACCTTCTGTCACATTTACTCTTGCTGATAAATTATAAATTTTTAATGACATGTGGATACAAATTTGTACTAAAGTCAACAAATTTGCTATGAATTTGGATCATCTGCACGTTCTTCTAGTGTACTGGGCCAATGCTCCATGTACAGTCAACCAGATCCCCACAAAGCACTCTTCTTATGAGTATTTTCAATCCCACTCTCACCATCGGCCTTCGTCATATGCAAGAAGTGCTCTCACAGACAGGCACTGGTCCCAGCCCTCACTAGTCAAGAAGCATCATAATGTTGACCAGGATGAGGGTGGGATTATGTTCAACCAGTTTCTCTTGGGCCAGATGTTGGTTGCAGTGATGCGGGTACTGAAGGTCTTAATCATGATGTAGAGGGGTACATTCCCATCCCATAATCACTAGCAATTTATGCAGGACAACATGCCAGGGCACATTACTCCATATGATATGCTTTCTTTGATGTAATGATCATCAATGATCATGATTGATAAACTTGTGTTTTTTTGGCGGATTTGTTTACTAACCCTTGTCAATGAGGGTTAGTTTGATTTCCCATGGGGTGTGTTAACCCACCCACTTTTTTTTATTGCAAAGGTTATTATCTTAAATTAATATAAATTTACTTTTTTCATCAAAAAAAATAGGTACAATGATTTATTTTTGTCTTTCTTCATTGTTATGTCCTTAAAGGTTATATATTGTTCTTTGTGTACCATTTATTTAATTAATGCTATATCATATTCTCAATATTGTTAGGGTCTTTTACGATTGAGATGTGATGTTAGAAATTGTTCTTATGCCAATGTATCATAAACATTACAAATCCAAACTTAAATCATGCTCCATATGAATATTATTTTTATTCTTCTTATTAAATTGTATTAGTACATGGAGAAACATTTTTTACTTCCTAAGCGAGATTGTCTATATTGCATCAAGTTAGATAAAAAATTATATGAACTTATATTCATTGAGTTTTGTCACCCATTTGTGAAAAGTGTAGGCGGTCTTCCATGTTGGAAAGCCATGCCTTAGTGTATCTTCATTATTGTGAACAAAGAAAATAACTACAAATTCTCTTTGTGGTAACAAGATATATATGTTTAATATTGGTTGCCTACTAAAAATAGTTGTTAATGATGGATAAACACATTATATACTCAGAGTTTTGTTTTGACCTAAAATAAGTTATGGCTTGAATATTAAGTATCCTTCATTAGGTGGAGACATGTTTATGAAAACATATTTTTGAGTTGGAATTTCAAGGTAGAAAGCATTAAGTGCATTTCTTGTTTATCAATATTTGTTATAGATTAAACAATATTTTTTCATGCACTTTATCATTTTAATCACATCTATTTTGGTCCTTTCATATTTTGTACATAATTTTTGAATATATTCATCATGGACTTGTTGACTTTGGTCATATATAATATTTAGTGTGATGTTGAGTGGGCCTAACAATAAGATTTTGGAACTTTGAATAGGAGGTTCAAGGTTTGACCAATGGGGATAGAGACATACACCATACTTTATTAAGTGGAGTTTGGTTGGATAAACATATATTGATAACTAAAATACTCTATAAGGGTTATTTCATATGGCCTATTGTCTCATGGATGTTAAAAACTACTTCACCTTTACCTTTACAATATATGTGTTTCACATGAATTGAAAATTTGTGGTGTATGTTGTAGCTTGAAAATAGTTTTGGTGAAACGATTTTTTTATGCATGTGAGTGTTTATGTTGTATAATAATTGTTGGTTGTTTTAATATGTATCTTATTGCTTACTTATATTGTGTATATTTTAGGTCACACAAACTTTTTCAAGAACATTTCTCTAGATTGTATTATTTTATTTCAAATGTATCAAATATTAACATTGTATATTTAGGTACAACATCAATGACAATAGTGACAGATTATGGTATTAGCCTATTTTTCATAGGATACATCGAAAGCCTCTATCTATAATTTAGATATTTTCCTTTTTATAACTCTTTATATAGTGGGGTACATGAAACGTGGCAAGTTCTACATGAAGGATCTCAATGTTGGAAGTACTTATTGATAGTATTTTTTATCTTATTTTTAATATTTTTAAGAATTTTTTTATCAACAATATTACATGGTCCTGTGCTTCTGCTCAGTTTGGAATTATATTTAAAAAATCCTAGATGATATTTCTAATCACTGTATAATCTTTGAGTTGGAGTCATTTCATGTAATTCATATTATGGTTGTAATATGGAGTGCAAGTAGTGTGGTCCTTCCTAATACAATAGTCTATACCATGTTTTTTCCTTGTTCTATGTTTTCATTTGTATGTCTTGATACCTACTTGGATCAAGGTCATAGTTACTAGTTATATTGTATGCTCATAAAGGTGATAAATAAAATCTAATTCCTTGTTATTGTATCAATAAATATATATTTCTAACTATTTGATGCAAGTAACCATGTGAGTTTCAAATGTGTTTAAAATATACATAGTCAATATAAATTTAATATAATCTAAATTTACTTTGTGTTTTAGCTTCTCTTGCTTTGAACTTTTGTCACTTCAATTGGTTTTTCCACTTTACACATACATTTTCAAGGAATGTATCTTAAATGGTTCACATTGCTTTAAAAATCATATTATTAGTGTTCTATGCAAATTCATGATTCACATGTAACGACTTTCAATACTTATTTTTTTACTAGCTAAATCTCTTTATAACATCGTCATCAGATGGAAGCTTGTAAAATAATTTTGGAATGTTTATTTCTCCTATATATTTATTCTTGAATATTCTAGGTGGATGATATCCTCCTATAGGTGCAATTTTTATGATCTTGCCATGTAGTTCATGCATACATTGTGATTTATAAACCCTTGTATTAATATATCATCATGATTCTTGTATTTAGGATTAGTTGTGTGTTATCATTGCTTGAAAACTCACCTTTGTTTTAAGTTTTATTACTATTTTGATAAAGGATATCCTCATTATCACTTAATGAATTTTTATTGCTTGCAACCTTGTTATGATTTGATATCATTCCATAACAATAATTTTTTTTGTGAAGGTTCTAATTCATATATAGATATCTTTGACACAGCTCTTTAAGGCCTTTGTAATAAGATTTATACACACTTTTTTCTATACACATTTATATATTTTCTTATATTATAACTCAACTATCAACATTTCATTAGTTCATAAGGTAATTCTCTTTGAACAATTAGTGGGTACATTTATTATCTAGTTTATTAATAATTCATGGGACCAATTGTATCCCTATTATAATATATCTAGAAAGGTAACCCTAGGTGATTAAACCTTTTTAAGGATTTAACAATATCAACATAAAAAAAATGGTTGATTTGGTCTTATTTTCTTAGGTACAATAATGTAAGTAATCTTTGATTTTGAGTGTCTTTTTACAAGTTATGCAAATCAAAAACTTTATTTTATTATCCATCAAGTTTGTATAAGTATATTGACCATCTCTACTAGGATTTTTTATATTTTGACCAAAATAAAATCCTTTATATATTGCTTAATTGTTTTTTAATATTTCTTGAATTAAGTTGAAATATTTCTCCTTGTGTGGGATTCTTTGTGATGCCATTTTATTTATGCACATTATATTTGATTGTGGTTTTCAACATGTAATTTATATCATCTCATAATAATTGATTTATCACTTTGTATCTATGTATGTCCTTTTATGAATGTTGTTCATGATAGATGAATGGGGAATCATCTTTCATCTCTATGTTTTAGAGTTGACTACATGTGAAGGATATATTTCTTCTTTTTTGTATTATGCTAGCTATTTTTTTATGAAAAATATTTTTAATATCTTGTTTATGATATTTTGTTAAACATATGCAATGTATTTATTTCAAAATGTATTTTCAACCCCTGTTTTGTGTTCCATTAGGTTCTACTGTTCCTCTTGCTTCTAGTTGATGTCCTTTGTGCTTCTTTGGGGTGATCTCTTGGATCCCTTTGAACTGTTTTTTTTATTGTTGTTGTTATTGGTTCCGTGGAGACCATCTCTTTTTGAGTTCACTTTTGTAAAAGGTTTTCAGGTACCTTTCAAAACCCTCTCCATATAATAAAAAATGCATTAAGCCATATGCCATCATATGCATTGTATTAATAAAATGTATGTTAACTATATTATTGTAATAATGACCATAGCTATTTCTATGAAAATTATCAATAATAATTGCAATAAACAATCCACCCTTATATTTTGTATTATATTCTACCATAATCCTACTTGTTTAAAAATTATTATGTTTGTTATATAGTATTATCTTTTAACAATTGATGTAAGAAATTATACGCATCACAATTTCCACCTAAGAACGCATTATTAAAATATGTATCATGCAGTGGTTAGATATTTGGCCTCTCTTTGAGGAGGTCCAAGGTTCAAATCATGGCATATCCAGATGGGGATAGGATGGATGGTAGCGACCGAGTGTTTACCTATTGGATGCCCCAGTTTTATGCCCCTAAATATTAGGGGTCCTATTGACTTTTTCTAACCCAACATGCTAGGGTTTATAGTGGCAACACCCAATGGTGTTATCAATTCCCCCATGTATTAAAAAGTATATATCTTATAATATCAAGGACTACAGTTCAAAATATCCTTTATTCAAATAACATACAATATTAAGGAGTTTTTTTTTAAGTAGTGTAAAATACAATGGGTGGCACAAATAGGGGCCACACTTATTAAGGGCTTAGAAATAAGGGGCCTCCATCCTTGTGATTCAAATTGAGGTAACCAATATGAAACACAATAACATACCATTTGGGTGTTCACTATAATTATATGTAGATTTTTGGCTTGTGAAGTTTAGAAGATCATATTTTATTTTTTATCCACTCTTATTGTTGCAAGTGATTGATAAGTTATTCATACACAATTTTAAATGATGGACTTATATATTGTTGTATGAAAATATCTTGTAGTAGCTAGCAAGTGGATTTGTGTCATAAAGTAATATGTGGTATGAATCTCATTTTATAGTTTTGTTGATGATGCAGTTCTAGACGTGGAAATCAGTTAAGGTTGCACCTCCAAACAACCTAGCTCAATCACACACTCTACAAAAGATCACACACTTGCAAACACAAATGAGAAAATAACAACACAATAATTTTATTCTTGCTGAGGCAACCAATAGTTATAATCTTGGCTTCAACCAATTTTCTCACACCTCCTTACACACACTCTGCATTGTGATATTCTCGTTTACCATCTATTCTCTATAGTTGTCCCTTGGATGCTTTATACAAATATAATTTTATTTAAATACTAATACCTAACTAACTAAAGAAAGTTGCTTTATTGCTTTCTTTAATGAATTGCTTTATTTGTTCTTTTCTTCTTATTAAAGCTACCATCTTTTTTTTTTTCCTTTTTTTCTCTTTTTTTTCTTCTCATTTTTTCCTTTTATTTTTAGGTGATGAAGGATAGCCTGTTCACTTGAATTCTCTTGCATCAGATAAGTTAGGTAACAGAAAATGTTTCATGAGCTTCAGTTCATGAATATTTTATGAAATCTTCAACCATGATCCCATACTTGGAGAGTTTCATGTGCTCTTTTTCTCTCATACGACTTTCTCATGGCTTCCACTTCTACATCTCCTCTATTGTACCTCTACTTTCTTTGGCTTCTCTTCTTTCTTTTCTTCCTCTTTGGCCTTGAGTTTCTCTACTTCCACCTTCTCCTATTATACCTTTTCTTTTGAGTACTCTTTGACTTCAACCTTTAACTCTTTTAATGTTGTTGCAACTTTATCTTCCTCTTCAAAAATTTTGGCTTGAAATTCAATAATATCTTCTACCATTTGCATAAATTTATTAGCATTATCAACTATATAAAATCATAAGAAAAATATTTTCTCCTTAAGTTCACCATTTGAGTAATCAAAAACATGTCTGACACAATATTTATCATTACTAGCATGCTCTTGGAGGGATATTGAAGGAAGAAATAAATTATTGGTATACATTTTTAGGGTCTTTCTAGTTTCTTTATGCTTTAACAACTTTACCATTCCAACTCCTCTTTGCTTCCATTGATTCTCATATTTTTCAAGAAAATATGGATTTTTCTTCATACCAAGAATATCCTCCTTGCCAATTGTGACTACAACTTCCACTAGTTTAACAATGGGTGTGATTTGAGCTCTTGTGTCTTCTTTTTTTGCTCCAAATATCCTTGCTTCTTCAATAATTATTTATATTTTTTCTCTTCTAAAATCATATTCATATCTTCAATTTTATCATCAATGCTTTATTTTCCTTCTTGAGAGCATAAATATCCCCTAACTACTTCAACAATAGTTTCTTCAACAAAAATTATTGTGTTCACTTCTATAGTCTCTTTCATATCAATGTATTCATTGATAATTTATTTTATTTCCTGAGAACTTGACTCTTCTTTAACATTTTCATTATTTGTTGCTATATCAAGACCTTTAATCCTCCTTGAATTTGTAACAACCCAAAAATCTAACCAACTCAAGAGAGAGATTATTTTTTTTATATACTCATTAGGGATCTACATATCCCCACCCTACATAAGCCATTCTATGAAGTTGTCTATTGACTTAATACCTTATGATTAAGTTGTTTGTCTCATCTTCATGATGAGCCAACTTATCCCTTTTAATCCATTAAAATGGGTACACCCATCCTTGCACCATACATAAGTCCAATTATGTAGGTGCACTAAGCGTAATGCAAATAAACTATTTATCTCATCTTCATGATGAGCTAACTTATCCCTTTTAGTCTATCAAAAGGGTACGCCCATCCCTATACCATACACAAGTTTTTATATGTAGGTGCACTAAGCATAATTCAAATAAGTTATTCGTCTCATCTCTATGATGAGCTAACTTTTCCATTAATCATTGCAATGCAAATAAACTATCTGTCTCATCTCCATGATGAGCTAAATTTTCCATCAATAATTGTAATGTAAATAATCTATCCGTATCATCTCCATGATGAGCTAAATTTTCCATCAACCATTGCAATGTGAATAAGCTATCCATATCATCTCCATGATGAGCTAAATTTTCCATCAATAATTGCAATTCAAATAAGCTATTTGTCTCATATCCATTATGACCTAACTTTTCCATCAATCATTGCAATGCAAATAAGCTATTCATATCATCTACATGATAACCTAAATTTTCCATAAATCATTACAATGCAAATAAGCTATCTATCTCATATCCCTGATGAGCTAAATTTTCCATCAATTATTGCAATGCAAATAAGCTATTCATTTTATCTCTATGATGAGCTAAATTTTTCATCAATCATTGTAATGCAATAAGCTATTTATCTCATCTCCATGATGAGCTAAATTTTCCATAAATTATTGCAATGCAAATAAGCTATATATCTCATATCCATGATGAGCTAACTTTTCCATCAATTATTTCAATGCAAATAAGCTATTCATCTCATTTCCATGATGAGCCAACTTTTCTATCAATCATTGCAATGCAAATAAGCTATTCATCTCATCTCCATGATGAGCTAATATTTCCATCAATCATTTCAATGCAAATAAGCTATTTATATCATCTCCACGATGAGCTAACTTTTCCATCAATCATTGCAATAAAAATAAACTATTTTTTTCTCATCTCCATGATGAGCTAACTTATCTATTATTCATTTCTGGTGATAGATGATTCACTAACTCAAAACCCAGATGTTGCTTTTGTACATTTACCTAGGTTTAGGGCTTATTTGATACAACGTAACTCAAAGTTTCCTTCAAAAGGGATCTTATAATCCCTTAGATAACTCTCTCTCTAACTAAGCTTCTAATATGTAAGCACAACTATTAATAGATGCTATTCTCTAATCATCTAATATTCATCATAGTAAGGACTACTCATATATATTAAATACATATATCATTTCCTTATCATAACTAGATATCTTCTTCCTTTCTTTTTATTTAAAAATTACATTAAATATTCCATTTTATTGAAGAGCAAACATCCTCAATAACTAAATCTAGAAAGCAATAAATGCAAGATCAAAAGATGAAGATATTCGATACACACACAACACATCATATATCTTGGGAAACCCTTATGAGAAAAACTTAGCTTCAAAACATCCTTTTTATTGCATAAGTTTAGCTATCTCCATTACAACTATATAAAGGAATCTCACAATTCCTTTTTTGAAGACATCAATACCAATATAATTACATATGAATCCCATAATTCTTATATCCTCAAAACATGAATTTTTTATTTAATTCACATTACAATTTTGATGAGGGATCCCCATAATTCTTTCAAATTAATTCCACATTAATTCTCTTAAACATGATCTCTTCTAAATACATAAGGACCCCATTATTCAAGCATAAATCATAGATCTAAAAATATAATAGTCAATGCTAATGATAACACCAAACATTAAAATCAAAACTGTATAATCACATGCAATATGGTTAAAATCTGAAAGCATCAACTATATCTAGGGATTTGAAAACTATCCAATTTAAACCATATTTGAGAGAGACACAACAAAGTGACTATTACTGGGAAGTAGATTGATTAGGTGTTGGGAAGTAGATAATAACCTAATTCCATAGAAGTTCAAGTTGACTGTATTAAGAAGGAAACACAAAATTTATATGCAATTGTACTTGTAGTCTATCATATTGATTAAAATTTTCATAACATCATCCTCAACAATTATTACAAGTATCCAAAAACATTGTGGTTCAATTTCTACCAAAATACTATAAGAGGTAACTATGTTTTGTGTATTAAATTAATAAGTAAAAATTGGTATCGATACTCAAGCAAACCAAAAAGTAATTGTTAATAATTAATTGTATCTCAAATAGACATGTTTAATAATTTTTCTAATATACACATTGTTATTACCATAATAATTAGGTCAAAAAAGTATGACATAGAAGCAAAGGAGTCAACAACACAATTATTTTCATAAATGTTTTGGAGGCAAATAATTTTTCCATAGAGAAGGGAATATGACTATTAGGAGATGAAGAGAATATCCAGATATTCAATGTTCTTCAGCAACAATGTGTATGGTGGTGCAGTTACAGTCTCATACCCGCGCTCTATTCATATACATCGAGCATACCGAGGGGGGTCTTAGAGGGGAATCGGTCAGGTTACCCCTACCTGGGGGTTCAGGGGCGAAGCCATCGAGCCAAATTTTTTGGCATCCATACAACCATAATTCTAGGTTTCCATACATTTATAATTATTTTTGGCATCCATACATTGTGAGAGGCAGCAAACAATTTTCTAGAAGCAAACAGTTTTTGGAAGTGGAAGCAAACAATTTTCAAAAGAGGAAGTGAATAGTTTTTTGAAGTTTTCCTTTTTTGGAAAGGAAAATAAAAAATTTTGTTTTTCTATAAAAGGGAATGATCCCTTGCATGTAAAATTTGATTGAATGTAATTTTGTCGAAATCAATAAAAGATCAAGCTGCCATTGTCCTGTGGTTTTTCCTACACATTGTAGGTTTTCCACGTAAAATTTGTGCCACTATTTTTTTGTATTATTATGTTTTCTGCTTACACATAATTTTGATATTTTTTCTAACATTTGTATCATACCCTAGGCTTTATGCGAGTGGGAGATGCAATAATGACTAGAAGTGTAACCAAGTTTGAGATTGAAAATTTTGATGACAGGAACTTCACCCTATGGAAGATGAATGTGGAGGATTTGTTGGTTCAAAATGACCAAGCCCTAGCCTTGAAAGGCATCACAAGTAAACCAAGCAGCATGAAAGATGAGAAGTGGGTAACACTGGATAGAAAGGCGGTTTCTATAATCCTTCTATGCCTAGAGGACTTCATATTGTTCATTGTTGTTGAATAAAATATTGCAGAAGCCCTTTGGAAGAAGCTTGAAAAGTTGTATGAGATGAAATCAGAAACAAATAAGGTTTTTCTAAAAAAATAACTTTACAACCCAAGGATGAAGGAGGGTTCATCTATGGAATATCACTTGAATGAGTTTAATACCCTTATTAGTAAACTAGTTTTAGTAAGTGTTAAGATGGAGGATGAGGACAAAGCTATCACCCTACTTTGTTCCCTCTCAAAGACTTGGCATAATTTGGTGATGAACATCAACATTTCATCATTAGGAGCTCTAACTTTTGATGATGTGGTAGCCACTTTTTTGGTAGAAATAGTTGAGGTGGAAAACGTCTTTGGAACCCTCAACCAATGAAGCCCTAGCTATGAGAGGTTGATCTTTCGAGAAGATTCAAAAAGGTAGATCATAGTCCAGATCCAAGTCTAAAGGACGTAAGCTAAAAGGAAAGTTTTGGTATTGTAGGAAGCTAGGGCACTCAAAGAAGGCCTATTGGTAGTTAAAAAAGGAAAAAAATGGTGAAAAGCAATTTCAGCCATCAGTTGAGGCCAATACAGTAAATTTTAGAGATGACAATATGTGAGGCTTTCTGTATCAACAACATATATGTTTTATATACCTGGGTTTTGGACTCGGGTGCATCTTTCCACATGTCTCCTCATAGAGACTAGTTTGACAAATATCAACCATATAATGGTGGGAAGGTCTACTTGGATGATGATCACCCTTTAAAAATTATGGGAAGAGGGGATATAAAGATCAGGATGGATGATGGTAGAGAAAGGATGTTATGTGATCTACGATATGTACCATATTTGTGAAAGAATTTAATCTTAATCAAGATGATGGATAAGCGAGGGTATTCTATCACTTTTAGTAAAAACTATTGTAAAATTACCAGAGGTGCTATTGTAGTAGCAATGGGAGAATCTTATGGGACCCTATATCATTTATGCGGTGATACAGTGATAAACCATGTAGTAGCAGCAACTTCTATTCAGGATGTAGTAATGCTATGGCATCAATGCCTAGGCCATATGAGTGAAAAATATTTGAAATTTTTGCATGACAGAGGTATGCTTTCTGGGATTAAGTCTTGCAATTTAGACTTGTGTGAGCACTGTATTTTTGGTAAAAAAAAGAGGGTTCGGTTTACTGCAAGCCCTGGTAAGAGTTCTGATTTTCTTCAACATATACATTCAAATATATTTGGACCAATCTCCACTCAGTCCTTAAATGGTGCCATCTATTTTCAAACTTTTATATATGATTATTCTAGGAGAGTGTGGGTTTATTTTTTGAAGAAGTTGGAAGCTTTGCAAAAATTTAAAGAGTTCAAAACTCAAGTAGAGAAAAATTTGGGCAAGCATGTTTTATGTCTTAGGTCAGATAATGGGGGTGAATATTGCTCCAAGGAATTTGATAAATTTTGTATGCAGGAAGGAATTAAGCACAAGAATATTGTACCATATACTCCACAACAAAATGGTGTGGCTGAGTGGATGAATCACACAATCATGAAATGTGCAAGAAGCATGCTCACCGCATCAATGTTAGATAAAATGTTCTAGGTAGAGGTTGTTAATACAGTTGTTTACCTCATTAACAGATCATCTACATTTGTGTTGGATGGACATATTCTAGAGGATTTTTGGTGTGGTAATCCATTTGATTACTCTCATTTGCATACCTTTGGCTATGATGCATTTGACCATGTATCTAAATAAAAAAGGTTAAACTTGACCCAAAGTCGAGCAAATATGTTTTTCTCGGCTATGGAGATGCATTAAAGAGGTATAGACTATGGGGTCCTACTGCCCACAAGGTAATTATTAGCCGAGATGTTATTTTTGATGAAAAATCAATGCAAAGGAAGGAGGTACAACAAAAACCTAATGTTGTACCAGTTGAAGTAGACATGAACGAAGATGAAAATGAAAATCAGCATGCTAAATTTTTTGAACAAAATACTAATTTTTTTGACCAGCATACATAACAGCAAGTAGAACAAGTAGAGTAGCCACAACAGTCACAAGACCAAGAGCCACAATCAATAGATCATTGGGTTAGAAGATCTACACATCCAAAAAAGTGTTCAAAAAGGTATTCTCATGTTTATCAGTCCTCTTTTGCTTTGTTAACTGATGATGGTGAGCCTAGTTCATTTCAGGAAGCTAGAGTCTGAGAATGTAGAAAAGTGGAGGAAATCCATGGAGGAGGAAATCAAGGTACTTCACGATAATTTATGTGGGAAATTATGGATCTCCCACCTAGAAGAAATGTTGTTGGGAACAAGTGGGTTTACAAAGTAAAGAAAAATAGTGATGGGGAGTTGGAACGCTATAAAGCTCGCTTGGTGGCAAAAGGCTATGTGCAAAAGTCAGGTATAGAATTTAATGAAATTTTTTCTTTAGTTGTGAAGATGACTATTTTTAGAGTTTTACTTGCACTTGTAGCAACACAGGATTTAGAACTGGAGTAGCTTGATGTAAAGACTGCTTTCCTGCATGGTGATCTTGAGGAGGAGATTTATATGGATAATCCTGAGGGCTATGAAGAAAGAGGTAAAGAGCATTTGGTTTGCAAACTGAAGAAATCTCTGTATGGGTTGAAAAAGGTGACAAGGATGTGGTACAAAAAATTTGACACCTTCATGAAGAGCCAAGGTTTCAGCAGGAGTGAAGCTGACCATTGTGGATACTATTAGAGGTTTTATGATGGTAGTTTTTTTATTTTGTTATTGTATGTTGATGATATGTTGGTTGTAGGTCCCAGCATAAATAAAATCATTGATATTAAGGCTCAATTGGATAGGATATTTGAAATTAAGGATTTAGGAGCAGCAAACCAAATTTTAGGGATGAAGATACATAGGGATAAAAAAGGAAAAAAAATTGGTTAATTCAAAAGTCATATATAGAAAATATTCTACAACGTTTCAATATGCAAAATGCAAAACCAGTTAGTACCCCACTTATTTCACACTTAAAATTGTCTTCCAACCAGTATCCTAGAATAGAAGCAAAGAAGACAAGCATGTCTCATGTATCGTATTCATCAGTAGTAGACATCCAGTACATGGAAAATCTTGGTAAGGAGCATTGGAATACGGTGAAGTGGATATTTAGATATTTAATAGGCACTTCAAATGCTGCTATTTACTACAAATTGGATAGTTTACAAGTTAAAGGTTTTGTGGATTCTGATTATGGTGGAGATGGATATGGGATAAAGTTCACTACATGATACACTTTCACTCTTGTTGGTGGAGTTGTGAGTTTGGCTTCTAAGTTGTAGCCCGTGGTGGCTTTATCAACCATTGAAGCAAAATATATTGTTGCGACTCATGCCAAAAAAGAGACAATTTGGCTAGAGTGACTGTTGGCTGACTTCAAGTTAATGCAGGGGAAAATTAGGTTGCATTGTGATAGCCAAAGTGCTATTTATCTAGTGAAAAACCCAACATTCCATGATCACATGAAACACATTGATGTCAAGTACCACTTTATAAGAAATATGGTTGAAGAAGGTAGGATATTGTTACAGAAAATCAACACTAAAGTGAATCCTACAGATATGCTTACAAATTCGATCAAGATAGAGAAGTTTTATTAGTGCAAAACTTCTCTAGGCTCGCTAAAAATATGATAAGAGCAGCATTGGGAAATTGGCACTTGGATGGAAAAACATAGGTAAAGAATTCTTGTATATCGAATTCAAGTGAGTGAATGTTAGGAGGTGAACTCAATATCCAGATCTCCAATGTTATTCAGTAGAAATATGTATGGTGGTGCATTTATAGTTGCATCCCCACATGCATTCATATGTGTCAGGCATGCCGAGGGGGATCGCAAGGGGAACCAACTTCAAGGGCGGAGTCCTCGAGCCAAATTTTTTGGCATCTGTACAACCATAATTTTGGGTGTTCATACATTTATAATACTTTTGGGTGTCCGTACATTATGAGAGGTAGGGAACAATTTTATAGAAGTGAACAGTTTTTAGAAGTGGAAGCGAAAAGTTTTCGAAAGAGGAAGCGAACAATTTTTGGAGTTTTCCTTTTTTGGAAAGGAAACGAACAACTTTTATTTTTATATAAAATGGAATGACCCCTTACATGTAAAATTTGATTGAATATAATTCTACTGAAATCAATATAAGATCAAGTTGCCATTGCCCTGTGGTTTCGAGCAAATTGCATGTCTTCCACGTAAAATTTGTGTTACTATTTTTTTTGCGCTATTGTATTTTTTGCTTGCACATAATTTTAATATTTTTTATAATAATGACATATCCCTAAGCAAGTATAATATAATATTAAATACAAGAGAGAAGTTATATTTCATCACACATCCATTCAAGCCAGCGTGTCATTAGAGAACAAGAAATTTACACCAACTGAATAACATTGATTATCATGTATCTTGTATTTTTATCAAATTTTTCACACATGATATGCAATAGATGTTACTTAATAGACCTAATGAGTCCATTACATTCATCTCTACTCTTTTCAAGTTTCTCATTTGAAAGCTGAAGACACAAAGTTCCATCAATAGCTCCAATACAAAGTTTTTCATTCAGTAAAAAAAATCTGGATAAAAATTATATCTTACTTTGAATCTATTGAGGGTTTTAGATATTCCAAGAAAGGATCCTCTAATCCTTAGATTTCCAAAGAACCAAGAACTTCTTGGTTGTATGTTTTAATAGAGGGGAAGGGGACGACACTTGGGACTCCCTATTACTTTCATCACTAATCTGGGAGAAACAAGGCTTGAGGAGAGGAAGAGGATACCCTCTCAGTATTTTTTGACAATATGGCTAATTATTCATATCATTAGCAAAAATAATATCAACAACAACCAAATGTTGAATCCAGTTTGAGTTGCAAGTTTTACTTTGCTTTGCAGGATTTTTTTTTGCTAGAGGATAAGCAAATATGTTCGGCTATAGTGCCCATTTCTCACCGTCTGTGTATCTAAAGGTTATATTTTTATCTGTAAACACAAGATGATGCAAATATTTGTTTGAACAAATGCTACCATTGGACCTATTTAGTGTTTCTAATGTACACAACTCGTTTCTTTGTAGAAACATTGTTTCTTACCGTATTCAAGATAAGAAGAACAAGTATTAAAGGGGAACGAGACTCCATATACCAATCCAGTTAGAAAGCAAGGGGGCAACTAATCCTGATGAAAAGCAAAAATTAATAATGTCCCAAAACAAACCATAAATCCATTTTCAGACCAAATAATATATTTACAGAATAAAATATGTGTATTTACACCTGTAAGGAGGGGCAAAGTAAAGGTAAAGCTCTTCCTAACAAAGAAATTTGAAGTAGTTTGTCATTGGATTCTAAAGAGTGTGGCACTAAGGGTATACATTTGATATTTTAGATTAAGCTTGACCTTTCTTTGGTGAAACACGTCCATAGCTATAGCCACAATTTATGTCTAATGGAACTCTCAGCCATAGCCACAATGTATATCTAAAATACAACTAAAACAAAGTAAAAAATAGTTTAAGCATGTTTCTCTAATGGTTATATTTTTTTAAATATGTATGCAAATGTGTGCTTTTAACTCCCCAACCTACACAACTTCTTCCCTTCAGGTTGCTTTGTTGTTCTTCTGTGGTTCTTGTTTCTTCTTCTCGATATCACAGATTTAGGATATATACCCAAGTAAATGTAATATATTTGCAAGAAAGAGAAGGGGAGGGGAGAGAAGGAAGGTTGAGATTATATGAATTATACAAAAATTAAGAAAGCAGTTCAATTTGCAAGGAATAATATCTGAAGGTTTCCTCTGGAGAAGGGAAAAATAAAAAATAGAACACTTACTGTATAAAATGACAATGTCCTTGGCAAGGCGATAGCTATAAGAATAAAGTCCTATGAGATAATATATAACCCTTATACTCAGCCAAAATTTGGATACAAATGACAAATTCAATAGATGACCAAAATAGTTAAACAATAGCTAGAATTTTTTTAATAAGCTAAAAAAATTCTTGTGATTAGCCCCATTGATGTAATTCTTGTAAGTCGAAGTCAATATTTCTCAATGGTATGACAATGGATATTTTGTTCATCTTTGGATACAAAAGATAAATTCAACAGATGACCAAAATAGTTAAACAATAGCCAAAATTTTTATTTTTTAATAAGCTAAAAAATTTAAGTTTACATAGGTTTTTATGAGGGGTCCTGCTTCCCTCGTACCAAGTGGGGTTTGAACTTGGGTCTCCTAAATGAAAACCTAAAAACTTTACCACTACAGTAAGCTTGCAACTTAACAATAACTAGAATTTTTGGAATAAATACACTCAATGTAATATCTTGGTTGGTCTATGTTGGGAGATTATTATTCACCTTACAGGTTTCACTAAAAGGTAAAGGTAAAGGTGGGTATTTTACATCCCAACCTACCCATAAAAACTAGTGGGCATACGAGATTATACTTTATCTTAGATATCTTGTTCAAATTTTGCACCTCAGATTCCAACCCTTTGACAAAGTTCATGTTAAATTGGGCTATCAAGCAATAACATCTATCACTATTCATATCTAATAATCTTCCTCATAGCTGCTTGCTTGTTTCATTATAAAATATATTCAGTGACTAATATATGAAATGAGATTTGAATTTTAGAATATTCATACCAATACCATATTATTAATACTCTTTGTGAACTTTGCAAGGAAATTATGGATAAATACAATTCAAAAATTAAGAATCTTGCTCTGAAGCTGTTGAATTTAATTACCGAGACTCTACGCTTGAAGACTGACTATTTTGAGCATTATTTTGGAAATACCTATCAAAATATGTGGATAAATTACTATCCACCATGTTCGAGGCCTGATCTTGTTCTAGGCCTCAGCCCACATGCAGATGGATCTGGCATTACACTATTGCTACAGGACAATGAAGTTGAAGGATTGCACATCCAGAAGGACAACAAATGGGTGGTTGTCCAACCAATTCCTTATTCTCTAGTAGTCAACATTGGCAACTTGTTAGAGGTAAATCACCCTTCCATATTTATGCCATACAAACTCATATAGTTGTAAATACATCAAATAAAATTTAAAGCATGTACATAAAATGAGCCACAGGGATAGGAGGAAAATTATATTCTAGGAAGGAAAAAAATCTAACATCCGAGCCTTCGGCTCTACATATTTTTGAAAATAAATAATTTTTGTGCTAATATTTATGGCCAAGATCTTCTTAAAAATAAATTCAATCCATGCAAGCAAAGTGTACAAGTGTCTTTATAAAAATTTTCTATGAATCTTGCCTTCCAAAGGAAATCTATTATTCTTTTCCAGAAACAATGCATAATTTCAAGAAGCATACCCTATACATTATTCTTTTCCACAAAAAATGCATAATTTCAAGATATGCCAGTTCCTTTCCACAAAGAGAGAGATGTAAGTTTTGTTGAGTTTAGATTTAACCGCCAAGACCTAGTAACATATCAACCAAACCAAGGCTTTGGGTTTTAAGGTTCTTAATTTTCAAAAATACTAGAAGCACTTTTGCCATTGTTCTTGATTATATATGTAAATGGAAAATTCTTATTTCAAGTGCAATTCTTATTTATAGATATAGGTGAATGGACAACCTGAGCCCTCCATATAACGAGCAGATGTCTAAACATCCCTACCCATCCCAACCATCAGAGATGAGGCGAGAGGGTATCCTGAGACTTCCGTTAGATACATAAATATCCATCTATGCAAATCAAGTACTACTACTAAGGACTAGGACTAAGAGTCAAACATGAAACATCAATTTCATAACTAACACACACTCAACACAATAAACCTTCATTTCAACACATTACAACATGCATGCATGATTAGACTTTTAATCCTATGCCCTAGCAACACTTGTATTCTCTCTTTTTTTTACCAAATTACCTTCTTGTATCTGACTGGCCAACCTCATGCTCAGGATACCTACTCGCCTCACTCCTAGCTTGGCTGCCCATTAATTATCTACTAGCATTTTCTAAAAATAGAACAAAAAATGTCTAACAACACTCATTAATTATTTCCATTAATTATAACTACTTTTGAAGTACAGTAATTAGGCTTCCAACCATGTACCCTCACATTCTTCATGGACATATTGAATGTTGTCATCATTTGCATTTTCATCTTGTGCAGTTTTAGGTCCAACAAAATTTGTTGCTCTAGAGACACTGACATATTCTACCTCATATGCTTCAATGTCTTTGATCCTTCTTGGAGGTGATGTGAGAACCACATACCAACTGGTATCAAGTGGATCATTTACATAAAAGACTTATCTGGATTATGATGCTAGGATAAATGGATCATCTTGTAGTCTATCCCAACCAAGTAATCTATTCATGTTGACCAGTGTGAAGCCCATTTCATCCTTTCTACATCCATTCCTTGTATCAAGAACATTTACCTAATCACATTTGAATAATGGGTATCAAAACCGATAGTAATCCAACAAGATTATTTCCCTAATAACACCATAATATGTGATTGTTTGAAGCATTGGGTTTGTGTCTTTTGTGCTTGCTCTACACAAAGTAGTAGCATCGACACACACACCATTATTTTGAGTTGTTCTTTGGTCTTCTTTATCTTTGATATGAAATCTATAACCATTGATCAAATAGCCCAAATGTTTGGTTGCAACTTTTCTTGAACCACATGCCAACCATTTTATTGTGTTGGAGTCATCGTCATTATGTTGCATTTCATCTCCATGAAACTAAAACAAAGAAGAATAGTTTAAAGATGATTGCAGAACATTACATGATGTTTAGTACATGACAATTAGTATAAATATCAAAGATCATATTCAAGAGAGCAAACAATAACCTGATCTCGTAGCCAAGTGATGAATGTATGATTATGGATTTTTTGCAACACCCCTTCATCTCTCGTTGCACGGGGGTTGGATTCCTTGATACTCTTCAGGTGCTTCCTGATTTGGCCCAAATTTTGTCAAGCTTAGTTGGATCTAATTAATATTTTTCCATATATAACAACAACAAATAAACATCTACTTACTCTACCCAAGGCTGAACTTCATCCATGTTAAAGAGAATGCATCGATGGGCTTGCTCATAAGAAGTTTCATCCAAATCAAAGTCTTCACCACTGGACAAAGGCCTCCCATCGATTATAGTTTCTTCATCCTCATCACTCCATACCTCATTGTGACCAAGGTGATCACCAATTGCTTTTGTACCTCTCATGTAGTCCGCATAGAATGAAATAGATTCCTCGACAAGATAATGTTCGATAATACAACCTTTGGGCCTAGCTCGGTTCTTTACATACCCCTTAAAAATATTCATAATTCTAAGAAAGGAAACAAATAATTTTTATTAGATGAGATACTACAAAAATTAGAAAAATGGTGGTTTATGAAACTGATGAATGCATACAAACCTCTTGAAAGGGTACATCCATCGATATTGTACAGGTCCACATAGACGTACCTCTCGCACCAAGTGAATAGTTAGGTGCACCATGATATCAAAAAATGAAGGGGGAAGTACTTTTCAAGCAAACATAACATCTCCATGACCTCTACCGATAATTTCTCTATTTTTATGGGATCCACCACTTTAGCGCATATATCCCTGTAGAACATGCACAACCGACAAATGGTTTGTCGCACTGGCTTATCAAGAAAATGTCGTAGCGCTACCAAAAGAAGTTGTTGCATGAGAACATGGTAGTCATGTGATTTCAGGCCCTGGATCTTAAGTTCTTTCATAGAGACACATTTTCTAATATTTGAACTATATCCATCTGGTACTTTCATATTGTATAGTGTATGATAGAACCTTTATTTCTCAACCTTCGATAGATTGTAGGGTGTTGGTGGAAGATATGTCTTGTTTCCATCCATTACTAGCCACAATGTGTTCTTGATACCCATATTTTTTAAATCCTCATGGGATTTTTTGCCATCCTTTGACTTTCCATCGATACCTAGTAGTGTTTCAAATAGGCTTTCATAGATATTTTTCTCCACATGCATCACATCCAAGTTGTGATGAACTAGAAGATGTTGTTCATAGATAGCAACATCAAACATAAATTACTCGACATTGAGAGACATAACAATAGATACAGAAAGAAAGTTGCATGTCGTACCTCCCAATACGATAGATTGAAGAATATAGATTTCTTCTTCCATCCTACTACAGGAACAAACATGCTATCCTCATCCGTGTTGTGTTTCCTTTTATTTGAGTTGCTCTTTCCCCAATTTGGTGGAATTCCCTATACTATTTTTAGTATTTCCATCCCATTTAAAGGTTTGGGTGGTTTATCAAGCTCTTGTTTGCCATTGAAATATGCCCTCTAATGATGAAATAAATGATCTGGAGGAAGGAATCTCCTGTGGCCCATGTAAGTGATATTTCTACTGCATTTAAGATATTATGCACAAGTGTTCTCCCCACATATTGGACATGTTGCCTTTCCCTTTGTCATACATCCTGATAGGTTTCCATAAGCAGGAAATTCATGGATGGCCCACATCATTATTGCTCTCATATTAAATGTAGTATTGGAAAATGCATCATACATTTCTTCTCCTTTAGTCCATAGTTCATGCAAGTCATCAACCAACGATTGTAGATAAACATCAATATCATTGCCTGGTTGCTTGGGACCAGGTATTAACAAGGTGAGCATTGAATATTTCCTCTTCATCCACATCCATGGTGGGAGGTTGTAAGTGACCAACACAATGGGCCAACAACTGTAAGCAGTACTAAAGTCAACAAAAGGGTTGAACCCATCGGTTGCCATTGCAAGTCGTACACTACGTGGATCATTGGAAAAATATTTCCACTTAACATCTATAGTTTTCCATGTCGAGGAGTCGACTGGATGTCACATATTACCATCTAAACTCCTATGTTGGGAATGCCACCTCATATTCTTCATAACCTTTGTAGAGCTATAGGAAGAAAGCAACTCACTTCAACCACGTCTAACAATGTTGAAAGAAACAAACACAACAAAGCTAATGATATAATAAAATCCCTTACCTATACATTCTCTTCAACCTCGGTATAATGGGGAAATACCTCAACACCTTCGTAGGAACATTAATGCATACCTTTTGTGAATGAGGGTCAACTTTCCATCGAGATGCACCACATGTTGGGCAAGCTTACTTCTTTTCATGATCTTTCCAATATAAAATATAGTCATTGATGCATGCATGTATCATTACATAATCTAATCCCAATGGCCTCATCATTTTCTTCATTGCATATGTGGACTCTAGAATTGTATTATCGATTGGGAGCATATCTTTCAGCAACTCTAGTAAGTCACCAAAGCTTTTGTTCGACTAGCCATGTTTTGCTTTGAGATTATACAATTTAGCGATCATCGATAGCTTTGTGTACTTTGTACAACCTGGGTATAATGGTTGTTTGGCATCTTTGAGCAAGCTATGATATTCATCAGTAGGAACTGCTCCATAAGATGATTGGAACTCAACATCATTATCTCGTAGTTCTTGTCCACTCTCTGAGCAATTATCATTGAACAATCTGTATGCATCATTGACCATTCCAATGATGTCATCTTGTACATCTTTGGTAATTGGACCCTCATCAATGGTAGAGCACATGTTCGATGTATATTTATCAAAACTAGAGGGTTGTTCTCCATGCAAAACAAACTTGGTATATGTCTTGTCAATCCCATGCCAAATCAGGTGGTCATGAACCTCCAAAAAACCAAGAGTTTCCATATTTGAGCACTTTCAACATGGACATCTAGTTCTTTCAGGGTCCATTGAATTCTTTCTTGCAAAATCTAAGAATTGGTGAACCCCATGATAATAGTCCTCACTATTTCTACAAATAGACCCCCCCAAAAAATAAGAAAGTATAGTTATACGGGTAGATATGATCGAAAGCACAACTTTTCTTTGTTAATGGAGATAACATAGTTGAAATACCTAGCTGCTCCTAGCCAAGCTTTGTCCATGATACTTGATGGACATAAAATATTGACCCAATTGACCTGGCTAGATTTGGTGCTCTGAGTCTTGAGGATGATCCAACTATTAAAAGTAAAGACAATAATCTTGTTGCCCAAGCACAACCTACACAAGGTAAGTGGAGTTTCTTATGCAAATAGAGATGTTGCCTAAAAACTTTCTAAAGGTAATCCTACAAATGCTCCTTGGAAGTTGTTTTGGTGGCATATTTTTAGAAGGTTATGGGATGATAGAGTCATCATGCTTGATCAACCTTTCTAAGGAAATCAATAATTTATCTAGTCATGTTGGACCACCTAACCCAACATGTGGTGGGTCTGGTTGTTTATCAAACTGCTATTTTCTTGTGTTGGAACTAATTTTATTCCTATTTTTTAAATTTTCTTTAAATTTTTAATTTATATACTTTTGGTTTTTTCCCTTGGGGTATTTTCTATTTTGATGATGTGATTATTTCAAAACTACAACCACAGAACATATGATAAGTATCAATTTGGCGAGTTCAAATGATTTTGGCATACGATAAAAATGATTTCAGTCAAGAATATTTGATGTGTGCATAACCCATAATTTAACTCAGATTATAACTAGCAAAACAATATCAGGTTGTAGTTCTAATAAATCTTATTGATTTTATGATATCATGAATATGATAAACTAGGTAGGAGATACTGGACAAGGATGGGTGGTTGCACACTGGAGATATAGGACTCTAGCTTCCTGGAGGATGACTGAAGATTATTGATAGGTAGATTTCTTCTCAAGGAAATTATATGTTGTGCTTTTCTAGGAAATTTCACCAAAATTACATTTATGAAGTGTTCATATTTTTTTAATGGGTTATATGGTATTGAAGTAGGCCCCACCTATATTAATCATGACCACATAGTGGTATTACAACAACTTGACAAATATGCATATATCACTTGGCAAGATTTAAACACAGTTGTTGGTGATAGAAAATCTGCAAAACATAAAATCAAGAAACATCCACTAGCATAGTCCCAAAAAAAAAAAAATCAATCTACATATGTCATCAAAAAGGTAGTTAAAGAAAATTATTAGATTATAGAAGTGA
Organism: Wollemia nobilis; assembly: GCA_028583015.1. Taxonomy (NCBI): domain Eukaryota; kingdom Viridiplantae; phylum Streptophyta; class Pinopsida; order Araucariales; family Araucariaceae; genus Wollemia; species Wollemia nobilis. Next base: position 3,307,944 of record JAQPPZ010003615.1, read on the forward strand.
GTTGTATAGTAATTCATAGAGAGGTATAAATTATTAGATAGACAAAAATGAAGCATAAGTCATACCAATTGGCTTGGGCCCTTTCTGCCCATTCAGAAAAATTGATGGTAAAATTTCACATTTTTTTGTGATTCAGGGTATCAAAATGCAGACATTAAAAATATAAAGAGTTGATGGGGATAAGTACAACCTGAAGAGAAACACAACTGGAACAATGGCTAAAATTGATAATTCAGAATGTAGAGGTAAGGCACATATTTAACATCACAATTCAAGTTCAACAAAGGAACTTTTGGAAAGAAGGTACTTTATATATATATATAAAAAAAAAAAAAAAGAAAAAGAGACTTGAATATTTAACAGAAGAAAGAAAATTTAAAAATCCATGGAATAGTAATCAAGAAAGGTGTAAGGAACATTAGGGAAAAAACACATGGGCATGAAAACCTTGCATAGAAGAAATAGCAGAATAGAGAATATCATGTGCAACCACTAATGATAAATTATAGATATAACCTAGGCAACAATGTTGAGTGTAATGCAGCCTTTCACATGATCGATCAAGGGACAGGTTCACAAACAGGATGAAAAACTACAGAATGTACATGCCAAGTAAATTCATACACTAAAAAGGAAAAAAATATGTTAAGAGAGAGAATCGGGTGCACTGCAGTCATTTTCTAATGCAGTTTTGTTTACTTAAGTACATGGATAAATCAATGGGATGTCAGAATATAGTAATTGTACACTTAAAGTGTTTTGCATTCAAGACATTTGGTAAGCTCTCAAGCATTCCACTAGCATAGTCCCAACCAAAAAAAACAAATCAGTCTACATATGTCATCAAAAAGGTAGTTAAAGAAAATTCTTAGATTATAGAAGTGAGTTGTATAGTAATTCGTAGAGAGAGGTATAAATGATTAGATAGACAAAAATGAAGCATTAGTCATATCAGGGTTATCTATAAGCGTGGACTATCGTGACCCTATTTAGGATTTTCAAAATTTTAAATTGGCTAATTTTGGATCCTTTCATTGGGGCCCATTCGCCCAAAATTTACGGGGTGGAAGTTTTTTTAGGGTAAATTCACCCGTTGTTGATAATAATTAACCTATTTTTATTTTAATTAACCGACCACTTTCACCCTATTCCACAAATAATTCACCTTCAAATTATAAATGATTTATTTTTTCTACCCAAATCATCTCATATACTACCCGTATATATATTGTAGTGGGTATCAATAAATATACATCTAAAATACTCTAACTCAAAAATAACACAAACAATAAAAACTTGACAAGATTGCAAAGGAGTGTCTATCGACATAAATTGATAGGTTGTAGAGGAGTGTCGATCAGCGTAAGATGATCGATATAAGTCGATCGGTTGCAGAGACGTGTCTATCAGTATAAGACAATAGATTGCAGAGACGTGTCTATTGGTTGCAGAGATGTTGATCAACATTAGTCTATCGATTGTAGAGACGTGACGATCAACATTAGTCGATCGGTTGTAGAGGTGTCGATCAGTATTAGTCTATCAATTTTAGGGACGTGTCGATCGAAATTAGTCGATTAGTTATAGAGGTGTCAATCGACATTAGTTTATCGGTTGTAGGGACATGTTGATTAGCCTTAGTCGATCAGTTATAGAGGTGTAAATAAATATTAGTGTATTGATTGTAAGGACTGTTGATCGATATTAGTCTATCGATTACAAAGGTGGCAATCGACATTAGTCTATCGATTGTAGGGACGTGTCAATTGGCATTAGTCTATCAGTTACAAAGGTTTCGATCGACATTAGTCTATTGATTGTAGGGACATGTCGATCGTCATTAGTCTATTGGTTATAGAGGTGTTGATTGGAATAAGCTAATCAGTTTCAGGGACATGTCAATCGACATAAGCTAATCGGTTGCAAATAAGTGTCTATCAATATAAGTCGATCAGTTGTAAAGACATGTCTATAGGTATAAGTTGATTGATTGTAGAGCAGTGTCTGTCAGCATAAGCTGATCAGTTGCATAGTTTCTGTTAGTATAAGGTTGCAAAGATGCATTTATCAGCCTAAGTTAATCAATTGTAGAGAAGAGACTGTCGATAAAATTTGATCGATTTTAGAGGTATATTTGTGATCTGATCCATTATAGAAGTGTGTCGATCAACATAGGGCTATCGATTATAGAGGATTCATGACTAAAAATCGATAGAGTATTCTTCTTCCATTGTTCTTTTATCCAAAGCTCTTTTTCTTCAGTTTCATAGGCATTGTAGGTGAACTATATGCAACTATGGTAGACAACTATCAATATCATCTGGTTGTGTGTCAGGAGCATTTTTCTTGTCAAAGACTACTTCTTGTCTCTTAGAGTATATTTCATAGGTAGTGTAGAAGCACTATCTGCAACTATGGTTGATAAGTATCCATGTCATGTTGTGTTTTAAGAATATTTCTTGTCAGACTTCTTCTTATCTTTCAAATGTCATTCTATAGGGCAGCATAGGTTCGTCTTGAGGGATGTCTTCTATTTTCCTTAAATTTCATATATATATCCTAATATCTAAAGATTTTTTATTTATAGATACAATGTCACCTACCGAATATGGAAAGAAGGGATGCCAATCTTCTTGTAAAAAGATAATTCTGAAATATTTTACACAAATATCAAAATGCGGTGAGGCATCAATCTCTACAGATTCTACACAACATGCAGGTACAAACACCTTTTACCATAAAATTTTTAATATTTTTGTTATTCTTAAATATAAATCCTTTCTTTATTAATAAATACATGGTTTTCTACTTATCTACCTTTTTTTAAATGCTTTGTAAAACTGTATTCGATTAATTCTTTAAAATAGTGCATTTTTTACTTCAAAAAATGATAGAGAACACCAAACATTGAATGCAGTAAATATTGTCAACCCTGATGTGCGTTCACTCAAAGATATTCCAGCAGATGAGATGGGACCACATGATAATTTTCCTAATAACAACATTCAACAACCATTTTAGGATATTTTAAATTCAGACACATCAACTGAAAAAGAAAATGATAGTACAATTAAAATGCAGACCTCTGGGGAATCTTGTAGTCAAAATCTAAACGTCAAAAGATAAGTGAATGGACTATTGGAAGGGATTTTAAAATTAATGGGCACGGTTATACCCCTTTATTGAGTGATATGAGAAAAAGAATGTGTGTAAATGCATTATTTGTACATGGAAGCTAAGAAAGGATCATTTATTGCAAAATAAGAAAGACACAATAGAAAAACACTATGGGAAAGTTTACATCAAATAAATATGAAGTGATGGAAAAATTAACATATTTTATAGGTGGAAGGATGCATTAGAATGTGTGCATGTGAGATATGCATTTGAATATGAAAAAGCAATGAAACAACAACAAACTCTCATTGAGAAGGGTGGAACAATCGAGGCACAATTTCAAAAAATTAATAATACTGTATTAGCCTCAAAGATTTTGCAATTTGCTATTGTATATAGTATTCTAAAAAAGGTCTATCCATATGCAATTTTGTTGATTTTAAGAAAATACTTCAACTAGCCGATGTACAAAACCTTACTAGTTCACATTGGTCAGATCAAAGTGGTTGGGAAATGGTAAAATGTCTATCACTAGTTGAGAAGGAAGACCTAAGAGAGAATGTGAAACAAGCTAAATTTATTTCACTTTCCATTGATGAGGTAACAACTTTTGACAACACATCTTAGATTTGCATACATGTTTACACATTCAAAAATCATTTGATACAACCTCATTTACCAGCACTACATAAGATTATTGAAAATTGTAATATGAAAAACATTTATAATGTTGTTGTAACTAGTTTAAAGGATATTATCGGAATGGATGAAAAGGAAATTGCCACAAAGTTAATTTGTGTTGGATCTGATGGTGAAGCTACAATGCAAGGACAAAGGAATGGTCTTTGTGTTAGGCTTCATACATCAATTTCCCCATATGTGATTCTTATTCATTGCATGGCTCATCGAATAAATCTTGCATACAAATTTGTGAGCAATTTTGATAATGTAGCCAGAGTGGAAGAACTCATCCATGAAATACACTCATACTTTTCATGCAGTCCCAAAAGGTTTGCAAAGTTTCAACAGTTTTCTCTAGGTGTAACTGAAGGTAAAAAAATGTTAAAATATTTGGACACCAGGTGGATTTCACTGTTTCTTCTTGCAAAAAATATATTTTTATAATATCAATCCTTGGTTGGGTTTATGTATGCACATCGTAGGGATGTTGACAAGGCAAAATATTTCCTTTTTTGTATGACTGACTTGGAAACTCTTCTCACATTATGTGGTATTCTTTCATTGTTACAAGAAATGAATTCTTTAATTAAACTTACACAAGAAATGGCAATTTATATTGTCGATTTCATGAGGATGAGAAAACAAATATGTATGATTATTGGCAGGATTTATTTATCCGAAAAATATTTTTAGGATCTCAAGTTTTATAGTTGGAATACGTTAGTTAATGTCAATGATCTGAACAAATTTTTTTAGTTCAAAATCAAAAATAATATTTGTATTATTATCCATGGAAATGTGATTCCTATATATCATTATGAAAAATGATTAGATACACTAACAGATAATGTTGAACAAGTGTTCATTACACATTTCGGATTCAATGAGGTTTTGGATAACACTAAGAATAAATTAAAAAGAATTGCAGATATATTAACAAGTGAAATAAGATATCGTTTTAAGAGAGATGAGACACTTGAGGCCATGATTTTTGTTAATCCCATCTTCTGGAATCCTTGTGGTGACCATAGTAGTAGAAGTGAGTTGTTTATAAAATATATGGGTAATCTTATGACACATTTCTCTAAAAGTGTGGAAATAAATGGCATTGAAATCAATGGTATTCTAAATAAAGAGCTTCTGAGACAACAATCAACCAATTTTGGAATAACAATGGATAATAAAATTATACATTTCAAAAATCCACATGAGACTGGTTCAATCATGCATTTCTAGAAAAAATTGTATCGAAGTAGTGTCTTACAAGAAACTATGAGTGAATACTTTATTTTATATGAATTATGTTAGACAATGATTTTGGGATCTGTTGAAGATGAAAGGGTTTTTAGTGCATTATCTTTTGTTAAATAAAAGTTCATAACAGGTTGGAAAAAAAATTGGAAAATTGTTTGAGAATGTATGTGTCATCGTATGAGGTGGGTAAGTTTCCCTATGACAGAGCATTGACATATTGGAAGTCCCTAGCAGAAATGAGAGGTCTCACTAATATTGTTGATAATCACAAAAATAATTCAACTTGGAGTGATAATGAGATTATGAAAATTTAGAATTCACAAATGATTCTCGGTTCTTTTGGAGAAGTCGATAAAGCTTTGTATCAACTTCCAAAAATGTAAAAATTGCAATGATTATATGAAAAAATCATATAATCTATGATTTTCCATATTTGAAATCATTTGTAAAATTTTAGTGATTTGAATAAATTCATATTATCAATGATTTTTCATATTTGATATCATTTGTAAATGTCAATGATTTGAAAAAATTCATATTATCAATGATTTTTTGTATTTGATTAGTTGTAAAATTTCAATGATTTGAAAAAATCATATAATCATTCTATTTTCAATGATTATGCATATTTGTTTTTTAATGATATGGACTGTCTATGTTTTTAAAATTTATGATTTATGCTATAGCTTTGAGTAAAATGAAAATTTGAAAACCATGTATACGTAATGATGCTATGTTATTGAATTAATTGTATATGTTGACAAAATATAGTGATTTTTTATTTGACTTTAAATGTATGTCTGTATGTATCATTAGTATCATTAGTATGTATGATATGACTCCAGAAGTGTTATTAAATTTCTATGTTGACAAAATTTTATGATTTATGCTTTGTCATTGAGTAAACCATGCATGCATTCATAACTAGTAAAAAGCTCTCTAGATATGTATGATTAGTATGATTAGTATGTATGATTTGACTCCAGAAGAAAAAATGCATGTAGTATATTACTTTAGATATGGAAAATGAATATTTAAACCCATTCCTAGATATATCCATCGTAAACTCACTTTGAAATATAAAAACAATATAGAATATTCAAATGATCATACTTATTTGTATACAACTATAATGACTATGAATACATTGAAAATTGAAACCCATGCATAGATATATCCTTCGTAAACTCACTTTGAAATATAAAAACAATATAGCATAATACAAAAGACCATACACATTTTTATACAACAACTAGAATGACTATGAATGCACTAAAAATTGAAACCCATGCATAGATATATCCTTCATAAACTCACTTGAAATATAAAAATAATATAGCATAATACAAATGACAATACTCATTTTTATACTACAACAAGAATGACTATGAATAAACTAAAATTTAAACCCATGCATAGATATATCATTCATAAACTCATTTGAAAATTGAAATAAAAAAAAACATAGCATAATATATGGAAATTGAATTTTTTTTTTTTTTGGTAAGTAAGAGAATATTATAATTAACACCGGGTTTTAACTGGTTGACCCAAAACCATTTTACAAAATAGGGTCCACTGACCAACTGGACAAAGGCCAAGCCCTAAAAGTTTAAGCCGACAACAAAAAGGGCCAAGACCTACTCTTCCATCAGAATACGGCCAAACTAAACTATGGAAGCCTAATATTATGGCCATCAGAAAAGAAAGACGCAAAATAGAACTAACAAAGACAAAAACTAATCATGCAAGCACCATGCAGAGTAGCTTGTGCCCATATAAAATAATAGAATATGGTAAAAAAAAACATCCCATAGAATGGACAGCCAAGAGGCCAAGCAGTCTTCCTTGTAGTCCTCATCTAACTTCTTATCATCCTCCTTGCCATCATCTTTAGATTTTGCCTTCGACTCCTTGTTCCCCTGGAATTGCTGGCTATAAAATAGAAGATTTAGAGAATCACACAAATCAACAGCTGCACTGATGAGGCCAGACAGACTCTTCAACTGGTTGATACTGTTGGAGGCTGATGAAATTGTCATCTTCTCCAAGACTATTATGGTGGGGTCTGGTACCTCATTGTCAGGGATCTCCAACACTTTGTTATTTCTTGCTAGGGCCTTTTTGCGACATCGAATCCAAACACACCTTGGGAAATACTTGAGGCCAAAGTAGATGTTTCCCATGCATGAATTTGTAGATAAAAAACCTATATCAGTGCCCCACCAGCTGCAAAAAACACTAGTCACATGAACAAAAAAAACAAATATGACAAAAGCCATTATAAGGTTCAAAAAATATTTTTAAAAATGCCCCCATTTTCTGTCATTGATCCACTTTGAGCCTTCCAATCTAAAATTTTTCATTATCTATCACCATTGAGACTGCATGAGGAAGATTTTCAGTCCACGTGATCAAATTTGCTGCTACAATGCCTTCATTTGCCAGCCTATCAGCTGCCATGTTTGCTTCCCGGAAGGTATGCAAAATTATGGCCTCAAGTCGATCATGAATTAGAGCCCTTGCTTCGTGGATGTAGTCATCAAATCTCCAAGGAGCTCTCTTAGTGTTCTTTAGAAGATTTATAATAATAAGAGAATCACCTTCCACCAACAGTTTCCTTGGATAATTCTCTGCCACCTTGAGGCTCCTCCAAACTGCCCTCGCTTTAGCCACATTGTTAGTTTGAGCTCCAATATGTTCAGCAAAAGCTACAAGCACCTCACCCTTGTGGTCTCTAAGTAAGCCACCAGCCCCGACTTCACCTGGGTTTCCCCTAGATGCCCCATCAAAATTTAACTTAATCCACCCTAGGGTGGGTGGGGTCCATGTGATCATGGTTCTAGGACAGACTTGAGGATGATTGAGGCCATCAGTGAGAGGTAAGTTTAATGACTGGACTAATGAAGCTTCAAAAGGATTTGGAGGTCTAGATGCTGCAGGCACTAAACAAGCATTCTCATTAGCATATACTAAAATTTTTTACAGGACAGAGGATGACTGAGAAACCTTATCCAAGAAGGCCCGACGATTCCTTTCCACAAGTAGTGATGAAGGCATATCTTCCACATATACCTAAGACGCCTATTCAAAAAGGGAGAAGGCCACTGGACAAATAAGTCAAAAATGGACTGAGGATGGACCCAATAAATATGAAACACTTGTAACAGACCTAACAAGATTGAGACGAGAAAAATTACAATACGAAACAAATGATCAATAGACTCCCACTCGGACATACGAGAGATAACACCTATTAACAATAATCACACCTCTTTTTATTAAGTTATCCATGGTGAGGATCTTATTTTGGATGGCCAACCATGCAAAAAACCCAACCTTCGGAACAATGCTTTTGGGCCAAACTTCCAAGTGAGGGAAAGTAGGTTCATCATTATCAATAAGCATCGAGATAAGCGGTCTTGACGAGAAAATTCCCCATTGTCCGAAGCTTCCCGGATAAGGTGGTCCTCAAGAATGCCAGAAGGGAGTAAAGACTGTCTTAATTCATTCTCCAGTATTATTGATGCCCCTGGTAGATCATTGTTCATTATTGGCTTCCATACCCTTCTATTGTTTGACAAAGTAATAAAATCTACAACTTTGGTACCAAAAACTTCAATTGTCCAAGCTCTAAGGGTTGAAAGGATGGGGTCCTGCAGAGAGGGAATAGTCTTTAACCATTTGTGGTCCCAGAAATCAATGTTTCTTCCATTTCCCAGTTTCCAACGTAGCCCTTTGCTTAGCAGGTTTTTAGTTTGAAGGATTGATTTCCAAAAAATTGATCCCCTAGGAGGAAAGGAATAGCTTAAGAATTTAGTTTCTTGCAAGTACTTTCTTCTGATTATAGTAATCCATTCTGCATTTGCATTTGTCAAAATATGCCATGCTTGTTTGGCCAGGAGGGCCATGTTTAAATGTTGTATTCTCCTTAGCCCAATACCTCCAAACTCCCTTGGTTTGCAAACCCTATCCCAGGACACCAATTGAAAGCGCTGCTTAGATTCAGAACCAGTCCATAGGAACCTCTTATGGATCTGTTCAATTTTAGTGTAGACACTTGTAGGAGCTTTAAAAACAGAGAGAAAGTAAACATGGATGCTTTGAATGGAAAACCTGGTGAGAAGCTGCCTTGCCAGCTTGAGATAACAAATTCCCTTTCCATCCAGCCAGCTTCCTCTGAATTCTTTCAATTACATTAGTCCACATGGAATCAGTAGCTCTACCTGTAAATAAAGGAAGGCCTAAGTATGTGGATGGAAGAGTAGACACTGAGCATCCAAGAATCCTAGCAATCTTAATCTGCCTCTGAATGGGAGTGTTAAAGAAATAAATTTTACTCTTTGAAAAATTTACCTTTTGCCCCATGACATCCTCATATAGCTCTAGAATATGTTTTATGACCTTAGCCTCAAAAAGCGATGCAAGAGTTAACAACAAAGTATCATCCACAAAGCTGTTCATGTGTAGCTGCTGTGTTTGTGATGATGCTTTAATTCCTGAAATAAGACCAATATTACAGGCGGCTTTGATTGTCCTCCCAAGGGCTTCGACCACAATGATAAACAACATGGGAGAGATAGGGTCACCTTGCCTTAGGCCCCTTTTACTTTGAAAGTATCCAACAGGAGCACCATTAACAAGGACTGAAAACCAAGGTTTCATAAAACATCCTTCCAAAAGCTTGATCCATTCATGATGAAAACCAAATTTCTGAAGAATGGCAGAGACAAAACTCCAGTTTATGCGGTCATAAGCCTTGTTCATATCCAGCTTGAGAGCAAAAGCAGGTTTTTTAGTCTGGACTACCGAATGGAGGGCTTCATGAACTGTTATGACACCATCAAGGATGGACCTTCCAGGGACTGAACTGCCTTGACAAACATCAATAAACATAGGAAGGATCTTCCTCATTCTATTTGCAATCGCCTTGGAAATTTAACCCCTTCATAAATATGAAAACAATATAGCATAATATAAAATACAAAACACTTTTCTATACAACAACAAGAATGACTTTGAATAAACTAAAAATTTAAACCCATGCATAGATGTATCCTTCGTAAACTCATTTGAAAATTGAAATATAAAAACAACATAGCAGAATACACAAGACAATACTCATTTTTATATCATAACATGAATAACTTTGAAAAACATGAAAATATAAACCTATGCATACATATATTCTTCGTAAAATCAAACATATTTGAAACACCATAATACCCAAGAGATGAAAATAACACATAATTAAAAATGTAAATAGTGTAATAGTAAAATAGTAAAAGAAAGTATCTTATTTTCAAATGAAAACATATGAAATATCATAAAATAGTATTTTTGAAATATCAAATTTTGAAATTCAGTTTCATGCTTCAAAATATTTTCCCTCTTCCACCACTCCTTTTGCCTTTTCAATGACTTCCACAGTCTGCATAGAAAAAACTCCTCCCTCATCTTTCCCATGTTCAACTCATTTTTCCTCATCCACTACTTCCACAACTTCCACATTTTGCATTCCAACGGCTCCTCCCTTGAGCTGGGTAATAGTACTATCAATTGCTCCAAAATTGACAAGGATCTTCTCAACATTTTTTAATCCATCGAGAAGGGTATTTTCTCTTTACCAAAATCTTCATATGTTGGTCCTTGAACTTCTTTACCCTTCTCCTTTAGCATAACATCAGGATCCAATCCGTTGTGGATAATGATTTTCCATAAAATGTTGTTTTGTTGAACTGCTTCCTGTGCTCTTTTTTTATTGCCATGGAAGCATTTAAGAACTCTTTTGTCATCTTGAGATAGTCTTACAGGTTTTGAACCTACTTCTTGAGATTATCATACTTTACCTGCAAAAAGGAAAATTAGTTAGTTAATATATAATTACATTTTAAAAAATAGAACAACAAAATTTTGAACACATAAGTGATTAAGTCAAACTTCAAAAACATTCTTTGCAACTACAACAACAACCTTTTTCTTATCACTTGCCCATTCATTGTAATAATATTGGGCCTCACCATTTATGTTCTCCAATTTGTTCATCATAAAATTTAAAATTTCATCTATGTAAGATGTATTCACCTTCACAATGCCAGATTTTACTTGTTGTAGTAGAGCCTCCATATTTTCAGGTTCATTTTCAACAACATAAATTTTATTTTCTCTTTTTGAAAAATTATTGTATCGGGCATTAATTTCCTTTATCAACACTTTGGCCTGATACTCCCATTTTTTCATTTATGTTATATCTGGAAGTAGTAAATACTTGATGGTAGACTCAATGTTATTAGAAACCAAATATTTTTCTAAAATATTTAATCGTTCATCTTCTGGTCAAGGATGAGCTTGACGGGTGTTTGTTTCCTTGGGAGGAGATTTGTTTGAACATTTTGCTCCTTCATTTCCTTTATCTTGAAGCAATTATAATACTTGCAAAGTAGTGGGTGTGTTGCCTTGCAAAAATAAATCTTGATCAAGTGGAACCTCATCCAACCCAGCACCAGAAGCTTTCGGTATATCCTTAAAATTAAAATTAGCAAGAGATATATGACCGAATCCTAAAAATGTTTTTGATGCTTCTTTCTCTAAAAATTGTTGTGTTGTTTCTTTCTATGGCCTAGATGGAAGAATGTGTTTTCCAACTAGGAGGCATTGACCTCACATTTGAGATTGGCATGGTGGAGGAAGGGGTGGCATCGCTTGTTGATTTTGTTGATGAAATTGTTGTATAGGAACTTAAAACATAAAAATAAAAATTAGTTATAAAATTTGTGAAGGTAGAAAATAAAAATTAGTTATAAAATTAGATTATGAAAATTGGTTGTAAAATTTGTTATAACACTTACCGATAGAAGAAGAGACATCTTGCGTAGCTGCTAATGCAAATGGAATGTGGGCATGCTATACATCTGAAAAAAAAAATTAATTAAAAACAGTAAAAAATTTGTTTTGGCAGTCATTAAAACTTACTCCCTGAAGATAAAACCTCTTGTGCAACTACACCCGTTGGCAGTGGATGTGCAGCCATAGGTGGAGGTTTTTGAGGATTAGGAGAACTATATCTTATATGTTTCCTTGTTGATCTTCTCCTTAGTGGTGGTGTTGTTTCCTCCGTAGGTGTTTCGGAGTCTCCTGATTCCTATGGATTATAACCTCTAACAGCAACATCCCGCTTTGAAGAGGAATATGATGTCATTTTATGTGTTTGGTATAAAATATAAAAATTATAAAAATACAAACATATGAAAAATAAAAAAATTTACTTAAATATTAATGAAAAATTACCTGAACCTATTGTTTTGTCATGGCTGCATTGGCTAGGGTTGAGTGCCAAGATGTTGGTACTTGAGTGTTTTTCAAATTATAAAAATATTCATAAAAAAAGTAATAATATATTTGCATGTGCTAACGGTCAGTGAGGGTGAAGCATGGGTTATCATGTTTTGGATTTCCAATATGATCTGATATGAGACATAGTTGGACCAGTCGAATTGGTGGTGTGCAACATAATGAACCAAATATGCTAAGACCCACATCGGAATTTTTATCTGTCTTCCTTGCAGAATAAGTCTAGCAAGGAAGAATTTGCAACATGCCCAAAGAAATTTATTTTCAATAGCTGGTACAGTCAAACCCCTTCTAGACTTGGTGGCCGTAACTACAAAAAAAAAAAAAAATCAATAATTGTACATTAGTGACTAGAATTCAAAATTAAAATAAATAAAAAAATAGTTATCCCTTGAAAATATTCTGGCTGCACATTGAAGTTGGTCTCCAGGTAGAGTTTGTATTCATCAATTAATTCATATTTTGAGGTGATAAGCTCACAAATAGTGTGGGAAAATGCTATTAATTTGGTGATATCAGAGGCTGTGAAAGAAAGAACAACATTTTTGTTATTGATGATAAGATTTACCTTGTCTGAATCAATATTATAACCTACAATGATCTTCTCCAGCATTTTAGTATTCGTGTCGAACTGCGACATTGAAACTAGACCCCGAAGACCAGATTTCATGATCCATGACATGTCGTAACCCGGTGTTGATCAAATTTTAGAAATCAATGGTAAACCAAGTTTTTAAAATTAATTTTAAACATTCTAGGGCGAACAGGGGATGCCATAAGGTTATTTTTTTATGTACTAGAGTATGGATCAAAATATACAGTGGATGGTATGCGACACTTGATGGAAAAGGTTCAAACGGGAGGAAAAAGGTTAAAAATAACTTAAAATTTGAGGTAAAAGGTTAAAAACTAAGATAAAACTGGAGGAAGAGGGTTAAAAATGCATTAAAACAAGAGAAAAACAGTTAAAACTATGATAGAAAAGGTGAAAAAATGACTGTTTATCTCTTTATATAGACTTTTTTGCATGTGATCAGCTCATGGATGGGTGACACATGATATCTGCATGCAATCATTTCATGAATGGTTGACACGTGGCATAAATGCATCACTGCAACTAACTAGGTACTCAACACTATTGCAACCCATCGACATACTTACAATCTATCATCATGACTGCACCCTATCATTAAACCTGCATTTGATCATCATACCTGCATTCGATCGGTATTCCTGCATTCGATTTTCATACATGTAGTCGATCGTCATACCTACAACCGATCATCATACCTACAACCGATCAACATTATTGCAATCGATCGACATTCTTGCTCTCGATTAGTATTCCTGCATCTGATTGTCATGCCTACAACCGATCGGTATTCCTACAACCGATCAACATTCCTGCAACTGATCATCATGTGTGCATCCAATCGAAATTCCTAAAATCGATCATCATATATGCAATTGATCATCATGCTTGTAGTCGATCATCTTGTCTACAGTTGATCGTCATACCTACAGTCGACTACCATGCCTACAGCTAATCATCGTACCTATAGTTGATCATGTCTGTAGTCGATCGTCATGTCTGCACTCGATCGAAATTCATGTAATCAATCATCATGTCTGCATCTAATCATCATGTTTATAGCCAATCATCATACCTACAACCAATCAACATTCCTACAACCAATCGTCATACCTGCACCCAATCGGCATACCTGCAACCGATCATCATGCTTGTAATTGATCGTCATGCATGCAATTGATCGTCATGCCTGCAACCGATCATCATATCTATAGTCAATCATCATACATGTCTCAGATAGATCATCATAAAGAATAAATACTAAAAGCCTTTCATGTCGACCTAAAGCTTTTAAGTTTGTCATACATTTTTAGATTTTACAAACCGATATTCATATCCCCCAACACAAAAAAATTCCCTACGCTTTGAAAATTTTTGGAGAAAAATAAATGTAATTTGTCATGTATACTTCTACATAATTCATTAGGATGCTAAGACAATTCACCTTGATTTTATAAATAGATTTTGGGGCCAATCCCTTATGCATAACCCTAAGTCATACTAATTGGCTTGGGCCCTTTCTAAAATTGATGGTAAAATTTCATATTTTTTTGTGATTCAGGGTATCAAAATGTAGACATTAAAAATATAAATATTTTATGGGTATAAGTGCAACCTAAAGAGAAACACAACTAGAACAATAGCTAAAATTGATAATTCAAAATTTAGAGGTAAGGCACATATTTAACATCACAATTCAATTTCAACAAAGGAACTTTTGGAAAGAATGTACTTTATATATAAGAAAAAGAGACTTGAATGTTTAACAGAAGAAAGCAAATTTAAAACTCCATGGAATAGTAATAAATAAAGGTGTAAGGAACATTAGGGAAAAAAACACATGGGTATGAAAACCTTGCATAGAAGAAATATCCTAATAGAGAATATCATGTACAACCTCTAATGATAAATTATAGATATAACCCAGGAAACAATGTTGAGTGTAATGTAGCCTTTCACATGATCGATCAAGGGGCAGGTTCACAAACAGGATAAAAACTATAGAATGTACATGCCATGTAAATTCATACATTAAAAATAAAAAAAAATATGTTAAAAGGGAGAATCGGGTGCACTACAGTAATTTTCTAATATAGTTTTGATTACTTAAGTACACAGATAAATCAATGGAATTTCATAATATAGTAATTGTACATTTAAAGTATTTTGCATTCAAGATATTTGGTAAGCTCTCAAGCATTCCACTAGCATAGTCCCAACCAAAAAAAACAAATCAGTCTACACATGTCATCAAAAATGTAGTTACAAAAAATTCTTATATTATAGAAGTGAGTTGTATAGTAATTCATAGAGAGAGGTATAAATGATTATATAGACAAAAATTAAGCATAAGTCATACCAATTGGCTTGGGCCCTTTCTACCCATTCAGAAAAATTGATTTAAAATTTCATATTTTTATGTGATTTAGGGTATGAAAATGCAGACATTAAAAATATAAAGATTTGATGGGGATAAGTACAACCTGAAGAGAAAAACAACTGGAATAATGACTGAAATTGATAATTCAGAATGTAGAGGTAAGGCACATATTTACCATCACAATTTAGGTTCAACAAAGGAACTTTTGGAAAGAAGGTACTTTATATATATAAGAAAAAGAGACTTGAATGTGTAATAGAAGAAAGCAAAATTAAAACTCCATGGAATAGTGATCAAGAAAGGTGTAAGGAACATTAGGAAAAAGCACATGGGCATGAAAACCTTGCATAGAAGAAATAGGAGAATAGATAATATCATGTACGACCGCTAATGATAAATTTTAGATATAACCCAAAAAACAATATTTTGTGTAATGTAGCCTTTCACATGATCGATCAAGGGATAGGTTCACAAACAAGATGAAAAACTACATAATGTACATACCAAGTAAATTCATACACTAACAAGAAAAGAAACAAGATATTAAGAGAGAAAATAGGTTTTACTGTAGTCATTTTTCTAGTGCAGTTTTGTTTACTTAAGTACATGGATAAATCAATGGGATGTCAAAATATAGTAATTGTACACTTAAAGTGTTTTGTATGCAAGATATTTTGTAAGCTCTCAAGCATTCCACTAGCATAGTCCCAACCAAAAAAAAACAAATCAGTCTACATATGTTATCAAAAAGGTAGTTACAAAAAAATATTAGGTTATAAAAGTGAGTTATATAGTAATTCATAGAGATAGGTATAAATTTTTAGATAGACAAAAATGAATCATAAGCCATACTAATTGGTTTGGGCCTTTTCTACCCATTAAAAAAAATTGATGGTAAAATTTCACATTTTTTTGTGATTCAAGGTATCAAAATGCAGACATTAAAAAGATAAAGAGTTGATGGGGATAAGTACAACCTGAAGAGAAACACAACTGGAAAAATGGCTAAAATTGATAATTCATAATGTAGAGGTAAGGCACATATTTAACATCACAATTCAAGTTCAACAAAGGAAATTTTGGAAAGAAGGTACTTTATATATATAAGAAAAAGAGACTTGAACATTTAACAGAAGAAAGCAAATTTAAAACTCCATGGAATAGTGATAAAGAAAGGTGTAAGGAACATTAGGTGAAAGAACACATGGGCATGAAAACCCTGCATAGAAGAGATTGCAAAATAGAGAATATCATGTGCAACCGCTAACGATAAATTATAGATATAACCTAGGCAACAATGTTTAAATTTAAGACATGGGTTCACAAAAGTTAAGCCCTAAGGTTTAAATTTCAGATCATACAATCACCCTAGGATTCTAATCTTTGTTTCTTGGTAGGATTAAGGTAATATAGGGAAAAAATTTACAAACTAAAAAATTATGAACCCTAAAAGGACATGGGTTCGTAAAAGTTACAATAAATACCAAAAATTATACAAAATTCACTTACCTCATCTCTTCCAATATTTAATTCATCTTCATGCCCTATTCTATGTATTCGAATTCTCTACTTTAAACCTCATCTCTCACTATTTTATTCAATGAAGTAAATAACTAGGGGTAAAGTAGCAGGTGTCACAAAAAATTTCAAGGCAAACCCTAGCCAACAGCACGAAAGTCTATAGCAAGATAAAGTACAACAGGTAAACTACTTTAGCTCTCTCAGCGTCCCCCAGTAGAATTGTATTCCATAATGATGAAGAAATCTACAGAGCCTTCTTCCTATGTATATTGTGTAAATTTGAATAGAGCCCTTCCCCCTTATGAAACTAAAATATATATATATGGTTTAGGGGAGGAAATGGAAATAGTTGTGAGGATTGTTCTGATCAAGTCAAAAATGTATGGGGAGGCAGCCCAAAGCTTGTAGGTAGCCACTACCTAGTTTTTATTGGGTCTCAACATCTCGTATTTTAGGTTCCACACATATCCAGAGGGTATTTCGGTGGGCCTCGCTCGCTCAAAAATGACCCCTTGCCTTGAGAGTGGAGGGATGGAGAAAAGTTATTGGTTGTTCACCTGCATGAACCAGGATGGACGAGGGATGAGGGAGGGAGAAAATTTTTTTGTTGTTCACCCATGCACATGAACTAGAATGGGCGAGGGAATGACACATTTAGGGCTAATAGGCATTGGAATTTTTTGGAAAGAACAACTGCGATATCATTTTTTTTAATATTTTAAGATGACAGTTTTTAACCATCATATTTAAATTTATTTTTTTTAAGATGGTGGTTTATAACCATCATCTTTTAATTATTTTATTTTTAATTCTTCTAAGATAGTGGTTTATAACCACTATCTTTTAATTATTATAATATTCTAATTATTCATAATAGGGTGGTTATAAACCACCCTATAATCCCTATGATGGTGGTTATAAACTGCCCTCTTAGGTCACCCTAAGACGATGGTTTATAATCGTCATCTTAGGTTGACCTAAGAGGACAATTTATAATCATTGTCATAGGAATAAGAGAGTGATTTATAATCGCCTTCTTAGGGGAACCCAACAATGATGGTTTATAACCATCATCTTAGTTCTAAGATGGTGGTTTATAACCACCCTCTTAGGGTGACCCTAAGAGGGTGGTTTATAACTGCCCTCTTATGATCTATTAAGGTGATTTTTTACAATCGTAAAAAACCATCTTAATTCAACAACTATTAAAGCCCTTTTTTGGTGTAGTGGGATATAGTTTAGTCACCACAAGAAAGGTTGTGATCCTTTGTTGGCTTAATCCAAGTGAATGACTTTGTCTTGTAGTGAGGGGAACTTCGAGCATGTTAGATATCTTTGGCATAAATTATCCTTTGATTGTGTGTTCTTCAAATTGGCTACTTGATATGTGGATAGAACTTTAGGGCCCTTCATTTGATTAGTTTCAATGGTTATCTTGCTTATGTTTCTTTTAGGGTAGATTTCCTCCCTACTTTAGTGAAATTTTCACTAGATAAGGTTAACCATGGAGATGGTTTAAAAAATATTAATAAGGATGACTACATCAAAAAAATTCTATAGGATTACATAAAGATGCTCTTAGGATTATATAGAAGAAATATCATAGGTTTACATATGAAAATGCTTATATGCTTACATATAAAATGTGCATAAGCTTACATATAAGGCATCTATAGGATTACATAGAGAATGTTTGTACGTTTACATAATACTTACCCATAGGCTACATCAAGAGTGCTTGTAGGCACCTTATCACTATTGGCCTTAGCCTAATAAGGTCAAATTATAGATATTCCAATACCCCCCATAATCTGAACTAAGAGGCCAAGGTGAGAAGACATTAGATATGGTACATCTACCCCTATAATGAATGCTCAAATGGGCCAATGACTCCTAATATCTTTTCTTACCAAAGGTACATGAACTAGATCAACCTTTTTGTGAGCATGAATTTATGACTCCACCTTCTAGATCTAAGATGTTGAGCTTCTCATGATAATATCCTCAACTTATATTATAGTGATCATATTCTATCCTCCAAAATCAATAGGAAGTAACTAAATCATCAAGCAATAGATAAATATTTGAATAATCAACCCATAGGGTTATAAAAGGACCCATAGGAATAAGGCATAACTTGTGCTAATTATCCAAAACCTACTCCTCTTATAGCTAAAAAAATCACCTATAGCATTGATAAGAGCCCTTTAATTGATGTCACCAATGCATAGAGATCCCAAAGCCATATAATATGAATAAAAAGGATCGAAATACTTTCATATGCAAAAGTTATGGCTTTTGCAAGATTGGGCATATTAGTAGGATAAAGAGTAAAAAATTATGACTCCAAAAATTAGGAGAAAATTGATGAATACCAAATTTCCACTTGGAAAAAAATATGGGGATTTGTTGTACAGTTTGCCACATGCACTTACATTGGTTCTATTTATAAATAATTATCAAACTATGATTTACGATTTCTACATATATATATATATATATATATATATATATATATATATATATATATATATATATATATATATATATATATATATATATATATATGTATGTATGTAAGTAAGTATGTATGTATGTATGTATGTATGTATGTATGTAAAAGAATATTCAAATTATCAAATGGTATTGGCTAAACCAAATAGATTCCTCAACTTTCAAGGAGGAGACCAAGGTTAAAATATTTCCAAATGATACATGCATAATTGTTAAGTTGTTATAATACCACTATGTGATCATAATGTAATAAGGGGAATTTCAATCCTATATTTTCTATAAAAAAATATTTGAATGGTTCGATAGACAAGCTTCAAATTTTAGTCCTTCAATTTATAAAGGGATTAACCTACTATCATACTACTACACACATTAAAAATGAAGAGCTCTATCCCTTTATAATAATATTCTTGAGTGTGACATAAAGGAAAAATAACTTCATACTTTCGTTTGAACATGTGACTTGTCATTCACAGGCTACCTTACCAACTAGTACAATGTGGTTACTACTAGAGTTAAAATATGGAATATATCATTAAATATGTCATATGGCATTGCCCTTTAGACAAGGATTTTGTGTGATTCAAACCAACAACCTAACTATCCATTGCACCCTCATGGGTGGCTAGAGTTAGGAAGGAAACAATGCTTTGAAATTAAGATGCCATACCTAAGATGTAAAAAAATACTTTTGGGTTTTGAACCATAAACCTCTTGTATACGAGTGGTAGGACCAACTAAAATACCTCTGATAAGTGTTAGAGTTAGCATGAGGAGTAACCTATTATCCTAAAAAGGGTTGAATGGGACCCATACATCAATTCCTACATTGCATGTGAGCCTACATCCTTTGAAAACTACGCTATATTTTACAAATGGTTTAAGCCAAGGATTTTGAACATAATGCCTCTATCATGCAATTGAAGTGACCAATCACCACAAAAATGGATAATTTTAAGTTAGAAGGTACACCTTCAAATATATTGCATGATTCGCAAATGGTATGCAAGATCTAAATATTGTTGTGTAAGATTTTAATGCTACGACTTATCTATGCAAATGAAAAAACCAACCAATATGCCAACACTACAACAAGATATAAGGATTGAGAGAAATGCAAATATCCTTTACGATTTTTGAGATCATGTATGCTCAAAACTTTGTGCCTTATGGGCACACATTTTCCAAAAAAAATAATCTACATTTTAGAAACAAATATGCCTTATTTGATTCAAACCTTTGACATTTTAGAAGACATGAAATAACCTTATTGTTGTGCCATCCTCCAAGGCATAACAAAGTTAGGTGAAATATGTTGAATTTGAGAGTCGAGAAAGAAGAGGTCTTACATAAAATTTAGAAAGGTATCAACGCCTAAATTTTTTGGCACCTAAATTGATTTGGAAATGGCACCAAAATTTTAGCACCAAGAATTCAAATTTAAAAATTTAAAATTTCAAGAAAATCCCTCCAAACCAACAAATAGATGGTTCCCTTTGATTATTTTTTTATCACTTAAATGAGGACAATTATTTTCCATAACCAAGTGATGCAACTCTAGTCCTTATAGTACTATCATGTTGAATTCATAATATTTTCTAAAATCATTTTGAAACCTACATTCACCATAATTATATGCAAAAAAATAGAAGAGCAAAATAAAGAGATCAATTAGATGAAATAGAGAAAGAATAGACAAAATAAGGATAAGGGATACGTGCCTGTATTCACCCCCACAATTTTACACATCATAAACTAAATTTATAATGATACCTACCCCCCAAATAAAATGAAATGCTAATCTCAAGTGGACATAACTTAACTTTTACAATATATTTAATATTTTAAACCATTTAATCAAGGTTAACCATAGAGGTGGTTTAACCAAATATTGCTAAGGGTGAATGCATAAAAAATTGATCATAGGCTTACATATAGAATGCTTGTATGCTTACATATAGAATGCCCATAGGTTGCATAGAAGGCACCTATGGGCTTATGTATAGAACACCCATAGACTTACATAGAACTTGCATGTAGGCTACATCAAAATCACCCATAGGAACTTTTTCACTATCGGCATTGGCCTAATAAGGTCAGATTATAAATATTCCAATTGAAAAACAAGAAGGAAAATACTATAAGTACTATATGCACTTCATGAATTAATACATATCTTAAGATTCTAAGCGAGTAGAGGTTTTGGCACTAGTGTTTAGTAGATTCTTGTACAAATACTTATTTTGGATTTTGTGTGGATCTACTTGGTATCAAATTAAGTTGGTTTATTTCCTTAAAAAATTTCCTAAAGAATGTTAACACTCTTGAGTAACTCGACTTTTTATACACTATATTAGTTATTCTTCATGAGGTAAGATCTACTCTATATTGAAAAATAGAATGATAGGAGTTCATTAGAATCATCCCTATCTTGACCAAGGACTTTGGATTTGAAACAATGGATTGATATAAGTTGGAATTCTCTAGGAGTGAGTCTATTCTTTCTTCCCAAAGGTTTATTCCTAGCCAATTTTTTATTCTAGGAAGGAAAGAGATAGAATCTTAAAATGTGGTCCTTGGTTTATGGGAAGAGTAGGACTCTTCCTTACCTACTGGTTTTAATACTTTGCACTTGAAAACATAAATCTATCCCTAGCGCCATACTATGTTAGGATGTATGGGTTACCCATTTAATTCTTGAAAATTAATTCCTTCAAGGCAATAGGTAACACTTTAAGGGAATTCCTTGAGAATTTAGAAACTACAAAAGATGAAGACTTGGATATTTATGCCCAGATATAAGTCATGATTGATATTAGTAAACCTTTACCAAAATCAATCATTCTTAAATATGGGGGTAATTTTTGGACCCAAACCATGGATTATTGAAATATATCTTTTTGATGTAGAAGATGTCATGAGGTGGGGCATATTATGAGCTTATGCCCTAAGAAGATTCTAGTAGAAACATATGTAGAAAACTGCAAGAGAAACTTACAAAAGGATATGGATGAGGAAGGTTTTCAATTTCTAAAAAATGGGTTGAGATAGATGAAAGTAAATAAATAATGGAGATCAGTAAGTAAAGATATTGGAAGAAACATCAATTCTTTTGATACTTTATCCTATGAAGAAAAAGCACATTAGAGCTTAGAGAACATGGAACAATAGGATCAAAATATTAACAAGGAATTGCCTACTTAGTCTAAATTCAATTTAGGGATGAACATTCTTTTTGAACCTAAGAAATGTACCTCATTATATTTTGAAGACTTTCTTAAATTACCATGCACAATTCATGAGAAGTAAAGTTGTAGAGAAAACACAATGTTAGATATGAATACCTCTACCATTAACAAGGAAATATAAAAAAATGAGTAAGTCAAAAGATTCCTTAGCAAATCCAATAGAGGATATGTCTAATGAAAAGGAAAGTTGTGAAATAATATTAATGAATAGACTAATAAGACCTACCCTTGATACTAGCAAGGAAAAAAGATGAAAACATTCAAATGATCAAATGAGATACAGGGAAGGAAGAGCAAACAAAGAAAAAGGAACATAATCTAAGTTGGTTGAACTTCTCTTTACCAAACAATAAAATCATATTGATAATTCATAGGAGGTGATAGCAACCCCTAAAAAGACATTAGTACCATATCATGGAATATAAGGGGTGCTAATGTACCCTTAAAGCAAAGGTGTATCAAGGACCTTTGTTTAAGTAATAATCTTGATATTCTTTGTATCCAAGAAACTAAAATGACAAAGGAAAAAGTTTCCAAAACTATGAAAGTAGTATGGGCAATATGTGAATGGCATGATGTGGATTTAGAAGGACCAACAAGGGAAATTCTAAAATGTTGAAATACAGTAAGGATCTCTTTTGAAACCATTCATAAAATTATGTATTAGACAACCTTATTAGTCACACGCTACTTTTCATATATTTGTTTCATCCTTATCAATGTCTATGGACCTACAATTTAGTCAAGAAGATCAGAAGTATGAAGTGGTATTGAATATTTTATGAGTAATAAAGACCAAGAAACCCAATTCATGATCATAGAAAATTTTAATGCCATAACCAAGTTGGATGAAAATTTTGGGGGGATTAGGAAAATAACCCATAGTATGAGATATTTCTCATCTTTCATTCAAAATAATAATCTATGGTAAGTTGAATTTGAAGAGGATGGTTATATATGGATTAACAACAAGATAGGCTAGAACCTTATAGCAAAAAAAATAGATAGATGCATACTCTTAGATCATTGGCTAAATGAAGGGACTTGCACTAAAATTAATACCTTGACAAGGATTGGTTTATATCAATGGCCAATAAGAGTTAAAATAGTGATAAGTTCGTTCAAAAAAATATCTTATTCTAAATATGAGCAAATTTGGAAAGACCATCCTCAATTTTTTGATATAATAGCATAAACATGGAATTATTTAGGAAACGATGGGTTGTATACACTTACAAAACAAATTAAATCAATGACATCTAAATTAAAATAATGGAACAAGAACACTTTTGGAAATAATTTTGAGAATAAAGAACTAAAAGATAAATTTTCAAAATTTAAAAAATATGAGCACAATAATCCAAGCTCAAAGGAAAGGGGGTTGCTTAGTGAATATCATAATATTTTGAGTAAGGAAGAGAAATTTTGGAGATTAAAATCAAGATAAACTTGGTTAAAAGGAGATAAAAACATAATTTTTTTTATAGGATGGCAATAGTATAGATATCAACATATAGAATTAGTATAAGGGGCTTTTACTGGATACCAAAGCAAAATTATAAAGGAGGTAAGGCTTTTTTATTAGAA
The DNA here is from genome assembly GCA_028583015.1 of Wollemia nobilis. NCBI lineage: Eukaryota > Viridiplantae > Streptophyta > Pinopsida > Araucariales > Araucariaceae > Wollemia > Wollemia nobilis. Next base: position 3,332,188 of record JAQPPZ010003615.1, read on the forward strand.
TATTCTATGATCGAAGGAGATTGAAGTTATTAATGATAGGTTATTGCAAGAAGAACCTTCAGTTATAATATATGAAGACAATAACAAACTAATGGCGCATATTACTCTAAAAGAATTTTATTCAGCTATTTTTTCTTTTGATAAGGATAAATCCCTAGGTCCAAATGGAATCTCTCCAACATTCTATCAAGAAAACTAGGAAATAGTGAAGGACTATTTATTGGTGATAGTGGAATAGTCTAGGGTAAATTAGTACATACCTTATAAACTAAATATAACATATCTTGCCTTGATTCCAAAAAATAAGGATGCAAAATTGTTTGATTCATTCAGGCCCATAAGCCTATGTAATATGGCATATAAGATAGTCTCAAAAGTTATGGCAAATTGGTTAAAACTACTATTAGACAAAAAAAATAGAAGAGCAAGGAGGATTTGTGAAAGGGAGACAAATTTTAGAGGGGATCATAGTAGCTCATAAAGTAATGCATTCAACAACTTCTAGAAAAGAGAGAGCAATGATCTTAAAACTTGATATGAATAAAACCTATAATAGGGTTAAATGGGATTTTTTTTATAGTATTAGAAAAGTTTAGATTTAGGAAGAAATGGGTTAGATGGATTAAATTTTGTGTCTCTAAAATATCATATTCACCGTTGGTCAACGGGCTAGTAACAAAATAATATAAAGCCAAGAGGGGTCTTTGATAGGTATATCCTCTGTCACCATATATTTTTATTATTATGGTAAAGGTATTTGGAAGTAACCTAACAAATGCATACAAATATGGGCTAATGAGTAAACTTAAGACTAGTGATAACATTGACAACATCACCCATCAATAGTTTGTAGATGATACAACCCTTTCTGGGAGGGTAGGGAAAATGAGGCTAGAGCTTTGAATAACTTATTAAAGGAATGTGAAAGAGCATCTAGGTATAATTTTAATAAAACAAAATCTAAAATTTACTTTGTAAACATTACAACTAGAATCAAAGTAGGGATATGCATGCTACTTTTGTAGACGCCTAAAAAACTCACATTGTACATCATCTCATAATAATAGTAGATAAATTTTCAAAACACCTTTAATTTTGTATTATTTGCATAACAAAACTATTTATCACCTTAAGCCCCCTTGGCCACTTAAGCCATTTCCCCATGCTTAACCCCTGGTCATCATGCGACCACCCCTCTAGCCTAACCTAGGAACACTTCACCCTAGCCTAACTTTGTTAATTCTTAACCTTGATAAAAACTCCACATCATAGTCAAACCCAACCTTGGTCAAGCCACAAAAGTCAACATTAAACCTAGGGTCAATCTAACTCTAGTAAGACTTAACCCTTGCTCCACACATCTCCCCATGAGCATTTAACATCATAAATAACATTTGAAGACTTTTGGCTTTCAAAGCATTGAAAGCATGGGTGAGTCACCTTCCACCTCACCTTGGTCAACCCCAAACCCATGGTTAACCCAACTATGGTTAGACTTTAACCCTTGCTCCACTCCACATTCTTATGCACATTCAATACCATAAATGACAATTGAAGACTTTTATAATTAATACCTTCAAGGCATTCAAAGTCTATATGAGTCATCCTCCACCATGTCATAATGGGAATAAGACTTTCATGGCTCACCCATACCTATTAATTGCATATGGATAGGTGAGAACTTATCTCACCCAAATCCATTTGTGAGGTATGCCATCCCATGCCACCTCAGGAGACACCTTGCAAGAAACCTCAAGGGACACCTTGTTAGAATTATTGAGTTGTCATTGATTTCAAGGCAGATATCTTCAAGGGTGATTTAATCATATGAGTTGTCATTGATGTCAAGATAGATATCTTCGAGGGTGATTTAATATTTAAATGAAATAATTAAATATTAAAGTGGAAGGTTTATATTTAAATCAAAATATTTAAATAGATATTCAAATATTATAATATTTAAATCATAGATTTAATATTATAATATAAAGGCAAAAAGAGTGGGCCGACTTGAAGTGAGTTTGAAATTCAAAAATTAAATATGCATGGGCCGACCTCCTTGAGCGCACCATACAAAAGTAAAATTAAAATTCAAATGTTTAAATGATGGGTTGATCTCTTTGGACGTAAATAACAAAAAGCATATTAATATGAGGCCATTAATTCACTTTGGAGAAGGCAATAAAATCAAATATCCTTCGAGAGAGAGCGAGCAGTGAGCAGAAGACAAGGGAGGAGAGGAGCGCAAGTTCGACAGTGTAACGAAGGAGTTAAGTATTCTATTGTGCCCTTTTTTGTTTCATTCGTTGGGTTAGCCCAGTCGGTTTCAAGCTTGTGTTAGGACGTTGTGGTGCAGAAGGTTCGAGGGTCAAATCTCCTTAGTGATTATTTTGCTGAAGTATTTGCTATTCTAGATAGCACAATGAAGGAGTTAAGTATTCTATTGTTTCTTTTTGGTTTCATCTACTAGGTTAGCTCAGTTGGTCATGAGGCCATGTTAGGGCACTACGCTACTAGAGGTTAGAAGGTCGAATCTCATCCACAACTTGCTAATTTTTGCTATGCAAGGTAAGGGTAAAGTTTTTAATTAATTTTATAAAAGGGAGATATAAGGAGTTATGTTAAAGTTTTTATTTTGCAAGTCATAAAAGGGAGATATAAGGAGTCATGTTGTTATTATAAAATTTTATTTTGCAAGTTATAAAAGGGAGATATAAGGAGTCATGTTGTTATTATAAAATTTTATTTTGCAAGTTATAAAAGGGAGATATAAGGAGTCATGTTGTTATTAAAAAGCTATATTTTGCAAGTTTTAAAAAGGGAGATATAAGGAGTTATGTACTTATAAAGTTTTATTTTATTTTTCAAAAGAAGATAATTATGATTAAGCTAGATTTGGAAGACACATACAAAAGGAAAAATATTTTATCAAGGCAAATTTGGAAAGCACGTGCAAAAGGAAGATCATAATTATTGAGGCAGATATGGAGGGCACAGATTTGAAATAAGTCAAGAAATTAAAGAGGAAGAGTAAGAGGATTAAGTGCACATATTCACCCAAGCATTCAATTGACAAGGAAGGACAATTCAGCCATTTCAAGAAAAAGAAAAGGTGCACATGATAGTGGAATAAGAGAAGGGTATTAGCATCTCCAAGTCAACACACAAGTAAGTTATCCAATGCTAGACTTGAGCTACAGTTAGAATGTAATAAATGTGAGATATGTGGAAGCAACACACTTAATGAATGTGAAGAACATATTGGCCATTTGAAGCTTACTACATTAGTGCATATCATCCTCTATATGTTCTTGAAGTTAAAATAATTATGGGTAGAATATGTATGTATTGCTTTTAGTTGAAGAAAGCAAACTCAAGAAAGGGTGAAGAACTTGATGCCATTATTGAGCAGATTTTGGAGCAATTTTAAGCAGTGTTTGTGAGCACATTTGAGCATTATTTGTGAGCAAAATTTAGAGTAAATTTGAGCAGATTTTGGAGCAAACCTGAGTTGATTTTTGGACTAGATTTACTAGTAATGGGATTGGTGTCTCTTGTGTATTTGTGTCCACAAACTTGAGCAAGGGGATTGGTGTCTCCTATGGATTGATGTCCATAAAATTGAGCAAGGGGATTGGTTTCCATTAACTTGAGTAAGGGGATTGGTGTCTCCTATGGATTGGTGTCCATGAACTTAAGCAATGGGATTGGTGTCTCCTGTGGATTGGTGTCCATAAAATTGTATAGGGGATTGGTGTCTCCTATGGATTGGTGTCCACGAACTTGAGAAAGGGGATTGGTGTCTCCTATGGATTTGTGTCCATGAAATTGATCATGGGGATTGGTGTCTCTTTTGGATTTGTGTCCACAAACTTGAGCGGATTGGTTTCCATGAACTTGAGCAAGGGGATTGGTATCTCCTTTGGATTGGTTTCCATGAACTTGAGAAAGGGGATTGGTATCTCCTATGGATTGGTGTCCATAAAATTGAGCAAGGGGATTGGTGTCTCCTGTGGATTTATGTCCATGAACTTGAGTAATGGGTATTGGTGTCTCTTGTGGATTGGTGCCCATGAAATTTTTTGAAGAAATATATAAGCAATATTTTGTCGTAGTTTTCTCTTGATATTTTGTCTTATCTGTGTGGTAGTTTGTGCATTGTTTCATTATTGCATTGATATTATTTGAATTTATTGCTTTGGGAAGAAAAGAGAAAAGTTTTATCTTATACTATTCACCCCCCTCTCAATATAATCTTATGTTATTCAATTGATATCAGAGTAGGTTCCTTCATGAAAGCCTAAAAACTTGAAGGAAGATCTTACAAGAACACACATGGCTTGCCAATAAGGTTTTTCTTCAAATAGGGCTCCATTTTTTTAAGGGATTGACTATGCTTTCTAAAGCATAAGGATGCAAACCTATTTTATGGTACATGGCTATGATATATGGCAATCCATTGAATATGGGTTCACACCACCTACAAATCCTCCTACGAATCGAGATGGAAAGAAACCGTTTGAAAATAATGCCAGGGAAATGAATACAATATTAAGTGGGTTATGTGAATTAGAGTTTTTGAAATTCATGCAATGCACCTCAGCAAAAGAAATATGGTACAAGTTACAAAGAACATATGAAGGAGACAACAAGGTTAAAATGGCAAAACTTCAAACCCATAGAAGGAAGTTTGAAGACTTGAAGATGAAATATGAGGAAGATATTTCCAAGTATCTACCCCACATTGATGAAGTTGTCAACACCATTCATGGACTTGGAGAAAATATTGAAGACTCTAAGATTGTTCAAAAAATATTAAGGTCACTTCCTATGAGATTTGATGCAAAGGTTTCGATGATTGAAGAAATGAAGGATCTTAAAACCTTAAGCATGGACGAGCTACATGAAATTATCATAGTATATGAGATGAGAAATAAAAAATATCAAACATCCAAATGGGATTTCGTGTTTAAAGCTTCAAATAAGACAAATAATAAAGAACCAGATTCAAGTGAAGAATCAAGCAGCGGAGAAGAAGCTAAATTTGTGCGAAGAAATAAGAAGGGTCCAAGAAAACACAAAGGTATGCATTCTATGAAATATTTTAATTGTGGTAACATTGGTCACTATGCATCTAATTGCCCACAAGTTGGAAGTAGTAGTAGTGAAGAAGAAAAGGAATACAAGAAAAATAAAGAAAGAAAATTTTATCATGAAAATAAAAACAAGCATAGTCAAAACAAGCATGAGAAGAAGATATTTCAAAGGTACAATAAAGGTCTTTATGTTGAGGAAGCAAACATTTCTTCCAGCAGTTATGAAAGTCTCTCCAATAGTGAAAGAGAAGAAATCCTATTTTTTGCCATAGAGGAAAAATAAGTAGCTCTTGATGTCAAAATTCAAGAAAAAGAGAAAGATCCATAAAATGAAGAGGAAGCCATAGTTGACATAGAAGAGGAACTTTTTGTTGCTCTTGAAGAGTTGAAAAGGCTTAGAAAGAAGAAATTAATATTGAAGACTCAAGTAAAAGAGGATGATAAGACAAAGGTAAAGTTGTCGTAAGAACTCATTAGCTTGAAAGTTAAAGTTGAAGAGGTAAATCAAATTGAAGAAGGTATGGTTGAGCAGTTAAATGCAAAAGAGTTGGAATGTGAAAAACTAGAGCATGAGGTTTTCTCTCTAAGAAATAAAGTGAATGAATCTAATGATAAGCTACATCAATTTGAGAGAAGCACAAAATGGTGGATGATATTATCAAAAAATAGAGATATTTGGTAATAAAGACTAGACTTGGTTTTGAATAAATTCAAAAGAAACAAAATGCGGAGACAAGCTCAAAAGGAACAAAGGTATCAAATAAAATGATTAAATAAGAACCTAATACCTATGCTAATGTGTTGAGAAGTGGAGGCATCAAGGAGGATGAAAACAAAGCATTATCAAGGAACAAAGTCCATCACAGAAACAACAATGAGAGAACCATACGGGAATATCCTCCAAATAAATCAGATAGGTTTCAATATTTAGTCCATGGTTATTGCTTTTCATGTCACAAATTTTGTCATAATTATATAAATTGCAAGGTCTGTGCTAAGAATAATTTTGGCTTCACATGGAGGAATCTCAATTCAGTTGCACCTCTCATGGACTACAACATCATATGTTACAAATGAATTAATTTTGGCCATACAACTAGATGGTGTAGAACATTGTTACCTCAACTTCCAAATTCAAGCAAGAAGGAGAATAGTTAATCTGTTCAAAATAGTATGCCCTTCAAATTTCAGAAAAAGAAAATAGAACAAGAATATGAGCATAGTAATTTGGGAGTTTCAATCCCATCTCATAATTGAAATCTCAAGAAGAGTAGGGAGTAAGGGAGCATTGTCAAGTGTCTTATCTTACAGCCCCGAAAAGCCTTTGCCATTGATGTCAAAGGGGGAGAGTTTTAGTAAGGGGGAGTAGCTTGTGATCCTGTTTCAGTAAAGGATAGTTTCTTTGTAGGTTTAGCATCAATGACAAAGGGGAAGATTGTTAGAATTATTGAGTTGTCATTGATGTCAAGGCAGATATCTTCAAGGGTGATTTAATCATGAGTTGTTATTTATGTCAAGACAAATATCTTCAAGGGTGATTTAGTATTTAAATGAAATATTTAAATATTAAAGTAGAAGTTTGATATTTAAATACAAATATTTAAATAGACATTCAAATATTATACTATTTAAATCATAAATTTAATATTATAATATAAAGGTAAAAATAGTGGGTCGACTTGAAGTGAGTTTGAAATTCAAAAATTAAATATGCATGGGCTAACCTCCTTGAGCGCACCATAAAGTAAAATTAAATTTCAAATGTTTAAATGATGGGTTGACCTCCTTGGACACAAATGACAAAAAACATATTAATATGAGGCCATTAATTCACTTTGGAGAAGGCAAGAAATTTGAATATCCTTCGAGAGGAGAGCAAGCAACAAGTAGAAGACAAGGGAGGAGAGGAGCATAATTTTGGCAACACAACAAAGGAGTTAATTATTCTATTGTGCCCTTTTTGTTTTCATCCGCTGGGTTAGCCCAGTTGGTTTCAAGCCCGTGTTAGGGTGCTACGGTGCAGAAGGTTCAAGGGTCAAATCTTCTTGATGCCTTTTGTTGAAGCATTTGTTGTTCGAGATAGCACAACAAAGGAGTTAAGTATTCTATTGTGCCTTTTTTGTTTCATCTGTTGGGTTAGCTCAGTTGGTCATGAGCCTGCATTAGGGCACTATGCTACTAGAGGTCAAAAGGTCGAATCTCATCCGTAGCTTGCTAAGTTTTTCTTTGCAAGGTAAGGGTAAAGTTTTTAATTAATTTTATAAAAGGGAGATATAAGGAGTTATGTTAAAGTTTTTATTTTGCAAGTCATAAAAGGGATATATAAGGAGTCATGTTGTTATTATAAAATTTTATTCTACAAGTTATAAAAGGGAGATATAAGGAGTCATGTTGTTATTATAAAATTTTATTTTGCAAGTTATAAAAGGGAGATATAAGGAGTCATGTTGTTATTATAAAGCTTTATTTTGCAAGTTTTAAAAAGGGAGATATAAGGAGTCATGTAGTTATAAAGTTTTATTTTATTTTTCAAAAGAAGATCATTATTATTAAGGCAGATTTGGAAGGCACATACAAAAGGAAAATCATTTTGTCAAGGCATATTTGGAAAGCACATACAAAAGGAAGATCATAATTATTGAGGCATATTTGGAGGGCATAAATTTGAAACAAGTCAAGACATCAAAGAAGAATATTAAGATGATTAAGTGCACATATTCACCCAAGCATTCAATTGACAAGGAAGGACAATTCAGCCATTTCAAGAAGAAGAAAAGATGCACATGATAGTGGAAGAATAGCAAGGTATTAGCATCTCCAAGTCAACACACAAGTTATCCAATGCTAGACTTGAGCTACCTTTAGAATTTAATAAATGTGAGATATGTGGAAGCAACACACTTAATGAATGTGAAGAACATATTGGCCATTTGAAGCTTACTACATTAGTGCATATCATCCTCTATATGTACTATATTATGTCTGTATTACTTTTAGTCAAAGAAAGCAAACTCAAGAAAGGGTTAAGAACTTGATGCCATTAATGAGTAGATTTTGGAGCAAGTTTAAGAAGTGTTTATGAGAATATTTTGGAGCAGATTTGAGCAATGTTTGTTAGCCGATTTTGGAGCAGATTTGAGTAGTATTTATGAGAAAATTTTGGAGCAGAACTAAGCTAAGTTTTGGACAAAATTTATGAGCAAGCGGATTGGTGTCTCCTATGGTTTGGTGTCCATGAACTTGAGAAAGGGGATTAGTGTCTCTTATGTATTGATGTCCATCAACTTGAGAAAGGGGATTTGTGTCTCTTGTGGATTGGTGTCTCTTGTGTATTGGTGTCCACAAACTTGAGCAAGGGGATTGGTTTCTACAATGGATTGGTGTCCATGAACTTGAGCAAGGTTATTGGTGTATCCTATGGATTGGTGTCCACAAACATGAGCAAGGGGATTGGTTTCTCTTGTGGATTGGTTTCCATGAACTTGAGCAAGGGTATTAGTGTCTCCTATGGATTGGTGTCCATGGACTTGTATAGGGGATTGGTGTCTCCTGTGGATTGGTGTTCATAACATTGTATAAGGTATTGGTGTCTCCTATGGGTTGGTACCCACAAATTTTTTTGAAGAAATATATAAGCAATATTTTGTTGTGGTTTTCTCCCAATGGGGTGTTTCCACGTAAAATATTTGTCTCTTGTGTGTGGTGATTTGTGCATTATTTCATTATTTCATTGATATTATTTGAAGTTATTTCTTTGGGAAGAAAAGATAAAATTTGTATCTTATATTGTTTACCCCCCCTCTTAGTATAAGCTTGTGTTCTTCACACCTCAGTCCCCCCTAACCTTACCAAATCCTATAAATATATGGTCATTTCCTCCATATCTATGTATATCCATTTCCATATCCAAACTCTATCAAAATCAACCTAGACTCCACTACACTCAACCATCACTCACCATCAACCCCCATGGAAACCCAAATGTGCTCATTGGCATCCCCTTTACTTTTGTAAAGTGCTCTCGATCATAGGTACAAAATATCATCATACATGGATAGGAGATGCAACAACACCAGAAGGACCCCTAGAACTCAATAGAATTTTATTTTGGATAACATGGTTAGATTCATATGGAGGGGTACGAACCCATACACTAGCCAAATTCATATCCGAGGGTATGAATCTAGCAAAAGGCCAAATTTTAGTACAAAACCCTGCAATAGGTCACAAAATCAAGTATCTCTATATTATCATTTTTTATTCATTTCAAGCATTCAATCATATTTTAGGCTATATATAGAGTCTTTTGCCTATTATTACAAGGGGTTTGATTGAGATAGGCCCCCAAATGTATCTAATCATTTTTGTAGGCTTATGTAGGTTTAGAGGACCCATGTAGCTAATAGTGACCCACAAGTAGTAAGCCCACTCACCTCGAGAAATACAAAGAAGACATATATGGTTGTTTACCATCTTCATTGAAAGAGGGCTTTCCTTGTGGAAGACCCCAATTTGTAGCCATCAATGACATAGTTGTAAAAGGATGACTTTTGTAACACCCTTTTTTAAATATCAATGCAAAACAATGTTTTCTTGTACTTCATTTTGGCGATCATGGTGGGACCACCCACTTTTTAATGTTTCCATTAGCTTGCTAGCTAACTGACACATTTGTCACTATTATGTGTTACATGTGCCACCAAACCAACATAGAACTCTCCAAAATATTGAAACACACCTTAGGTCCAAGGCAAAAGCCTTTTTTTGTCTATGAGCCAAATTTGTATGGAGAGGTACAAACCCACAAAGAGTTAGATTCATACCTAGGGGTACGATAAAGCACTCCTAAAACCACATCTCTGATAACAAGGTATTGATTTCTACATAGTCCACATTAAATCCAAGGTAAATCAAGGGGTGAAATATTCCTTATTGAGATTGTTATCTCACTTACATTCTTGCCTTCTTAGACCAAACCACCTCCCAAAATGACATATCTAAGGTGAAATCACTCACTTTCCCTTTATCATTACTTGTCTCAAAACTTAGTTGTATACCACCTTGTGACCTTTATCTACTAATCTAGCTTGTTTCTTAGTTGCATACAAGATTTTTATAATAAAATCTGACTTTTTACCCTTTTCTTTTATAGGAAACTATACAACAACAAGTTATATAACACACAAGCCCCGAGGTACTATAAAATTACCAAAAAACTACTTTTTCTAGCTTCTTATGGAGGGATACAAATTTGATATTCATACAGGGGTACAAATCTGCCAATCATATGGAGGGGTACAAATCTATCTAAAACATAGTCCAAACCTTAATAATCAACCAAACAAAATTTTAGAGATTGCATAACATAGGTAAGTACTCTAAAAACCATGTTTGACTAGTTTAAATTGCAATTCCCTTTAAAAACACAAATATTTACTATCGTTGTTTGATTTTATGATTTTAAAAAAGCCCCAAATTTCTATGGCCATATTTACAAAACATTTTTTTTAGCTTTAAGCCTTTACAAAACATATTTTTCTTGTTGCAACATTTTACAAAAATGCACCAATACCATTTTTGTCATCTATTTAGTTGCTTTTGGAAATCCATTTCATGCATTTATATCTTTAGTTATTAACATAAAGCATTTGCATAAGGCATAAAGAAAGCCTCAAAACTTCTTCATCTCTTTGAGCTAAGAATGGATCTTAATCCATATCATCCATAAGGCTCTTATGAGACATCTAGTCATAGCCTTAACCAGTATATCTTGGTCAGTGTAGATAAATTTGCAACAAAGCAAGTCTTAGCTTTTATATTGCTCAAAATGAGCTTTTTTTCTTTTATATACTCTTAACATAGATAATTACTTTCACATGCTCCTAGCATAGAGACTTCTTTTCATATGCTCTTAGTGTAAATCTCATTTTTTAAGCATTTTTTCAAGCTCCCACTTAACTTAGATTTATGTTCAAAGTGCAAATTTCATTTTAATAAAGTTATAAAGTGTTCTTTTTTTACCACTTTTATAGCTCAGTTTCTTTTTTGTACTTCATTGTTTAAAAAGTATGAAGAACACAAGCTTATACTGAGAGGGGGGTGAACAATATAAGACCACTTTTTACTTTTCTTTCCCAATCAATATTATGCAATGTAAAGATAGCAATATCAATAGCAGTAATCAAAGCAATGCACAAATCACCACACACAATAGAGACACCAAATTTACGTGGTTCACCCAATGTGGGCTACTCCATGGAGAAAATATTTTACTAAAACTTTCTCAATCAATATCTTGGGAATCCTTTCCCTATTACAATGTTTATGGACCTCTATCCAAAGGAGACACCAATCCCCTAATCAAGTTCATGGATCTCTATCCACAGGAGACACCAATCTCCTAACTCTGCTCTGGCTAGTGATCCTCTAGAAGACCTCTACCTCCACTGCCCTTAGCAAATGGAACTCTATCCATAGAAGACACCTGTCCTCCCTGATCTAGTTGGAGATCTCTATCCTCAACTCTATCACCTCCAAAGCTCTATCTCAAATCTGTACTAAACATAGTCCTTCAGTCTAGCACAAATCTATCCTCAATCTTTGTCTCTGGTCTGGCACAAACCTATCCTCAAATCTGCACCAAAATCTATCCTTGAATCTGTACTAAACATAGTCCTTCGGTCTAGCACAAATCTGTCCTCAATATCTATCCTCAAGCCTTAACTCAAAGCTTGACTCAATCTCAAATCAACTATGCTGGATCTGCCCCAAACCTTAACTCAAGGTTTGAACAAATCAATCAATCAACTCTGCTCTCAAGTCTTCTCAAAGACTTATCTCAAATCTACTTTGTAAGCTTCCACAAAAGCTCACACCAATCTATCCTCAAGTCCTCTCTAGAACTTGTCCAATCTGCTCAATAAGTTCTCACAAGAACTTATCCAAATCTGCTCTCAATCTGTATTGTAAGCTTCCACAAAAGCTTACCCAAATCTGTCCACAAGTCTTCTCAAAGACTTGCCTCAAATCTGCTCAACAAGTCCACACTAGAACTTGTCCAATCTCATAGAAACATAAAGAGAATTGTTAGAGACTCAATATGCTCTATACTCATCACAATGCTTAATCACTCTTTTAGAAACATACAGAGAATTTTTAGAGACTCAATATGCTTCACATTCACCTCAATACTCAATCACTTCCAATCACCCTTTCAGAAACATACAGAGAATTGTTAGAGACTCAATATGCTTCAAATTCAACTCAATACTCAATCACTTTCTCAAATCAATTCAGAATATAGAATAGTTTGTTTTATGGAACTTGAACAATCACTTCACACATCCACTTGACTAGGCTCAACCAACTCTACTCAACCAATCACTCAATGAAACAATCCTTGCTTACAAACCCTAGTCCAAGCATATGATCCTTCACTCAAAATATTTCCAACAATGCTTATCAACCAATCTCACATAACAATGATACTCATGTTCTTTTCAAACCCTAGTTCAAGTTCTTCACTCAACAACTCACTTCAACAACAATGCTTATAAGACAATCTTCACATAACAATGATACTCATGTTCTTTTCAAACCCTAGTTCAAGTTCTTCACTCAACCAATGGCTTCAACAACAATGCTTATAAAACAAGGTTTTAACAACAACTCTTTATTCCAGAAAACCTTGAAGCATTAACTCAACACACTCAATAAGGAAACCCTAATCAAGTCCTTTTCACTCCAAACTTATTTTCCAAAAAACCAACCAATCAACTCAACTATGGAAGAATGTGCTCATACCTTTTTCTTGTTGATGAAGGAACCTCAAACATCTACCACAACCACAAACACTTCTTTGCCAAGCTCAAAGGAAGGTTAGAAGATGATAAAACTCTCTCTCAATATTACAATGCAAATATCAAAACATACATACACCTTATTACTCCATCTTGAAGAAGGCATCCATCAACATATACAAAAATCAATTGACCATTTACACCTTATGATCTCCCAATTAAAAATAATATTTACCACTAAAAATAATGTCAACAATGTCACCTTCAAATAAGAAGTCCTCTCAAATTTAATCACTCTTCAATTCACCTTTTGATAAATAAAAAATGTCACAATAAATTTATTTAAAATAAATTTTAACACCTTATACCTTCATTTAGTCAAAAATTAATAATTAAAATAAGCACCTTTTCATAACCCCTTATAGCTCCCTAAACCTTATGTTTACACCTTAGGCAATTAAAATTAATGCAAAATTTATTACCTTCACCTAGGTGAGACTCAAACCCTCGATGCCTCCTCCTCGTGCATCCTAGTCGTGGCCTCGACTGCCATGAGTGCTAGGCGCTCGTTTGAAAACCAAAGAGCACCACGTGCTCTATATCCTCTTCGTTGGTGCCCAATCAAAAATAAAAACATGCATCCTTCCTCGATGCTTCAACCTTAACACTGCCAAAATGCTCTTGTCATGAATCGAACGCGGACCACTCTGCACCCAAGCGCCTTAACTCGCGACCACTTGCCACTAGGCCATGCTGCCTGGTTGGTTATTGAATTTTGGCCCTCGACAACTTTATCCCTTTTTTGTTGGTGCTTAAGACAAGAAACTTGTCTTCTTCTTTGCACGAATTCTCACAACACAACACTTGCCTCTTTTATTTGTTCGAACGAAGGATGATTTAAATGCCACTAAGGCATATAGTTTATATACCAATTACCTCCTTTAAACTTGAATGTCGGCGCCTTCAAAATTTGAATAATTAATTTTTATAAATTATTTAAATTCTTTAGAATTTAAATATTATAAATTAACTTTTAAATCCTTTTGGCTTTATTAAAGCCTTCTTTGATTTTACCACTTTGTATAAATAATATTTATTTATAAAATTTAAATTCAATTTGAATTTAAATATTTTATAAAATAAATATTAAAACTTCCTTGGGCTTTTATGAAAAACCTTTTATTTTTCTCACCCATGGTTTTAATAAAAATCCTCCTACTTATGCTTCCACATAATATTAAAAATATTATGAAGCTCTTTTGCCATTAACCTTTGCATTGTTCCTTTTGACCTTTTTACATCAATGGTAGCTTATTCCTTGACATCAATGACAACTTCGTTCCTTGACATCAATGACAACTTTGACTCAAAATGTCCAACAATCTCCCCCTTTGTCATTGATGGCAACCCAAATTCTGTTTACCAAAAACTTAACCTTTTCTTTGTTCTGCTCCCCCTGGGACATTGCTCCCCCTGGCTCAATGCTCTTTTCAAATCTCTCCTCTTTACTCAAATACCAAATATCTCCCCCTTACTCAAATCTCTCCCCCTTTGACATCAATGGCAAAGGGTCACCTTTGGGGCTCGGGGCTAAGAATTATTCTCTTAGCTTAGCCCCTCCCCCACCTCCTCTTGAGGTGGTTAATTCTGGGGTGGGAGTATTTCTACTCCCATAAAGCACTGGTCTTTACCTTTATCCTCTTTTCTTCTTATCTGATCCTTCTGATTCCTCTGATTGTTCCTTTCCATGTCCATGTTCCTGTTCATGTCCATATTCTTATTCTTGTTCCTATTCATGTTCTTGTTCATGTTCATATCCATGTTCCTGTTCTTGTTCCTGTTCATATCCATATCCCTTTTCCTGTTCCTATTCCTGTTCATACTTGATTCTGGAATGTCTGCTCTACACCACTTTGTTGTGTGACCATCATTATTGCACTTATAACACTTAATGTTATTATTCCTTGGAGGTGCAAATATCTTAGGATTTCTCCTAGTGAAGCCATATCCTTTTCTATCATGAACCCTGCAATTCATTGCCTTGTGACCAAACTGATTACATGAGTAGCAATACCCATGGAAAAGTTGTCTGTTCCCATATTCTTGTCTTTCATGTGTCATGCACTGTGAAGCCATGTGTCCAAACCTGTGACATGAGAAACATCTTCCATTGAAGTTTCCTTGTCTTGACCTCATTGGTCTCTTAGTCTCTCTTGACCTATTCTGATTGTTGTTCCATATATTTCTTCTTTGTGCATTATTCCTATCCTTGTTGAACTTTCTGTTGTCCAACTCATCCTCAGATGTCTCACTTTCTCTTACATTGTCTTCTTCTAAAGTTTCTTCTTCTAAAGTTTCTTCTCCTTCAGAGCTTGAGGTTGACTTCTCTTCCCATTTCTTTTGTTCTTGTTCAAATCCAAGACCTATCTTGCTTGATGTAGGCTTTTGTATCTTGATGAACTTATCTAAGTTCTTTGAGCTATTTTTGAACCCTTGTAGCTTGACTTTGGAGTTTTTGACTTCCATATTTAATGAAGCTACCTCTTGTTCTAGCCTTTCACATTCTAAGACCTTTGCTTCTAACTTATCCTTGAACTTCTTTGTCTTAGCCTTTGATTTGTCTAGATCCTCTATAAGCATTTTTCTCTCTTCATCACATTCTTGAAACTGAAACTCAAGTTTAGAGTTTTGCTTTCTTACCTTATTTACTGTTTCAAGAGCATAAATAAGTTCTCCCTTGAGATCATATCCTTCTTTATCTGATTCTTCCTCTATTTTTTTGCCTTTGTCCACATCTTCATTTTCTTTTGACTTGTCTTCTATAGGATCACTTTCTTCTTTCTCTAGAGCCATTAGAATATTCTCTTTTGGTCCTTCAAGTGTATCTTCATATTCATCATCACTAAAACTGAAACCATTTCTTGTACAACTATCTTCAAGATGTCCAAAGTTACCACATCTAAAACACTTGAGAATTATTGGTGACCTTTTCTTGACTTCTTTTTCTTCAATCATAAATAGGACTTCATATTTATCATTATCTAAAAAATTATTATCACTATCACTTGAGTACTTACTTGCCTTGTCTGCATAGTAGCTCCTCTTTTGCCTTTGAAAGAACTTCTTTCCTTGTCTGCTTTGTCCATCCTTGCTTTTCTTTTGATGCTTGTATCTTTCTGATTCCCTATTTTTGTGATCCTATTTTTCTTCATCATTGTTATTCTTAGCTTCTTGACAATCAGTTGCATAATGACCATACTTTCCACAATTGAAACATCTAATATATTTTGTATCTCTAGATCTTCTTGAATCCTTATTCCTTTTGCCATAATTAGCTTCTTCATCATTGGATGACTCATTGCTTGATTTTGACTTCTTACCCTTTGTCTTCTTGATTTCTTTGAAGGTTGCTTCCTTCTAGGGATTAGGTTATTTTTTTCTCAACTCAAAAGTTGTAAGAATACCAAGCAACATATCTCTTGTCAAAGAATCACCATCCTTTGATTCTTCTATAGCAAAAATATTTTCACTAAATATTTTGGGAAGAGATCTTAAGACCTTATCACAAACATTTGATTCTTCAACCTTAAGTCCAAGTCCTTGCATAGCATTAACAACCTCATCGATTCGAAGTAGATAAGTACTAATGTTTTCCTCATCCTTCATTATTAACTCTTCAAATTGTCCTTTGAGGTTTTGTATATTTGATTTCTTGACACCTTTATCTCCTTCATATATATTTTGCAACTTATCCCACATTCCTTTTGCATCTTGACAATGCATAACTTTTATGGACTCTATTCTATGCAAACCTCTCAAAATTGCATTCATTGCTTTTGAATTGTAATGTTGTAGTAGCTTACCTTCCTTATCTATAGGTGGATCAACTGAGGGATCGTATCCATTTTCAACTGCTTCCCAAATCTCATTGCCAAGTGCCATTAGGTAAATCTTCATTCTCATACTCCAATATATGTAATCACTTCCATCAAATACTAGTGCTAAATTATCTGATGATCCATTCTTAGAATCCATTGTGTTCTTGTAAGCTTTTCCTTCAAGTTGTTAAACTCTTCCGAAGGAACCCGCTATGATACCAATTGAAGAACACAAGCTTATACTGAGAGGGGGGTGAACAGTATAAGACCACTTTTTACTTTTCTTTCCCAATCAATATTATGCAATGTAAAGATAGCAATATCAATAGCAGTAATCAAAGCAATGCACAAATCACCACACACAATAGAGACACCAAATTTACGTGGTTCACCCAATGTGGGCTACTCCACGGAGAAAATATTTTACTAAAACTTTCTCAATCAATATCTTGGGAATCCTTTCCCTATTACAATGTTTATGGACCTCTATCCAAAGGAGACACCAATCCCCTAATCAAGTTCATGGATCTCTATCCATAGGAGACACCAATATCCTAACTCTGCTCTGGTTGGTGATCCTCTAGAAGACCTCTACCTCCACTACCCTTAGCAAATGGAACTCTATCCATAGAAGACATGTATCCTCCCTACTCTAGTTGGAGATCTCTGTCCTCAACTCTATCACCTCCAAAGCTCTATCTCAAATCTGTACTAAACATAGTCCTTTGATCTAGCACAAATCTATCCTCAATATCTATCTCAGGTCTAGCACAAACCTATCCTCAAATATGCACTAAACTTTGTCCTCAAATATGTACTAAACATAGTCCTTTAGTCTAGCACAAATCTATCCTCAAGCCTTAACTCAAAGCTTGACTCAATATCAAATCAAATCTATTGGATCTGCCCCAAACCTTAACTCAAGGTTTGAACAAATCAATCAATCAAATCTTCTCTCAAGTCTTCTCAAAGACTTGTCTCAAATCTGCTTTGTAAGCTTCCACAAAAGCTCACACCAATCTATCCTCAAGTCCTCTCTAGAACTTGTCCAATCTAATCAATAAGTTCTCACAAGAACTTATCCAAATTTTCTCTCAATCTATATTGTAAGCTTCCACAAAATCTTACCCAAATCTATCCACAAGTCTTATCAAATACTTGTATCAAATATGCTCAACAAGTCCACACTAGAACTTGTCCAATCTCATAGAAATATAAAGAGAATTGTTAGAGACTCAATATGCTCTATATTCATCACAATGCTTTCATTTAGTAAAAAATTAATAAGTCCTCTCAAATTTAATCACTCTTCAATTCACCTTTTGATAAATAAAAAATATCACAATAACTTTATCTAAAATAAATTTTAACACCTTATTCTTTCATTTAGTAAAAAATTAATAATTAAAATAAGCACCTTTTCATAACCCCTTATAGCTCCGTAAACCTTATGTTTACACCTTAGGCAATTAAAATTAATGCAAAATTTATTACCTTCGCCTGGGTGAGACTCAATCCCTTGATGCCTCCCCCGCATCCTAGCCGTGACCTTGGCTACCGTGAATGCTAGGCACTCGTTTGAAAACCAAATAGCACCACATGCTCTATATCCTCTTCGCTGGCACCTAATCAAAAATAAAACACATGTCCGTCCTCAATGCTTCAACCTTAACACTACCAAAATGCTCTTGTCGTTAATCGAACGTAGATCACTCTACATCCAAATGCCTTAACTCGCAACCACTTACCACTAGGCCACCCTGCCTGATTGGTTATTGAATTTTTGTCCTCGACAACTTTATCCCTTTTTCATTGGTGCTTAAGACAAGAAGCTTGTCTTCTTCTTCGCATGAATTCTCACAACACAACACTTGCCTCTTTTATTTGTTTGAACGAAGGATGATTTAAATGCCACTAAGGCATATAGTTTATATACCAATTACCTCCTTTAAACTTGAACATCGACACCTTCGAAATTTGAATAATTAATTTATAAATTATTTAAATTCTTTAGAATTTAAATATTATAAATTAACTTTTAAATAATTTTGGCTTTATTAAAGCCTTCTTTGATTTTACCACTTTGTATAAATAATAATTATTTATAAAAATTAAATTCAATTTGAATTTAAATATTTTATAAAATAAATATTAAAACTTCCTTGGCCTTTTATGAAAAACCTTTTATTTTTGCTCACCCATGGTTTTAATAAAAACCCTCCTACTTATCCTTCCACATAATATTAAAAATAGTATGAAGCTCTTTTGCCATTAACCTTTGTGTTGTTTCTTTTGACCTTTTACATCAACTGTAGCTTATTCCTTGACATCAATGACAACTTCATTCCTTCACATCAATGACAACTTCGTTCGTTGACATCAATGACAACTTTGACTCAAAATGTCCAACAAATTAAATCAACCCCACACACCTACATGGTTCTCACACATTGGTAGGGTTGGAATTCATCACCAACCTTCAATCGATACCAATGACATTGGGTTTCATCTCCAACCGTTGGCTCACCCCTTGACACCATAGTAGTGATGAGGCCCAAAAATACCTCATTATTGCACAATTTTTGACTACCATATGATAATTTAATTTCCAAATAGTTGACTAAAATATACTATTTGTTAAGTGTTTGCATGATTTTATGTTAGGAATACTATATCTCTGTTTTTGACTATTTTCAACATTTTGTGATTGATTTTGCTTGATTAAGTAGCAAGTAAAAACATGCATTTCAATTAACCAAATGTGGTATGCTGATATCCATTAACTTATCAATGGTTTTTTAATGTTTTCCTACCCTTCAACTTGTTTCAAATCCACATTGAAGCCAAAATTTTAGGACTGTCATAAATCTGAAAATCTGAAAAAATAGCCATATAAAAATCAGCAAGCTGTCACTTTATAGGAACACCTTGAAGTTGTAAAGCAAAGCATGAGGATATGGATGAAATGATTTTATAAGGACTACAGAAGACATCTGACCTATTTAGAAGCATTCCCACATGGTCTAAATAGGCAACAAAAGGGTATAACAGATTAGGGACAATTGTGCAGCACTGTTGCACTATTTCAGCATGGTTACTTAGTGAATGAAGTGTATAAATTCAGTAGCAACTTGATGTACTCCTTCATGTTGATATTTGAATAATTTTTCCATGTTATAATCTGTTTGAATTTGCAATAAATGCCAATATTTTACAACTGTGCAGCAGAGCAGGAAAATGCAGTAATTTACCATGTAAATTCCAACAAGCTACCAATGAATGGCAAGGCATGGAATTCACACATGGAGAGGAATGAATGCTATTGCAATCTAATATTGACGGCTAATCCACCTGAGAAATGCAGCTAAAATAACTTGAATAGAACACAGTTGGTCATTTCTTAGATCTTCAGATTGAACAGGTATCTTCGGATTGAGAAATACAGTCTCTTCGAATTGAGAAATATAGTCTCTTTGGATTGAGCCACTTAGCTTCGGATTGAGAACAAAAAGTGCTTTTTGAATTTTTGACTATTTTTTGATGATGGAAAAAGGTAAAGAAGGTTGAGAAGGTTAAGGGAAAATATCCCTCGGTTGTCTTTGTCGTCCTTGTCGTCCAAAGCCACCATTCATGGAAAAATATCAATTGATCCTCTTCTAGGATAAACCCAGAAATAACTGCAGCATAATAGGAAGTTGTTTGCAAGATATAAATGTGTTGTAATCACAATGACACTGAGAGGGGGGGTGAATCAGTGTGATCTTTAAAATTTCTAAAACATATGGTTTTAAAACCAGCAGCAGTTTAAAACAGATAAAAGAAATATCAAAATGCATCAAGAAAGCATGACACACAACACAGTAATTTTAACGAGGTTCACCAATGTGGCTACTCCTCAAAATGACTGCTTGGACTACCATCCAAATCCAGCCAATGCAAAGCTACAACTTTACAATATCTTTTACCAACACCAACTGGAAGGAGCACCAACCCCTTTGCTTTATCTGTTTCAGGCAGAATGGAGCACCGACTCCTAATTTACCAGCACCTACTGGAAAGAGGCACCAACCCCTTATGCCAAGCTACAACTTGGAAGACAATAATAAAAATTACAGAATAAAACTTTCACCTCATTTCTCACAGTCTGTTGTTTTTCTGCATTCTGCTGCTTCTTCGCAACACGATTCGCACTATCCGACCGCTTCTCTGTACTTCTTCGCACTCTCTGCTGCAATCAGAAGATCGATCACTTCTGTAGTCTATGCATTATTACTTCGGACTTGAAACACACCCTCTGCACATCGCGCTCTTAATTCTCGAAGATTCGATATGCACTCTTCACTTCGTCACTAAAGATATATCGCTTCAGCCTTAGCTCAAATCGAAACGACTCACTCTCTGTGCACTGCAAATTTCGCATACACACCTTATCTTCGCACACCTCACACTCCATCTTGAATTAGTCCCTCCTTTTATAGAAGAAATCTTCAAAAACAATATTGAGACTGTAGTCGGCTTAAACCCTAAGGAGCGTCGGCTGTCAAACCCTTATGAATATTGGCTTCAAACCCTAAAGAGTGTCGGCTTAAAACCCTAATGATTGTCGGCTTCAAACCCTTATGAATATCGACTTCAAACCCTAATGAATGTCGGCTTAAAACCCTAAAGATTGTCGGCTTCAAACCCTAGAATTTTTTGGCTGCTAAAACCTGGTGATTGTCGGCTGCAAACCCTAAAGACGTCCGCTGAAAAACCCTAGAAAATGTCGGCTTCAAAACCCTAAAAATCGTCGGCCTCGATTCAACTTTGTCGGCCTCAACCGCTACTGCCACCTCTGTTACCTTTTTGTAACTGTTGCCGTGAAACACAAACATGTCGCGATATCGCGACGTATTTGTAGCCGTACGCCTTCATATCCTTGCTGTCATGAAATCGTGACCATTTTGGCCTTTGGTAGCTTTGCCATCGTTCTTGTCGCGAAATCGTGACACTTCGAACTCTTGCTTACGTCATCCTCATTCTTGTCGTGAAATCATGACGCTTTCGGCTTCCAGCGGCTTTTCTTTCACCTCGAAATCTGACACTTCCACTTTCCCTTGAAATCGTGACACTTTCTTTGTCGTCATCCTCGGCTTTGTCGCAAAATCGACGGCTTTCGGCTTCCAGAGGCTTTTCTTTCACCTTGTCGTGAAATCGTGACACTTTCAATTTTGTTGACGTCATCCTCATCTTTGTCATGAAATCATGACGCTTTCGACATCCGTACAATTCTTGCTTCATGCGGTAGCGAAATCGCTACAACTTTGTGCCTTGTGCTTTCGACTTGCTTCAATTTTGAATTCTGCTCTTTTGACTGGTAGCAAAATCGCTACACCTTCGTGTTGTGCTTTTTCAACTTGTAGCGAAATCGCTACACCTTTGCTTTGTGCACTTTTGACTTGTAGCGAAATCGCTACAGCTTTTCAACTCAACGTTTTCTCCTTGCTTCGGCCAAGAAATTTTGACATGTAGCGAAATCGCTACAACTTTTCCACTTAACGCTTTTTCCTTGCTTCGGCCAGCGAAACAACAACATGTAGCGAAATCGCTACAGTTTCTTGACTTAGCTTCTTGGCCTCCAACATGTCACGAAATCGTGACAGTTTGCCTTGCGCCTTCTCTTTCCTCCGACTTGTCACGAAATCATGACATTTTGCCTTGCGCCTTCTCTTTCCTCCGACTTGTCATGAAATCATGACATTTTCCTGTGCCTTCTCTCTCCTCCGACTTGTCATGAAATCATGACATTTTTGGCTACGCCTTCTCTCTCCTCCGACTTGTCGCGAAATCGCGACAGAAAACATGTCGCGATATCGCGACAGTTTTCTAACTTGTCTTTTTCTTCAAATTTTTTCTGTCTTCTGCATCTGAATGACTCCTGAACTGTCTGGCCACTGCATCATTAGATCTAGCTGCCTGTGTTGACAACAATGACAAACTTCTTGCACCTCCTTGCTCAACAATCTCCCCCTTTGGAATTGTTGGCAACACCTGTGTACATTCCTGTAACTCTTCTCCCCCTTTGTCAATAATACCAAAGGGCTGCTGCAGACTCCCCCTGAGTCCATCCTCACACTTCTCAGGCACAATTTGTTGCATCTGGCACAAATTATGATCATGAGCAAAAGAATAGTCAAATACTCAAATGCTCCCCCTGAGAAAGTGATCCCTGTAGCTAGTCACTTCTTAGGAAGTGTGACTACTCCTAATTTGCTTCGAAGGTACTCAAATACTTCCTTGGGCAAGGGTTTTGTAAAAATATCTGCTACTTGTTCTGTAGTTGGGACATAGTCCAATTTAACTTCTCCTTCTGCAACTTTCTCTTTCAAGAAATGATACCTTATAGCAATGTGCTTTGTCCGTGAGTGCATTACTGGATTCTTAGAGATGTTAATTGCACTGGTGTTATCACACTTTACTGATATTGGTTCACTAAAATTAATACCTAGATCTTTCAAAGTTTGTTTCATCCATAAGACTTGTGTGCAACATGTTGCTGCTGCAATATATTCTGCCTCAGCTGTAGATAAAGAAACTGACTCTTGCTTCTTACTGTGCCATGCAACCAATCTGTCCCCCAAATAGAATGCTCCTCCACTGGTACTCTTTCTGTCATCAACACATCCAGCCCAATCTGCATCTGAATATGATATAAGAGTGAAATATTTGCCTTTTGGATACCACAACCCATACTCCATGGTGCCTTTGAGATACCGAAAAATCCTTTTAACTGTTGTTACATGAGTCTCTTTGGGACTGGCCTGAAATCTGGCTACCATGCAAACTGCCTGCAGAATATCAGGTCTGGTTGCTGTTAAATATAGTAAGCTTCCTATCATTGATCTATACATGGTTTGATCTACAGGTGGAGATTTGTCTTCTTTACTCAACTTGCAGCCTGTTGTCATGGGAGTGCTTATTGGCTTACTAATCCTCCATAGTGAACCTTTTTAGCATTTCTTTCACATATTTGATTTGGGAAATGAATATGCCTTTCTCATTTTGATTAACTTGTAGCCCAAGAAAGTAAGACAGTTCACCAATCATAGACATTTCAAATTCATTCTGCATCTTATTTGCTAGGTCTTTACAAGATTCATCTTTGTTGCTGCCAAATATGATATCATCTACATAGACAACTAAAACAATGAGATGCCCACCTTCTATTTTTACATACAGATTATTGTCCACTAAACCTTTCTTGAATCCCTGTTGAGAGAGATAGTTATCTAGCCTAGCATACCAAGCCCGTGGTGCTTGCTTTAATCCATACAGTGCTTTCTTTAATTTGCAGACAAGGTTAGGATCCTCACTAATTTGAAATCCATCCGGTTGTTCAATATAGACCTCTTCTTCGAGTTTCCCATTTAAAAAGGCAGATTTTACATCCATCTGATACACCCTGAAGTTTTTGTGAACTGCTAAGGCCAAAAACATTCTAATTGCTTCTAATCTGGCCACTGGAGCAAAAGTCTCTTCAAAATCAATGCCTTCGACCTGTGCATATCCTTTACAAACCAGTCTTGCTTTGTTCCTAATGACCTGTCCGTCTTCATTTAATTTGTTTCGAAATATCCATTTGGTGCCGATTACATTCTTGTTTGCAGGTCTAGGAACTAATTCCCAAGTTCTGTTCTTTTCAATCTGATCTAACTCTTCATTTATTGCCTTCATCCAGCTGTCATCTTTGCTTGCTTCATCTATGTTTTTGGGCTCAATGCTGGATAAGAGAGAGTAATTACTTATTACTTTCTTTCTTGTCTGAATGCCAGCTGTGGGATCTCCAATTATTTGGTCTCTAGGATGATTTTTCTGCCAGCTGCCCATTTTGAATTTTCTATTTTCTTGCATCTCTGAGTCATCTGATAAGTTATCTGCATCAACCGTAGACGTATTTTCTGTTCCATGCACTTCATCTCCTTCAATGACTTCTTCGTAGATTGGGTAGTTTTCTTCAAAGTTAACTGTTTGTTTCCTCCCTTCATTGAATTTAACATCTGCACTGTCCACAATTTTCTTGAGTCTCTTGTTGTAGCATTTGTAAGCTTTGCTATTTGGAGAATAACCAACAAAAACACCTTCATCTGCTCTATCTTCAAACTTTCCAAGGTTGTCATCAGTTTTTCTGATGTAGCACTTACTGCCAAATACTTTGAGATGTTTTGTTGTTGCTTTTCTACCAAACCACAACTCATAAGGTGTTTTGCATTCATGAGTTCTTAACATATACCTGTTTTGAATGTATACTGTTGTGTGAACTGCTTCTTTCCAGAATCTATCTGCTATTTTGTTTTCTGTCAGCATGGTGCGTGCCATTTCCTGTATAGTTCTGTTCTTTCTCTCTACTACACCATTCTGATGAGGAGTTCTGGCTGCTGAATATTGTCTCCTGATACCATATTTTTCATAGTATTCTATAAATTCATTCGAAATGAATTCTCCTCCTCTGTCTGATCGCAAGCATTTAATCCTTTTTCCTGTTTCATTCTCAACTAGCTGTTTGAAGGTTCTGAACATTTCAAAAGCTTCTGTTTTATCTTTTAGGAAGAATATCCATGTCATTCTGGAATAATCATCGATACACAGCATAAAGTATTTGTCGCCATTTATGCTTTGAGTTCTCATGGGTCCACATAGGTCAGTATGAATAAGTTCCAAAGGCCTGCTAGTGTGGTACTCTTTTGTTTTGAATGATACTCTGGTTTGCTTTCCCTTCTGACATGAAGCACAAACACTGTTTGAAGGTTTCTTAATGGTTGGAATATCTCTCACTTCTTGTTTAGAGCTGATTTTCACCAAATTATCAAAACTTATGTGTCCAAGCCTCTTATGCCACAACCAGTTCTCTTCTTCTTGTCCAATAAAGCACGTACCTTCTAAATTTTCGAGAGTGTGTACAGGTTACCAGACGTCCTTGAGCCGGTTGCTATCAATTTCCCACTGTTTATTTTTCTGACTTCACAACCCTGCTTCTTGAAGACTACTTCATGACCTTTATCACAGATTTGACTCACACTTAACGGGTTATGTTTCAAACCATCCACAAATAAAACTTCTTCTGACTTGATTTTCCCTTCACTAATTTTGACGGATCCTTTTCCTATTATTTTGGCTCCATCATTATTTCCAAACTTCACAGAGCCACCCTCATATTTCTGTAGTTTTTCAAATTTCTGTTTATCACCTGTCATATGACTTGAGCACCCACTATCAAGGATCCACGGTACACATTTATTCTGAGCTCTAAAAGTTGTCTGCACTATTAAAGATTCCTGTTCTTTCCTGAGCTGTTCTTTTTGTTTCCATTCTGTTTTAACTGTGGTGTTGGGTTCTAGCTTGGATTTCCCCTTTTCAGAATCTTGCACATATCCTTCAGAAGAAATTCTATTTTGTTTTGCCCTATATGGTTGAATTCTTCTTTTCTGAGATTGATTTGAAACAGAAATACTGCGATAGTTTCTAGCAATATGCCCAAAGTTGTGACAATTAAAGCATTCTACTGCATAACTCATTAGAGGAGCAAAAGCATTTCTACTAGTGAAACTTCTAGGACCTATATTGTACTTGCAATCCACAATTTTATGCCCATAACCATTACATTTAAAACAGAAACCATAGAAATAATGATTGAACCTGAAAGATGGTTTTTGCCAAGTTGTTGCAGGAGCCTTGGATCTTCTTTTCTTTTGATGTGTGACCTTGGTAAAGCCATCATTGTCAGTTCCTATTTCAGGACTGGCATTACTGTTTTCTTTTGCCTGATTTGTTTTTCTTTCAACAACCTGTTTCTTGTCTTTACTCTTTTCACGTTCAACATTGCTTGCCTTTGGTCCATTTGATGATTCTCCTTCAGTAAAGCCCAGACCGAATTTGATACCTGTGGGTCTTTGATCGCTTAGGATTTTGTCCAGCTTCATCGAACTTTCATCACGTTTTAAATGACAGCTAATTTTTTGATCCAGCTCTTGTATCTGTATTCGAAGACTAACATTTTCTTCTTCCAATTTGCAACAGTAATCTATCTTCATGGTTACCTGTACTTCAAGATCCTCGAACATTTTCTTGTACTCTTCTGTCTGTGTTTTTAGACTGGCTATAATGTCATTTGCATCCTCAAGCTTCCTTAACAATTTTTTATTCTTTCTTTTCTCAGATTTCCATTCCATAAGAGCAGAAACCAGCTCACCTTCTAAATCAACTTCAGCCTCACCTATTTCAATAGATACTTCAGAGTTCATTCCTTCTCTCTTTTGTGTGTTTTCTGCCTCTTCTGATTCTTCTACTTCAAACGCCATAAAGAGAGCCTCACCTGTTCCTTCTTCGAGTCTTCACTAGAACTGTCCTCTGAAGATTCTCCATTTCGGGAGATAAAGCTTTTCTTTTTGAAATTGCCTTTTCTGAAGTTTGTTTTCTTCCTCCATTCACTTCTTTCTTGATGTTGAGTTTCTTCACCTTTGTTCTTGTCATTGAGAGGACATTTGATAGCAAAGTGTCCAATGCCTCCACAATTGAAACATTTAAAAGGTAGCTTTCCTTTGTATTTTCCTTTTCCTTTTCTCAGCTTTCTGACAAAATTTGCTTCCATTTCATCTGAAGCATCCTCTTCTTCAGACTCTTGTTTTGTGCTTTTGCCTTTTAGGGCTTTGAAAGCTGCTTCTCTATCTGTGGGATTAGACCTTCCTATTCTCATTTCAAAAGCAGTCAAAGAACCATGCATCTCATCCATACTAAAACTATTTAGATCTTTGGCTTCTTCTATGGCAGAGACTTTAGAATCAAATCTAGGAGGGAGCGATCTTAATACCTTTTTCACGATAGCAGCATCGGTTAATTCTTCGTCGAGACCTCTGATTGAATTGGTGATCCCATTGACTCTTTGCATGAAGGTCTCTATGTTCTCATCATTGTCCATATTTAAAGATTCGTATTGAGCTCGATGTGCTTGAAGCTTGGCCTCCTTGATCCTATCATCTCCTTCATGGATGTTCTCTAGTTTATCCCATATATCTTTTGTTGATTCACAATTTATGACCTTGACTAGCTCACTGTCCACTAGTCCACACATGATGGCATTTTTTGCTTTTGAATCATATTCAAATGCCTTTTTACCAATAGTGTCTGTTGGAGCGGTGGCAGGAGCTTTGTAACCATTAACTACCGCACCCCAGATGTCAAAACCCAAAGCACCGAGATATGTCTGCATTCTAATTTTCCAGAACGCATAGTTAGTCCCATCAAACAATGGTGCTTTGTTCGAGGAGAAACCTTCACCACTTGCCATTGCGTAACTTCCAAGATCACCTTAGTTGTTTAAGCCTGTTCAGGTACTTGGCTCTGATACCAATTGTTGTAATCACAATGACACTGAGAGGGGGGTGAATCAGTGTGATCTTTAAAATTTCTAAAACATATGGTTTTAAAACCAGCAGTAGTTTAAAACAGATAAAAGAAATATTAAATGCATCAAGAAAGCATTACACATAACACAACAATTTTAACGAGGTTCACCAATGTGGCTACTCCTCAAAAATGACTGCTTGGACTACCATCCAAATCCAGCCAATGCAAAGCTACAACTTTACAATATCTTTTACCAAGCACCAACTGGAAGGAGCACCAACCCCTTTGCTTTATCTGTTTCGAGCGAGAATGGAGCACCGACTCCTAATTTACTAGCACCTACTGGAAAGAGGCACCAACCCCTTATGCCAAGCTACAACTTGGAAGACAATAATAAAAATTACAGAATAAAACTTTCACCTCATTTCTCACAGTCTGCTATTTTTTTGCATTCTTGCTTCACGCAACACGATTCGCACTATCCGACCGCTTCTCTGTACTTCTTCGCACTCTCTGCTACAATCAGAAGATCGATCACTTCTGTAGTCTACGCATTATTACTTCGGACTTGAAACACACCCTCTGCACATCGCGCTCTTAATTCTCGAAGATTCGATATGCACTCTTCACTTCGTCACTAAAGATATATCGCTTCAGCCTTAGCTCAAATCGAAACGACTCACTCTCTACGCACTGCAAATTTCGCATACACACCTTATCTTCGCACACCTCACACTCCATCTTGAATTAGTCCCTCCTTTTATAGAAGAAATCTTCAAAAACAATATTGAGACTGTAGTCGGCTTAAACCCTAAGGAGCGTCGATTGTCAAACCCTTATGAATATTGGCTTCAAACCCTAAAGAGTGTCGACTTAAAACCCTAATGATTGTCAGCTTCAAACCCTTATGAATATCGACTTCAAACCCTAATGAATGTCGGCTTAAAACCCTAAAGATTGTCGGCTTCAAACCCTAGAATTTTTTGGCTGCTAAAACCTAGTGATTGTCGGCTGCAAACCCTAAAGACGTCCACTGAAAAACCCTAGAAAATGTCAGCTTCAAAACCCTAAAAATCATCGGCCTCGATTCAACTTTGTCGGCCTCAACCGCTACTGCCACCTCTATTACCTTTTTGTAACTGTTTCCATGAAACACAAACATGTCACGATATCACGACGTATTTGTAGCCGTACGCCTTCATATCCTTGCTGTCATGAAATCATGACCATTTTGGCCTTTGGTAGCTTTGCCATCGTTCTTGTCATGAAATCGTGACACTTCGAACTCTTGCTTACGTCATCCTCATTCTTGTCGCGAAATCGCGACGCTTTCGGCTTCCAACGGCTTTTCTTTCACCCTGTCACGAAATCGTGACACTTTCAGTTTTGCTGACGTCATCCTCGACTTTGTCGTGAAATCACGACGCTTTCGGCTTCCAGCGGCTTTTCTTTCACCCTATCGCGAAATCGTGACACTTTCAATTTTGTTGACGTCATCCTCATCTTTGTCATGAAATCACGACGCTTTCGACATCCGTACAATTCTTGCTTCATGCGATAGCGAAATCGCTACAACTTTGTGCCTTGTGCTTTCGACTTGCTTCAATTTTGAATTCTGCTCTTTTAACTTGTAGCGAAATCGCTACACCTTCGTGTTGTGCTTTTTCAACTTGTAGCGAAATCGCTACACCTTTGCTTTGTGCACTTTTGACTTGTAGCGAAATCGCTACAACTTTTCAACTCAACGTTTTCTCCTTGCTTCGGCCAACGAAATTTTGACATGTAGCGAAATCGCTACAACTTTTCCACTTAACGCTTTTTCCTTGCTTCGGCCAGCGAAACAACAACATGTAGCGAAATCGCTACAGTTTCTTGACTTAGCTTCTTGGCCTCCAACATGTCACGAAATCATGATAGTTTGCCTTGCGCCTTCTCTTTCCTTCGACTTGTCGTGAAATCATGACATTTTGCCTTGTGCCTTCTCTTTCCTCCGACTTGTCGTGAAATCGTGACATTTTCGACTGCGCCTTCTCTCTCCTCCGACTTGTCGTGAAATCGTGACATTTTCGGCTGCGCCTTCTCTCTCCTCCGACTTGTCGCGAAATCGTGACAGAAAACATGTCGCGATATCGCGACAGTTTTCTAACTTGTCTTTTTCTTCGAATTTTTTCTGTCTTCTGCATCTGAATGACTCCTGAACTGTCTGGCCACTGCATCATTAGATCTAGCTGCCTGTGTTGACAACAATGACAAACTTCTTGCACCTCCTTGCTCAAAAAAATGGCATATTCTAAAGTAGAGAAATATGTGTGAGATATTTCTAGACTCCTCCCACATACTTCCACCACTGAAGATGCTTTCTAAGGGCCAATGACTACTACTGCAACACAAATTGTCCAGATTTGCATTTATTTCAGATCCAAAATTATTGGCAAATCACTATAAAGTAGCACATAGGCTGATTTGAGCATAGGATATGTTGTAAATATTTATATAAATAACACAGCTCCCTCCTTGGTTGATCCAGTTAGGAATTAGAATAGAGAGGAGTTTTCAATAGCGGCAATTAGGATTGTACAATAATTTTTTGTAACAGTTTTCAGCATGTTTTATCATCAATAAAAGTGCAGTTATTTTATCATTCTATGTTCTAAGTGTTAATTAGTTAAGGAGTGCTTTTCACCTCCTTATAGATCAAGAAGTATGGGCCCACTTTTAGATCTAGAAGGATGATTTTTATGGTAGGTTTTAATCTGTAATTTTGCTGCAGAAAAATTAATAGATTACTTGTTAAGTTTACTTTTCTTGTTTTAAGTTTGTATAATGTTCTTTATGTTTTCTATTATGTTTGTATACAAAATTTGTGTGTGTGTCATCTAAGCATTTTTCCTTTGCTTCCATGTTTTCCCTGCTTTTCTATTTTAGCAACTTTCAATTTTTAGCATATTTCATTTTGCTGTCAATTCCTGTAGCAGAAGCTTGACGACCTTTTGTGGCAGGACATTGACAGGTGTTTTTAGCATAAGTTTTATTTACAAGAATAATTTCAATTATGCAAGAGTAACTAGGTTTCAATTCTGCAAATGTAACGTAGGATTTCAATTCAACAAAATTTAAATTTAGCAATTTAAATTCTGTTATTTTAATTCTGCAAAAGTAGATTAGATTTTCAATTTAGCAATTCCAATTCCTGCAATTGTAGTTAGATTTCAATTCTTGCAACTTAGAATTAGTTTTTAGTTCCTGCAAGTTTCCATTCTGCATATTAGGTTTAGTGTGACACCAAAAGGCTAAATCAAATCTGTCTCACCCAATAAATGCTTGAAATCTGAATGCCTGAATTGTACTCTGCCCTAGCCTTCTATCGTAGACAACCTTGGACACCACCCCGAATTGATAAGATCTTTGAGATTTAATGATGTGCTTAATGACAATCCATCAAGTAGCCCCCTTGAGTAATTTTTTGGACTTCATCATCAAAATTTCCCTACCCTTAAGAGATTCTCATGGTAGGTTAGGACTAGGTGCTTCTACTCACCAGGCTATACATAATTTATGAGTGTGCAACTGTCTTTATTGACTAAGCCCAACCAAGGGTGAACCAAAATTTGGCTACCCTATGTAGGTCTTAGAAAATGTCACCTCTTTCATAAGAGGTTTATATATTCCCTCTTTTTGGTTAACTCGAGCCATATCCACCATTACCAATTATTTGCTTGTTGTCGCATAGTTATTCCTTCCATACCTTTGGGTATTATTGGAAAACATGCATCAACACACCTTCTTAGAAGTACATCCATCACTCTCATTTTTACTTATTATAGGTTTTTCAAAATCAAATACACAAAAACACAAAAAATAAAACAAAGTTCCAAAAACAACTGTGCGACCTCGGGAAGCACGAACCCCAGCTACCCTACTTGCAATTTGAGTTAATATGTATATAAATTACTTGCACAATATGAAAGTACTAAAAGCATAGGTAACATAAAAATAAGAAAATAAATAAATAAGCTTTATTTATTGATATCTCAAGTCCTCGGTTACAAGTTCGCCCCTCTAAGGGTTACCTTTCATTTTGGTACAAAGATTTACACATTAGAGTAACGGTTGGATATATTCCCCACAAGGAACGGTGCACCTGCATAGGCCTCCTGGTCCCATATATGAAACTGTGTGGGGGCTTACAGATGCCCCCTTCTCCAAATCTAATTCTGAAGGGATCTTTTTGCTCCTACTGCTTCAATCTGATCCTGAATATCTGTACCTATGCTCATTTAAAAAACAAAGCATGCTTAATAGGATGGGCCACCTCTCCGAATAAGGTCTTTGTTAGCAAATCTGATAGATATGATAATATAAGCATAAATAGAATGATAAATGAATGAAAATATAAGAAATATGAAATAGATGCGTTAATGATCCCAGATTTGAGCTATGATTAATCAACAAATTAAACATTAATGAATCTAAGCTAAAGCAAAGGACAATAACATCTATGGCCTAAAATATGCCTGTGGGCCACTGTTCGAGATAGCGATCACGATATGAAACTATTTCCCTCATGAATCATGGGTTTTAGTGCTATCCTCCTTGCTAAAATTGATGTTCAAGGGTTTATAGGTGTGTCTCCTACACTAATTTGGTGGTTAGGAACAATGGATCTAAATACTGATGCGTGGACGTGGCTTGGTCAGATGGTGCTCCAATGTTTCTCAAAGGGATGTAGCTTGGCTCTCCATTTTGATAGGGCTTCACTACAAAAGCTCTAAAAATGTGTCTCTTTTTATCTTTGTGGGAGAGTCCATATGTAGACTTCCCTCTCTCATATTTGGACTTTGGCTTCCTGGAGAAGCTTTAATCCAAATCTCATGTGATTGATCATTCTGGATGGAAAGCATCAATCACAAATTGGCATTGAAGGGGTAGTTAGGAGGAACTCAAGCAGTTCCTTGTCAAAATATTCTCGTAAAAAATGCAAAGGTATAGTCAGACTGCATGATCTAGGTCAGTTTTCATTGCCATACTGTGCATGATGCTAGCCGCTATCAGGTTCAGTGGCTAGATGTGGCCGCTATAGTCTTCAACAACCAGGTGTGGTTGTAGCTCTGCGTGAGAGAGGCCAATCCTGGATGGGCTAGAACTACCTTATCTGAGTGGTTAGGACCACTGCTTTCTCTTAGAGAGATCCAAGAGGGTTCATATGGTCTACGAATGTGTCCATCTGGGTAGTCTTCTAAACATGATGTATTTTAGGTGTCTACAGATACCCCTTTCTGGGATGCATTATGGGAAAATATAGCATAGAGCAAAAATAGACCACCTAGGGTCACATTGTAGGTTGGATGATGATCATTTATCTGATCAAAATTGGATTCCCCAGTCATGCGGGAGGGTGTGAATCCTAGAAACATTGCTTCCATGTGGAATTTTGCACTCGTACCTCAAACACAATCGGGTAGGTTTGGGACTACTATTGGTCCGATCGGAGGAGAGCTACAAACTTAACTATCATATTTGATTTTTTCCCCAGCAAAGGGTAAGCTTATGATAGTTTTTGGCAATGATTTGTAAGATGAACACAATCTTGACATGATCGATATGATCTTTTGTTGACTTTGATTATGATTGTTGAAAATTTTGACTACCCCCTCAAGCAAAAAGTCGATGAGGAAAGGAAAATTAATAAAGCAACGAGCCGCTTGACCAAAATGAATTATTTGGACCTCTTTAGGAGGTTCCTCTGTTGTTATAGGATAAGTTCCCATCCATGTGTTATTTCAACCCTGTTTGGTAATCGTGCATCTCTATCCCATGGGTCGATCCAACCACAATGGCCTTCTTAGGGAATCAAGGTGATAGCAATTCTATTTTTGCTTTTGTTGAATCACTATTTTCTATAGGAGAAATGAGATGGATGCTCAATCCCATGGGGTGGTCTAGTCGTCATGGCCTTCTTCGGGTTAGAGATGAAGCATCTCAATTCTAACATAATTATTTTTCTCCATGTGGCCTTATGGCAACCTACTCATATTGCCAAATTGCATGGAGCGCTAGTCATTGAAATCACCAAGTGTATAGAGAAAATAGTTGAAAATGAGGATTGTTTAAGATTTTTTTGTTATTTGATGTTTTTGGATTTTGATATATGTAATTTTTTTTATTTTTGGCTTATTTTGGTTGTTTTGGACCAATAGGTGTACTTTATGGCCCATTTTGATGTGCTTTGTGGTGAGAAATTGAGTCAATTTCTCATTGGTTCTTGGTCGTTGTCAAGTCCAACAACCCCCAATTAGTGCTTCATGGATGCTATCAGATCCAGTGGCCAAAAATTTTGGACCACTAACGACAACAGCAGCCAAGTCTTGAGTTGGAAATATAAGAGTAAATTAGGGTTTTTAACCTTTCATTATTTCCAGTTGTCAGTTTGCTTTTGAGCTTTGAGTTAATAACAATTTCTTGTGATGTAAGACGCTGATGATTTGATGCCATGGCTAAGCAGGGTGAAGCTTCGACCAGTGGAGGAGTTAGAGCTTCACGGGTAGCTTTCTAAACCCTAACCTCCTTTTCTTAATGCGATAAAATAAACCTAACTAAATAATTTGGTAAAGGAACCTCATTAACCTTGTTGGAAATGAACTAAACCAGTAGATAGGACTAGTTTAGGGTCAATTTTAGTGGGTTTCCTTTAGTTTTAGGTTATTTTGAATTTTTTTATGATTTTTGGGCCTGGGGAAAACGTCATTGGCGTGTCGCCCACTGGCTGTTGCCGCTTAGAGTGGCTAGCTTGGCTGAAGGCTGGCTACTACTATTGTAAGCAACCAATTTGAAACTCCAACAATTAAATTTTTGACCGTTGAAAACTGGTTGCTGCCAGCTTCAGTGACTGCTTCGCGGTCGCTCTTAGTGAGAGCGGCTAGGAAACCTTAGGTTTGTTACTTAGATTTTTGAATTTTTGAGCAAATTAATTGATTTTTTTGTAATTTTGAAGTGTTGTTTTTTATTTTTTTGAATGTTTAGGTGCATTTAATCATAATTTTTATTTCCTTAGGCATATTTGTATATTAGCTTGCACCATTTTTAGGATTTTATTACTTTTAGCTTGTAAGTGCATTTATTTTAGATTCTTTTTGTAGTCTTAGATTTTTTTTGCTCGGGCATGGGACCCAAAGTTATTTGTGGATATTTTGCCCCTTATGGATGACATGTACTGGCATTGGATTAATGCTCACGGCCTCAAGTACATCACCAAGCTTCCAACTATTATGTTGGATCAGGCCTATTTGACTGTCCTGGCCCACAAGTGGGACTCCAAGACTAATACTTTTGACCTTCCTACTAGAAAGATGACTAGTATGCCATAGGATGTCTACAGGATCTTCAGGATCCCTTTTGATGGTGTCCCCATCGTGTCTTCCCCTACTAGTGCCAGGGATGCAGTTTTCATGAGGGTATTTGGGAGACACGCTGCTACTGCATTTCATGATTATCGCTTAGGGGGGATCTCTATGGATTGGTGGTATTGGGAGAATGTCTTCTCTCATAGACATGTTGTATTGATTATGGTTATCTACAACATTCTCATTCCTAACTGCTCAGGGGTGAGGTTCCAATGGAACCTCTTAGCTATGTTTCAGGATCTAGTGGATAGTGAGGCATCTATCATCTATGCTTGAGGAAGTGCCCTATTGGTGTAGTGCTATGATGAGCTGTATCAGATCCAACGACAGGGATGCACCAGCATCGCTTTTAGCTTGCTCCTTCAGATCTAGGGATGGGAGCTTATTAAGGTAGATTGCCCAGCAGGGCTTCCTGTGGAGATCACTGAGGTGGTCGATACCCACCAGAGCTATGGATCCAGGTGGCCTAGAGAGCTCAAGGAGCGTAAGAGTTAGCCTCATGCAGGGGAGCTTTCCCACTACACTATATCATTGACTGGTTTATAGGCCTAGTATGTCATTTTAATGCCATGTATCAAGGTAGCGACAGTTTGGGCCATGACCAAGAAGTGGTGGCTACAAGGGATGATGCGAATGGGTGTCGAGTGTGGTTTCAGACAGATGGATGGGGCCAGCCGACATATTAGGAGGTAGTAGAGGAGGAGGTAGCTCTAGAGGAGGAGGAGGAGTTGGTTCTTAAGGAGTAGGATTCTCCTCTTTGAACTTAGTTGCATCAGGTTGAGATCGAGTTGTAGGCATCTCAGATCTAGGTCCAATAGAGAGATGCCACCATTGCTAGATTTTGGGCTCAGGTTCAACACCTCGAGGTAGAATATACCACACTGTAGGATATGATATATCAGCTTACTATCAGTGGGGGTGCTACTCATGGATAGATTATATCGCCTATTACAGTGCCTCAGGGACCTAGTGGTCTAGATGCAGGTGTGGAGATCCAATTTTTACATGGGCTTCTAGCAGAGGACTTGGAGCAATGCACTCTATATGCATCCTACATCATAGCTCTAGAGCATGAGGTCAGGCTTCAGGGATGCCACCTACCATAGATACGTATGCCAAGAGGGTCACAGAGGACCAGCCAGAGTACTTCAAGGTAATCATCAGCCTGATCGAGCCATAGGACCAAGTCCCATATAGAGTGGACTGGAGGTGTCAGTTCTATGTCACCTCCCAAAGGGGGCGGTGAGGATAGAGGTGATGCTAGTGGTGCAGGTCACTCTTGAGCACTATGGCCCCTTGAACATATCGTACCTCTTTTTATTGTAAGGCCTACTGACCTACACAGTTGTAGCCTTACAGCAATTTTGTACCTTTATGTACTTATTTAAACACATATTTATATGATATCTAGATTTTTAGACTCATTATATGTATCCTTTATGATTATATTTCATGTTTATGGATGCAATATCATGATCTTATGTGATATGATGCGATGTGATGCTTTATGATGTGTGGGTGTAAATGGATATTTTGAGTCCCTAAGTCAAATTTGTCATTGATGTCACCAGATGAAGTCATCATTAATGTCAAGGACTTTGTCAAAAAATAAAGTTGTCAAGGTTGTCATTTGATATCCAGGAAGAAGCTTCAAATAACACCAAAGGTCAAGAGAATCGGTGCAGAAGTTAAAGGCAAAAGGGCTCCATAATATTTTAATTTTATATGGAAACTTAGTTTAAAAGTTGTTTTATAAAAACCTAAGGAGGCTTATTGCAAAGTTAAAAGGAGTCCTAATATTTATTTTATAAAATATTTAAATTCAAAAGGAATTTAAATTTTATAAATAAATATCATTAATACCAAGTTGTGCAACAAGAGAAGGCCCTAATAAAACCAAAGGTTTTATTAAATTAATTTAAAACATTTAAATTTAAATAAATTTACATCACTTATAAATTAATTCGAATGTCGACGTCGAATAAGATTGCAGGAGCGCTGACATGTTTGCATAAAGGATGAAACGCTATATATACCATGCCTTAAAGGATTTTTAATCATCCTTGCTTCGAACGTTATTTTGTATGCAAATTGAATGGAGAGGAGCTCGTGATAAAATATAGCAAATTCATATTTTGTGTGATAGCGATTGAGAATAAATCAAAAATACTAAAAGTTTGAGAGCCAGCTGGGTAGTATGACCTAGTGACGAGGAGGCATTGGCTAAAACATTAAGGCACTGAGTGGCCTATGTTCAAAATGTGGTGGCAGTGTTTACATTGTGTTGGAAGCACCAAGGAATGACACACATTTTTATTTGGCAGAGAGAGGGAGGTTCATTGAGCATGTTGTGCTCTCCACTTCCCAAGCGAGCGCTTAGCTCGAGCGGCGGTTGGAGCCACGGCAAAGGCGTTGGTCATGGGCTGCGTTGAGGGTTCAAATCCCTCCAAAGGTAAGGTAATTAAATTTTGATTATTTTTAATATTGCCTAAAGTTGGGAATTAAAAGGGTTGCTAGTTGTAAATAGTTGAAAGGGTTGCTAGTTGAAAATTGGTGTTTTTTGGA
Organism: Wollemia nobilis; assembly: GCA_028583015.1. Lineage (NCBI taxonomy): Eukaryota > Viridiplantae > Streptophyta > Pinopsida > Araucariales > Araucariaceae > Wollemia > Wollemia nobilis. Next base: position 3,370,305 of record JAQPPZ010003615.1, read on the forward strand.
AATTATTTTTAATAAAGTTTGGAGTTATAAGGAGTTTGATTTTATTTTTAAATAAAGTCTTAATTATTATATTTGCATATTGGAGGAGTAAGACTTTAAGAGTGTTGATTTTATTTGTAAAGGGATTTTTGCCAAAGAGATTATTATGAAGAGGTTGGATGTTATAAAGTTGGAGTGATAAGGTGTATTTTGTTTGATATCATTTTGTATTGTGATTCATTGAGAAAATTATTATCTTCTAACCTTTCTTTGAGATTGGCAAAGAAGTGATTGTGAGTGTGGTAGATTTATGAGATCCCTTCATCATCAAGAAAAAGGTATGAGCACATTCTTCCATAGTTGAGTTGATTGATTGACTTTCTGGAAAACAAAGTTTGGAGTGAAAAGGATTTGATTAGGGTTTCCTTTTTTAGAGTGTTTGAGTTAATGCTTAAAGGTTTTTTGGAATAGATATTTATTGTCAAAACCTTGTTTGATTAGCATTAATGTTGAAGCCATTGGTTGTGTGAAGAACTTGATTTAAGTTTTTGCAAAAGAACATGAGTATCATTGTTATGTGAAGATTGATTTATAAGCATTTTTGTTGAAGAGAGTTGTTATGCAAAGAACTTGAACTAGGGTTTGAAAAGAACATGAGTATCATTGTTATGTGAGATTTGTTGTTAAGCATTGTTGGAAACATTTTGAGTTGATTTTTATATGCTTGGACTAGGGTTTGTGAGAAAGGGATGTTTCATTAAGTGATTGGTTGAGTAGAGTTGGTTGAGCCTAGTCAAGTGGATGTGTGAAGTGTTTGCTCAAGTTCCATAAAACAAACTATCCTATATTCTAATTTGAGTTGAGAAAGTGTCTGAGCATTGAGTTGAAATATATTGGGTCTCTAACAATTCACTTTATATTTCTATGATATTGGTTAAGTTCTGTGTGAGCTTATTGAGAATATTTTGACAAGTTTTGAGTAGACTTGTTGAGCAGATTTGGACAAGTTCTGAGTGAGCTTGTTGATCAGGTTTAGACAAGTTCTGAGTGGACTTGTTGAGCATATTAAGCAAGTTCTTAGTGGACTTGTTGAGCAGATTTGGAAAAGTTTTGAGTGAGCTTTTTGAGTAGGTTTGGACAAGTTCTGAGTGGAATTGTTGAGAAGATTGAGCAAGTTCTGAGTGGACTTGTTGAGCATATTTGGACAAGTTCTGAGTGAGATTGTTGAGCAGGTTTGGACAAGTTCTGAGTGGACTTGTTGAGAATATTTGGACAAGTTTTGAGTGAGCTTGTTGATCAGGTTTGGACAAGTTCTGAGTGGACTTGTTGAGTAGATTGAGCAAGTTCTAAGTGGACTTATTGAGCATATTTGGATAAGTTCTGAGTGAGCTTGTTGAGCAGGTTTGGACAAGTTTTGAGTGAGCTTGTTGAGCAATTTGGACAAGTTTTGAGTGGACTTGTTAATAAAATTGAGTAGGTTCTGAGTGGACCTATTGAGATGTTTTGAGCAGGTTTTAAGTGGACCTATTGACAAAATTTGAGCCAATTTTGAGTGGACCTATTGAGCATATTTGAGCAGGTTCTGAGTGGACCTATTGAGCAAATTTGAGTAGGTTCTAAGTGGACCTAGTGAGCAGATTTGAGCAGGTTATGAGTGGACCTGTTGAGAATATTTAAGATAGATCTTTGGAGGTGATAGAGAAAAGAGGATAGTAGTCTCCAGTGTATAGAGATCCATCAGCTAGGGCAGTGAAGATGGGTCTTCTAAGTGGGTACAAGAGTCTTAAGTGGAGAGATATCCACAAGCTAGTGCAGTGGAGGCAGTAGTCTTCTAGAGGATAACCAGCAAGAGCAAAGGAGTTCTCCTATGGATAGAGATCCATGAACTTGATTTAGGGGATTGATATCTCCTTTGGATAGAGGTCCATAAACATTGTAATAGGGAAGGATTTCCAAGATATTTATTGAGAAAATTTTAGTAAAATATTTTCTCCATGGAGTAGCCCACATTGGGTGAACCACGTAAATTGTGGTGTCTCTATTGTGTATGGTGTTTTGTGCATTGCTTTGATTATTGTTGTTGATATTGTTATCTATACATTGCATAATATTGATTGGAAAAGAAAAGTAAAAAGTGGTCTTATACTGGTCACCCCCCCTCTCATTATAAGCTTGTTTTCTTCACATACCATTCTAGTTTGGCTATATATGTGTCAACAAGCTCCTTTTAAGCTTTCAGGATTGGATCCTGGCATTGAAATAGTCCCTTGACTTGGTTGACTATGAGGAGGGAGTCATCGAAGATATTTAGCCTCTTTATTCTCATGGCAATGGTTGTTTGAAGGCCCAATATTAGGGCCTCATATTTGGTGTTGTTATTGGTGCAAGGGAAGTCTAGCTTGAATGACAAGGGCATTGGAGAATCTTTTGGCATGAAAAAGATAATCCTTGCACTGCCTCCTTGCTCACACTTCGAACCATCGAAGAACAAAGTCATTTCAGCTTCATTTTTTTATTCTTCAAGTTCGGGTGCTTTTGATAGTGCAAAGACTACATCATCAGGAAGATCCATGGTGAGGGGCCTATTTTTTTGAAGAGCCACCTCAACCAGCTGATCAACTATGACTTATTCCTTGATGTACATTTGGCTTATGAATTCCAGATCAAATTTTATCAATAGCATGATCCACTTTGCAGTATGTGTGTTATGATATGTCTTGCTTATCATATACTGCAAAGGATTTTTCTTGGATAGTACATATGTCATATGGCTCAGCATATAGTGGCATAATTTCTTAGTTGCAAAGACCACTACAAAGCACAAATTTTCTACTTATGCATATCCTATTTTGTAGCTCACCAAGGTGCGGCTGATTATATCACTTATTCTTTGTCCTACACATTATTTTGAGTCAACATGGTACCCAAAACAAAATATATAACGGATATGTACAGCAAGAATGGAACATCTAGCCTTGGTGGTGCTAAGATTGGCAGTGTTACTAGGTACTCCTTGATTTTAGAAAAGGCTTTCTAACATTCTTCGTCCCACTGGAAAGGGACCCCCTTGTGTAGCAGTCGATTCATGGGTCGATATTTGTCTGATAGTTGCATGATGAACCACTTTATGGATGCCACTTTACCCTATAAGCTTCTCAGTTCTTTGATGTTCATGGGCAGGGCCATTTCTAGGATAGCCTTTACCTTTGTTGGGTCTACTTCGATGCCTCATTTAGAAATAATGAATCCTAAGAGCATTCCATAAGTTATGCCAAAGTTGCATTTCTTGGGGTTCAACCTAACATTGTGCTCAATTAGGTGATTGAATACCTTTCTAAGGGTCTTAGCATACTCTTATCATAGTAATGACTTGGCTAGTAAGTCATCGATGTAGTCTTCCAGGATCTTGTGCATGTAGTCATGAAAAATGTATGTCATAGCCCACTAAAATGTAGCACCAAAATTTTTAAGGCTAAATGGTATCACTTTGTAACAAAATATCCCCCATGGAGTGGTGAACGCAGTTTTATGTTGGTCTTCGGGCTTAATCTTAATCTTATTGTAACCAAAAAAACCATCCATTAGGGAGAGCATCTCATGACTTGCAGTTGCATCTACAAGAGCATCTATGTTGGGAAACAGGAATGAATCCTTTGGGGTTGCCTTGTTGAGATCCCTAAAATTTGTGCAGATGCAGACTCTTCCATCAGGTTTTCCTACGGGTACCATGTTTGATACCCATTTTGGATAGTCGATGGAAAAAATAAATACTACATCCAACAGTTTCTACAACTCATTTTTAACCATCAAAGCAATGGTTGGATGCAACTTTCTGAGCTTCTTATTGATCGATTTCTTCATGGGGTCTAGGGAGAGGTTATGGACAACCAATTTTTTATCTAGCCCTAGCATGTCTTTTTAGGTCTAAGAAAAGAGATTCGGTCTCTCTTTCAATAGAGGAATTATGATGGCATGTTCTTCTGATGATAAGCTTTCTTCGAACTTGACTTTCTTTGGTTGAGAAGTATCATTTTTGATGTCCAACTCAAAATTTTCCTCTATTGCCATATGTGACCCCTCCTCAATCTGGTGAGGAGTGGGGATTAAATGAATGCCATCTATTGGATTTATAGTTCCCACTAACTCAGGGTCAAGACCAGCATGATGGATATCAGGTGTGCAACCTGTTGCAAAATGGAACGGTTGTAGCATCTCTTCATTAGGGAAGAAATATTCAAGCTCTAGGGATGAATCATCATGATCCCAATCAATAGAATCTACCTTAATACACAATAGTTTTGATGGATCTACTGGGTCATGGAGTGTAGTGGTCAAATAAATGGAGATCATGTTGATGGATGGAATGAAATCTCCAAAACCATATGGGTGAAACTCTATATCTTGGGTGCACCTTCCATACTCGTGATGAGGCTCTGGGGGTATAGGGATCTCAGGATATAATTTGTGGATAGACGATATAATGGGATAGTTAGGAAATAGTTGCTCTCTAAATATTAGGGATCTGGGTTGACCATGTGATGGATGGCATCTAGGTTCACTAGTATTTCTAGGAAGCAAATATTAGGATCTATGGTATGGAGTGCCACTTCCCTCTCCACAAGTAGATTGATTGGATGCAAGTGTCGAGGCCCAAGATAAGCCCTCTCTATCTCATCCTCAAAGTCATCATCGCTTATAAAGAAACCATTGGAATTTATTTATGGCCCTAGGATGTGGTGGTGCCTTGCCTATTGATGCCCCATATAGGACATCTCAGTCTCATCTTCATAGTCATCATCACTTATGAAGAACCCATTGGCATTTGTCTTTGGCCCAATTATGTGGCTCGCATGTCTAGGCCATAGGTAGGCCTTCTATATTGAGTCCTCTAACTCATAGCCAATCTCATATGACATATATCCACCCTCACTTGAGATGTATTCACTCTCATTTGAGATGTAGCCACTCTCTATGTGGCCTATCCAAGCAAGGTTTTGCACATACCGAGGCATGTGGTAGGCCAAGTCAGTTTCATCTTCATCCTTTCTTGGAACATAGTCATACTCATCTCACTCACATCCATGCATTGGCTCTTCCTCCCATAGGATGGCTCCTGATGGGGGTACTTCAAGAGAGGATTCAGGGTGATATTGATCAGGTGGTGTGATAGTGACCATTGACACCCATCAGTCACCCAAATAGTTTATTTTGGGGGGTTGATAGGGGTTCTAGTCGATATCCTCTTTGAACCCAATTCTTAGCCCGTCTAGGGCTATTTTAGAGCAATCTTGGGATTCGAAAAGTAATGAAAATTCATGGTGAATGGCTCATACTCATCCCTTTCTAGATCCAAAGCAGTGTGGGCATAATCTAGACCAGCATATATTAAATTAGTTTGGTTGGATGGAACCCCTAAGGGAACCACTGTCCCTACTGGAATATTTGGGACTCTTGGTCATCCCATGTCTTGTGTAGACTCAATAATTGGCATGAAGGTCACATTATACACAAGATATTCACCTAGTGTTGTGTTGGCTAGGTGAATTATCACCTATGGTGCATATGACATTGTTGATGATGCAGGTGAGGTAGGTTGAGGTGCTTCCTCAACTATTTCTTGGGAATGTTCCTCCTCCGTGGGAGTAGGGATTCCTATAGTTGCTATGGTCAGAAGCTTCTTGGTTCCTTTCTTCACTAGGTGTTCCTTCAGCTTCTATCTATATTTTGCCTTAGTTGTCGAAGGATTTTCAAATGTGTCAGTAGCTTTGGATGTAGGTGGTTGTGCTGACGTAGATGGGTCACCTCACACTAATTTGCTTTTGCTACCTGGCTATGTGGTTGGGGATGAAGGCCTTATGTACAAGTGAATTGATAGAAGGACAAAGTCCCTCAGCAAGTTGACTTGATGCACGTACTTGAATGACTCTTCATCAAATGGAACCATATTAACTTCTCCCTCATGCACATATTTGATGCATTGGTGTAGGATTGATGGTACGCATTGCATGTATCTAATCCAGGGATACCCTAGAAGGATGTTATATTTCATTTCCACTTCTAACACATGATATGTCATGGGTATGGTCTTATGTCCTACCTTTATAGGCAAAATGATTATGCCCATGGTGGAGCACAACGCATCGTTGAAAGCCTTGAGCATGTAGGAAGTTGAGATGATGTTGGACATAGGGATATTCAAGTGCCCTATAGCCTTGGTAGTGATGATGTTGATCAATGAGCCTGTATCAATCAGAACCCACTTGAATGTAATGTCATTGATTAACATAATAATGTGCAGAGGCAGCTCTACTAAGGCGATAGGGACTGCCTAAATTTAATGATCATAAAAATGAATCACGGGCTCTTAGCACTATTGTAATTTCCCCATAAAATGTGTGAACGCATCTGGGTTCTAGGGTTGGAGCTCAATTTTTCTCAAAATCTCCATTAGAGTCTTCCTATGCCTAGGGGATTATTGTATAAGATTATAAATAGATAACTCTGCCATAGTCATTTGTAGATTTTATTCTAGTCTACTCTAAACAGTTAACACAGGTCTTGTTGGTGGACCTAGAGGATTGTCCTACACCTGTATTTGCCAAGGTGCAACCGATATATTAATGGGAGCTGTTGGAGGCTATGGTTACCCATATCTCTGACTCTTGGTTGCCACTTTAACTAACTCAACCATTTTGATACATCCTTGAATAGGTGGCTCGACTTAAACCTGGTTGACTTGGGTACCCTGATTTCTAGGGGCCTCATGATTGGGCAATGAATTCTTGAATATCCTCATATATTTGTTATTGGGAGCTAGCGGGTTGCTAACTCTTAGCTCTCCCTTTTCAATCATGTTTTACACAATATTCTTGAATCTGATGTAGTTCTCGATATCAACCCTGATATCCTATGATATGGATAGTGTTTATCTTCCCTATATCCCTTTGGCTTGGGATGATTAGGGTCAAGAAGTTGGATTTCAAGAAACCTTATTCGTTGTGCCTCATTCAACTGATTAAATACCGACAACATCGATTCATTTAGAGGCATGAATAACAAGGCGATAGACATTCCTTGTTTTGGACCTAGTTATTCTTAGGGTCATAGTTTGTTGGTGGAGGGTGAGCCTAATAATTTTTGGGTTGTTGTCCATTCCCCTCCTTTGGCACCGCCAAAACAACCTGATTAACCATAGTAGGCTTGGCCTACTTCTACTTATTCTTGTTATTTTGATTGTTATTGCTCCAATATTTCTTATTATAGAGCTTGAGGTCTCCCTCATCAACCTTAATGTCTTCAATAAGCTTGGCTTGAGCTGAGGCTTCTTTGAATGATTCATATTGTTGCAAGTGTAATAGCAAAGAGATGTATTTTGTGCATCTCTTCATGAACATTCATATGATCTCTTCTGTGGGGACAGAGAATGATATTTTTGCCATGATTTTTCTCCACATATCCCCATAGTCCATCACTGGCACATCATCATATTGTTTCAAGTTGGCCATATTAGACAAGTTCACCTTCTTCTTGGCTCTGAAGGGGAACCATTCAAGGAATGCATTCACTAGTTGCTCAAAACTAGTGATGCTATTCTTGGGCAAATGGTTGAACCATTATGTTGTTGTGCCTGAGAATGTTATGATGAATGTCCTCAGCATCAGGGCATCGTTCTTATCAAGGTGGAAGTACACATTCATGAAGTTGGTCATGTGTTCTTGTGCATCTCCCTCACCCTTAAACTTTTCTATCCTAGGCATCTCAAATTACCTAGGATATGTGGGACTCAGGACTAAGGGGCACAAAGGTTGGTTGTCTATCTTTCTCAATGTTAGCTTCTATCCACTTATGTCCTGCTTCTCGAGAGACTTGACTCTGTCGACGAGTGTCTGGTATGCCTTAAAGGAAATAATCTCATGTTCTTGAAAGTTTTCTCACAGTGGCAAGGGAGGTAATCCTAAGTTGGACTGATTTGGGTGTCTGTACTCATCTCCCATAACCATGAATGGAGGTTCAGGATATGTCTATTCTTGGTCTTCCATCCCTACCCTTTCCTCATTGAATTGTGTCGATTCTAGGTTTAGGTTTTGTTTGTTGAACTAAGCATGACACTAAGAAGGAGGGTGAATCCGTGTAAATTAAAAAATTTTAATCCAACTATGAAATCAAATCAAAACAAGTAATCACACAAAAATGCATCACATAACAGCAAATTTATAGTGGAAACTCGATGTGGAAAAACCACTGTGCTAATGGAATGTTTGGACTCCCATCCAAATCCAGCCTTCAAAATGTTTAGTTTTTACAATATTTTTATAGCATCCATTGTAGGTAATGGCACCAACCAACCTGTACTTTATCAGCACCAACTGCAAGGAGCATCGATCCCTGTTGCCAAGCACCCACTAGGCAAAAATACAAAGCTCTAGTAGAAGAAGTGTATCCCTAAAAATAAGACCCTGAGTGGTCTAGCACACTAAATATATCTATACACACTATGTTCATCGAACAATCCCACTGATAATTTCACACTCTGAGCCTATTGACAATCTAAATCCCTATTCTCTGCATAAAAAACAAAACCCTCTTCCTTAAACTCAACAAAACCCTCTTCACACAAAAATAAGAATTCGGACCATAATATGATGTTTTCAGACATGAATAACATATTTTGTAGGATACATGAAAAAAATTGTATATCTTTGAATTCTGCATGATCTAGAAAAAAAATGGGCTCAAACGGACACCTGGATCAAAAGTTATGGCCAAAATACTAGAGACACCTTTTTATTCCATGCATAAAAAAAACCTTTGTTTTATGACTGCATCTCTTCATTTCAAAAACAACCCCAAAATTACACTCAGCTTCAATAATTCATCAAAATACTTCAATCCACAATTCTCAACCTATAACTTCTTATTCTCCTCACAATACATTGGCAGTCACATCTTTTCATATATCATCTATCTTGCTTTTCGTACCCTGGCTACACACATTTTTTTCTTTTTGTGCACACAAAAAAATCATATTACCCTATTTTTATTTTCACACTATACTTTCTGTGCACTATACTTTTTCTTCTTCCATGCATTTGCTATCAAGATTCTTCGGTTACATATACAAAAGGCAAAAAAACTCCCCATTAAAAATCTTGTCTAAAAAATAGCTTTCAAAGATTCCAACCCTTTTAAAAATGTACACCTCTAATTCCACATACACACACTTGTCAAACAAAATCTACTTTTTGTAACTTCCATACTAATTGCATATCTTCCAATCAATGCAATCCACTAAATTTGGATTTATCTTTATCAAAACTCCCATTTTCAAAACTGCCAAAAAGTGATGACAGGGCAAATTGCAACAGTCATAACTTCCTCCTCAAATTTCCAAACAGGTTAAAATTTGAAAAATGTATTCTTGGTCAAACCGACTACCTCAATTTTAAATTTAAGCTTTTAAATTTTCATGTATTATTCATAGTACTTCCGATAATATGGCCTTTTATGTAGTTTTGATACATGTCTAAAACTGCCAAAAACTGGAAAAAGTGCTCCGGAGCCATTTTGCAACTATTACCGTTTCCTCCTCAGATCTCTGTTTGGACTAAAATTTAAAAATTATGCTCTCGGTACATCCGACTACCTCCAATAAAAATTTTGAAGTCTGATTCCTCACGGATTGCTTAATATACCTCCGACAAAGTGGCCTTTGACGCTGATTTTACACCTGTCACAAAGTACAAAATCATCCAACAAGGTACCGACGATGCAACCGACCGGTCTAAACACTGATCTAACATCACCAACACTGTCCTAACCTATTTCCTAACTCGTCGACATGCTCAACACTATGTTGGGCTATCCAACACAGTCCATTGGCACTTATGAGCAACATTTGCAACTTTTGCAACTTTTTGACAACTTTTGTAACTTTTGCAATTTCGCACAAACCACTTGCAACACCTTCACCCAAGCATCAAACATGTCCTCACAAGATCCGAACACCTTACCACTGCACCAACCAAGTCCAACTAAGTGTGTTGACAACAATGACAACACCTTGCTCAACAATCTCCCCCTTTGGAATTGTTGGCAACACACAAAATTTTTCCTGTAACTCTTCTCCCCCTTTGACAACAATGACAAAGGGCTACTGCAAACTCCCCTGAGTCCATACACAACATTCTCAGGCAAAAATTGGTACCAAGCAATAGTTGTAATATAAAACAGTGAAAAATTGCTCCCCCTAAGAATGTGGTCCCGATAGCGGTCTAGTGCTTGGGAAGTGTAACCACTCCCAATTTCTTGTGAAGATATTCAAAAACTTCCTTGGGAAATGGTTTTGTGAAAATATCCACTACCTGCTCTGTCGTAGGAATAAAATCCAACTTGACTTCACCTTCTGTGACTTTCTCCTTCAAGAAATGGTACTTGATAGCTATATGCTTCATGCGGGAATGCATCACTGGATTCTTTGAGATGTTAATAGCACTTGTGTTATCACACATGACTAAAATAGGCTCGCTAAAATGAATTCCAAGGTCTTTTAGAGTTTGCTTCATCCATAGTACTTGTGTGCAACATGATGTCGTTGCAATATACTCTGCCTCTACTGTAGACAAGGAAACTGACTCCTGCTTTTTGTTGTGCCATGCTACAAGATTGTCACCAAGATAAAATGCACCTCCACTGGTGCTCTTCCTATCATCAATGCATCCAACCCAATATGCATCTGAATATGCAATAAGAGTGAAGTCCTTACCTTTTGGATACCATAACCCATACTCCATTGTGCCTTTAAGGTACCAAAAAATTTGTTTTACAACTGTAACATGAGTCTCCTTAGGACTAGCTTGAAATCGTGCAACCATACACACTGCCTACAAAATATCTGGTCTAGTAGCAGTTAAGTACAACAAGCTCCCAATCATGGATCTATACATGGTTTGATCTATAGGTGGTGACTTGTCATCCTTGCTCAACTTACAACCTGTGGTCATGGGAGTACTGATGGGCTTGCAATCTTCCATGGTAAAAATTTTCAACATTTCCTTTACATATTTAATTTGAGAGATAAAAATACCTTTTTCTAATTGATTGACTTGTAAACCAAGAAAATAAGCAAGCTCACCGATCATGGACATCTCGAATTCATTTTGCATCTGACTACCAAAATTTTTGCATAACTCATCCTTGCAACCTCCAAAAATAATATCATCCACATATACAACAACAATAATCTGATAATCCTTTTCAGACTTAACATATAGATTTTTGTCAACCATACCTTTCTTGAAACCTTGCTGCTGGAGATAAGTGTCTAGTCATGCATACCAAGCTCGGGGTGCCTGTTTCAAACCATATAGCACCTTCTTCAACCTGCAAACCATATTCAGATCATCTAAAAGTTGAAAACCATCTGGCTGCTCAATGTAAATCTCTTCTTCAAGTTTCCTATTCAAAAACACTGATTTCACATCCATCTGGTAAACTCTAAAATTATTGTACATTGCTAAAGCAAGAAATATTCTAATTGCCTCTAATCTAGCCATGGGTGCAAAATTTTCCTCAAAATCAATACCTTCAACCTGCGCATATCCTTTGCATACCAATCTTGCTTTGTTCCTGACCACTTGTCCATCTTCGTTCAATTTATTCCGAAAGACCCATTTGGTACCAATCACGTTCTTGTTCGTGGGTCTTGGTACTAGCTCCCAAGTCTTGTTTTTCTCAATCTGGTTCAATTCTTCTTCCATTGCTTTTACCCAACTTTCATCTTGACTTGCCTCGACAACATTTTTAGGTTCTATGCTGGATAAAAGAGAATAAGTCCTCATTGTTCTTCTTCTTGTCTGAATGCCAATGTTGGGGTCTCCAATTATCTGTTCTTTGGGATGATATTTTTGCCAACTTCCTATTTTGAATTTCTTATTTTCCTCCAACTCTTCTTCCTCTGAGTCACTCTTTGATTCCTTTTCTTTATTTTCTTCCTCATCTCCTTCAATTGTCTCTTCATAAATCGAAAAATTTTCATCATTGCTTTTTGGTAGTTCTCTCTTTTCATCAACTTTGACGTCAGCACTATCAACAATTTTTCTCAATATTTTATTGTAGCACTTGTATGCTTTGCTTTTTGTCGAATAGCCAAGAAAGATACCTTCATCCGCTCTATCTTCAAACTTGCCAAGATTGTCTTTGATTCTTTTGATGTAGCACTTACTGCCAAATACCTTGAAGTGTTTCATTGTTGCTCTTCTGTTGAACCACATCTCATATGGGGTTTTTCTTCCATTTGGCCTCAACATGCACCTGTTTTGAATATAAACTATTGTATGAACTACCTCTTTCCAGAACCTATCAGCTACTTTGCTCTTGGTTAGCATTGTTCTAGCCATTTCCTGCACTGCTCTATTCTTTCTCTCCACAACACCATTTTGCTGAGGTGTCCTAGCAGCTGAAAATTATCTCTTGATGCCAAATTTTTCACAATACTCTGTAAACTCTTCTAAAATAAATTCTCCTCCTCTATCTGATCTTAGGCATTTAATTCTTTTTCCAGTCTGGTTCTCAACCAAATTTTTGAAGATCTTAAACATTTCAAGGGCTTTCGATTTATGTTTCAAGAATAGTACCCATGTCATCCTGGAATAATCATCTATGCATAACATGAAGTATTTGTCACCATTCATACTCTGAGTTCTCATGGGCCCACATAAATCTGTATGTACTAGTTCCAATGGCTTACCAGTATAATGCTCTTTCACTTTGAATGAAGTTCTGGTTTGCTTACCTTTCTGACATGAATCACACATACTATTAGATGGCTTTGAAATACTGGGAATATCTCTCACTGCCTTCTTCGAACTGATTTTCACTAAATTGTTAAAGCTGATGTGTCCAAGTCTCTTGTGCCACAACCAGTTTTCATCTTCATGCCCAAGCAAGCAGAATACCTCTAAGGTCTCTGTGAGAGTGTACAAATTGCCAGATGTTCTTGTTCCAACTACTATCAATTAACCATTGTTTTCCTTTCCGATTTCACATCTCTGCCTTTTAAAAATCACATCTGACTCACGCTCAACAGATTATGCTTTAGTCCAACCACAAACAAGACTTCTTCTGACTTTATTTTTTCGTTGTTGATATTAATCGTGCCTCTGCAAACTATCTTAGCTCCATCATTGTTTTCAATTTGACTGAGCCACCTTCATATTGCTGCAATTTTTCAAATTTCTATTTGTTCCCAATCATGTGACTAGAACATCCACTATCAAGTATCCATGGTGTAGGTTTATTATGTGCCTTGACTGATGTCTGTACAATTAAAGACTCCTTATATTCCTTTGGTTGTTCTTTCTTTTTCCAAACTTAATTGTCCTTTGCCTTGGATTCTTGTATTATCTTATGATTTTCAGCTGATTGATCATGATTGTTTGATATTTTTCTATTTTGTTTCCTTGAGTCTGGCTGAAATCTTCTTTCCTGAAAAATATTTGATGCAAACACACTTCTACAAAATTTTGCAATGTGCCTAAAATTATGACATTTATAACATTCCATATAATAGTCCACCAATGGTGCAAAGAAATTCTTACTCACAAAATTTCTTGGTGCGACATTAAACTTGCAATCTAAAATCTTGTGACCATAAGCATTGCATTTAGAACAGTAACCAGAAAATAAATAGTTGAACCTGGTTTACAGTCTTTGCCATGTAGTTGTAGGCATCACGAATATTCTTCTCCTTTGAACATTAGTGAATTCGTCACTATCTACATTCTTTTCATGCCTTGGCTCATTGTCTTCTCTTACTGGATTCAGCTTTGCTTGATCAACTTGTGTTTTCTTTTCTTCAGTATTTGTAGATTTTGCATTGGTTTTTTTTGGTTTATTTGTGAAAGCATGAGATTTCGGAATGGAAAAGATGCAATAAAAATAGAACTAAATTGATGCATAAAATAACATGGATAGAATTAGATTAAAAACAAGAGCACAGCCCTTCTTATTAATGTAATTCCGCTCGGTTACAATATGTCTCTTCAGTTACGTGTTCTCGGTTACAATAGATGAACAGTGATCTCCTTCCGCATGCCCACATGTAAAATGGGTGGGCTGCAGTGTTGCCGTCGCTTGCGGTGATGAGTCCTTGCTTGCTGCTGTTCTTCCTACAAAAGAAATAGTAAACTATTAATAGCACCTGCAACAAGAAGGTAGAACGTTTGTCTTTAAGAAGCAATGGAAAATGCATGTAAAAGGTTTATCGAATGCGTGAATGAAATAACTCTATGAAGACCTGCAACTTTTACATGTTGATGGAAAGATATATATATATCCGAACATGAAAACGCAAACTGTTGTTATAATGTATTCAAAAACAGCATGTATTCGACAGCATAAAACGTAAACTGTTGTTATATCTTGAAAATAACATATATTACATTAACAAAAACGTGAGTGAGATGCCCAAACGGGCCGCCCCCGTCAAAGCTTGATCTCGACGCCAATCCACTGGGAATGGGCCCGAAATCTCAAAAGGAAAGAGTTGTCATCGAATTGATGGATTAATGTAATCCAATGTCGGGATTGAAGGTTCGGATGAATGCGTTCGAAAAGGCTGTAAATGAGCCTCTGGTTTTGCAGCACTTCATGATGTTTCAGAAAATGCTTCCTCCTTTTTTTACTTTGCATCGAGCTAGTTTTTATAGAGGTTTTTGCCTCTTAGAGCATTAATTTCAAAACCCTAAATCCGCAAGGGCCGCTCAGATTTGATCTTTGTCAGGCCATTATGAGACATGGCTCATACTGACATCGGAAGTTATGAGGCGTGGCCTTGAATCGGATTTGTTTTGAAACTGCTTGTCTCATTAAAGTCCGTCGTTCTACAGATCCACGGGGTCTCTTTGGAGAGGGGCACGTAAGGGTGCCACGTGGCAGTCATTCTTTGGATGCGGCGGCCATGTCAAAGTCTGCCTTTGATTATCGTAAGTATGCCTTTTAAACGTAAAGTGCCGAAGTGTCACGATATCGCGACGTCGCGATATCGCGACACTTCGGCAGAGCCTCCCCTTGGGGCCAAAGGTGTCGTGATATCGCGACGCGCGATATCGTGACACCTTTGGCCGAGGCTCCCCTTGGGGCCAAAGGTGTCGCGATATCGCGACACCTTTGGCCAAGGTTCCCCCTCGGGGCCAAAGGTGTCGCGATATCGTGACACCTTTGGCCGAGGGTAGCCTCAAGGCCAAAGGTGTCGCGATATCGTGACACCTTTAGCCGAGGGGAGCCTTGGCCAAAGGTGTTGCGATATCGCAACACCTTTGGCCTTGAGGCTACCCTTGGCCAAAGGTGTCACGATATCGCGACACCTTTGGACCCGAGGGGAGCCTTGGCCAAAGGTGTCACGATATCGCGACACCTTTGGCCCCGAGGGTAGCCTTGGCCAAAGGTGTCGCGATATCGCGACACCTTTGGCCTTGAGGCTACCCTCGGCCAAAGGTGTCGCGATATCGCGACACCTTTGGCCGAGGCTCCCCTCGGGTCCAAAGGTGTCGCGATATCGCGACACCTTTGGCCGAGGGTAGCCTCAAGGCCAAAGGTGTCGCGATATCACGACACCTTTGGCCGAGGCTCCCCTCGGGGCCAAAGGTGTCGCAATTTCGCGACGTGCGAAATCGCGACGTCACGATTTCGCACGTCGCGAAATTGCGACACCTTTGGCCCCGAGGGGAGCCTCATCGCGATTTCACGACGCACGAAATCGCAATGTCGCGATTTCGCGACGTCTAAGGCTAGGTTCCCTTTTTGTTGAGGCTTGTTTGCTTTTAAAGACTCTACTTTCGATGAAGGTTTTAGCAAGGCTTGAAGACTTTGATGAAGGTTTTAGCAAGGCTTGAAGACTTTGATGAAGGTTTTGGCAAGGCTTTGTTAAGGCTTGACTTTGAGGACTTTGTTAAGGTTTTGCTTTGTTCTTTTTTCGACCTTCTAAACTGCTGTGTAAGTGGCCAGGACCACTGTTTGACCTCTGAGGGCTGCCCTGAAAGCTGTGTATGTCAATGCGATCAATGTTTGTAGTCACTTAATCGGATTGGTGTTGTTTTGGTGTCTACAGATGCCCCTTTTTGGGAAGCACTACGGGTGACGCAGTGCTAAGCAAAAATATATGACCAAAGCACTAATGATTAGGGTTTCTTGGTAACCTAACCAACTCTTGATGCCCCAAGTATGGAAAGGACATGCATTCTTGAATCCTTGCTTCTGACGAGCTAAGGAATTTGATTTCAAGTGTTAACCTATTTTGGTGAGGTGTGACTTGAGCTTGGACATTGATTAGTCATGATTAGGCAAAGGGTGCAACCTTTTATCCACAGTGGAAACCTTGTGTTCATGCTTCGGGAATGCCAAGTATTTGATCAACTTAATGATTACTTGTTTACTACCCCAAGCAGGAGTGTGATTGTCTTTGTCAATGATTCTTTGAATGCATGTCATTGCCTTGATTGGGTGTGTGGTTGTTGATTGGTGACTAAGTGTGACTACCCCCTCAAGCGACGAATCGATGAGGGAATGACCTTAGTGAGAAAAGCGACGAGTCGCTTGACCTAAGATGACTTAGGTTAGGGTGCCTTTGGATGTTTTACCATTTGAGCACATGCGATTTCCCGACATTTGGACCTATTTTTGGTGGGTGTTAACCCTTTTGGTGATGCCATAATGGGGTGAAATCATCAAGAACCCATCTTCCCGTGGAGCGGTCCAGCTATGGTAGCCTTCTTGGGGAAGTAGGAGGGTGACAATTTGGGCCCTGACATCGATTTTCTATGCCGAGAGGTTAAGTGCAAGAGCACTTGTGTCTGGCAATTTATTGCTTATGTTTTTGTGTTGCTTTTTGTGATGTTTTTTGTTGTTTTAATTTTCTTTCTTTGCATATATGTCATGATTTTATGCACAATGGTTGATGTTGGTGGATGCATGCTACTTTATATTGATGGATGCATATGGTATGATAATTACCGATGTCGTATGTTGATTTATTTTGATGGATGCATGATGGATGCAAATGTTTTTGATTGGCATGTGATATGCGGAAATAAGATGGATGGATGAACTTTGTGATGTTTGACTATGGCACCATAGACTGTTTTAGATCTCCATTATTTTGCTATGTACAAATGTGGTGTTTCTTTTTTGTATTTTCTGGTGGTATTGTAAGGATGAAAAGTAGCGCAGTTGGTTTAGAAATGTAGCAAAGGTTTTTCGAGACTCAGACGGTTTTAACTTACTAGCCATGATTGTATTTTATCTTACAAGACTTTTGAACAAGGTATGAATCGGACTTGTTTTTAACCAAGTTATTTCACATCCCTGTTTGTGCAATTGAGTTCATTTATGTGGTATTTGTCAGGATACCGCCGAGTGCGGATGGGCTTTCAACCGAATCTGTACTGAGGATCACCTAATTAGCTCCACTAACTCCTTTGTTGTATGTAGTTAGATTAATCAGTGGTGTTATCCAGGATACCATAAGCTAGCTCATCCACATGCAAATATTGATCTGTACATAAGTTAATGTGACAGATATATCATCATGCGAGAAGTTTACCGCCAGTGACCGATAGGATATCAACCAAACCGATACTGAGGCTTGCCTCATGACCTGTCAGAATCTTTGAGAGTTCCAGGGATTCAAGGTCAACTCCCTTCTTTTCTTCAATTGTATTGGGATACTTGCTCTTTATAGCGATAATAATCACTGTTTATTTTGATTTGTTTTTCTTTTCTCTTGAGCAAGGTATTTGGATATGGAGTGACGAGAATCACTATGCTTTGTGCCTTTTGATATGTGCACTTTAGGATGTCAAATTTTGGAGCTTTGACATTTGCAAATTTTTGATGTTTTGCAACTTTGGGATTCTTAGGGAATTGGGTAGGGAGGATTCTTGTCCTTTTGCAAACTCTCAGCATTCTTGGGGTCATTCGCACAGGGGGATGAGCAAGATAACCATTTTGCTTATGGTAACCTGGATTACTGTGCAGGTTTCATCCTTCGTTCACACAACTCAAGAATTTTTATGTGTTTTAATTTGTGTTGGGATGTTACATAACAAGGTGTATTGCAAGTGTAACTCTACCTTCGTAAAATCTGTTTGACTTGATACATTACATTGCTAAAAGAGCAAAATGATGATCGAATCACGAAAAACTCTTGATACATTTAAAAGACCACTGACTCTAGTGTGGTAAAATGAATGGTGTTTTTGCTATTTTTGTAATATGGAACAGTGTGGAACAAGATGGACTAGTAGAATCATGACAGCCTATGGTGCCTTTTGACCTATACGACCATGAATGTGCAATGTATGGGTGCGATGCTTGAATGCAGCTATGTATTTTTGTATTTTTGATGGATTGATTTTGGTGAATATGAAGATGAATTGCGAGAAGAACTCTTTATTGATGAATTTGAATATGCCTAGAAATGAGATGCAAATTTTTGTTGTTTTTGATGATTTTTGTTGTTTTTGAATTTTCATGATTTTTGACCAAGTGATTGTGGAAATCCTTGGAGCGTTTTGGGATTGACCAAGCGATTGTGATAATCCTTGGAGCATTTTGGTTTGACCAAGCAATTGCAAGAATCCTTGGAGCCTTTGTGGGATTGACCAAGCGATTGTGATAATCCTTGGAGCATTTTGGTTTGACCAAGCGATTACAAGAATCCTTGGAGCATTTTGGGATATGGCTCTCTTTAGATATGAAATGGTCGTAAATGACTGATATTCAAGGGTTATGTTTCCTTGATACCATCAAGAGAAGCTAGCCGGTATGTCCCAGGTTCGATTTTGCTATCAATGACATACGGACCTAACCAATTGGCCGAACTTGTCCCTTAGGTGGGATGGCAAACTAGAATTTTGTTGATTTTCCTTCAAACCCAAATCACCAACGCGAAAGTCCCTGAGGTGAACTTTCATGTTGTAAGCTTTCTTAAGTCGCTCTTGATAAATGCGTAAATGCTTGAGAGCATTAACACGTCGTTCGTCAAGCAACATAATCTGGTCTAACCGGGCCTGTCGCGCAGAATCATCATCGATGAACTCATGCATTGATATGTGCAAGGAAGGAATCTCCAACTCTAGAGGCATGACTGCCTCGGAGCCATACATGAGTGAAAATGGAGTGGCCCCAGTGGACGTCCGAATGCTAGTGCGATAGGCCCATAGGGCAAGTGGGATTTGAATGTGCCAATCCTTATGACTTTCTGTGACAATATTTTTAAGGATGGCAACTAGCATTTTGTTTGACGCCTCTGCTTGCCCATTCGCCTACGGATAATAGGGTGTCGAAAAGTTGTGCTGAATCTTGTACTTTGTGGTCAAAGCACGCACGTCTTTGTTCTTGAAATGTGTCCCATTATCTAAGACTATTTTTGATGGAATACCAAAACGACATATGATGTTATGCAAAATGAACTCCATAATGCGGGGTCCTGTCATAGAGGTAAGCGGAATTGCTTCCACCCACTTGGTGAAGTACTCTGTGGCCGTTATGATAAACGTGTGATGGCTTGACGATGCAGAGGAGATCTTTCCAATTAGATCAAATCCCCATTGCAAGAACGGCCAAGCATACTGGACTATCTACAAGGCCTAAGAAGGTACGTGCATTAGATTGGCATGATGTTGACACTTCACGCACTTCTTGACATAGGTGCAACAATCTCGCTCTAAAGATGGCCAATAATAGCCCATGCGAAGAATGCACTTTGCGATGGCCATTCCACTAAAGTGGCCACCACATGTACCATCGTGCGCTTGGGCGATCGCCCAAGTGGACTCTTTTTGGTCCAAGCAACGAAGGAGGATTCCTTCATAGCTACGACGATACAAGATGTCTCCTATCAAGACATACTTAGCCGCTTTCTGCTTGAGTGCTTGTTTTGCGACATGAGTCAAATCAAGTGGGATACTACCTAACTTGAGGTAGTCTCGGATGGGTAAATACCAGTCCTGTTGATCAGAAACCTCGATAGTATGAACAGCCAATCCCTCCTGAAGTTCATCCCTAGCAAATGCTGAATGGGATAGAACTTGCAAGAATAGTGTTGTGTTGCTACTAATGGGAGTAGGGGAGAACAAGGATCCCCAGTTGGCGTGTTTCAGATGATCTCGGATTCGAGAGAACCTATCCGAGGGTGGTTCAATTTGGATCATGTGGATTCCTGGTGTTAAGTCTGAGCTTGCACGCTCCATCACGGATTGCGATAAGGTTTTGACTTGAATGGTTGTCATATCACCAGAAAGGTCCTGCGGAATTAGTGACCCCAAGGATGCCATTGTGTCCGCAAAACGGTTCGATGATCGAGGGAGTGCCTTGATGTCATACCACTCAATTTTTGCCAGGAATTTGTCCACAAGGGCTTTATAAGCCTTTAGAATTGGGCATTTGCATTGATATACCCCTTTGACTTGATTGACTATTAACAACGAATCACCAAAGATGTTCAGTCTTTTGATGTTCATGGCGATTCTTTGTCTGAAGACCTAGGAGCCTGGATTCATACACTGCGTTGTTGTTGGTGCACAGGAAGTTTAATTTAAATGACAGGGGCATTGGAGCACCCTGCGGTGTGAAGAATACAATTCCTATGCCACTACCTTGCTCACACTTAGAACCATCGAAGAATAGGGTTATGTCGGCTTGTGACTCAGGCTCATCAGAATCTGGCGATTCTGAGACATGAAAGACCCCATCGTCAGGCAGTTCTATGACCAAAGGCTGATCGTCTTCAAGATGTCCCACCATGATCGCCACTGAAAGCATGAGATTTCAAAATGGAAAACAGTATTAAAGATGCAATAAAAACAGAACTAAATTGATGCATAAAATAACATGGATAGAATTAGATTAAAAATAGGAGCACAGCCCTTCTTATTAATGTAATTTCACTCGATTACAATATGTCTCTTCAGTTACATGTTCTCGGTTACAACAGATGAACAGTGATCTCCTTCTGCATGCCCACGTAAAATGGGCGGGCTGCAGTGTTGTCGCCGCTTGCGGTGATGAGTCCTTGCTTGTTGCTGTTCTTCCTGCAAAAGAAACAATGAATCGTTAATAGCACCTGCAACAAGAAGGTAGAACGTTTGTCTTTAGGAAGCAATGGAAAATGCATGTAAAAGGTTTATCGAATGCGTGAATGAAATAACTCTATGAAGACCTGCAACTTTTACATGTTGATGGAAAGATATATATATATTCGAACATGAAAACGCAAACTGTTGTTATAATGTATTCAAAAATAGCATGTATTCGACAGCATAAAATGTAAACTATTGTTATATATTGAAAACAGCATATATTACATTAACAAAAACTTGAGTGAGATGCCCAAACGGGCCGCCCCCGTCAAAGCTTGATCTCGACGCCAATCCACTGGGAATGGGCCCGAAATCTCAAAAGGAAAGAGTTATCGTCGAATTGATGGATTAATGTAATCCAATGTCGGGATTGAAGGTTCGGATGAATGCATTCAAAAAGACTGTAAATGAGCCTCTGGTTTTGTAGCACTTCGTGATGTTTCAGAAAATGCTTCCTCTTTTTTTTACTTCGCATCGAGCTAGTTTTTATAGAGGTTTTCGCCTCTTAGAGCATTAATGTCAAAACCCTAAATCTGCAAGGGCCGCTCAAATTTGATCCCTATCAGGTCATTATGAGACATGGCTTGCACTGACATTAGAAGTTATGAGGCGTGGCCTCGGATCGGATTTGTTTTGAAACCGCTTGTTTCATTAAAGTCCGCCGTTCTGCAGACCCACGGGGTTTCTTTAAAAAGGGGCACATAAGGGTGCCACGTGGCGGTTATCCCTTGGATGCGACAGCCATGTCAAAGTCTACCTTTGATTATCGCAAGTATGCCTTCTAAACGTAAAATTCTGAAGTGTCGCGATATCGCGACGTCGCGATATCGCGACACTTCGGCAGAGCCTCCCCTTGGGGCCAAAGGTGTCACGATATCGTGACACCTTTGGCCGAGGGTAGCCTCGGGACCAAAGGTGTCGCGATATCGTGACACCTTTGGCCGAGGGGAGCCTCGGGGCCAAAGGTGTCGCGATATCGCGACACCTTTGGCCGAGGCTCCCCTCGGGGCCAAAGGTGTCACGATTTCATGACACCTTTGGCCCCGAGGGGAGCCTCGGCCAAAGGTGTCGCGGGAGGAAGGCTTCATACTCTACATTGTTGTTTGTGCATGGGAAGTTTAATTTAAATGACAGGGGCATTGGAGCACCCTGCGGTGTGAAGAATACAATTCCTGCACCACTACCTTGCTCACACTTAGAACCGTCGAAGAATAGGGTTATGTCGGCCTATGACTCAGGCTCATCAGAATCTGGCAATTCTGAGACATGAAAGACCCCATCGTCAGGAAGTTCTATGACCAGAGGTTGATCGTCTTCAAGAGGAGCCTCTGTTAGTTGATCGGCTATGACTTGTCCTTTGATAGATTTTTGTCCAATAAATTCTATGTCAAATTCCGTCAACAACATGATCCATTTCACCGTGCGACTACTATGATAAGTACGACTCATCATGTATCGCAATGGATTCTCCTTAGACACAACATACGTAGTGTTGCTCAACATGTAGTGGCATAGATTTTTGGTAGCAAACACCACTGCCAAGCAGAGTTTCTCAACGTATGCATAGTTAAGTTCATAACTAACCAGGGTGCGGCTAAGATAGTATGTAGCCTGTTCTTTGTGAAGTTCATTCTTCTGGGCTAACATGGTGCCCAGTGCCACCTCAGTAGCTGAGATGTATAAGTAGAACGGCACTCCTGGTCTAGGTGGTGCCAATACTGGCGACGAAACCAGGTATTGTTTGATCTTATCAAAGGCTGACTGGCACTCGTCATCCCAATGAAATGTAACTCCCTTGTGCAATAATTTGTTCATGGGTCGGCACTTGTCAGATAATTGCGCTATGAAGTGTTTAATCGACGCGACCTTTCCCTGCAGACTCCTGAGCTGCTTGATTGTGGTTGGGGGAACCATTTCAAGGATTACCTTGACTTTCTTTGGGTCCACCTCGATTCCTCGTTTTGAGACTATGAAACCCAAGAGTTTTCCAGATGTGACGCCAAAGACGCACTTCTTGGGGTTTAGTCTAACTTTATGCTCCATGAGGCGATCAAGGATCTTGCCTAAGTCGGGCGATATGATTTGAGCGCAAGAGAGACTTGGCTAACAAATCATCCATGTAATCTTCCAAATTTTTGTGCATGTAATCGTGGAAGATATATGTCATGGCACGTTGGTAGGTGGCACCAACATTTTTAAGGCCAAAAGGCATGACCTTATAACAAAATGTCCCCCAAGGCGTTGTGAACGTCGTTTTTAGTTGGTCTTCAGGATTGATACGAATCTGATTGTATCCTGAGAAACCATCCATTAGGGAAAGCATTTCGTGACCTGTTGTAGCGTCTACTAACGCGTCGATGCTTGGCAAGGGGAAATCATCCTTAGGACTCGCTTTATTTAGGTCTCAAAAATCGATGCATATGCGAATCCTCCCATCGGGCTTCTTGACGAGAACCATGTTGGACAGCCATGGCGGATAATCCACACAGATGACAAACTGTGCGTCCAACAGCTTTTGCAATTCGTCTTTGACCATCAAGGCCACTTTTGGGTGCATCTTACGTAGTTTTTGCTTTACGGGATTGATTGTCGGATCAAGCGTTAAATTATGCGTGACTAGCTGCGGGTCTAGTCCTGGCATATCCTTGTACGACCATGCAAAAACTTCCTTCTTCTCTTTAAGAATGGCAATGTAGTTGGCTTGCTCTTCGGGGGAAATACTTACCCCCAGCTTGAGAATCTGTGGATTCATTGGATCTGTGCCGATGTCTACGTCAGTCATCTCCTCGACTGACATGTGGGATCCGTCCTCCAACTGATGTGGAGTCGGGATCAAATGGATATCATTAGCTGAATTTAGATCTATGCTTGGAACCTTAGGTTCCTCTTCAGCTGAAAAATATCCCGAGTTGTCCTTGGGGTAAAATGAGGCATTTCACCGAAAGGCCAGTACTCTACTGGTGATAGAGGTGAATTGACGCGATCCCAGTCGATGGCATCTATGTCTAGATGCAATGACTATGCTGGATTGGCCGGATTGCGGATGGGTGCGGTCAAATCAATGGAGATCATGTGGATGGAATGAATTTGGTCTCCATTACCGCGGGGATGATAACTTGATTCTTCTAGATGCCCCCTATACTCTGGATCTGGCTCTAGGGGAACGGGCACGAACGGATCGGCCCTATGTGCTAAATGGAGGATAGGGTCTTCCCTCGGCACTGTTGTTATGATAGGGTCTCGGGGTGGACGGTGCTCATCGTGAATGTGGAGCCATGGATCTAGCACCAGGTCCCACCCTGCTGGGTCTACCCACCATTCATGCCCTAATCTTATGCCCATCTGTCCCATTAGATCTTCATGAGTTAAAGGGCGGTAATGTCATCGCGCATGTCTAAGATAGTCCATCTCAGTCTCATCTTCTGAGTCACTTTCGGAGATCCGAAAATGTTCATTCTCTTCAGCAACTATTGCTTGTGACGTTGATGGTTCTCCTTGTTCCAGTACATTAATATGGTCCCATTGCGGTTTTTCCACTTTTGGTGGAGGGACCTGACTCTCTTGACATTGTACTGACTCAACTCGGAATCTCTAAGGGGAACGACTTCGAGAAGATGTCCGGACACCATTGATATTCTCTTTGGGGATGAGTATCCGAACTTTCGCCTCTCTCTAGCAAAGGAGAGGGATTACTCGCTGTTACCAAGGGTGTTTGGTGACCATGGGAGGTAATCTCCCAATGTAAATTCTGTATTTGGGTTGGCATAGAGATCCGGTGCCAATCCCCCCTTGTTGCCTATTTCTAGGTCTTGCATATTTTCAACCAAGATGTCCAAGGGCAGGGGGTGGTTGAACCCTACTCCCGACTTGTCATATGGCATCTCGATATCTTGGTTGGCAAGGGAGACGCATCCCTTGCTCATATCTCGCCTAGCTCCGTATCCATGCCAATGGCATTGGCCGAGATATTTGAGGGCAAATTACGGGTTTGATAGATAATTGATGTTTTTAACAAAAGGTTCTTCGTCTGCTTCCTTTTGCTTACATGGTTCAAGACCATGATCAAGGCCCCCATACACAAAATTTGTCTAGTTGGGTGGGTGACCTAGGGGAACAATTGTTCCTATGGGAAGGCGAGGTCTTCCCATATCCTGGACTGACTCTAATGTGGGCATTGCCACAACATTCTGCACTATGTACTCCCCCAGGCCTGTACTAGCCATTTCAACAGTGATTGTTGATGCTTCGGAGGGAGGGAACAGGAGTCCTTCCTGATTCCATTCCATGTTTGGTAGGTTTGGAGTCTCAGCTTCCGTTGTGCTAGATATTTCCTCTGTTGATATCATTGAAATTGTTGGCAACCCCTCTTCTAAGGGCTGAGCCTCTTCCATGATTTGTTTTCCCTTGTCCTTTTGTGTAGCCATGACAGGTGGCATTGGTAATGAAGGAGTAGATGATGAGGGTTCACCCGGTCGGGATGTTGTTGTTTTGGTCACCAATGGTGCCTGCGGTGTTGAACCCTTTTTAGATGGATTTAGCTGGAAATCCAAATGTGTTGAAGGGAGGGTCGACTGAGGCATTAGTTGTACCACATTGCAATACTTTAATGGTTCCAGGTCCATTGGGACTACATGTATTTCTCCTTCAAAAGCATACTTTAAGCACTAGTGAGCGATGGAAGGGACACACTTCATGTCCCGAATCCAAGGCCGCCCTAGCAGTATATTGTAGGCCATCTCGCCTTCTAACACATGGCACAATGTTGGTGTTGTCTTTTGTCCTACCTTAACAGGTAGAACAACTGTGTTGACTGTCGAGCATATTGCATCATTGAAAGCTCGTAGTGTGTACGTGGAGGCTATGATATGAGAGGCTGGCAGCTTCAAATGTTTTAGGGCTGTAGTGGTAATAATATTACTGGACGAGCCAGTATCTACCAACACTCTCTTATACGAGATCCCGTTGATCCGTGCAACAACATGCAGGGGTGGATCTGCCATGTTATTCGATATTGTTTTGACTTCATCCTCTCTGAAGGTGATGACCGGCTCAGTACATCATTTTACATGTCCCACAAAGTTGTTGAAAGAATTTGCTTCTTGGGGCTGTAATTTGATGGTTTTTAAAATGTCCATAAGAGCTTCCCTGTGAGGTGTTGATTGTTGAATAAGCTCGTAAATGGACAGCCTAGCCAATGTGGTCCGCAAACTCTGCGTGAGTTTGCTCCGTATCATGATTTTTGGTCTAAGCGGAGGTGACTGTATAGGGTGTTGTTGAGGCTGTGACGTTGTCGGAACTTCCTTTGTGGCTGCCCCAGGGGCAACTGCTGAGTATTTTTTATTCCTCGTCACTATGCTGATCATTCCCACAAATCCTTGCATGGGAAGATTTTGGTGCACCTCATTAACTTGGAGAGGTTTTGCCTGTGCCTCGTGGGTAGGCAAGGGGTCCTTGAATACCCCCATTTGTTGGTTGTTTGGCGCTATGGGGTTGTCCACGGCCAATGTTTTATTTTCAATTAAATCTTGGATGAGTCCTTTGAACTTCCAACATCCATTCAAATCGTGTCCCCTTCGCCTATGAAATCTACAGTATAGTTCCTCTCTATATCCCTTAGGTTTAGGAGCGTTAGGGTCTATAGTCGGGATCTCTGGAAGGGTTACTAAATTTGCCGCTGACAAGCGGTCAAATAAGGAGTCCCTAGACTCCGTGTAAGGGGTGAATTGTCGCTTAGGGCGACGCTACTGATTCTGCTCCTGTTTCTTATTATCTTTCTCATAACTAGGAGGCACTACCTGGTAATTGGCCTTTTGAGGCTGCATGTCTTGCGCAGGCTTGGGAACATTGATCGCAACTTGATTAACCGCTGTGGGTTGTGATTGCGTATTCCCAGTCTTAGTGGTTTTATTCCACTCTTTCTTTTTAGGCTTGGCAATTGTGCCTTCGTCTATTTTAATCTCTTCTATGACTCTGGCTTGCGCCAAAGCTTCTTCTAAGCTGTCATATTGCTGCAGCAGCAATAGCCCAGAGATTGATTTTAAGCAACTTCATGCAAACATCTGAGTGAGATCAGACATAGGGGGATGATAGGGTAGCCTGGAAAGCAAAGCCCTCCATCGGTTCCTGTATGCTGCTATTGTTTCCTCCTCATACTGCCTGAGGCTGGCCAAATCACTTAGTGATGCCTTCTTCCTTGTGTTGAAATCAAAGCGTTCAAGAAATGCATCCACTAGTTGATCTAAGTTGTTGATACCGTGTTTGGGCAATTGTGTAAACCAATCCGAGGCAGGGCCCGCGAATGTGGTTATGAAAGTTCTAAGCAACAATGCATCATTGTCTTGGATGTCGAAGCATTGACTTAGGAACCTCGTGAGATGTTCTTGTGCGTCCTCCTCACCTTTAAAGACTGCCAATTGTGGCAACTTGAAATGTTCAGGGTAAAGAGGTATGGGTACTGAGGGATGCACTGGATGACTGCGGAGTTGACGTAGTGTGGGCTTTTGATGCCCAGAAGCTTTTATCTCCACAGACTCCAAACGCTCTAATAGCACTTTGTATGCATCGAAAGCTTTTATTTCTTCCTCTTTCATTTGCTCCCTTTGTGAGTTATGGGAGACTGGAGGCCTATGGGGGGGTGGCCGAATGGCAATCCTCCCGCCTTGATGGGGCATTTCGGCCCTTTCTATTTCTGGTTCATACTCCTCATAAAACTCTTGAGGAGTCTCTGGGTGAGCCCTATGACCTTGATCGAGTCCCCGCTGAGGGTACCCATCATTGTTTCGGGGAGTGGCCTCCCTTTCGGGTCTTTAAGGTCTCGGAGGCAAAGCTTGACGAGGTCGCGGAGACCTGTCCTGCACCAACGGGTTGTGCCTCTCATACTGTTGTGCTCTTTGGGTGCGAGGGGTTGGCACCCTTTCAGGTAGTTTATAGCGTAACTCATCCGCTTCACGCTGCATGCGCTCTTTATTCAAGCGGTATAAATACTCTAACTCCTGATGACCCTGCTCAAGCTGCGTGATTTGAGCTTGGCGAGCGGCATGTCTGGCGACTATCGGGTCAACTGGGTCTGCCCTCTTTTGTTGAGGAGGCTTGAATGTTTTGCCTATGTGTTTGCCTCGATCTTGATGGT
This sequence comes from Wollemia nobilis, assembly GCA_028583015.1. NCBI lineage: Eukaryota > Viridiplantae > Streptophyta > Pinopsida > Araucariales > Araucariaceae > Wollemia > Wollemia nobilis. The sequence goes on from JAQPPZ010003615.1 coordinate 3,398,547, forward strand.
CTAAAATTTCAATGGGTTGCTTCCCTTTGTCGGGGTAGGCAACATTTGTTTGAGGTTCTGGCCTTGATGTGTGATCATGATATCTGGCAGGCGCAGAAACACAAGGTTCTCGCACTGTATGTTGTTCCCAAGGAATGTGATGATCTTCCTCGTACTCCCTTTCATGGGTGTGAAAGGGGCGGGCGGAGTTAGCTTGCCCTGTGTAAAGAGCCCTGCGCTCTGGATGTTGTTTTTCTATCTCGATGGGAGGTAAAGAAGGGACGCCATATCCACGTTGCCCCTCCAAATGGACAGTATGCCTCTCTAGCGCTTCATCGCGCTGTGGCCATTCAAATCTAGCCTCAAGATGCAGTTGTCTACTTACATTGAGAGCTGCATGTGAACCATCTTCTCGAAAGGGGTTGTGTTGAATGGGTGTATTCCAATGAGGAGGTTCCCAATAGTTCCTTCTTGAAGTGGCCTGATGTGGACTTTGTTGTAGGCCAAACTGCCAAGACGGTATGGCTAGGTCCTCAGGGCTAAAACGAAGGTGACTAGCGCCCTCTCTTTGTGTACCTTCCGTAGCGTCTGCCCTTGATTGGGCTTGGCTACGAGTGTACACCATTGTGATGCTTCGCTACTATCTAAGCAGATTTTATCTCGTTTATGATGATTTGTATTTTTGTCTACACTAAGCAGAAGTAAACACACACATACACAAAACTGTGATTATCTCTTTTAAGGATTAAATAGTGTGTCCTAGACTGGTTTAGTGCATTTTGGTGTTTCGTTTTGTTTTTGCAATTTTGGAAGAATGTTTAAATGCATAATGTTGGCTCATATGACTCCCATAAATGGTCGCCCCTTTAATATACCATTGTCGAACCGATATACCAACCTCTCTATATACCCGCCCTTACATGAGGGAGACTATAGGTACGTGAGAGCAGATGGTACATGGAACATAGGCGGTACGGAAGGGGAATCGCTCTGTTTATGACACCTACCATAGAAAACTTATCCTCGTGTGCTGGGAATCACCCCAAGCTACACTCGGTCAGCCTTCTTCAGGATTTACATCTAGAAACAGTCGTGATCGAGGTAATGGATGCAATATCTCAAGCCAAAGTGATAATGGAATCCACCTTTGGTCTTGCTCAAGGGTTGGGGTTTTACGACCAACGCCTTGGTTTAAAATACCACGTGGTGTGTGGGGTTCATTTTACTTTGCAAAAAATTGAAACAGGCAACTGAAAAAGAAATCTTTCCCTATGCCAGACAGATAATACTAACTGAAAACAACAAGTAAAAATTTAAAAAGATTTTTTTTTTTTTTTTTTTTTTAATTTACGGAAAATTTTTCTACCTTAAAAAAAATCAGAAAATAGAAAAACAGCAATTTGACAGAAGCTATAAAACCCCTACCTCTTCTCTGCCTAACAGGATGTCTCTGATTCACTCTGAAAAATTACACAGAACTGCACTCGTCCCTGGGTGAGGCGAATACTAGAATGACAATCGTCTCAGGGTGAGATGAATATCTTATTCATCCCAGAGTGAGACGAATACCAGAACAGTAATCGTTTTTGGGTGAGACGAATAGTTGATTCGTCCCGAGGTGAGACGAATAGCACTCTGTAATCGTCACTTGCAGAGACGAATACTGTACCTGTAGAAAAAAAAAACAATTTTAGATCAGTCACTTAACCTAAAAATAAAAACTGTGGGCTCGGGTCCCACCGTGATCACCACTAAAAGCATGAGATTTCGGAATGGAAAAGATGTAATAAAAATAGAACTAAATTGATGCATAAAATAACATGGATAGAATTAGATTAAAAACAGGATCACAGCCCTTCTTATTAATGTAATTTTGCTCGGTTACAATATGTCTCTTCAGTTACGTGTTCTCGGTTACAACAGATGAACAGTGATCTCCTTTCGCATGCCCACATGTAAAATGGGCGGGCTGCAGTGTTGTCGCCACTTGCGGTGATGAGTCCTTGCTTGCTGCTGTTCTTCCTGCAAAAGAAATAGTAAACTGTTAATAGCACCTGCAACAAGAAGGTAGAACGTTTGTCTTTAGGAAGCAATGGAAAATGCATGTAAAAGGTTTATTGAATGCGTGAATGAAATAACTCTATGAAGACCTGCAACTTTTACATGTTGATGGAAAGATATATATATATCCGAATATGAAAACGCAAACTGGTGTTATAATGTATTCGAAAATAGCATGTATTCGACAACATAAAACGTAAACTGTTGTTATATCTTGAAAACAGCATATATTACATTAACAAAAATGTGAGTGAGATGCCCAAACAGGCCGCCCCCGTCAAAGCTTGATCTCGACGCCAATACACTAGGAATGGGCCCGAAATCTCAAAAGGAAAGAGTTGTCGTCGAATTGATGGATTAATGTAATCCAATTTCGGGATTGAAGGTTCGAATGAATGCGTTCGAAAAGACTGTAAATGAGCCTCTGGTTTTGCAGCACTTCGTGATGTTTTAGAAAATGCTTCCTCCTTTTTTTACTTTGCATCGAGCTAGTTTTTATAGAGGTTTTTGCCTCTTAGAGCATTAATGTCAAAACCCTAAATCCGCAAGGGCCGCTCAGATTTGATCTTTGTCAGGCCATTATGAGACATGGCTCGTACTGACATCAAAAGTTATGAGGCGTGGCCTTGAATCGGATTTGTTTCGAAACTGCATGTCTCATTAAAGTCTGTCGTTCTGTAGATCCACTGGGTCTCTTTGGAGAGGGGCACGTAAGGGTGCCACGTGGCAGTCATTCTTTGGATGCAGCGGCCACATCAAAGTCCACCTTTTATTATCGTAAGTATGCCTTTTAAATGTAAAGTGTCGAAGTGTCACGATATCGCGACGTCGCGATATCGCGACACTTCGACAGAGCCTCCCCTTGGGGCCAAAGGTGTCGCGATATCGCGACGCACGATATCGCGACACCTTTGGCCGAGGCTCCCCTCGAGGCCAAAGGTGTCGCGATATCACGACACCTTTGGCCAGGGGAGCCTCGAGGCCAAAGGTGTCACGATATCGCGACACCTTTGGCCCCGAGGCTCCCCTCGGCCAAAGGTGTCACGATATCACGACACCTTTGGCCGAGGTTCCCCTCGGGGCCAAAGGTGTCGCGATATCGTGACACCTTTGGCCGAGGCTCCCCTCGGGGCCAAAGGTGTCACGATTTTGCGACACCTTTGGTCGAGGGTAGCCTCGGGGCCAAAGGTGTCGCGATATCGCGACACCTTTGGCCGAGGCTCCCCTCGAGGCCAAAGGTGTCACAATTTCGCGACGTCACGAAATCGCGACACCTTTGGCCGAGGCTCCCCTCGAGGCCAAAGGTGTCACAATTTCGCGACGCGCGAAATCGCGACGTCGCGATTTCGTGACGTCTAAGGCTAGGTTCCCTTTTTGTTGAGGCTTGTTTGCTTTTAAAGACTTGCTTTCGATGAAGGTTTTGGCAAGGCTTGAAGACTTTGATGAAGGTTTTAGCAAGGCTTGAAGACTTTGATGAAGGTTTTGGCAAGGCTTTGTTAAGGCTTGACTTTGAGGACTTTTTTAAGGTTTTGCTTTGTTCTTTTTTCGACCTTCTAAATCGCTTGTGTAAGTGGCCAGGACCACTGTTTGACCTTTGAGGGCTGCCCTGAAAGCTGTGTATGTCAATGCGATCAATGTTTGTAGTCACTTAATTGGATTGGTGTTGTTTTGGTGTCTACAATTTGACATTTCTCCTTCTTTAAAACCCAAACCGAATCTAATGGGTGTAGTTCTCTGGTTCTTTATGATCTCATCCAGCTTCATAGAACTCCCTTCAATTTTGTGATAAGAATTGATTTTCTTATTCATCTCTTCTAACTGCAACCTTAAACCAACAATCTCTTCTTCTAATTTGCTACAATTTTCTACTTTCATGGTTAATTTTCCTTCAATATCTTCGGAGATATTTCTAAATTATTCTATTTTTACCTTCAAAGTTGTTATGATTTCATTTGCATCCTCAATATTTCTTGAAGTTGTCTTGTGCCTTTTTCTTTCTGCCTTCAATTCATCTAGAGCTGTAACCAATTCTAGTTCCAGATTAACTTTTGCATCTATTTATTCTTCATTAAATTCCTCTTCTTCTTTTATATTTTCTTCTTCAACTGCCATGAAAAGAGCTTCACTTGTTTCTTCCTCAGAGTTCTCACTGGAGCTGTCTTCGGATGAACTAACATTCTTGGAGATGAAACTTTTATTCTTGGATTTACCTTTTCTAAAATTTGACATCTTTTTCTTGTCCCCTATTTCTCTATGTGATCCTTCATCATTGCTATTCCTTTCATTGTAAGTACATTTAGCTACGAAATGTCCAACACTTCCACAGTTGAAGCATTTGAACGGTAATTTTCCTTTGTATTTTCCTTTACCTTTTTTTAGCTTTCTCACAAAGTTAGCTTCCATTTCATCTAAAATTTCATCTTCATCAAATTTTGGTTTAGCTTTGATGTTCTTCTAAGCTTTAAATGCTACTTCTCTGTTAGTATATTTAGCTTTTCCTATTCTCATATCATAAGCAGTCAAAGAGCCATGCATCTCATCCATAGTAAGACTATTCAAATATTTTGCTTTTTCTATAGTAGAAACTTTAGAATCAAATATTTGAGGAAGAGATCTTAATACCTTTTTTATGATTACTAAGTCTTTTATTTCCTCTCCAAGTCCTCTAATAGCATTTATGATTTCATTTACTCTTAACAGGTAGGCCTCTATATTCTCATCTTCATTCATTTTCAGCCCTTCAAATTGTGCTCTATGTGTCTGCAATTTAGCTTCCTTAATCTTGTTGTCTCCTTCATGAATGCTCTTCAACTTATCCCAAATTTCCTTGGCGATCTTGCATCCCATAAATTTTACCAGTTCACTGTCAACTAATCCACACATGATAGCATTCTTAGCTTTCGAATCATTCTCAAACAATTTCTTTACCACAACATCAATCAGAGGAGTAGAGGGTATTGTATATCCACTATTTACTAATTCCCAAATATCGTATCCCAAAGCACAAATATATGTCTACATTCTGAGTCTCAAAAAAGTGTAGTTGGTTCCATCGAATAATGGTGCTTTGTTTGAGGAGAATCCCTCACCACTTGCCATTGTGTCACTTCCAAGATCACCCTAGCCGATTGAGCCTATTCAGGAACCTGGCTTTGATACCAATTGTTGAACTAATCATGACACTAATATGGGGGGTGAATCAATGTATATTAAAAATTTTAATCCAACTACGAAATCAAATCAAAACAAGCAATCATACAAACATGCATCACATAACACCAGATTTCTAGTGGAAACCCGATGTGGGAAAACCACTGTGCCATGGACTGTTTGGACTCCCATACAAATCCAACCCCAAAAATGTTTAGTTTTTACAAAATTTTGCAGCACCCACTTTAGGTAATGGCACCAACCAACCCAAACTTTAGCAGCACCAACTACAAGGAGCACCAACCCTTGTTGCTAAGCACCCACTAAGGAAAAATACAAAGCTCTGGTAGAAGAAGTTTATCCCTGACAATAAGACCCTGAGTGGTCTAGCACACTGAATATATCTGTACACACTCTACTCATTGAATAATCCCACTAATAATTTCACACTCTGATCCCATTGACAATCTAAATCCCTATTCTTTGCATATAAAACAAAACCCTCTTCCTCAAACTCAACAAAACCCTCTTCACACAAAAACAAAAATTTAGACCATAAGATGATGTTTTCAGCCTTGAATAATGTCTCCTATAATAGATGTGACAAAATTTTATATATTTTGATTTTGCATGATCTAGAAAAAAAAATGGGCTCAAACGGATTCCTGGATCAAAAGTTATGGCTAAAATACTAGAGACACCTTTTTATTCCATGCATTAAAAAAACCTTTGTTGTATGACTGCATCTCTTCATTTCAAAAACAACTTCAAAATTACACTCAGCTTCAAGAATTTATAAGAATACTTCAATCTACAATTCTCAACCTGCAACTTCTTATTCTCCTCACAATACATTGGCAGTCACACCTTTTCATATATCATCCATCCTGCTTTTCATACCTTGGCTACACATATTTTTCTTTTTGTGCACACAACAAAATCGTATTCCCCTATTTTTATTTTCACACTATACTTGATGTGCACTATAATTTTTCTTCTTCCATGCATTTACTATCAAGATTCTTCGGTTACATATACAAAGGCAAACAAACTCCCCATTAAAAATAGTCTAAAAATTAGCTTTCAAAGATTCCAACACTTTTAAAAATGTAACACCTTTAATTCCACATACACACATTGTCAAACAAAATCTGCTTTTTATCTTCTTTTTGTAATTGCCATATTAATTACATATCTTCCAATTAATGCAATCCACTAAATTTGTATTTATCTTTATCAAAACTCCCATTTTCAAAACTGCCAAAAAGTGATGACAGGGCAAATTGCAACAATCATAACTTCCTCCTCAAATTTCCAAACAGGTTAAAATTTGAAACATGTATTCTTGGTCAAACCGACTACCTCCAATTTAAATTTCAGCTTTTAAATATTCATGTATTATTCATAGTACCTATGATAAGATGGCCTTTTGCGTAGTTTTGATACCTATCTAAAACTGCCAAAAACTAGAAAAAGTGCTCCGGAGCCATTTTGCAACTATCACCGTTTCCTCCTCAGATCTTCGTTTATACTGAAATTTAAAAATTATGCTCTCGGTACATTCGACTACCTCTAGTAAAAATTTTAAAGTCTTATTCCTCATGAATTACTTAATATACCTCCGACAAAGTGGCCTCCAACACTTATTTTACACCTATCACATAAAGTACAAAATCGTCCAACAAGGTACCGGTGATGCAACCGACCGGTCTAAACACTGATCTAACATCACCAAAACTGTCCTGACCTATTTCCTGACTTATCGACATGCTCAAAACTATGTTGGGCTATCCAACACAGTCCATTGGCACTTATGAGCAACATTTGCAACATTTGCAACTTTTGACAACTTTTGTAACTTTTGCAATTTTGCACAAACCACTTGCAACACCTTCACCCGAGCATCAAACATGTCCTCACAAGCTCCAAAAACCTTACTGCTACACCAACCAAGTCCAACTGAGTGTTTTGAAAACAATGAAAACACCTTTCTCAACATTGTTGATGTTGTAAAGTGTGGTGATCACGTTCATTTCCTTGCCTAGTGCTTCTCTCCTACTGAGAATCGGCATGTCTCTCATGTTGGTATCTCTCACCACCTATGTGTGTCTGTTTGATCTAGCCTCTCTGATAGCTCCTTGCACTTGGCTCTTTCTTCTCTTGAGCATTGTTCTTGTAGTTGTAGGTGCCTCTTCCTTTGCTCTTCTTGCTCAAGAGCTTCTACATGCTCTCGCTCGATGCGTAGTGCTTCCTCTAACCTACATATACGGTCAAATTGACATGCTACAAAATTTTCATACCTTTCTAACTTTGTGAGAGGAATTATAATGCTTAGGCCCCTTTGGGAGGATCTTGTTGTGCACTTACCCTTGTCCACTAGGGCAACCTATTCTGTGTACTATGTTATGGGCTGAGTACCCCCATGTTCTGAAGTAGTGTATGTGTTGCGAGGTCACTTTGAAGCTTCTCCTAGTTCATTGGTGCATCTAGTGGCTATGCTACATGATCTTCCTGAAGAAAAATGTTCGATAGCAATACTTCTAGGAGCTGGTCTTGAGGGAACTCTATCCAACTCATCAAGTTGTTGGGTTCTCCACGGTTGATCTCGCGAAATCCCATTGGCACCAATGAAATCATAGTCCAAGGGTATCCTCCCATATACAAGGAGGCTTTAGGATGTCCTGGGTCTACGACTGGGTGTAGCCCTAGGTTCTTACCCCTTAGTGGGTTGATATGTCGTATGTGTATCATGTAAAAATTAGGGTCTTACAACCCCTGCATGCCTATGTTATTATGGAGGCCTTGACACCTCCTCATGTCGACATGATGATGGAGGCCTTGAAGCCTCCACATGTTTGTGTGATGAGGGAGGTCATGATGCCTCTGCATGTCAATGTGAAGAGGGAGGTCATGATTCCTCTACCTACCTATGCGATGAGGAAGGCCTTGATGCCTCCTCATACCTGTGTGATGAAGGAGGTCATGATGCCTCTGTGTGCTTGAGTGATGAGAGAGGCCATGAGGTCTCCTCATGTCTATGTGATGAGGAACCAAAATATGGCTCTCTTACTAGGGTTTCTCGAGGAGCCCCTTAAGGGTTGAGTTATCACCCCTAAGACTCGCCGAACTTCATCCGATGACACTATGAGTGGGTGGCTCAATTCTAGTGTGATTGTGAGTGTGTGGAGGGTTAGCTTCCCCTCAGTGTTGGACCGAGGGTGGTTGCTCCATGTGTACACCATGGTGACTTATGAGTTATCTTCTTAGGTAGATTCAAAAGCACACAAACAAAACAAGCAGATGTTTATCTCTTTTAAGGATTTATGTGTTCCCTAAACTGTTTGGTGTGTTTTGATTCATTGGATAAATAAGCTAACTCTCATCGTGTTTCATTCTTGTTGGATGGTATACTTATGTTTAAATGTTTTCACCTGTACACTCGCAGCTCAACAACCTAGTGATGAAATCCAAGTTGCATAATCCAACCAATAATGTGTGGTAATGACTTCCACACATGGTCATGGAGCACAGGTTCTCTCGATCCTTAACCAGTTCACTAGTAGTAAACGATATACCTCTCCGAAGAGAGATACATACAAATTTTCCATAGGCTATGATAGTTCTTGGATCCGATATTGATAGTTCTTGGATCCGATATTGGCCAAAAATAGAGGGTGCATGGGATTTGAGTCAGTGGATGGAGATGAAAGCCACCTCGTTGGATCTCTACTAGTGGTTGGTCATGACTTCCAACTCACTAGCATTTAAAATGGTGTGTGGTGTGTGTGGTTCTTTTTAACCTTGCATATAAATAAAATGCATCACCAAGCAAGCATGATCTTTCTTATATGCCTAAGATAAAAGATGTTTCATTTTATAAAGATGCATGTATTCAGCTTATATGATCTTCAAAGAATGCATTATATTCTATGAATTAATGGCCATTGGTTGGGTCGCATGCAAGCAAACTAAACACATAGAAGCCTAGCACATTGGATACTAGGGCAAACCTTACAAGCAGAGGCCCTCTGTTCCTAGCAACACCTAGAGAAACTAAAGAAAGTCCTAGGAAACATCAAGTGCAATCTCTTTTCCCATTTTTCTTTATATTTCCTTGATTAAACTATGATTTCACTTGTTGTTTCTAGAAATAAAAAGTTGTAGATAGAAACACAGAGAAAATAGAGGATGAAACCAACCTTAAATCCCACTTTGATGATGGAAATTCTGATTTCTATTGCACTTTACTATTAGCCGCTATCGACCAGAGTCGTTGATTCTGGCCGTTGACTATAGGAGCAGTTGAGATCAGCTAGTTGTTGTCGACCAAAGCAGCTAAGACTTGTGGGTCGCTGTTGACCAGAGTAGCTGAACCTACAAATAGAAAAACCTGTGAATGTCAATAAACTGATTTGAAAATAAAACATGGTGTGCATCCCATTGTTATCGCCATCTGTTTGACCCCGGGAAGCATGCACTTCGACTACCCTACTTGCAATTTGAGTTGTTATGTATATAAATTACTTGCACAAAATTAAAGTACTAAAAGCACAGGTAACATGAAAATAAGGAAACAAATAAAGATGCTTTATTTATTGATATCTCAAGTCCTCAGCTACAAGTTCATCCCTCTGAGGGATATTGCCATTTTGATACAAATATTTACACAATAGAGTAGTGGTTGGATATATTCCCAGCAAGGAAAGGTGTGTCTATGTAGGCCTCCTGGTCCCACACATGAAACTGTATGGGGGATTACAGATGTGCCCTTCTCTAGATCTGGCCTTGGAGGGATCTTTGTGCTCCTACTGCTTCAATTCGATCTTGAAGATCTATAGCTACGCTCATGTAAACAACAAAGCATACTTAATAGAATGGGCCACCTCTTTGGATGAGGCCTTTTTCAATGGATCTGATAGATATGATAATATAAGCATAAACATAATGATAAATGCATAAAAATTTAAGAAATATGAAATAGATGCGTTAATGAAACCATATCTGAGCTATGATTAATAAACAAATTAAGCATTAATGAATCTAAGCTAAAGCAAAGGACAATAATGTCTATGCCCTAAAATATGCCTATGGGCCACTGTCCGAGACAACGACCACGATATAAAACTCTTCCCCTCATGAATCAGGGGTTGTAGCGCTATCCTCCTTACTAGAATTGATGTTCAAGGGTAGCCAGGTGTGTCTGCTACACTGATTTGGTAGTTGGTAATTATGGATCTGAATATTGATGCATGGATGTGGCTCGACCAGACGGTGCTCCAATACATCTCAAAGGGATGTAGCTTGGCTCTTCATTTTGATAGGGCTTCGATGCATAAGCTCTAAAAATTATTTCTCTTTTTCTCTTTGTGGGAGAGTCCATATGTAGACTTCCCTATCTTATATCTAGACTTTGGCTTCCTAGAGAATATTCAATCCAAATCTCATGTGATTGATCATTATGGATAGAAAGCATTAGTCATAAACTAGCATTGAAGGGGCAGTTAGGAGGAACTCAGGCAGTTCCTCACCAAACTTTACCCGTAAACAATTCAAAGGTGCAGTCAGACTGAATGATCTAGGCCAGTTTTCACTGCCATACTATGCATGGTGCTAGCCTCTATCAGTTTCAATGGCTAGATGTGGTCATTGTAGTCTTCAGTGGCCAGGTGTGGTTGTTGCTCTTCTTGAGAGCAACCAAGCCTAGATGGGCTAGAACTACCTTGTCTGAGTGGTTAGGACCACTGCTTGCCCTTGGAGATATCCAAGAGGGTTCATATGGTTTGTGAATGTTTCCATATGGGTAGTCTCCTAAATATGACATGTTTTAGGTGTCTACAAAAATAATAAAATAATAATTCACTGATTACATAGCTAGTCAACCGCACCCATAAACATGCCCAAATATTTACTTTTTTTGTGACATCCTTAGTGTGATTACCTAAACTTTTGTCACAAAAATATCACAAAACCACAAAAACATATTTGGACACAATTCAAAACCTACCTGTGTCTATTCCCTCATAATTCTACCTTTGTTACATATTTTGCACATATTCGTACGGATATGTATGAATTTAACATTTGTACATACAATATGAATCTAACATTTGTATAGATAGATACAATCCCCTAAACTATACCACAGATAGATCTAACAACATTTAAAATATAGGGATAGGCATATATCTTCTAAACCACCTTGTCATCTTAGTTTCATAAACCTTAACCCATCAACATGGTCTACACCTGAAGCCAAGCACGTAAGCAAGTGTGCCTAGGTACAAAATCTTCTTAGGTACATCCCATTCAAGAAACCCACCTAACAAGTAGAGGAAAAAACCTCCATTTCCTCTTAAGATCCACCCACTTGTTTGTATACTTTGTATGTAGGTGACATGTCACAAGTTGAATTCTTGACTTTAGAACAAATTGTGGTACACAATCCCATAGATAACCTACAACCTCAAAGTCCTACAACACAAAATCTTCCTACCACCTTCTATCCTCATGTCATATATGTTGTGCCAAGTAACCCCCAACCTTCCCTCTCCTATCATGATCAGTATTCACCTTCTTCTCCCCATTCTATGCATCCAATTTTACAACATCACTCCTAATCCCTTCTCGATAGCAATGATTTCATCCTTCACTGAATTCATCATAACACCACCATGACCTCTTGAACTATGGCTATGGTTTCAACCACTCATGTTTTCTCTCATGATCACGAAGCATGTTCTTCACATATACCATCTACTTCACAAAACCCTCCACAAACTCCTTATCAACAACATCTTCTCCAACAACAACAAATTTCTTTTCAATAGCAAATTCCCCAACAACAACAAATTCCTCTTCAACAATATATTCCTCTTCGGTAGCAAATTTCCCAACAACAACAAATTTATCTTCAACAATAAATTCCTCTTCAACAACAAATTCCTTTTCAATAGAAATTTCTTCTTCAAGAGCAAACTTCCCCTATCCTCGACTCCTCATATCCTCTCACAACCTATATATCTAATCCTCCTTCCCAATAAACTATAATTTACCTCATGTCTTTCTTCTCACATCCCCCACCTCCAAATTATTTTTCAAACTATCACATTTGGAACTTCTTCTCTAGTCCAACCACATCCTTCATCTTCTTATTCCTTCTATATTCCCCAACCTCCTCCTTTTCATCCACCTCTTTTTGCTCCTCTTTCTTCTTATAATCCTAACTATCCACCTTAACTTCAAAACCCATATTTCTATTCTTCTCAACCTGATTCTTCCATTCTTTGCCTATTTGATTCTTCTCAACTCAATTCATTTTCCTCTTCATCTTATGGAAAAGCCTCTTCTTCAAATCAGCCTCCTCCTCCACAATAAAATCAGGGCTCCTTATTCACTCTTCCTTTGTCTTGGACCTCCACTCCTCAACAACAACTTCCTCTTCAACAAAAACTTCCCCTACAACAATAAATTCCTCAACAACGATAAATTCCTCAACAAAAACAAATTCCTCAACAACAACAAATTCCTCAATAGTAGTAAATCCCTCAACAACAACAAATTCCTCTTCAGCAAAAAATTCCTCAACAACAACAAATTTCTCTTAAACAACAAATTCTTCTTTAGCAACAAACTCCCACCCAACATCATCAATTTACTTCACCCCAATATCAAGCACCACTAGTTCAAGGCTAAAATCCTTCAGTCCTAACTTGATCCCCTATATCTCTCATCGATCAATGGACCACCCAATAATAGTAGAACCCCCCTCATTCATACTATCCTCCTTTATCATCCTAATCATACACTAATCCCTATTCATACCAATCTAAGCCACATCTCTTAGATACGTGAGTTTATCTGACCTAAACACCATACACACCCTCTGATGAGCTCCAAATCCTAAGGGAATAAATAAAAAATGTGAAATAACGAACAAGTGGCTATGGGTCCCAAAATCCCACTTATATCCAAATATGCAATAATCATGTTAACTCTTTTGTCGTTGTTCATCCCTATCCTTACAGATTTGAAATACCCAAATTTGAAAAATTTAAAAGTAAGGAAGATCCAAAGAAACACATAAGAAACTATAGATTTATCTAATACCAAATCAATGGTAGCAACCCCCTCATGGTTCACATATTTCCTCGATATCTTAGGGATCAGACCTTGGATTATTATAACAATATTCTCCAACATAGTCTCTTCACATTCAAGCAACTAATCAATTTGTTTTTGGAACACTTTTCCATCAATATTAAGAAGAAAAAATTCTTATCATATTTGTACAAATTATAATAGTTTGAGGATGAACCCATTACTGACTATGTTTCTAGGTGGTGTACAATTATCAATAACCAAACATTCTCCATATCATCCATGGGGTTGGTTAAGGTATTTACAAATATTTGCACAAAGCATATATCTACGACTTCGCAAATACAACAACACCACTATTTCGAAGATACTCTTGCTCAAGCAAAAGTGATTGAAGATATAAAAGTCCAAGCAAAGAAGATCTAGATTTGTAAAAAATTATATTACCCTAATTCCAAAAGATTCAACAAGAACCTTGCTAACCCCAACACGCCTAAACCACCTCAAACCAATCAAGTGGTCCTAAGCATAACACTTACCTCATCACCCCAATACTCTCAACTACCATAACAAGGGTAATACCAACCCAATCCACCTCCTCCATCTAATCAATCATTGGCTCATTCATCGCATCTTCCTTGCCAAACATGCAACTAGAGTCCTTTGTCTGATCCCTTGCCCAATCTCTTTTAGATGTTATATGATGTCAAACACATTGCTTTTCCAAACATTAAACTAGACGATCCAAATCATCCAAAATCAAAAGGCTATAATGAGCATGCATTCTATGATTACCATAGGCAACAAGGATATTATATAAATAATTATCACATATTTCAAAACTTAGTTCAAGATCTCATTGATCATGAAGCTATTCATATCACCAACCCTTTAGCTCCCCCAAATCAAAATTTAGGAATCTACAGAAACCCTCTACCTGAGCACGTGATGCCACAAACTCAAGTTGGTCCCTTTGCATCACAAATCAACTACCAATAAGTCAACCAGGTAAATTGTGGACTACCTTAGCAAGTTTTTATGGGTATGATTAATGTCACCATACAAAAATAGTGGTATTTTATACATCCCAACCAATAGTAGAATTCTCCTATCATACTAACTTCTTCCACCACATTGTCGATACAAGGTAACCCTCTTGTAATACCGTGTGACATTATCACTATTCAAAGTAGCCTCACATGGCAACTCCACACAATATCTACAAATTTATCCATATACAATCTCTTGCAACAATCAACACTTCACCGTGAGGTTTTAAACAATATTTTATGGTCCATCGATATGGAAGCAAATGATAATACTTTTGCAAATTTTGTTGGTAATGTGCAGACATGTATGAAACCCTCAATCATTTTCTATGATCATGAGATCACTACTCTTGAAGGAGTGGTGGTCAATACTCCTATGTATATCATGGCCTACATCAATGACATAATGTACAAGCATGTCTTCATAGATAGAGGTTCATCTATAAACATCATTTCTACCATCACCCTTTCCCATCTAAACATCCCACCTAGCCATATTGCCAATCTCACCCTTGATTTGTGAGCTTTGTATGGCTCTATGCATCCCATAGTAGGCTCTATCATCCTACCCATTCAGGTAGGTGTTAAGACCATACCTATATTGTACCATGTTATTGAAGAGGAGATGCAATACAATATTCTCCTAGGGAGACCATGGATTAGAGATATGCAATGTGTCCCTTCCATGCTCCACCATTGCTTGAAATATCTTCATGATAGTCAAGTTCATCATATTTTAGTTGATGTTGATTCCTTTAAATTTTACAATATGGTCACCCTACCATAGGATCCACCCTTATCTTCCACCCAATTCATCTTGCCACGGTGTAACCCAGTGCACCATGTCAACAATTCTCTTCATCTACAAACCAACAAACTCTCCAATGACAACTCTTTCCCTTCACCTTGATGCTTTAGCAAACCCTCCTATCCACTCCACTACACATCAACAAAACACTTCATGCCTACCACCTGAGTATTCTTTGTCCTCTTATCCTATAAAAATCCCCTACCCCCACCTTCACAATCAACCTATCTTCCTCCAATACCATCACCTTCTCACAACCCCATTACCAACATTCCCATCCTACCCACTCCCATTACTCTTTCCACCAATGCCCATCCATTTCAATACCCCTTTAGCACTGGCCTTCATCCTCATGATACTCCTTCTTGACCTACCTCACAATTCCCACATGCAAACCATTCAATCTTATCTACTCCTATAGAATGATATTCTTGGGTGATGAGCCTTGAAAATGCTCATTTTTTGTACCACTTTCCTTATAAATAGTGACACTTATTTCTATAGATGTATATGTTTAATGATAATTATATATATATATATATATATATATATATATATATATATATATATATATATATTTATTTATTTATTTATTTATTTATTTATTTATTAAACAATTTATTTTACATGTTATTTAATATTTGTTTCTAAGTGTGTTTTGTGTAGATTTCATAGAAATTGTTGTGTTTTAGCATGTTTTCATCAAGGTCCCACTCGAACCTAGCACCTTCAATTTCATGAAGGTAAAACATTCGTAGTACACCAGTGTGAAGTGCTAAGTCAGGCACTCGATTCCCTTTGAAGTGCCCGACTTTCGTTCAGTGCTTAAATGACGGGCATCTACTTCCTATTAGGTTCCTGCTTCTCATTAAGCACTTGACTCCCATGTTGGCATATACATACCAACTTCAATAGATAAGGCACCTACTCCTCGACTTCTACTAACAAGGTGTCTGATTCCCATTGAAGCCGAATTCCAACATGGCTTTGTGGTCTATAAAACAGAACATGATTTTAGCAAGGAGCGTAAATGGAATTTTAGTGTTGAAACCGGATGAGGGACAGTATCAAATATGACTAACCATCTATTTTTTATCTTTTACATAAATATCTATGTAAATCGAGCAAAACCAATATCGGATGTATTTTGATAAAATAGAATACGTCGAATTAGTCCACACAGTTTGATATTTTGCTTGATTCCCTGTATTCATGCATGCGGTTGTAAAGTAAAATCAATTTTTTTATTTATTTCTATTTTTTAACAGGATGTGGCTGCATATATTATAAATATGCAGGCCATACTTGAAAACGTGATCCTGAATTTACCCTGTATATTTTTTGCTATAAGTTTTAATAAATATTTTCTAAATCGCTTTTGGTTAAATCGACTAGCGTCCTGTGAATTATTTAACATGGGCAAAACTTACTGGAAGCGTGGGTTCACTCTCAATAGCATTCTTCCCTTCCATTTCCCGTGTTTTATATTTTCTTCAATTTCATTTTATTTCTATAGATTAATTTAAATTCTTGTATTTTCTCCTGTTTTTTGTAAATTCTAGCAATATGCAGTTTTTATTTCTGAATGTAATTTAGGTATGTTTTCATAAACGTATGATAGATTAGTGGTTTGGAAATCAAAATCAAAACTTCAAAAAACACCAACACCCCCTAAACCATAAATATAAAGGACTCGTCTCTGTGGAGAAAATTATAAGCATATATTGTGCAAGGCTTCTCACAAGTCTACGAGCTACACTGGGTTGACAAATTAAATAAAGTAGTGAACTTAAACATAGAAAACTAACCAATGTTTTTACCCAATATTTTGGCATCGTTTCCAGGGAGTAGCCTATTATAATTTCTTGTTTATAAGGAAGCATGTTAGTTGTAGTTTAGGTTGCTACCTACAGAACCTCCATTCCTAAAGCTTTGCATGAGTCTGCCTAATAATAGAGGATCGGATGGTCGTTTTGTTAAAACAAGGACATTTCTCAAAAGTCTTATGCTTCCACTGTATTGATCCTGATACCGAATCCTCTTCTCCACAATCTCCACCTATGCATTGGAGAGAACATCCACTATTTGCATAAGATCATTCTAAAACAAATCAACAATATCATGGAGAAGGATAGAAAATAAGCAGAGCTCAATCTGAGGAAGATTTATTAAACTTTCAATGCTGGCAAGCGGTTAGAAAAGGAACTATATCAAACACAAATTTAGTAATCCTTCTACAATATAAGAGAAATAAACTAGAGGTCTTGAAAGCTACTTTGAACAAATTTGGTGTAGATACCCTATTTACAAACAAGATGGCTGATGTAGTGGAAACATCCACTAGTTTTAATTTTCCCATAGTAGATGCAGTGGGAGATCACTGTTGAGCAAGGTGCAGCAATAGTATTGTCATTGTTGTCAACATAGTCAGATAGATCTGTTGATGTAGTGGACAGGAAGTTCAAAAGCTATTCAGATGCAAAAGACAGGAGTTCAAAGGTTATTCAGAGTATACAGTGATTTTCCAAGAAGACCGAAGTGGCCCATATGCAAAAGATCAAAGAAAAAAGACAAGTAAGAAAAGTGTCGCGATATCGCGACATATACAGCAGGCAAGAAAAACTGTCGAGAGAAAAAGCAGGAAAAACTGTCGCGATTGCGCGACATGTTGGAAGAGAGAGAAAAAGCAGGAAAAACTGTCGCGATTGCGCGACATGTTGGAAGAGAGAAAAAGTAGGAAAAACTGTCGCGATTGCGTGACATGTTGGAAGAGAGAGAAAAAGCAAAAAAAACTGTCGTGATTTTGCGACATGTTGGAAGAGAGAGAAAAAGTAGGAAAAACTATCGTGATTTCGTGACATGTTGGAAGAGAGAGAAAAAGCAAGAAAAACTGTCACGATTTCGTGACATGTTGGAAGAGAAAAATGCAAGTGGAAAAATTGTCACGATTTCGTGACATGTTGGAAGAGAAAGAGAAAGCAGGAAAAAGTGTCACGATTTCGTGACAAGTTCGAAGAAAGAGAACAAGTAAGAAAAGTGTCACGATTTCGCGACATGTCGCATTTTCGTGACTAAAATAGGAGAGAGAAAGTAAGTTTGAAAAGTGTCGCGATATCGTGACATGTCGCATTTTCACAACAAAAGAAAGAGAGGAAGCGTACGAAGTAGAACTATCGTGATTTCGTGACAAAAGCAGAAAGCAAGACTTCAGAAGTAGAAGTGTCATGATTTCATGACAAAAGCAAAGAAGTAAAGTATGGAAGCAAAAGTGTCGCAATTTCGCGACAAAAGCAGAGAAGAAGACTTCGAAGGCAGAAGTGTCATGATTTTACGACAAAAGCAAAGAAGCTAAGTATAGAAGCAGAAGTGTCACGATTTCGCGACAAAAGCTAAGTTGAAGACTATGGAGGCAGAAGTATCATGATATCACGACAAAAGCAAAGTCGAAGTCTATGGAAGCAGAAGTGTCGCGATATCGTGACAAAAGCAAAGACGAAGTATACGGAGGTGAAAATGTCACGATATCGTGACAAAAGAAAATACAAAGTCTACGGAGGTAGAAATGTCACGATATCATGACAAAAGAATAGAGAAAGCGTACGAAGGTGAAAGTGTTGTGATATCACGACATGTATTTTTGTGGCAACAACAACAAAAGAAGCTACAAAGGCAGAAATGTTATGATTTTGCGATAGGTCATAAATGCGCAAGTCAAGAAGAACTCAACTGAAATGAGAAGTATGACAGTGGATCGACATCACTACGACATTTATAGGGGTAGTTACAAAGTGATTTCATACTACTAAAATATGAAGAGTGATCAAAAGTCAGTATGGTGGTTACAGGGTTTGTCCAGAATGAAATCATCAAGCGATGGATAAACCGAACATTTTCTTGAGTTGAAGCCGATGAAGACCGATGACAGTCGACTAAAATTAGGGTTTACAATTGTTATGAAAGTCGACTAAGATTAGGATTTACAGTCGACTAATATTAGGGTTTTCATCATAAAAAATATTGTTATAAAAGGAGGGTTGTTTGGAGAATTGAGAAGAAGGTCGAAGGTGTGTGAAATACGGTCGTTGTGCATAGAGATCAAGTCATGTCGAATCATGCTAAGTGCAAAATTCATAAAGAGATCAGAGTGTGCAAAAGGGAGAAGACAATCATGAAGTTTGACTATAACGAAGTAGAGTGTGCGAAGTGTTTGCGCAGAGAGAGCAGAGTGCGTAGAGAACACAAAGGTGAAGAAGACCAGTCAGGGTCTTGCAAAAGCAAAGATAAATAAGGGGTTGGTGCTCCTTTCTATTGGTGCAGATAAATAAGGGGTTGGTGCTCCTTTTTGTTGGTGTAGATAAATAAGGGGTTGGTGCTCCTTTCTATTGGTGTAGATAAATAAGGGGTTGGTGCTCCTTTCTGTTGGTGCAGATAAATAAGGGGTTGGTGCTCCTTACAGTGGGTGTTGGTAAATTGATTGTAAAGTTGGTGCTTTGCAAAGGCTGGATTTGGATGGTAGTCTAAGTAGTCAATTTTTGAGGAGTATCCACATTGGTGAACCTCGTTAAATCTTATGTTGTGTGATGCTCTTTTGTTATACTTGTATCTAGTAATAAGTTTTAATTACTACGATATTAAAAGCTGTAAATTTAAATTTAAAGAGCTACACTAATTCACCCCCTCTCTCAATGTCATTGTAATACTAACAATTGGTATCAGAGCTAAGTTCCTGTACAAGCTTAACCAGCTAGGGTAATCTTGGAAGTAACACAATGGCAGGTGGTGAAGGCATCTCATCAAACAAAGCACCATTGTTTGACGGATCTAATTACACATTCTAGAGAATTAGGATGCAGACATATCTTTGTGCTTTGGGATATGACATCTGGGATTTAGTAGTTAATGGAATCATTAATGCGATCAGAGGACTCGACGAGGATATCGAAGACTCTGTCATCATGAAAAAGGAAGATCTAAACCCACAGATAGAGAAGCGGCTTTTAAAGCCCTTAAAAATAAAAATGCAAAACAAGATTCCGAGGAAGAAGAGACATCAGATGAAATGGAAGCAAACTTTGTTAGAAAACTAAAAAGGGGAAAAGAAAAATACAGAGGAAAGCTACCGTTTAAATGTTTCAACTGTGGAGGCATTGGGCATTTTGTGACTAAATTTCCACTTAATGAGAAGAACAAAAATGATGAAGGATCGCACCAAGAAAGAAGTGACTGGAAGAAGAAAACGAATTTCAGAAAAGGCAACTCAAGAAGAAAAGTTTCATATCCAAAAATGCCAGTTCATCAGAAGACACCCCCGGTGAGGATTCTGAAGAGGAAATAGGTGAAGCTCTTTTCATGGCATTTGAAGAAGTAAAATAAGAAAAGAAAGAAGGAGTGAACTCTAAAGTATGTGGTGAAAACCTTGAGGCTGAAGTAGATCTAGAAGGTGAGTTGATCTCTGCACTTGAAGAGTGAAAAATAGAGAGGAAAAAGAATAAGAAAATTTCAAAAAAGCTTGAGGATGCAAACGAAATCATAACCAGTCTGAAAGTATAGACAGAAGAATACAAGAAAATATCTAAAGATCTTGAAGTACAAATTACCATGAAAATAGATTATTGCTTCAACTTAAAGAAGAGAATGTTGGTTTACGGATGCAGATAGAAGAGATGAATCACAAAATTAGTTGCTATCACAAATGCAAAGAAAGTTCTATGAAGCTGGATAAGATTATAAATGACCAAAGGCCTACAGGTATCAAATTTGGTCTGGGTTTCGTCGAAGGAGAATCATCAAATGGATCAAAGGCCATAAATGTAGAATCCATAAAGAATGAAGATAAGAAATAGGTTGATCAAGGAAAAATGTCTCATGCAAAAGAAAGCAATAATGCCAGGCACGAAAGGAGAATTGACAATGATGGATTCACCAATGTCACACATCAAAGAAGAATAAGACCTATGGCTCCTACGGAAACATGGCAAAGACCATCACCCAGGTTCAATTATCCCTTTTCTGGTTTCTATTTTAAATGCAAGGGCTATGGACATAAAATCTCAGATCGCAAATATAATGTAAGACCAAGGAATTTCACCAGTAGAAATGCTTTTTCTCCTCTGATGAATTATATAGTAGAATGTTATAACTATCTTAATTTTGGGCACATTGCAAGAAACTGTAGAAGTACATTTGCATCAAAATAGTTTTAGGAAGAAAATTTCAACCAAATAGGATGAGACAAAATAGAAAACTTCTCGAAAAACATGCACAAGCTATTGATAAGAGAAAGGCAAAACAAGAGCCCAAAACTACTATCAAAACGGAGTGGAAAGAAAAAGAGCAACTTAAGGAAAAAAAGGAATCCTTAATCGTACAAACAGCATTTAAAGCACAGAATAAATATGTACCATGGATACTTGATAGTGGATGCTCTAGTCATATGACAGGTGACAAACAGAAATTTGAGAAGTTACAGAAATATGAAGGTGGTTCAGTGAAAGTTTGGAAATAATAATGGAGCTAAGATAGTTGGCAAAGGTTCAGGTTAAAATTAATGATAGAAAAATTAAGTCGAAAGAAGTCTTGTTTGTGGATGGTTTGAAACATAACTTGTTGAGCGTAAGTCGATTTGTGATAAAGGTCATGAAGTAGTTTTTAAGAAGCGGGGGTTGTGAAGTCAGAAAAACAAATAGTGGAAAATTGATAGCAACTAGATCAAGGACATCTGGCAACCTGTACACGCTCTCAGAGACTTCAGAAGGAGCTTGTTTTATTGGACAAGAAGAAGAAAATTGGTTGTGGCATAAGAGACTCGATCATAACAGTTTTGATAATCTAGTAAAAATCAACTCAAAAAGGACAGTGAGAGATATTCCCACCATCGATGAAAACAACATTTGTGCTTCATGCCAAAAGGGGAAGCAAACTAGAGTCACATTCAAAACAAAATAGTACTACACAAGAAAACCTTTGGAACTAATACACACTAATTTATGTGGACCCATGAGAACACAAAGCATAAATGGTGACAAATATTTTATGTTGTGCATTGATGATTATTCCAGAATGACATGGATATTTTTTTTGAAGCATAAATCAGAAGCTTTTGAAATGTTCAAGACTTTCAAAAACCAAGTTGAGAATGAAACAGAAAGAGGATCAAATGTTTAAGATCGGATAGAGGAGGAGAATTCATTTTAGAGGAGTTTATAGAGTCATCGTGAAAAATACGGTATTAGGAGACAGTTTTTAGCAGCCAGGACACCTCAGCAGAATAGAGTGGTAGAAAGAAAGAACAGGACAGTGCAGGAAATGGCATGGACTATGTTGGCTAAAAGCATAGTAGTAGACAGATTTTGGAAAGAAGTAGTCCATACTATGGTGTATATCCAAAATAGGTACATGTTGAGAACACATGAAAGCAAAACTCCTTATGAGTTGTGGTTCGGTAAAAGGGCAACAACAAAATACCTCAAAGTTTTTGGTAGCAAGTGCTACATCAAAAGAACTAAAGATAATCTTGGTAAGTTTGAAGATAGAGTGGATGAAGGTATTTTTGTTGGTTATTCATCAAAAAGCAAAGCTTACAAATGCTACAACAAGAGGCTAAAGAAAATTGTGGACAGTGCTGATGTTAAATTTGATGAAGGTAGAGAATGAGTAATTAGCTATGAAAATAACTACCCAATTTATGAAGAGGTTATTGAAGGAGATGAGGAAAACGAAACGAAAAAGATACAGAAAATTGACTCAGATGATTTAAGTTGTGATTCAGAAGTGGAAGAAAATAAGAAATTCAAAACAGGTAGCTGGTAGAAAAATCATCCTAGAGAGCAAATAATTGGAGACCCCAAAGTTGGTGTTTAGACAAGAAGAAGAGTAGTAAGTAACTACTCTCTATTATCCAGCATTGAGCCCAAAAATGTTACTGACGCAAGCAAAGATGAAAGTTGGATGAAGGCAATAAATGAATAATTAGATCAGATCGAGAAAAATGAAACTTTGGAGTTAGTACCTAGACTTGCAAATAAAAATATAATCGGGACTAAATGGATTTTTTGAAACAAATTGAATGAAGACAGACAGGTAGTCAGAAATAAAGCAAGATTGGTATGTAAGGGTTATGCACAAGTTGAAGGCATTGACTTTGAGGAAACTTTTGCACCAAGTAGCTAGACTAGAGGCAATTAGAATGTTTCTGGCTTTAGCAGTCTACAAGAATTTCAAAGTTTATCAAATGGATGTGAAATAAGTGTTTTTGAATGGAAAACTTGAAGAAGAGGTTTATATTGAGCAACCAGATGGTTTCGAATTTGGTGATGATCCCAACTTGGTTTGCAAGTTGAAGAAAGCATTATATGGTTTAAAACAGGCACCCCGAGCATGGTATGCAAGGCTAGACAACTATCTCACTCAACAAGGGTTTAAGAAAGGTATGGTGGATAGTAATTTGTATTTCAAAACATAAAATGGGCATCTTATTGTTCTTGTTGTATACATAGATGATATCATATTTGGTAGCAGCAAATATGAGTCATGTAAAGATTTAGCAAATAAGATGCAGAAATAATTTGAAATGTCAATGATTGGTGAACTTTCGTATTTCCTCAAGTTGCAAGTTAATCAAAATAAGAAGGGCATATTTATTTCTCAAGTTAAATATGTGAATGAGATGTTAAAAAAATTCACAATGGAGGATTGTAAGCCAGTTAGCACTCCCATGACAACAGGTTGCAAGTTGAGCAAGGGTGACAAATCTCCACCTATTGATCAAACCATGTACGGATCTATGATTGGGAGCTTCTGTATCTGACAGCACTACCGGACCGGATATTTTGCGAGGTAGTATGCATGGTAGCATGATTTCAGGCTAATCCCAAGGAGACTCATGTGATAGCAGTGAAGAGGATTCTTCGGTACCTCAAGGGTACTATGGAGTATGGGTTATTTTATCTGAAAGGTAAAGACTTCACCCTTATTTTGTATTCAGATGTAGATTGGGTAGGAGGTGTCGATGACAAAAATAGTACCAGTGGAGGTGCATTCTATCTTGGAGATAGATTTGTCACGTGGCACAGTAAGAAACAAGAGTCAGTTTCTTTATCGACAGTAGAGGCAAAATATATTGCAGCGACAACATGTTGTACGCAGGTATTATGGATGAAACAAACCCCGAAATATCTTGGTATTAGCTTCAATGAGCCAATATCAGTTAAGTGTGATAACACCAGTGCCATTAACATCTCCAAGAATCCAGTTATGCATTCACGCACAAAACACATTGCTATCCGGTATCACTTTTTGAAGGAGAAAGTTGCGGAAGGTGAGGTTAAGTTGGATTTTGTTCCAACTACGAAGCAAGTAGCAGATATCTTCACAAAACCATTTCTCAAGGAATTTTTTGAGTACCTTCGCAATAAATTGAGAGTGGTCACACTTCCCAAGAATTGACTAGCTATAGGGATCACATTCTCAGGGGGAGCATTTAAGTATTTGATTATCTTTTTGCTCATGTTCATGATTTTTGCTAAGTGTAATAAATTTTGCCTAAGAATGTTGTGCATGGACTCAGGGGGAGTTTGTAGTAGCCCTTTGGTATTATTGTCAAAGGGGGAGAAGAGTTATAGGAAATTGCACATGTGTTGCCAAAAATTCCAAAGGGAGAGATTGTTGAGCAAGGTGCAACAACAGTATTGTCATTGTTGTCAACACAATCAGATAGATCTGTTGATGTAGTGGACAGGAAGTTCAAAAGCTATTCAAATGCAGAAGACAGGAGTTCAAAGGTTATTCAGAGTATGTACAGTGATTTTCCAAGAATACCGAAGTGGCCCATATGCAAAAGATCAAAGAAAAAAGACAAGAAAAGTGTCGCGATATCGCGACATATACAGCAGCAAAAAAAACTGTCACGATTTCGCGACATGTTGGAAGAGAGAGAAAAAGCAAGAAAAACTGTCGTGATTTCGCGACATGTTGGAAGAGAGAGAAAAATTAGGAAAAACTGTCGCGATTTCGCGACATGTTGGAAGAGAGAGAAAAAGCAGGAAAAACTGTCGTGATTTCGCAACATGTTGGAAGAGAAAAAGGCAAGTGGAAAAACTGTCGTGATTTCGCAACATGTTGGAAGAGAAAGAGAAAGCAGGAAAAAGTGTCACGATTTCGTGACAAGTTCGAAGAAAGAGAACAAGTAAGAAAAGTGTCACGATTTCGCAACATTTCGCATTTTCGCGACATGTCGCATTTGAGAGAAAGTAAGTTTGAAAAATGTCGCGATATCGTGACATGTCGAATTTTCACGACAAAAGAAATAGAGGAAGCGTACGAAAGCAGAATTGTCGCAATTTCATGACAAAAGCAGAAAGCAAGACTTTAAAGTAGAAGTGTCGCGATTTCATGACAAAAGCAAAGAAGTAAAGTACGAAAGCAAAAGTGTCACGATTTCACGACAAAAGCAAAGAAGAAGACTTCGAAGGCAGAAGTGTCGGGATTTCACGACAAAAGTAAAGAAGCTAAGTACGAAAGTAGAAGTGTCGTGATTTCATAACAAAAGCTAAGTTGAATACTACGGAGGCAGAAGTGTCGCGATATTGCAACAAAAGCAAATTCAAAGTCTATGGAAGCAGAAGTGTTGCGATATCACGACAAAAGCAAAGACGAAGTATACGAATGCAAAAATTTCATGATATCGAGACAAAAGAAAATACGAAGTCTACGGAGGTAGAAATATCATGATATCGTGACAAAATAATAGAGAAAGCATATGAAGACGAAAGTGTCGCGATATCATGACATGTATTTTTGCGAAAACAACAACAAAAGAAACTACAAAGGCAAAAATGTCGCGATTTCGTGACAGGTCATAAATGTACAAGTCAAGAAGGATAACCCGACTGAAATGAGAAGTATGACAGTGGACCGACATCACTACGGCATTTACAGGGGCAGTTACAGAGTGATTTCATACTACTAAAATATGAAGAGTGATCAAAAGTCAGTATGGTGGTTACAGGGTCTATCCAGAATGAAATCATCAAGCGATGGATAAACCGAACATCTTCTTGAGTTGAAGCCGACGAAGACCGATGACAACCAACTAAAATTAGCGTTTACAGTTGTTATGAAAGTCGACTAAGATTAGGATTTATAGCCGACTAAGATTAGGGTTTTCATCATAAAAAATATTATTATAAAAGGAGGGTTGTTTGGAGAATTGAGAAGGTCAAAGGTGTGTGAAATACGATCGTTTTGCGTAGAGAGCAAGTCATGTCGAATCGTGCTAAGTGCAAAATTTGCAAAGAGAGTAGAGTGCGCAAAAGGGAGAAGACGATCATGAAGTTTGATTGTAATGAAGCAAAGTGTGTGAAGTGATTGCGTAGAGAGAGCAGAGTGCATAGAGAATGCAAAGGTGAAGAAGACCAGTCAGGGTCTTGCAAAAGCAAAGATAAATAAGGGGTTGGTGCTCCTTTCTGTTGGTGTAGATAAATAAGGGGTTGGTGCTCCTTTCTGTTGGTGAATATAAATAAGGGGTTGGTGCTCCTTTCTGTTGGTGCAGATAAATAAGGGGTTGGTGCTCCTTACAGTGGGTGCTAGTAAATTGATTATAAATTTGGTGCTTTGCAAAGGCTGGATTTGGATGGTAGTCCAAGCAGTCAATTTTTGAGGAGTAGCCACATTGGTGAACCTCGTTAAATCTTATGTTGTGTGATGCTCTTTTGTTATACTTGTTGTATCTAGTAATAATTTTTAATTGCTGCGGTATTAAGAGCTATAAATTTAAGTTTAAAAAGCTACACTGATTCACCCCCCCTCTCAGTGTCATTGTAAGACTAACAAGATGAAGCATATATCCCCTACCCACCTTCCAACATTTAGAGGACTACCAATAGAAGATCCAGATCTATTTCTATTTAAATTTTATGTTTTATGCAGATTTGTGGATTACACCATTGATGCTCAAAAACTAAAATTATTTCCTTCCACTCTTGATGATTCAGCTTTGCACTGGTTCATTAGTTTGGGGGATAAATGAATAACTACCTGGAAAAAATTGAAGAGACTTTTCCTAGAACAATACCAGGATTTTAGCAGGGCACACGATGCAAGGGAAGAAGTCCTAGACATGATACAAAAGGAATGGGAATCTGTGGAGGAATATTGGGATAGGTTTAGCGTTAATTTGCAAAGATCACCCCATTCGAAACTAGGATACAGGTTCTTAAGAAGCATCTTCTTAAAAGGACTCACAAATAAATCTTTAGAAGCCTTAAATATAATTTTTGGGGGGTACATTTATCAACATCACATGGATGATATTCGATATTTGTGTCAAAAATTTTCAAGAAGGAAAGGTAAGTTGATCCCTAGAAATATCAAACAATCAGCCACTGTCACTAAAATAGAAATAGGCAACATGTTGGAAGACCTCAAGAGTGAGATGTTATCATCTCTGGCTCTTCAAATGGATACCCTTCTACTTCAAAAAAAGAAGCAGGAGAATGAGGCAACATTGGCCTACTTTTGTCCCAAATGCAAGGGAAAACACCCTAGAAACAAATGTCTAGAAAATAAATTTTGAGTGTATGTTGTATGTTCAAAATATCACAAAACAAAGTTGTATCCACAGTTATAAAAACCTAGAGAGGAACCTAAGGTAGCAGAAGCATACTTCGTGGGTAATAGGAGAAACTGGCAGTAGTCTCAAATGGGAAACAACATGCCAGTAGGAATGCCCTCTTATGGGGGCAGTAATTTTTAGAACCAAGGTCAAGCTCAACCATCCAATATGGGTTGGTGGGGATAACAACCTTGGAATCAATATCCACAAGGACCATATCCTTATAATCCCTATCTATGGATGCAATACTAGCAGCCTAGGTAGTAGTGGAGGAACCAGAATGCTTGGAATCAAAACCCATAGCAGGTTGCTCCAGTCCCACTACAGCCAACCCTACCTACTCCTCCTGCTTTCAGGCCTGCTCAACTGCCAATACAACCTACAACTAATCCAAATAATAAACAACAACCATATCATCAAGTGGAGAATGATATGTACCCCATGCATAATATTAAAGTAGACTATAGTCCAATAGAATTAAGTTTAGGAAATTAAGTACGTGTAGAAGTCACTCCTCTGGTAGAAGAGGAGGAAAACATAGAATTAGGAAAAGAGGAATCACCTCTTATAGTAGAAGTAGAAGAGGAATAAACACCTATAAATAACAGACAAGAGGTTCCACCTTTTCCACAAATATTGCAAGAACCTAAAAAGCCATAACAATCAAAAATTGATATTCTCTCTAGTCTAAAGAACCTAACAATCACAATCCCTCTCTTTCAAGCCATCAGAGATATTCCTATCTATGACAAGGCCATAAGAGAATTGTGCCTGAAGAAACCAGGAATAAAACCTACAAAGTCAATCAGTTTGGTGGGTCATTTAGCTGATCTCATGTTAGGGAAAACCTACAACCAAAAATACTCAGATCTAGGAAGCCTTGTCTCAACTGTACAAATAGAGGGCTACGTTTTACCCAATACACTAGTAGATTTGGGGGCTGCCATTAATATCATACCCAAAGAAACCATGCAAAAGCTTAAACTATCTAACCTGAAGCCAACCAAGACTATTTTGTAGTTAGCAGACAAGTCTACAATGCTTCCAGAGGGAATACTTGAGGATATTACAATTACAGTGGATGCATTGAAGTATCCAACAGATTTTTTAGTGTTACATTCCAAGTCTAGATTGGGTGGATATCCATTAATATTAGGTAGACCTTGGATGGCAACAGGTGATGCTTACATAAGCTGTAGAGATGGCCAGATGACCATTTCTGATGGACAAAACATATAAAAACTAATCATCCATCCACCTGCACAATCTACAGAAGTATTGGGAGAACCTAAAGATGAAAATCAAAACATTGATGGTCTATCAATGATCCAATCTATCATGACACTTTATGAATTGGAAGATGAGAGTGATGAGGATAGGGTAATATCAAACTTTTTCCAAGGGGAACTTTCCTATCCTCCTCTTGAATTGCCATTAGTGGGAGGAAAAGACCACCATATTCAGCAAATAGAGGTTGCACCTGGTAGAGTGTTGAACATAGATGACAACTTGATAGCTGAACAACAAATCAAACTAAAAGAAACATTGGTAAAACATCAATATGTCTTTGCTTGGGACTATTCGAACATGAGAGGAATAGCTCATGAAACCTATACTCATAGGATATATTTGGAAGACCAGGTTAAACCAGTAAGGCAACCACAGAGAAGAATGAATCTAGCAATGAAGGAAACTGTCAACACTGAATTGCAAAAACTCTTCACAGTTGGGTTCATTTACCCCATTTAGACAGTGAATGGGTATCACCTTTGGTGGTGGTACCCAAGAAAAATGGAAAGTGGCAAATTTGTGTGGATTATAGGTTGCTGAATAAGGCAACTAAGAAAGACCACTTCCCTTTACCCTTCATAGATCAGGTCCTTAACACCTTAGTAGGCAAGAAGTATTTTTCTTTCCTAGATGGGTTTAGTGGATACAATCAGATCTAAATAGTGGAAGAATATCAAGATAAGACCACATTTACTTGCCCTTGGGGGACTTTTGCTTACTAAGGTTTACCTTTTAGTCTGTGTAATGCACCTACCACATTTTAGAGGGCAAATTTGAGCATATTCTCTAACATGATTGGAGAAACTATGGAGGTATACATGGATGATTTCACTGTATATAGTGAAACTTTTGAAATAGCCACAAAAAATTTGGAGAAAACACTTGAGAGGTGTGAGGAAACTAACTTGTCCCTCAAAAATGAGAAATTTTACATGTAGGAAGGGATAGTTTTAGGACATCACATTTCTGTAGATGGGATCAAGTGGATAGGAAGAAGATAAAAGTTATCCAAAACCTGCCTACTCCCAAAACATAGAAGGATATTCGTAGTTTCCTAGGATCAATTGGTTACTATAGGAGGTTTATAATAGAATTTTGTAAAATTGCTAAACCCCTGAGCATATTATTATCAAAGGACATAAAGTTTATCTGGACAGAGGAACATGAACAAGCATTTAACAACTTTAAGGAAAAATTGATTACCACCCCAGTACTGAGAGGTCCAAATTGGACCATACCTTTTCACATATATGCTGATGCATCTAACAATGCAATAGGATTAGTGATGGGATAGAAATATGGTGATGATTTTTATGCCATCTATTATGTCAGTAAACACCTCACAGGTGTTGAATTCAATTATACTATCACAAAAAAGGAATTTCTTGCAGTTATACATACTCTTAACAAATTTCATCATTATATTATAGGATATCAAGTTTTTGTACATACTGATCACTCAGCTATCAGATACCTGATAAATAAACCTGGGATTAGTGGTAGAATTATTAGATTTGTGTTGCTACTATAGGAGTTTGATGTGACAATAGTAGATAAGCCAGGTAAAGACAATGTGGTAGCTGATTTTTTGTCCAGGTTGATACCTCCAGATGATGCAGCTATAGATGAAAAATTTCCAGATGAGCATTTGTTTGCTCTTAATGAACAGATACCATGGTACATAGATATGACTAATTATTTATCCACTGGTAGAGTATCCCCTGCACTTTTACCTCATGAAAAGTAAACTTTAATTGAGAAAAAGTGTGGACTTCTCATGGATTGATGGGTGTTTATTTAAAATAGGGCCTGATCAGATCATGAGAAGATGTGTTGTTGAGAATGAGATAATATAAATATTGAAGGCTTTCCATGATGAATCTTATGGTGGCCATTTTGTAGGAAAAATGACTGCATATAAAGTGTTACAAGTTGGTTATTACTGGCCTACACTATTCAAATATGTATCCAAGCATGTGAGCTAGTGTGATCAGTGTCAGATGATGGGTAGACCTACTCTTAGGGATGAAATGCCACTCCAACCACATGTTCACATAGAGCCATTTGATAAATGGAGTATGGACTTCGTAGGACCCATTAATCCATAGTCAATATGTAAGAGGTTTATCTTGGTTTGTACTAACTATGTGACAAAGTGGGTTGAAGTGCAAGCTTTGCATGATTCAAAAGAGAAGACTATAGAAGACTTCTTGTATTCATATATTTTTACAAGGTTTTGGGTTCCAAGAGAGATCACAACTGATCAAGGACCTCAATTTACTTCAAATATGATTTAGGAACTCATGCAACAATATAAAATCAGGCATAACAAAACCACTCCCTACCATCCATAGGTGAATGGGCAAGTTGAAGTAACCAACCGAGAGTTGGAAAATGTCCTGACAAAGACAATGCAACAACATAGGAAGGACTGGGCCACTAGATTACCAGAAGCAGTGTGGGCCTACAGGACCACCTGGAAGACTACTACTAGTTTCACACCATTCCAACTAGTCTATAGGAAAAATGCCATGATGCCTATAGATTTTGAAGTGAAGACAATTAGAACTATAACATAATTGAATATAAACCTGGATGATGCACAAAAATAATGGATTCAATAGCTTAACTAGCTGGATGAATACCGCCTTGCTACTTTGCAGAAAACATAGATCATTCAAAAACAAAGGGTCAAGTGGCATGACCGTCCACACCAGGCCAAAGTAACTCAAAGTGGGATAATGGGCATTACTATATGACTCCTGGTTCTAGGAAAGGAAATGCAAGCTCATGCAACATTGGATGGGGCCATATGAAGTGACTGAAGTTATCAACAATGGAGATGTGAGGATCAATATAATTAATTGTAGCAACATTACATTAATAGTCAATCGTCATTGCCTGCGTCCATACCATGTGTCTGAAGCATACATGATTGAGTCCAGATTAGGCATGGGGGAGACCCTAGTTGATTCTAATTTTAAATTGAGTTAGTAATATGTGGACGTAGTCCACATAGTCCCAAAAACAATTATTCTTTCAAAGTTTTTCTTTTTTTAGTTGTATTTTTATTTTGTAGGAACGATACCCTGAGTGCAGTTGTTAGGCAACCTAGGAAACCTAGGCCTAACAAGCAGAGGATCCATGAACCTACACCTTCCTAGATTTCTAGAAGAAATTTTTGCAGTAGGAGCAACTTGTCCCCATTTAGAAAGGGGAATACTATACCTGAATTTGCACAAGAGTGTTTGGATTGGTCTTTAGGGAAAATAAAACACTCTATTGCTAGTTTAGGGGTGAATGCTGATTTTATCCATGTTTCTCAACCAGATTGCTAAAAGGCCTGATCAACCTTAAGCATATATAAGTGGGCATGTCAAGCGAATGTTGCAATAAAGGAGGAGCATCTATTTTTCATTTTATGATGGGGAAGGCACCTGATTCCCTTTTTACGATGGAAGGTGCCTGATTCCCATATTTTGGGAAAGTGGTGCCAGCTTCCCATTTATACAACAAAAGGCACCTGATTCCCATTTATACAGTACAAGGTTCCTGACTCCCAGTATGTTAAGGAGATGACGTCTGCGTCCCATATTCTAGCAGATCGACACTTGATTCCTGGCTTCTCCAAGAAGAGGGTGTCTAACTTCCATATTTGGAAAAGCGACACCAAATCTCCTGAACATGGTTTAAAAAAAATTGAGTTTGTATAAAGTTTGCTTTAAAAGTACGACACCCGATAGTCAGTGAAATACATCTATTTTCCATGTTAACTATAGCGCCCGATTTCTAAGGCACTTGCTTTCCATGTTAAGCATAGTGCCCGATTGCTAAGGTACCTGCTTTCTATTTTTAGGGCACTTGTGTGCCATAATTTTAAAAGAAAGTGCCTGATTTCCACATAGAAAATGTGCATGCTTTCCATTTTCATGGTTGTTTTTGCCTTGTAAGAATAAAACTTCAGCATTGGGAAAGTGGCCCGAGCCACGTCAGCACCCCACTCATGTGCAAAGTCAAATATATTAAGGACAAAACTAAAATTTATCAACAACCAACTTTTGAGGAGGGGATGCTTTTCATCCCATGAAGATATATGTTTTCTAACCTTTGTTTTGAAATCTTGTAGGATGTCTCGAACAAATAATTTTGTAGCTATAAAGAACCAATGACGTGGAGAGAAATAATTGTATGGGAAATAGGGCCATCATTGTTCATCGAGGCTTATCTAGTCATCATCCATTGACCAATAATGAAGCACCAAGTATATCTGCACATGGTGCACCCACAAAATGAATTTAGGTACATGATTAAATTTTCTATTTTATGTCTATATTATTTTCATATGCATGCAACTATGGAAAAGTGCTGGCACAATCCCCATTATAGTCCTAGCCACCAGAAAAATTCCACTTGGTACTTTGCTATGTGTCATGGATCTGATTGGTAAAATACTTATGGTTATCACCTCCGCACAATCTGGCACATGCTTTAATGAAATTTTACATGGATAACCATAATCGCTTCTGATTACGGTAGTTAACCACTTGCATCCAAGGAAGCAATCGGTTTTAAAAACTACTTACTAAATAACTACTATGTAAGGAGGGAAACTACAAAGTGTGGAAATTTAGAAAAAAATAGAGTGTGAAGCAGCTACCGAGTGAATTGTAAACCGAAGAAACTTTGCACTCTAAGCATGGGGGGAAATCTGAGAACCATGACTTAAAGAAAAGTGAACCTACAAATTTCTCAAGGATTTTTGCGGATGTTCAAACCCAATTTGATATGTAGGATGGATGGAGTACTATCAACTGGTCATCCAAGGCCAGGACACAGCGGTAGCCAATGAGTTTGCATCATCCATAAGGGATGGGGTCGTGCATATGCGAGGATTGGAGATTCTAGTCATTGAAGTGTATATCACCATGGTGATGGGCCTCCCTCTGATAGGGGAATGCACGTACAAGGAATATAACCCAGCTCTCTATGCATAGAGATTATTTGGAAGATCGATAAAGCACCTAACGCACGTTGGTTTACCCAAACAAAAAATTCTCGAGCTTTAGAGGGTGGTTTTTGAACAGATCACATGATTTTTCACCTGTTTTGGTAGGTACTCTAAGCTAAAATCGAATCACTTTCGATTTCTAAACCACATACTACATGAGTACAAGATAAATATCCTGCATTACCTTGCATGCACACTCAAATATGAGGTCAAATGGTATCATGTAGGCACAACATCTACCTTGGCTCACCATGGCCTAATTTTGGCCTTGGTATGATATGTAGAGTCACATAGAAATGTGATAGTTGAGGAGATCGAGGGCACTAATACAATTCCAGGGGCACAAGAAGGAGTAGAGGTGCCATTACAAAATGAACAATCGACTGAGAGGGTGACAGAACGAGAAGAGACGACACTTGCATCCCGACTTGAGGAAAATACACGAGAAGCAAGACAAGCCTTATCCCCTATTTTTCCCTATTTTTATGAGGAAGCAGGATAGGCTTTGTCCCCCACTGGCCCTCAATTCGATGATGAGGTAAGGTAGGATCCGCCAAGTCCTCCTTTCATGTCAATTTCCACTAGGACTAGAAGTAGAAGGACGAAGGTGTCTAGGGTGGTTTTGAGCTCATCAGACGATGAAGCAGCAATCGATGAGATGAATAGGTAAGATAACTGGCCCAAATTTTATAGGATATTTCCAGGAAGTAAACTCCTCAACAGGAGGTTGCAACGAAATATTTACCACAGGAGGGCCAAGCAAAGGATTTGTAGTAACAACTACAGTTATTGAGGGAGCAGGCTTCCACTTGGGAAGCTAAATTTAAAGAAGAACAAACTTTATTTTAAGAGTTTAGGAAAGAAACTACATTGAAGATACATAAATTGTATTAGATAATTTGGAAACTGTAGGGGCAAATAGGAATATTGTAACTACAAGGCAAAGTAGTGGAATCTGAGCAGTCGGCCAAAGTAGATGCAGCAGTGCAGACTGATGGGGTAATATAGGTATCCATTACTAACATAGAAATTGAGCAAGGAGTGGATGTTGCAATGGAAGTAGAGCAGCCCTATTCAACATCTCATTCTACATAACAGGTAATTCAAGAAGATAAAGTTGAGGTTGAGGAACCTTAGAATTCAAAACAATCTATAGAAAAAGGAGACGAAGAGGAGAATGAAGTGGAGGTTGAAGAGCCTCAAGTTTCAGACAATGAGGAAGAGATAGAATATTCTCCATTTGATGTAGGGCCAAAAAACCTCAGGAGAAAAAAGCAATTCCAACCGAGCAACAATTTACTGCATAGGTAGAAGAGGCTCAGCAGCCCGCGTCTGTTGAAAACTAGGAAGCAGCACCAGCACCAGCATACCCTGAGATGCAGCCTAAAAAGCTAAGATCAAAGTAAAAAATTGTAAGGGCATCTCAATGAAGACCTAGAACCAGAGCAAGAGTTGCAGAATTCAAGGAATTGGGAATAAAATCAGATAAGGCATCGAAAATGTATTCCAATGAGGAATGGGAGGCAACAAAGAAATTGTTTGTTGCCCAAAAAGAAAAATTTAAAAAGCTTAAGGAAGATATAGAAGTAGAAAAAAAGAACTGGAAAAAGGCTTCTAAGAGGCACGCAAGGAAGCAAAAAAAGAGGCCAAAAAGGATGCCAAGAAGTCTCCCAAGAAAATTCCAGTTGCCCAACCTCATCATTTTTGGGGTATATATGGGTTGATAGGTGATCAACCTTCAAGGATGAAGATATATTTCATGAAGATGGGATTTTTAGGTCCTATGCCACCTGCACATCAGATATCAAGCAGTAGAACCCCTCTAGCGGTAGAAATAGACGTTAAGGCTAAAGCTAAACTTGACCCAACAAGGGCTGATTTACCCATAGTCAAGGTTGCTAAAAATTCTAGCATCCCATTTGGCGATGAATCTGTAGTACCTGTGGGCAAAGAGTTACCCCTTCACCATGAATACTAGAAAATGATTGAGCATGCATTTCAAAAGGATGCCACCAGTTTCACTGGCTACTATTTAAATATTGAGAAAGACAAAGTGGCCTGGATAAGGGAACAACAAAGAAAAAGAGCAGGGTCAAATCAACCAGTTCGGTACAGCAAGCGCTAGAAATAATAAGAACAGGAGGCAACCACTCCCAAAGAACCAAAGGGGTGAAAGCCTAGAGACAAGGAAAAAGCAAAGACCATTGCAAAGAAAAGGAAAGAAAAAGTCAGGGCCTATTGGAAAGTTGTAAACAAAACTAGTAATTACTAGTATAAAGTGGCATAGGGACGTGCCACCCCTTAAGCATGGGGGGATGATGAGCCTTGAAAATGCTCATTTTTTGTACTACTTTCCTTATAAACAATGGCACTTATTTTTGTAGATATATATGTTTAATGAGAATTTTATATATATTTAACAGTTTATTTTACATGTTATTTAATATTTATTTCTAAGTGTGTTTTTGTGTAGATTTTGTAGAAATTTTTGTGTTTTAGCATGTTTTCATCAAGGTCCCACTCGGACCTGGCACCTTCGATTTCATGAAGGAAAAATATTCATAGTACATCGATGTGAAGTGCTAAGTCAGGCACCCAATTTCCTATGAAGTGCCCGACTTTCGTTTTATGCTTAATTGATGGGCACCTAATTCCCGTTAGTTGCCTGCTTCCCGTTAGGTGCTTGGCTCCCATGTCGGTCCCTACTTCTTGACTTCTATAGACAAGGCACCTGCTTCCTGACTTCTATAGGCAAGGCACCTGATTCCCATTAAAGCCAAATTCTAGCACGGCTTTGTGGTCGACAAAACATAATGCGATATCAGTAACAAGCGTAGAAAGAGTTTCAACATTGATTTTGGACCAAGGACAATTTCAAATATGA
This sequence comes from Wollemia nobilis, assembly GCA_028583015.1. Lineage (NCBI taxonomy): Eukaryota > Viridiplantae > Streptophyta > Pinopsida > Araucariales > Araucariaceae > Wollemia > Wollemia nobilis. Next base: position 3,435,483 of record JAQPPZ010003615.1, read on the forward strand.
CTAACCATCTATTGTTTAGCTTCTATGTAAATATCTATGTAAATCGAGCAAAGCGAATATCAAACGTATTTTGATAAAATAGAATACGCTGAAATAGTCCACACAGTTCGATATTTTGCTCGATTCCTTGTATTCAAGCATGTCGTTGTAAAGTAGAATCAAGACTTTAATTTATTTCCAATTTGTACTATGGTGTGGCCACATATCTTATAAATATGTAGGCCACCCCTAAAAACGTGATCCCAAATTTTCCCTGTATATTTTTTGCTGCAAGTTTTGATAGATATTTTCTGAGTCACTTCTGGTTAAATCGACTAGCATCTAGTGAATGATTTAATGCGAGCATAACCTGCTGGAAGCATGGGCCCACTCTCAACAGTGTTATTCCCTTTCCTTTCCCCTATTTTTTGTCTTCTTTAATCTTATTTTATTTTTTGTAAGTTAATTTAAATTCCTATTATTTTTTCCTGTTTTTTGTAAATTCCAGCAATAAGCAGTTTTAATTTCTAAATGTAATTTAGGCATGTTTTCATAAACGTAGGATATATTAGTGGTTTGGAAATCAAAATCAGAACTTCAACGAACACCAACACCCCCCAAACCATAAATCTAAGGGACTCATATCTATGGAGGAAATTATAAGCATATATTATGTAAGGCTACTCACAAGTCTACGAGCTATCTCGGGTTGACAAATTAAATGAGGCAGTGAACTTAAACGTAGGAAACTAACCAATATTTTTGCCCAATATTGGGTGTAGTGTGCCACTCGACTTGACTCAACTCACCCATTCACCTGCATTCATTTCCCTTCCTCCTCTAAACCTTCCTCAATATTCACAACCATCGTCATCCTCATCACATCATGAGTCATTATCACAACAAGTCTGATAAGGTATGCCTCATGTATCCATACTCATGATCAATATTGGTCTATGAAAGTACAATGTACATAACGCTCGTATCTCCCCTCTTAGTGTTCAATCTATTTTATACTTTGGTTGTCCTCGTGATGTACCCTTAACTATAGGTGTTGTCATTCCTCTTGGTTTACCTACAAACCAAACAAATTTTGTTTACGATGGTATCGATGTATCCTCCATTCCACTTGAACCCAAAGCATCTAAAGACAAATTCTGTGGCAACTTAGATTACATGTCTAACCCATATTTTTCCATACACTATTTCCAATGCTTCAATTGGCATGGATTTGATCTAGGATGCTATGAACAAGGGCCTAGGTCCCTTATCAACCCAACTTATCAACAACCTAAAGATAAATCAGGCTTAGGTTATCATCACAATCATATAGACATTTTGGAAGATGAACTCCAACACCTCACCCTCGATCCCATAGAATATAATTTTAACATTGATCCCAAGTGTGACCTCCACAACGAATGTCTCTCTCCTCACTCTATAGTCAACATCCCATATAGCTTCTTCCAAGACTCCCCAAGGCATGTTACTTCCCCTACTTTGATTGTTGATGACCTAGTTAAATATTTAGGTGCTCTCTCACTTATACCTACTATTTTTGAAGATGTCTCCACCCGTATTCTTTCCCTACTCATCAATCCATACAACCATCTATATAACTAAAGACTATTTCAATTATCCCCGCATCAACCCCATTCTATGTCAATTATTTTCCACCTCCACTTAAACCAACCTTTTCTTCATCACCATTAGATACTTTCTCTACCAACTCTACATCCTTGATGCATTCAACTGCTTCAGTAAATATGATCTCTATAGATCTATTTATCCCACTCTACTATGTTGCTCACCTTGACAAGATCATCAGTATCAATCTGAATTACATCAACTTCGATCACATTTTTTTTACTCTTCTTCATGTGATTTTCTTCCCTCAAAACACTTGTTACACCTAGCTAGCACTCCCCTCTCCCCATTACCACTTCAAGCCTCTTTTTTCAACCATGTAGAAGTTACTTCCAATTAAAGAATTCCTTATGCTAAATGCAGTCGATGACCTGCATCTCATTCCTATTCCCACCCAACTCGAATATGGCTCCCACATGCTTGTGGAGGACACCATCGACGTTGATATTAGCAATGACCCCACTAATCCTCCGCATAATAAAACTTGGACAAATATTATCCATTGAAGAGCAAGATAACTTCACTAAACTCCTCAAGAAATATAAGGTCTTTTCTTGGTCATACACTAACATGCCTTGACCTTGATCCATCTCTAGTGGTCCACAATCTAACACTTGATAATAACACAAAATCGGTTAAGCAGAAGCTTTGGAAGATGCATCCCACTATTGCTTTAATGGTGAAAGAGGAGTTACAAAAACTCTTAGATGTGGGATTTATCCAACCGATAGATTATCTTGAGTGGGTATCCAATATGGTACCTATTGGAAAACCAAAGGGAGGAATATGAGTCTGCACCGACTTTTGAGATCTCAATAAGGCTTGTCCTAAAGACAACTTCCCTTTGCCCAACATTGATATGCTAGTTGACTCCATAGCAGGTCATGAAATTTTATCCCTCATGGATGGATTTTTAGGTTACAACCAAATCTAGGTTAACCCTAATGACCAACATAAAATATCCTTCACCACTCCTTAGGGGACTTTCTATTATAAGGTCATGCCATTTGGCCTTAAAAATATAGGTGCCACATACCAACATGCCATGACCTATATTTTCCATGATTACATGCATAAGATTATGGAATACTACATAAATGACCTCCTAGCTAAATCTAAGAAGCACCATCAACACATTGATGTCTTGCACAAATTTTTTGACCGCCTCCTCGAGCACAACATATGACTAAACCCAAAAAATTGTGTCTTTTGTGTGACCTCAAGGGAACTTCTAGGTTTCATTTTCTCGCAATGAGGCATCAAAGTAGACCCTCAAAAAGTCAAGACCATCTTAGACATGCCTCCTCCAACGAATCTAAAACAACTACATAGCTTATAGGTAAAAATTCAAGTGATTCATCACTTTATAGCCCAATTATCAAACAAGTGTAAGTTGTTTAACCATCTATTACAAAAAGGGGTCACATTTAACTAGGACCATGAGTGCCAAGCCACTTTTGATGCAATCAAGACCTATCTTACATCACCATCGATATTATCCCAACCTTGCCTAGCATTTCCTTTCCACATATATATGTACCACCAATTTTGCTTTAGGTACAATGCTTGCTCAAAAGAACAAGGCTAGTCGAGAGCAGGTTATATACTACATTAGTCACACATTAGTGAGCTATGAAATGTGATATAAATATATGGATAATTTATGCCTAGTGGTAGTTTTTACCACCAAGAAGTTACACCATTATATACTAAACCATACCACCTATGGTATCACTCAAGAAAACCCACTCATATACATGATGGGTGCGACATACAATAACAACCAAATCGCCAAATGAATTATGCTATTAATAGAATTTAATTTAGAAATAATCAATTAGAAATCCATTAAGTACTAGGTAATTTAAAACTAGCTCACAAAGGCTCCCCTTGATGATGACAAACCATTTCTTATCAAACTTCTTGATGAATTAATGTTCAACACTATCAAAGTTGAGCAATACATTGAGCCTGAAATGAAAGAAAACCTCACATTTTTCTTTGAAGGTTCTCATTGTGAACAAGGGGGAGGGACAAGAATAGTATTTTTCACACTACAAGGGGTATCAATCCCCTTTTTGTTCAAGCTAGACTTCCCTTGCACCAACAATAACGTCAAATACAAAACACTTATCCTCAGCCTTAAAAGTGCACTTACAATGTGCATAAAACGACTACAAATATTTGGTGATTCCCTTATTATTTTTAATCAAATGAAGAGAATATATTAATTTTAATGTCTTATTCTTAAATAATACGAACAAGTCATCGATGAATTATTGTTCCAATTTGAGTGGTATGACATAGATGTTTCCTCATGATCTACAAACTGATTTGCAGATACTATAGCCTCTCTCATCTCCCTCATTCTACAAAACCTGCATGATAAAATAACTCATGTATATGTAAAAACCATCCACAAGTCTTCATATCACCACACAAACATCCTCTAATGACACGAACATCAATTTTTCCAAGCTGAACCTTGTGATCCTTGGTTTTCTCAAATCAAGGACTATATCAAGCTAGGTATTCTTCCCATAGATTTTTTTCATGCTCACAAACACATGTTCAAGAAGAAAGTAGTTGAGTATACCCTAGTAGGTGATATCCTTTATAAATACATCTATGATGGCATCCTCCTTCATTACCTAGAGCCACATGAAGCTAACCATGTTATCATTATGACTTATGATGGTACTTATGGTGGTCACTTTTGGGACATAGCCATTACCAAGCGTATCTTGCACATGGGTTACTACTGGCTCACCATGGAGCATGATTTTTGTACATACATTAAGAAATGCATCAAATTGCCAACAACATGCCAACCTCACCCACTTACTATCCCAAGCACTACAACCCCTTTAATCAATAGGGTCTAGATATCATAAGCAAAATCACCCTACCTCATCAAACAATCATAAGTTTATTATTACTACCATGGAATATTTTCTAAAATGGGTTGAGGCCATCCCCCTTATCCAAACAATGGGATCCCAAAATTATTGATTTCCTCAAACAACATATCATATGTCTTTTTGGCATTCCTTCTAAAGTTATCTTTGATAATTGCATGCAATGTATGACAAATACAACATCCAGTATAACTTCTCAAATCCATATTACCCTCAAGGTAATGGCTAATCTGAGGCTTCTAACAAAACCATTTACACCATCCTTCATAAAATCATTGTAGAGTCTCATCATGATTATCCCAATCATATTCCTTTGGTACTTTGGGCATACAAAACGAGTATTAAAACACCTACTGGGGCAACACCCTTCTCTTTAGTCTATGGAATTGAGGTCATCATACCCTTAGAGCTCAAAATCCTCTCTTTTAGAATTTTGCTACAATAATTCATTGACGACGAGACTGCTCACCAAGCACATATCAACCAACTTACACTCTTAGATGAATGCCGCTTTAATGCCATCCAACTCATATGTGTTTACCAAGATTATGTTTGATGTACATACAACAATAAATATCACCAACATGGATTCCAAATAAAAGACTTTGTGCTCAAGGAAAATCAATAGAATCCAAATCAACCCTACCACCTGCATGATAAATTTGCACCAAATTGGTTTGGCCTATATATCATCACACACAATTTCATTTTTAGAACCTATCTCGAAGGAATTGAGGAACCTGAACCCCTCAACATCATCCATATCTACGTATTTTATGCGTAATAACCACCCACCAAAGCTCTCAAATTCATGTACATGCAATATCAAAGGATTACAAAAACATAAAATACAAAAACAATAACAACAATAATAAAAATAAAAATATACAAAACCATCCACCAGTGACATATCTTGCATTTCATTTTCCTCTTTTTTTTATCTTCTTTTATGTCTTCTACTTTCCTTCCTCAAAAAACATTTCACCTTGACTTAAGTCAATGTTGTCTGGTCACGTACGAGTGGCTATATACCTTTGATTTTATCTTATTTCTTCTTGCCTTTCTTCCCTCTACTTCTTCTAAGTTCCTTTTCACCGTTGTGTGGTCATGCACGAGTGGCTACATACCTTTGATTTGGTCCTATTTCTTCTCGCCTTTCTTCCCTCTACTTCTTCTAAGTTCTCTATCATCATTGTATGGTCATGCACAAGCGGCTACATACCTTTGATTTGGTCTTATTTCTTCTTGCCTTTCTTCCCTCTACTTCTTCTAAGTACCCTGTCATCATTGTATGGTCATGCACAAGTGGCTACATACCTTTGATTTAGTCTTATTTCTTCTTGCCTTTATCCCCTCGACTTCTTATAATTTCCCTATCACTGTTGTATGGTCATGCATGAGTAGCTACATACCTTTGATTTTGTTTTATTTCTTCTTTTCCTTCTTCTCTATACTTCTATTTTTTTGTCAATGTTGTATGGTCATGCACAAGTGGTTACATACCTTTGATTGGTTACATTTATTTATTTCTTCTTCTCTCCCTTCTCCTCTTCCTTTCATCTTCTCTCTTTCTTTCCACTTTCCATCTAGTTTACACACACATTTATGCTACTCATCTATTGCACTTCTCATTCAATATTCATGTTGATGTTGCTAAACATTGGCATCCAATATACTTATTCACATTTACACATAATTTGATAAAGCTTTATATGCTTTCCAATAAAACTTTTGGATGCATGGATATCGAAAACACAACTTAGCTTGGTTTTCTTTCATCAATGACATGTTAAGTTGCATACATTCCAAGTCAATCATGTGGAATGTGGGAGAGAATCCCTCTAAAATGAATGTTGATGGGTGTTTCTCCCTACCTATTTTATCTTTTTTGGCCCTCATGGAGGGTGCTCCAGTATTTATTATTTCTAGCTATTAGCTTTTGTGCTGGTCTCAAGGAGTTAGATCTTATTAGATCTTGGATCTCCTCTGGGTTGGATTGTCTGATTACTGGTTGATGTTGATGGGTTATGAGGTCTATTGGTTTTTTGGGGGACCTCTAGTTTCTACCTTGGTTTCCCTATGTTCCATATTTTGTAAAAAAAATTGGGGTTCCTTTCAAAAACCCCTTTTAATACCTAATAAAAAATTTTGCATATGTTCTTGCACAATTATATGTATTTTATAGCATTAGGTTGTCCTAACTATCATTATATTGTCATGTATCACCTCATGTTACAACTAGCTTGCATATAGGCAACACTTAGCTTGCACATGCTAAAAAAAGTATATATAAATAAAACAAACACAAAAACACTAGTTAGCACAACTATTGTGATATCTTGTTCAAATCCAATTCTTATGTTGCTTGGTACTGGAAAATGTTTATGCTAGTCAGCCATTTCTAGTTGTTCCAATCAACCATTGTCGAGCATCATCAAGTTCTTAAAGCAATTTTAGACTTCCCCTAGATGACTCAAGTTATGTCTTGAACCAATCACAACTCTCACATTAAACAAATTTTGAGCTTAGGGAAGATAACACCTTGCATATGCTAGCCACCAAAGTGAAAGTTGTGTCGCTCATTCTATCATTTGCATGTTCCAAACCAGCGGATCTAAAAAGGACAAGCTACAAAAAAAATATAAAAGAAGCAAAATCAAAAAGAAAAAATCCAAATAAAAATAACACTACCAAAATAGCTTGATTCCTTGGTATACTCTGGCACTTTAGATGTATTCATCGAGGTTATAGATGTCTGATTGGTAGTGGAGCAATGTTGATGGATCATGAAGATAATCTCCATCAGGGTTATGGACTCCTATCTAGCAGTGGAGTATACATTCCAAGTCGTGATATGTTTGTCATATTAGTGCCCTTCTTTTCTACAAACCATTGTGCACTTGTGGATGAACTAGCTTTAATCAACTAAGTTTACAATCGGCTAGTCCAACCTCACTCAAAATGGATAAATGAATGCCATGCACACACACTGGTTCATGACTTGCTTAACATCATTTAGGATGGTCAATGATGTCAACAGTATATTGATTGATTACTAGATGAGTTTGATTGCTCAAACTAAGGTGTTTGACTTTCTATAAATTCTTATAATGTCCAAAATGCTTGAGAAGCTAGAATGAACAACATCATGGCTAGTTCTTCCAAATAATAGTATGGACTTTCTATCATTATTCCATTGATCCATCACCATGATCTCATACACATAGGCATTCAGCTCATGCTACATTATAATTTGCATAGTTTACAAATCTATTGTTAGCTTGACATTCATCATACACATTGCATGTTTGCTTATTTCATATTAGGATTAATATGTCTGTGTAACCATTAATTTGTCATTGATTAGATAACAACTCAAGATGGTCCAAATATCCTTGAACACATCCAAAAGTATGACTACACATCCACAAGTGTACATATGATTCAATTATCACAAACACACATTATTTCCTACAAATATTAACAATAAATCAAGAAATACCCCATTTCATACATCATCCATGTAATATATCATCAACACATGATCACATGTCTTATAAATTTATACACACATGATACACAAAACATTCACATTGCATCAACATATATCACCAAAAACACTCATCATATATCATATATCAAAAGACATGTGCATACTCAAAATTGTTCAAAGGCTACATCACATGTCATACTATACATATTATCATCATATTAGATATAATACAAAAAAATTATAAAATCAGTGGTATGTCTACCATGCCAAAAGGCCATCATCCCTACTAACCACTAGGAGTCTCTCCACTCCCCTCATGTCTTCTAGGAGCCTCCTCAATGCTCCTTTCCACCTCCTCTCCACCCTATGCTTGGGAAGATCCCTCTACCTATGATTTAATGACCTTTTCAACTCATGCAACTGATGGAGCTACTGACTTTGTGATCCTTTAGCTCTATTACAAATGAGACTATGCAACTGAATATGATAAAAGTGATATACCTCGTATCACTAACTCCACCTCCATCAAGGTTGGTTTGGTCCTCTCTTATATATAAAGGTCCTCCATATCATCCCATAATATTTACAAGGCCACAATCTTGACATCTTGCACCCTCAACTGCTTCACCTCCTCTCGTAGCCTAGCCATATTTGCTATCATGTTGGCTATCTCACTATCCATCCTGGCACTATTTATTGCAACCCTCTCTTTGGCCACTCATACTTCATCCAAATCTTATTGTAATTGAGTCACCTCTCATATAGCTACCTCCATATTAACCAAATATCCATATCTCTATAATACTAAATTGACCCTCTGCAAGGTCTAGGCAACAACTCACCTCTCAAAGTTATCCCTCTCCTCCAATAATGTAGCCCTTAGATACCATTGCATCCCTATTAGTTGATGTGTTGTCTCTCTATTCTACTAAAACCATCCTCTCTTACATCTAGGCCATCTCTCACTCTGCCCTCATGGCCTCTACCTGGCATACCCTTCCTCATAACATGTCAACCTCATCCATGGTCACTAACATATCTTGTAGCTAAATACTCATATCTACATCTACTACTACAACATCACCTACAAATTTAGTCTTCATGGGCATCTCTGTTGTCCCCCCTACACTCACCCCATATGGACCTATTTTTCCATCCAGGCATCAATGCACTTGTCACAAGAGTTATGACTCTATCTCCTAATCCTTGCCCTCAGGCTCACTCACTACCTCTAGCTCATCTACTCTTGTCCTTGCATTGTTGATTTCTACCCCTACTATGACCTTAGTACCACCAATAACCCACTCCAATCCATCAACCGTTGTTGCTCCTGTAGTACTCACACCATCAATCACTCCAAAATTGAGCTCTCTACATCATCCACCATGCATCATACTCCCTTGTAGTCCCTACATCATCCACATCTGGTATCACCATATCCTCATCTAGACTCTTATTCAAAAGGACCACCTGTGGTCTTCTCTCATACTCTTCCTTGATCCTCTTGATCACCACTAGAAAATTTGGTAGTCATTGCTACAACCCAAATTGTCTCAACACTCATGAGAATGGAAATAACTCAATCTGGATTTGGTAGCACCCAACAACCCATCTACCTTGTCTGACTCAAGCCAACTCATACTCTTCCTTCCTCCACATTGGTGCTCCTCTCCATGGATGCTAGTGAATATCCTGTTTTGTCACACTATCAAACTCTGTTATAGTAGAGGGGATTCTCCTCATTTGCCCTCTTCACTTGCTCTTCCATGTATGTATACCACCTTAGCACAAAGGGTACATCCTCCTCAATCAAGGTGGGTTTCCAATATAGTAATCCCTTAGGTCTCATCATGGCTATGTGGTCCCACACCCACAGTTGTAATAGTAGGCTACAATCCAATCCTAACCTCCCTATCATCTTCACCCCATGAAACTTCATATAGTTTTGTGCCAACAACATTGGCACCCAAGCAAATCACACATCCTACTTTGCCATATCACACATGACACCCAACATGTTCCACAGTAACCTCACCCCTAACGTGTTTGATAGCACATAACTAACAATCAATACCATTACTAATGTATACCTCTATGACAACCACTCTCTACTCTAATACTCCTCATAAGGAATACCCTCGTATACTTTATAGCTCACCAACTATCCCCAAATATCCTCTCCAACATAGCCTCCTATCGGTTCCCCTTATCTTTTATAATCACCTCTCCCTCTATATAATATAAATTTGGTATATGTCCTCTAGGGTGATAGTCATTTCCTTTTTTAGGAAATGGTAGGTATTCCTATCTACATCCAAGTGCTCACATAGTTCTGATAGATAGAAATGGTCAAAATGCACCATATCCATCTATGACACCCCGTAAAATCCTACATTTCACAACCAATCAAGATTTTATATCATCCACACCTTATTTAGATCATCCAACAATGGCTAAAATTGGTGTCTCGATCACACTTCCTTGACCTAGCATCAAAATTTCCAACTATTAGTTACTCCACAAAAAAAAGTCAATCCATACATTTGTACAGGTCCATACAAATCTGGCACAAGATACAAATTCAGCCACACATCAAAACAAAATAATAAAAAATTCAAAAATAAGCCAAACCAAATTCGTACAAATCTATATGAATGGTAGGTTCATATGGCTCTGTAGAATCTAACGCAAACAAGTTTGACCACCCATTTTGTCGAAACACCCCCCTTTCCAACATAACCCCAAATTTCCACCCACACAACCCTTAAACATGCACACTCAGACATCTCAAGCATACACACATAACAAGATAAAAAACATACTTCATGTATACACACCCATTTCTCATTTATCCCAACCAATACTACTTAGTCTATTTCTTGTCTAAGGTTTCATTTCAGTATAATTTGTTCCCTAGGGTTCATTTTAAATACCAAATTACAAATACTAGGGTACAATTCAACTAACCTTCACTGCACTACCTCCTATTCCATCTCATGTTGCACCCTCTGCCATATCGCATCATAAATTTGATAGTGTTTTGCATCACAAATTCACCCTCACTCTCACTTCGCTCCTCTCCTTCCAAATATTCTTAAATCACACAATATAAATGAGGAGTGCACCTTATAATTGCACCTTTATAGGTGCATGCTCTAGATTCATACCCTTGGATAGAATACCAAAATCATACCCCTCCATATGAACCCCAAATTTTTACCCCTCCATATGAATTTACAAACTGCTACTAAATTTTGATCCATAACTTCATATTGTGATATGTATAAATCTTCCCCATAAATTCTTATATTTTTTTATCCAACAATCATTTTATCAAGTGACTCGGCATTATCCTTCGCTTCTTCAAATATTAACTCATTGCTTAAGGGGGTATATATCGAACAACAAAAATCCACCTTGCACGTGACCAATAATCAAACACTCAATCTTGGAAATTGTATTTTTCCAAGAACTCTTTCTAGAGACCATCATGAAGCCCTCTTTTGTTGTGGTAAACAAAAGCAAAAGCCTAATCCAAAAATTGATATGTTGTACTTTAAGACTTATATAGTTACTCATGAATCCCCTTCATCGAGTTGGTAAGTTAAGTCCACTTACAATCAATCAAAGCTTCACCATGATAGCTACCCTTGGCTGGTCAATTTATCATATTAAATCAAGTTCAACAATTTGTCAAAGGTAAAAGTTTCAAGGATACTCACCTCTTCCACAATTGGGGCATCTTAAATTGATCGTGACTCAAGAAAACCTTGCATTTACTTACTCAAACAATCATCATGGCTCAACAAAATACCAAAATCTATTGTAGTCAATCATTGATCAATCATAATCACCCATAATCAATTCATCTTCTTCAAAATTAGACCACCAATCTAGTATCATTAGTTTTTGCACTGCACCATGTTTTCACATAATACAGTATAAAAAGAGGTAAATGTAGACACCTAAAAATCTCACATTGTCTCTCATCCCATCATAATGAAAGATAAGTTTGCAAAACACCTTAATTTTGCATTTTTGCCTAAAAACACTATTCATCACCTTAAGCCCCCTTGGCCACTTAAGACCTTTCCTACACTTAGCCCCTAGTCATCATGCAACCACCCCTCTAGCCTAACCTAGCCTAACCTTCACCCTAGCCTAACCTTAGTTAACCCTTAACCTCGTTCAAAAATCCACATCATAGTCAAACCCAACCTTGGTTAAACTCTTAACCTTAGTCAAACCACAAAAGTCAACATTAAACCTAGTTACTCAACCTAACTCTAGTAAGACTTAACCCTTGCTCCACACATCTCCCCATGAGCATTTAACATCATAAATAACATTTGGAGACTTTTGGATTTCAAAGCATTGAAAGCATGGGTGAGTCACCTTCCACCTCACCTTGGTCAACCCCAAACCCATGGTTAACCCAACTATGGTTAGACTTTAACCCTTGCTCCACTCCACATTCCTATGTACATTCAATACCATAAATGACAATTGAAGACTTTTGTAATTAAGGCCTTCAAGGTATTCAAAGCTTGGATGAGTCATCCTCCACCATGCCATAATGGGGAGAAGACTTTCATGGCTCACCCATGCCCATTAATTGCATATGGATGGGTGAGGACTTCTCTCACCCAAATTCATTTATGAGATACTCCACCTCATGCCACCTTAGGGGACACCTCATAAGATACCTCATCCCCCCTAACCTTTCCAAATCCTAAAAATATATGGTCATTTCCTCCATATTTATGGTCTATCCATTTACATACCGAGACTCTACCAAAATTAGCTTAGACTCCACTACACTCAACCATCACTCACCATCAACCCCCATGGAAACCCACATGTGCTCATTGACATCCCTTTTACTTTTGTAAACTGCTCCCAATCATAGGTACAAAATATCACCAGATGCATATAAGAGTTGCAACAACACTAGAACCCCTATAACCCAATAGAATTTTATTTTGGATAACATAGTCATATTCGTATAGAGGTGTACAAACCCACAAACCAACCAGATTCGTACTCAAGGGTCCAAATCTCAAAAAATACTAAATTCAGTTAAAACCCTACAACAAGTCACAAAATCAGGTATCTTTGTCTTATCAATTTTTAGTCATTTCAAACATTCAATCATGTTTTAGAATAGATTTAGTCTTTTGTCTATTATTACAATGAGTCTAATGAAGACAGGCCCCCAAATGTATATAATCATTTTTGTAGGGTTATGTAGGTTTAGAGGACCCATGTAGCTAACAATGGCCCACAAGCAATAAGTCCACTCACCTCAAGGAATACAAAGAAGACATATATGGTTGTTTACCATCTTCATTGAAAGAGGGCTTCTCTTGTGGAAGACCCCAATTTGTAGCCATCAATGACATAGTTGAAAAGGACAAGCTTTGTAACATCTCTTTTTAAATATCAATGCAAAACAATATTTTCTTATACTTCAACTTCAAATGGAGGAGGCAAATCTGCCAACAACATATCTAGAAATAACCTTATTTAAGGGGGGAATGAGGATAGAATTATGGAATGCAATTATCAATAAAGTTAGAATAAACTACCAACATGGAAAGGTAGATGGTTATCATTATTAGGAAAAGTGCATTTAATTAAATCTCTCACAAGTCATTTCAACATATTATATGTGCTTGTATATTATGCCAAAATCGGTAGAAAAGGTTAAATCTATATTATGCAATCATTTTTTTATGGTTAGGATTATATGATAAAAGGAAAATTCCTTTGGTGAAATGGAGCAAGGTGTGCGATGATAAAATTAGGGGAAATTTCAATTTAAGAGTTCTTACAAATGCAAATTTAGCTCCTAAGGGAAAAGTAATTTGGAGATTGTACAAAGAGAGTCAAATACAATGGGTAAGAATTCTTCTAAGTACATTGATCCCAATGACCCAAGCTTAATCTTTACTGCATTCTCACTACCATATGGTTTTGCACTATAGAATAATTTAAAAAAAAATAATTGATATAGTGATCAAAGTTCTAAGATGGGTGGTGGAAACTAGAGAAATACTTTCTATTTGGATGGATATGTTGGAAATATTGAGTTGTCATTGATGTCAAAGGGTACATGAGGCAGAAATATTTTGATGTCAAAGGTGCATGGCACTCAAGGCAAAATATTCTTCATAATGCAAAGCAAGGCAAATATTTTTAAGGAAAGGTTCAAGGCAAGTATATCTCAAAAGCAAGGAAAATTATTGCAAGAAAAGGTTTATAATATTTAATTTAAATATTATAAAGAAGGTCAAAGAGGTTGATTGGGACAAAGTTTTTTAAAAGTGGTTTGGGTCCAAGGTTTAAAAGAAAAAGGCCAAGACTTAAAAGAGGAGGCAAGGTTTAAATATTAAGGCCAAAGATTTAAAAGAATAATATTATAATATTTTTAATATTATAATATAAAGTTTATGTTATAATATTTAAACCCAAATGTGCCAACGTTTTGGAGGTTTCGAAATATAAGCCGACCTTGGGAAATTTGAAGATGTTTTTACAAAGCATATAAATACATTGCCCTTTCACCTTTGAAAGAGAGTGGCAAGCATTTCGTTAATGATTTTCGTGCATGATTTTTTGTGAACGATAGAGATAAAAAGAGACAGTGAAATTTCAAGGTGTGCAGGTGCTGGCATTGTCAAATCTGTGTGCGCACCGATTGGGTCTCACCCGTCTGGGGTAGCCCAGTGGTTGGTTGGCTTGCGTGAGCATTGTTGAGAGAAGGGTCACGGGGTCAAAATGTTTTGATGTTGTTTTGCCATGGGTTGAGTTTCAGATTATTGTAGGACATAAGGTTTATATCTGATGCACCCCATTTTTAGTGCTACCTACTGTGGTAGCGCAATCGGTTAGAGGTGCTTGTGGAAGCGTTGCGGTGTGGGAGGTCAAGGTTTTGAATCACAACCGCATATGAGGTATTTGAATTTTTAAATTTTGTTTTGGTTTAATTTGAGGTGGTCACGGGAGTGCATAAAGTCTTTGATTTTGAATTGAATTAATTGAGCAGGAGTGACAAGGTGTATTAGGTGTATGTGAAAATTATATTTTGTTGAGGGAATTATTTATATATATCAAAGTGGGAGTTGTATGGTGTATTGTGTCATTTGGAAATTGTATGTGGTGTAATGTGTGAGGGAGTTATTTGTGATTGTTAAAAAAAAAGGAGTTATAAGGTGTATAAGATTTATTGTATTTGGCATTGTTGATATATTGTACTTGGCACTTTAGAAAGGAGACATAAGGTGTATTGTGGTCTTTTTGTTGATTGTATTTTTGCATGATATTTTGAGGGGTTTGGTTCATTATTAAAGGCTTTATATTGTGAAACCAAAAAGGAGTTATGAAGCATTATTTTCAGGCATTCTTGTGCACATCTTCTTGAGAGGGTTTTATGTGAATGTTTTGAAAAGGAGTTTTGCTAACCTATTTTTGAAGTGGCAAAAGGAAGGAGATTATTTTGAGATAGGTTTTTGAAGGCACATCATCATCAAGGTATTTTTGAGGTATGGTGTTTTAACTCCTACTCAAAGTGGTGTTGTTTGAAGAAAATAGTTTTAAGTCATAAGGTGGAGATATAAGGATTAATTTATGTGCATTGTTGGAAATATTTGTGCTAGAGTGTGAAAGCTAAGTTGTGCTTTATTGTTGAATGAAATTGGAGACACATGTGCTAGGGCTTGAGAACAAAGTTGTGCATCATTGATGAATGAAATTGGAAACACATGTGCTAGGGTTTGAGAACAAAGTTGTGCATCATTGTTGAATAAAATTGGAAACATATGTGCTAGGGTTTGAGAACAAAGTTGTGCATCATTATTGAATGAAATTGGAAATATATGTGCTAGGGTTTATGAACAAGTTGTGCATTAGTGTTGAATTTAAAAATAGCAAAGTGTTTGAGAACATAAGTGTACATTGCTTTGAGTGAAATTGAAGTGAAAGTGCAAGGGCTATAGACCAATGTTTGTGAAGCAAATCTATGCATTAGTTTTGAGTGATATTGGGAATAAATTTGCAAGGGCTATAGACCAGTTTTGTGAGTAGCAAGTATTGTACATTGGTTTTGTTTAATTTTGAAAGTACATAAGAAGGTCATCTATCAAGTGCTAGACTAGAGTATCCTTTTGAATGCAATGAATGTGAGACATGTGAAAGTGACAGACTTAATGAATGTGAGAAGAACATATTGAGTATTTGTAATGCATATCATTCTCTATATGTTCATGAAGAAAAAGAATTATGGGTAGAATATGTCTAAATTACTTTAGTCAAAGAAAGCACTTTTGGGAAAGATATATGCAATTGTTTCTATGCAAGAACTAGGAATGTTTGAGAAGTTTTATGAGCAATATTGAGGTAGATTTGAGTAGGATCTATGAGAAGGTTGAGAGTTTGAGTAGTAAGATTGAGAGAAGAGAATGAGAATTTGTGAGAATTTGAGCAGCTTGAGTAGGTTGAGAAATTTTGAGCATATTTGAGCAAGCCTTGTAAGTAGGCTTGAAGCAAATTTGAGCAAGCCTTGCATGTAGTCTTGGAGTAGACTTGAGTAGTTTGGTTACCAGATTTGAGCAAGCCTTGTGAGAAGGCTTGGAGTAAATTTGAGTAGTTTTATGAGTAGATTTGAGCAAGCCTTGTGAGAAGGCTTGGAGCAAATTTGAGTAGTTTGGTGAGAATATTTGAGCAAGCCTTGTGAGTAGGCTTGAAGTAAATTTGAGCAAAGGTTGGAAGAGAAGTGGATAGAGTCCTTAGAAAAAAAGGGATTGGTGTCTCCTGTGGATAGAGGTCCATGAACTAGAGCAAAGGGGATTGGTGTCTCCTATGGATAGAGGTCCATGAACTAGAGTAAAGGGGATTGGTGTCTCCTATGGATAGATGTCCATGAACCAGAGAAAAGGAGATTGGTGTCTCTTGTGGATAGAGGTCCATAAACTAGAACAAAGGGGATTGGTGTCTCCTATGGATAGATGTCCACAAAACTAGAAGTAGAGGGGATTGGTGTCTCCTATGGAGTGGTGTCCACAAAACTAGAAGCAGAGGGGATTGGTGTCTCTTGTGGAGTGGTATCCACAAAACTAGAGTAGAGGGGATTGGTGTCTCCTATGGAGTGGTGTCCACGAACTTGAGCATAGGGGATTGGTGTCTCCTTTGGGTTGGTGCCCATAAACATTGTAATAGGGAATTGGTTCCCAAGAGATTTGTTGAGAAAATTTATAAGAAATATTTTCTCCATGGATGTAGCCCACATTGGGTGAACCACATTAAATCTATGTCTCTTATGTGTGTGATGATCTGTGCATTGTTTCATTATTGCAATTGATAATATTGGATAATACTACTTTGGAAAGAAAAGTAAAAAGTTTTATCTTATATTGTTCACCCCCCCTCTCAGTATAAGCTTGTGTTCTTCAATTGGTATCAGAGCGGGTTCCTTCGTGAAAGCCTAACAACTTGAAGGAAGATCTTACAGGAACACACATGGCTCATAAGGAAGGGTTTTCATCAAATAAGGCTCCATTGTTTGATGGGACTAACTATGCTTTCTAGAGTGTAAGGATGAAGACTTATTTGATGGCACATGGATATGATACATGGAAATCCATTGAAAATGGATTCACACCATCTACAACTCCTCCTACAGATGCAAGTGGTAAGAAACCATATGAAGATAATGCCAAGGCAATGAATGTAATTTTGAGTGGGTTATGTGAATCAGAGTTTGTAAAGGTCATGCAATGTACTTCAACAAAATAAATGTGGGATAAGTTATAGAGAACATATGAAGGAGACGACAAGGTCAAAATGGTAAAACTTCAAACACACAGAAGGAAGTTTGAAGACTTGAAGATGAAATATGATGAAGATATTGCTATGTATCTACTTCGTGTTGATGAGGTTGTCAACACTATTCGTGGACTTGGAGAAAATATTGAGGAATCTACTATTGTTCAAAAAATATTGAGGTCACTCCCTATGAGGTATGATGCAAAGGTTTCAGCAATAGAAGAGATGAAGGATCTCAAAACTTTAAGCATGGATGAGTTACATGGAATTCTCATAGCCTATGAGATGAGGACAGAAAAAGAACAAACATCAAAAAGAGAGGTAACATTCAAAGCTTCAAAGAAGGAAAATAATAAAGAACAAGAATCAAGTGATGAATCAAGTAGTGAAGAAGAGGCTAACTTTGTGAGAAGAAATAAAAAGGGTCCAAGAAAATACAAAAGTATGTAGATTGTGAAATGTTTTAGTTGTGGTAACATTGGTCACTATGCAGCTAATTGTCCAAAAAATAGAGGTAGCAGTAGTGAAGAAGAAAAGGATTACAAGAAAAAGAAGGAAATAAAGTTTTATTATGAAAAGAAAAAAGGGCATGGTCAAGGCAAGCATGAGAAGAAGATTTTTCAAAGGTACAAGAAGAGTTTTTATGTTGAAGAAGAAAGCAGTACTTCCAGTGAAAGTGATGAAAGCTTCTCCGATAGTGAAAAGGAGGAAATCCTATTTTTGGCCATAGAAGAGAATGAAGATGCTCATGTTATCAAAGACCTAGAAAAAGAGAAAGATTCAAAAAATGAAGAAGAAACCATGGTTAACATAGAAGAGGAACTTATTGCTGCTCTTGGAGAATTGAAAAGGGTTAGAAAGAAGAATTCAAAATTGAAGGCTCAAGTTCAAGAGGATGAGGAAACAAAGACAAAGCTCCTACAAGATCTCATAGACTTAAAAGTGAAGGTTGAAGAGGCAAAGAAAGTTGAAGAAGGTATGGTTGAACAGTTAAAGGCAAAAGAACTAGAATGTGAAAGATTAGAACATGAAGTTGTCATTCTAAGGAAGGGACTTGAAAAATTTAATAATAAGATATATCAGTTTAGGAAAAGCTCAAAATATTTGGATGATATTATCAAAACACAGAGATCTCCATTTATGAAGACTGGACTTGGCTTTGAGGAAAGTCAAGAGGTACAAGAAGAGGAGTCAAGCTCAAAAGAAATAGAAGCATCAAAGAAGGTATTTGAAGAAGAGCCTAAGACCTATACTGATAAGTTGAGAAGTGGTAGCATCAAAGAGGAAGAAAACAAAGAATCATCAAGGAACAGGGACCATCACAAGAAAAGCAAAGAAAGAAACATGATATCAAGGCAAGATGAATATTTCTTCCAAGGTTATTATTTCTCATGTAATCATTTTGGTCATAAAGCTATACATTGCAGGGTTCATGATAAAAATGATTATGGCTTCACCAAGAGAAATTTTAAGTCATTTGCACCTTCCAAGGACTACAACATCATGTGTTACAATTGCAATAATTTTGGGCATAAAGCTAAATGGTGTAGAACAGAATTTTCCTAAATCTCCAAAGACAAGAAAAAGGATGCTCAAAATGTTCAAAGAGGTATGACTTCAAAAGTTTAGAAAAATATTGAAAAAGAAGAAGAGCATAGTAATTTGGGAGTTTCACTCCCATCCCATAATTAATCACCTCAAGAAAAGGAGGTGGTGAGGGGGCTGCACTAAGTGTTTTATTTTTAGCCCCAAGGAGCCCTTTGCCATTGATGTCAAAGGGGGAGAATTTCAATGAGGGGGAGCAACTTCTCAGGGGGAGCAGTTTGGGAATCCAATTGCAGTAAAAGAAGATTTTTTTTGTAGGGTTGCCATCAATGACAAAGGGGGAGATTGTTGGAAATATTGAGTTGTCATTGATGTCAAAGGGTACATGAGGCAGAAATATTTTGATGTCAAAGGTGCATGGCACTCAAGGAAAAATATTCTTCATAATGCAAAGCAAGGCAAATATTTTTAAGGAAAGGTTCAAGGCAAGTATATCTCAAAAGCAAGGAAAATTATTGCAAGAAAAGGTTTATAATATTTAATTTAAATATTATAAAGAAGGTCAAAGAGGTTGATTGGGACAAAGTTTTTTAAAAGTGGTTTGGGTCCAAGGTTTAAAAGAAAAAGGCCAAGACTTAAAAGAGGAGGCAAGGTTTAAATATTAAGGCCAAAGATTTAAAAGAATAATATTATAATATAAAGTTTATGTTATAATATTTAAACCCAAATGTGCCAACGTTTTGGAGGTTTCGAAATATAAGCCGACCTTGGAAAATTCGAAGATGTTTTTACAAAGCATATAAATACATTGCCCTTTCACCTTTGAAAGAGTGTGGCAAGCATTTCGTTAATGATTTTTGTGCATGATTTTTTTGCAAACGACAGAGATAAAAAGAGACAGCAAAATTTCAAGGTGTGTAGGTGTTGGCATTGTCAAATATGTGTGCGCGTCGATTGGGTCTCACCCATCTGGGGTAGCCCAGTGGTTGGTTGGCTTGCGTGAGCGCTGTTGAGAGAAGGGTCATGGGGTCAAAATGTTCTGACACCATTTTTTCATGGGTTGAGTTTTGGATTATTGCAGGATATAAGGTTTATATCTGATGCACCCCATTTTTAGTGCTACCTGTTGCGGTAGCACAATCGATTAGAGGTGCTTGTGGAAGCGTTGCGGCATGGGAGGTCAAGGTTTCGAATCGCAACCGCATATGAGGTATTTGAATTTTTAAATTTTGTTTTGGTTTAATTTGAGGTGGTCACGGGAGTGCATAAAGTCTTTGATTTTGAATTGAATTAATTGAGTAGGAGTGACAAGGTGTATTAGGTGTATGTGAAAATTGTATTTTGTTGAGGGAATTATTTATATATATCAAAGTGGGAGTTGTATGGTGTATTGTGTCATTTGGAAATTGTATGTGGTGTAATGTGTGAGGGAGTTATTTGTGATTGTTAAAAAAAAGGAGTTATAAGGTGTATAAGATTTATTGTATTTGGCATTGTTGATATATTGTACTTGGCACTTTAGAAAGGAGACATAAGGTGTATTGTGGTATTTTTGTTGATTGTATTTTTGCATGATATTTTGAGGGGTTTGGTTCATTATTAAAGGCTTTATATTGTGAAACCAAAAAGGAGTTATGAAGCATTATTTTCAGGCATTCTTGTGCACATCTTCTTGAGAGGGTTTTATGTGAATGTTTTGAAAAGGAGTTTTGCTAACCTATTTTTGAAGTGGCAAAAGGAAGGAAATTATTTTGAGATAGGTTTTTGAAGGCACATCATCATCAAGGTATTTTTGAGGTATGGTGTTTTAACTCCTACTCAAAGTGGTGTTGTTTGAAGAAAATAGTTTTAAGTCATAAGGTGGAGATATAAGGATTAATTTATGTGCATTGTTGGAAATATTTGTGCTAGAGTGTGAAAGCTAAGTTGTGCTTTATTGTTGAATGAAATTGGAGACACATGTGCTAGGGCTTGAGAACAAAGTTGTGCATCATTGATGAATGAAATTGGAAACACATGTGCTAGGGTTTGAGAACAAAGTTGTGCATCATTGTTGAATGAAATTGGAAACATATGTGCTAGGGTTTGAGAACAAAGTTGTGCATCATTGTTGAATGAAATTGGAAACATATGTGCTATTGAGAGGAGGGTCGCGGGGTCAAAATATTTTGATGCCATTTTTTTGCGGGTTGAGTTTTGAATTATTGCAGAACATAAGTTTTATATCTTTTGGGGTAGCCCAGTAGTTGGTTGGCTTGTGTGAGTGCTATTGAGAGAAGGATCGCGGGGTCGAAACGTTCTAACACCATTTTGTTGCGGGTTGAGTTTTGAATTATTGTAGGACATAAGTTTTATATCTGATGCACCCCATTTTTAATACAACCTGCTATAGTAGCACAATCGATTAGAGGTGCTTGTGGAAACGTTGCGGTGTGGGAGGTCAAGGTTTTGAATCGCAACTACATATGAGGTATTTGAATTTTTAAATTTTGTTTTGGTTTAATTTGAGGTGGTCACAAGAGTGCATAAAGTCTTTGATTTTGAATTGAGTTAATTGAGTAGGAATGACCAGGTGTATTAGGTGTATGTGAAAATTGTATTTTGTTGAGGGAATTATTTATATATTTCAAAGTGGGAGTTGTATGGTGTATTGTGTCATTTAAAAATTGTATGTGGTGTAATGTGTGAGGGAGTTATTTGTGATTTTAAAAAAAAAGGAGTTATAAGGTGTATAATATTTATTGTATTTGTCATTGTTGATATATTGCACATGGAACTTTAGAAAGGAGACATAAGGTGTATTGTGGTCTTTTTGTTGATTGTATTTTTGCATGATATTTTGAGGGGTTTGGTTCATTATTAAAGGCTTTATGTTGTGAAACCAAAAAGGAGTTATGAAGCATTATTGTCAAGCATTCTTGTGCATATCTTCTTGAGAGGGTTTTATGTGAATGATTTGAAAAGGAGTTTTGCAAACCTATTTTTGAAGTGGCAAAAGGAAGGAAATTATTTTGAGACAGGTTTTTGAAGGCACATCATCATCAAGGTATTTTTGAGGTATGGTATTTTAATTCCTACTCAAAGAGGTGTTTTTTGAAGAAAATGTTTTTAAGTCATAAGGTGGAGATATAGGGATTAATTTATGTGCATTGTTGGAAATATTTGTGCTAGAGTGAAAGCTAAGTTGTGCTTTCTTATTGAATAAAATTGGAGACACATGTACTAGGGCTTGAGAAAAAAGTTATGCATCATTGATGAATGAAATTGGAAACACGTGCTAGGGTTTGAGAATAAATTTGTGCATCATTAATGAATGAAATTGGAAACACATGTGCTAGGGTTTGAGAACAAATTTGTGCATCATTGTTGAATGAAATTGGAAACATATGTGCTAGGGTTTATGAACAAGTTGTGCATTAGTGTTGAATAAAAGTGCAAAGTGTTTGAGAACATAAGTGTACATTGCTTTGAGTGAAATTGAAGTGAAAGTGCAAGGGCTATAGACCAATGTTTGTGAAGCAAATCTATGCATTAGTTTTGAGTGATATTGGGAATAAATTTGCAAGGGCTATAGACCAGTTTTGTGAAGCAAGTATGTACATTGGTTTTGTTTAATTTTGAAAGTACATAAGAAGGTCATCTATCAAGTGCTAGACTAGAGTATCCTTTTGAATGCAATGAATGTGAGACATGTGAAAGCGACAGACTTAATGAATGTGAGAAGAACATATTGAGTATTTGTAATGCATATCATTCTCTATATGTCCAGGAAGAAAATAATTCTGGGTAGAATATGTCTGAATTACTTTAGTCAAAGAGAGCACTTTTGAGAAAGATATATGAAATTGTTTCTATGCAAGAACTATGAATGTTTGAGCAGTATTGAGATAGATTTGAGGAGCAGGTTTGAGCAGTTATTTGAGTAGGATTGTAAAGCAAATTTGATCAAGCCTTACGTGTAGGCTTGGAGAATATTTGAGAATATTTTAGTGAGGCATATTTGAGCAGGCCTTGAGTAGGTTGAGCAGATTTTGGTGAGCAAATTTGAGAAAGCCTTGTAAGTAGGCTTGAAGCATATTTGAGCAAGCCTTGCATGTAGGCTTGGAGCAGATTTGAGTATTTTGGTGATTAAATTTGAGCAAGCCTTATGAGAAGGCTTGGAGCATATTTGAGTAGTTTGGTGAGAAGATTTGAGCAAGCCTTGTGAGAAGGCTTGGAGTAGATTTGAGTAGTTTTGTGAGTAGATTTTAGCAAGCCTTATGTGTAGGCTTGAAGCAGATTTGAGCAAAGGGGATTGGTGTCTCCTGTGGATAGAGGTCCACAAACCAGAGCAAAGGGGATTGGTTTCTCTTATGGATAGAGGTCCATGAACTAGAGCAAAGGGGATTGGTGTATCCTGTAGATAAAGGTCCATGAAAGAGAGCAAATGGGAGTGGTGTCTCCTGTAGATAGAGTTCCATGAACCAGAGCAAAGGGGATTGGTGTCTCCTTTGGGTATAGGTCCATGACCCAGAGCAAAGGGGATTGATGTCTCTTATGGATAGAGATCCATGAACTAGAGAAAAGGGTATTGGTGTCTCTTGTGGATAGAGGTCCATGAACCAGAATAAAGGGGATTGGTATCTCTTATGGATAGAGGTCCACAAAACCATAAGTAGAGGGGATTTGTGTCTCCTATGGAGCTGTGTCCACAAAAATAGAACAAAGGAGATTGGTGTCTCCTATGGAGTGGTGTCCACAAAAACAAAGCAGAGGATATTGGTGTCTCTTGTGGAGTGGTGTCCACAAACTTGAGCATAGGGGATCAATGTATCCTTTGGGTTGGTGCCCATAAATATTGTAATAGGGAATTGGTTCCCAAGAGATTTGTTGAGAAAATTTATAAGAAATATTTTCTCCATGGATGTAGCCCACATTGGGTGAACCATATTAAATCCATGTATCTTATGTGTGTGATGATCAGTACATTTTTTCATTATTATAATTGATAATATTGGATAATATTGCTTTGGAAAGAAAAGTAAAAAAATTTATCTTATACTATTCACCCCCATCTCAGTATAAGCTTGTGTTCTTTAGGATACTTGGTGTGATAAAAGACCACTCAATGTAGATCTAATTTTGAAAATATGGATGAGATTACTTCAATACAAATATTGTGATAGGGTTTCAAGCATTATATATAAGGATCAGGAAGTAAGATACAATTGGAAAGAAGATTCTTTTACAAGTATAACAAACATTATTTCTAGGAGGCAATTGAGTAGAAAGATAATAATAGTGATTATTCTGAGAGCCAAGGATAAGTTGATTTAGGATTTGAATAGCTCAAAAAAATACACAATAAGAAGTGAATATAATGTAAAGCACCAACAAAATAAGAATACTACAAGAATATGGAGAGATATTTGGGATAGCTCGAGCATTCCAAAAGTTAAAATATTTGTATGGCTAGTAGATCACATGAAAATTTTATCCTAGGATAACCTAATGAAAAGGGATTTTCGTGGCCCCTCACAATGTGTTCAATGTAAAAAGGAGAGTATAGACCATCTCTTAGGACACTGCTCAATATGGAAATAAATTCTTAATATGTTTGGTAAAATAATAATGATGAATGGTAAAATTGAAGAATGCTTAAAGCAATTGCAAAGCATTTTTAAAAGTGAGGAATTATAGACAATTTGGGATATATCAAAATATACAATACTTTGAACTGTATGGTTGGAAAGGAATAGAAGAATATTTAAGGGAAAGAAAAATATTTTAGAGTTAATGAAAATGAAGATTTTTTAGCGATAGAGGAGTCTAAACTAGCCCTATCACCTCACCCAATACCTAATATTGAAGCAAAGAGACTTGATAGATGGATTCGAGTCATCCATTGGAATTATATTGGTGGGTACAAGAGAAAAAAAGGAAGGCAAAAAATATAAAGTAGAAACCATCAAAAGTAGAGTTAGTCAAATTGAATTTTTATGGAGCTTCTAAAGAAAATCTATGACCAATAGGAGGAGGAATAATCAGAAATAATAGGGGTGATATTTTATCACTTTATGATTTTAATAGTGGATTTAAGACAAATAATGAGGCTAAAGCTTGGGCAGCTTTGGAAGGTTAAAAATATGCAAATAAATGAAATAAAATAGAGTATGGATAGAAGGCAATTCATTAAAAGTAATAAATGCAATTTTGAAGAAAGAAAAAGCTCCATGGAACATACAAAAGATCATTGTGGAAATACAAGATCTTGCTATAGAGTTTGAAGAAATCAATTTTTACACATACGTTAAGGGAAGGGAAAAAATGTGTAGATAGGATAGGCAATAAAGCGATTTTAATAGAGGATTGTGAAGTTAAATTCTCTTTTCCATGGTTAAAAGGAAGTAGTAAGTTTAGTTGAAGCTGATAAGAAAAATCTAAAAAGAGAAAATTCAAAATAATGTTCCAAAGGATTACATATTGTTTAAGGGGATCCATTTATAGATCAATGCATTCGAGGAAACTAATAGTCTAGATTTGGTAAAGAAAATTTTGATTTTGTGAAACAAGTAGAAGTTTTGTATATTAAAGAAAAAGAAGATGATATTTTAGATGGACTTCATGGTTGAATGGATTATTTGAGTTTTTGGTTGTTGGTTGGATTATGAGATAGAGTATGGATTGGAACTTTCACCTTTTAATACTATACCATTATGATTTGATCAAATATAATTATAATATTAATGAGATTCATTTTATAACTCATTAAAATGATAAAATGTTTTTTCTAATTGGTTATTTGGGATAAAAATGAATTCCACTTGTATTATATAATGATCCATAGTTTAGTTATTATGCATATATTTCTTGATAATATTTAATCATGAAATTTTAAATTTTTGAGACTACTAAACTATTTATTACAATTCGTAAGGTTGCACATATGCTTTATGAAGGAAACTAACAATCCAAAGTTGGTAAAATGGACTATGATAATGCAAAGTTTTGAAATTATTACTCTATTAATATGTAGTGCATAGATAGTAGATGTGGATTTTTGGTATTGTGAAGACTGCTATAGAAAAATGTCAATAATAAGGAGGTTAAATTATGGAATATTTGTATTTACAAAGAAAATTGAAGAAGATTCAAAAAATAAAAATCAAGAATTCATACTTTTTATGAAAAAGATGTAGGTATCTAGCTATAGCAACTCAATTGAGATGAGAATTGAATTTGTTTATAAACTCTTAATTTTTGAAGGAGAGACTTATGATTTATAAAGGGAGGGGAACCCGAGTACAACCCATTTTTCTCAAGCAAAAAAAATCATCCACTTAAATCTTATACAAAAAATGTAAAAGAAAAGAAAAGAGAAAAATATATAGTAGGCACCTATAGACACCACAAATAATCATTGTATTATTCGTAGATAAGATTCATAATAGTCTAATACAATGAATGGAGTGTTGGGGGTATTCATATCAATACCAAAACCCAAATTACACAAATTAAGTTAACCTAAGTCGACATAGCAAGAGGGATTTAGGTTGATTACAAGTTTTAAGTTGGGTCTAACCATAACAAGGTTAATTGTGGCCCATAGAACTTATATAATAAAATAATACATTAAACTAAATGCATTTATCCAATGATTATCCATAAGTCTATACAACATTACATCATATAATTTCGACCTTGGTTATAAGTCAAATTATAATTTCAACACCCTCTCATAATCTAAGATGAGGGACCAAGGAGATAAGACATTAGTGACAATAATATTTTCCCCCATAATGGATGCTTTAGTGGACCTATGCACTTGGGGAATACACGTCTAGATTTCTCTCATAATCTGAAATTTGTTGATGCAAAAATTTCTTTGCATAAGAATCTCCTTAGGCTAGACCATTGTCATCACTACCAATATTATATACTCTTAAAAACATCCAAAGAACACTTCTACTAATACTCTATATGAGGAAGAGAAGAGAAAAGTGCCCCCTCTAAAAAGTTGTTCCACTTTTCTATAGTCACATAAGGTAAGACTTGGAATAACTTTCCCTTTTACAACATGCAATTCCTTATTTGGAAACTTCAACTTATCCTTAGGCCACTTGATTTTTGTCACCTAAAGAGGCTTTGCATGGACCTATTTATGAAAATATATATTTTAAAATTCTAAGAGTAAATGGACAAAGAATTGAAGAAAGAAGAGATCATGAAAGATTAAATCTTCATGAATGAGTTGTATCAATATGCTAAATAAGGAAGAGGGATCGAATAAAGCATATTCTGAATCCTTTGCCTATATAGCTTCAAAAGACTATTGAAACTATTTTAAATCCAATTGTATCCCATAAATGTAGACCAAATTTTTTTATTGCATAAAATATGGTAAATTCACCCTTCTAAAATAGTGTAATAGGCTTCAAAGATAATCATATAATGAGACGTCCCTCTACTTGTAGTAAGTATTTGAATAAATACCACCAATGCAAAGAGCTCAAATATTTATGCGGTTTAAAAAAAGGGCTCAAAACACTTCCATATGCAAAAGTTATGGTCTCTAGAAGTTTGCCCTCCAAAATAGCACTAAAGTGACATTTTTGGAAAACATCATTTTTTTTAATTCCTTCTAATTTTTATGAAGGAAAAATTAATAAGAAATATTTTTATTCTTTTGATTCTTACGTTAAAAGATAGAACACCCTTATGCCATGCCCTTCTAGCCTGACTACCACCATCACTACTCGGGTCCAAAGGTGTGCCCTCTCCATGAAGAAGGGCATCATAATCCATAACAATAAAGAGCTCTAACAATTTAAATGGACATGGTGCACAAGATTTGAATCAAGATAAATAAATACATATCTTTTTCCTTCTTCTAGCCAAGGTACCAAAGCTTCCAAGTGGGATGAAAGCATCACAATTCTCCCTTATTTGTAAAGACACCAATTCCTCTTCATGAGAAAAAATGTTTGACTCTCTATGAAGAAGTCAATGCACCCTTCGAAAGACAAAGACTCAAAACTTATTTTACTATAAATGGTTTGGATCTATACAAAATATGTATAAAATATTTTAATAATAATGGACCACAACTTAAAATCGGTTCCTTGTCAAGTTAGGAGACGTTGCATTTTTGCTTCCACATTTCTTTTTGGAATCATATAAATCTTAATATTTTCACTAGGGGCTTCTGCAAATTTATGTGTACACTTTTTAATTCCATAGATTTGGTCTATAATTTGAATAGCTTTAAAATGAGTGGTCATATGAAGAAATCCGAGCAATATTGAGGGAGATACGACCCTGTGAAGTCAACCATCCAGAACAAGGGCAGTGACGATTTTTCAAGTCACGAAAAATGAAATTGCAAATATTTGTCAACTAGGGTTCGGATGATGGGAAGAGCAATGAAGGGCTAGGACTTCAGTGAGGCAAGACATTCTATCTAGACATAGAATTTTTTAGCTAAGTTTTTTTTCCTTCTTTATCTTAGAAATTTTGCATGCAAATTATTATAAATTTTTTATCAAATATTATATTTGCTATAGGACATTTAGATAAATTTCAATAGATTTTGAGTTTTAGTTTCCTTTCCATGGATCGATTTATAGTTAAATCCTTAGAATCATCTCTAGTGGTAGAGGTTAGTGAGCGCACCTCAGAGAGATCCTCATTGCTCCAAGATAGGGTAATTTTTGGTAAATTTAATGGGTATTGGCCAGGGGCTTCAACCTTGAGAAAATGGATTGATAGGAGTTGGAAGTCTCCAGGAGTGATTCTATCATTTCTTCCCAAAGGTTTCTTCCTAGCCATTTTTTGTTCTAGGGAAGAAAGAGAAAGAATCCTAAAAGGGGGTCCTTGGTTTATGGGAAGAGCAGGACTCTTCCTTACCTACTGGTATGAAGGCTTTTCACCTGAAAATGTAAATCTATCCCTAGTACCAATCTGGGTTAGGATGTTTGGGTTACCCATTGAATTTTGGGAAATAGATACCTTCAAGGTAATAGGCAACACTCTAGGAGAATTCCTTGAGATTTTAGATACTACGAAAGATGGATTCTTGGCTATTTATGCTCGGATATTGGTCATGATTGATATAAGTAAAGCTTTACCAGAATCAATCATTCTTAAGTATGGGGATAAGATGTGGACCCAAACTATAGATTATGAAAACATATATTTTAGATGTAGAATATGTCATGAGGTGGGGCATATTGAGAGATCATGCCCTAAGAAGAGCCCAACAGAATCATATGTAGAAAACCGTAAGAGAAACTTACAAATGGTTATGGATGAAGATGGTTTTCAACTTCCAAAAAATAGATCTAGAAAAATGAAAGAAAATAAATAATGGAGACCAGTAAGGAAGGATATTGGAAGAAATACCAACTCTTTTGAGGCTTTAGCCTATGAAGAAAAAGTAGATCAAAACTTAGAGGACATAATACAATAAGTTCAACATATTAACAAGGAACCTCCTGATTTAAGGAAGAACATTCTCGATGAACCTAAGGAATGTGTCTCATCAGATTTTGAAGACTCTCTTGAAGTACCATGCACCATTCAAGAGGAAAAAATTGGTAAAGAAAATGTAGTTTTAGAAGTTAATACCTCTGCCATTAATAAGGAAATACCAGAAAATGAGTAGGACAAGTCAAAAGCTTTTGTAGTAGAGCTAGGAGAGGATAAATATGATGAAAAATAAAATTGTGAAAGAATATTGAGGAATAGAATAATAAGACCTACTCCTGATATAGGCAAGGCAAAAAGAGGAAAACCCTCAAATTATCAAGCAAGATCTAGGGAAGCAAGAGCAAACATAGAGAAAGGAACACAAACTAAGTTGGTTGAACTTCTCTTTACCAAACAACAAAATGATATTGGTAATACGTAGGTGGGGCCAATAGCCCCTAATGAGACATGATTATCATCTCATGGAATATAAGGGGTGCTAATGCCCCCTCAAAGCAGAGGTGTATTAGGGACCTATGTTTAAGTAATAAGCCTGATATTCTTTGTATCCAAGAAACTAAAATGACAAAAGAAGAAGTTTCAAAAACTATGAAAGCGGTATGGGCAAGATGTGAATGGGATGCTATGGATTCTGAAGGAGTGACAGGGGGAATTCTAACTTGTTGGAATCCTTCTAGAACCTCTTGTGTAACCATTCATAAAACTAGGCATTGGATAGCCTCTTTAGTCACTTGCTACTTTGCAGATATTCATTTCATCCTTATCAATGTCTATGGACCTACAACTCAATCAGGTAGATTAGAAGTTTGGAGTGGGATTGAAGCCTTTATGAGAAGTAAAGACCAAGAAACCTGATTCATGATCATAGGATATTTTAATGCCATAACCAAGCTAGATGAAAAATTTGGGGGAATTAGGAAATTAACCCAAAGTATGAGAGATTTCTCAACTTTTATTCAAAACAATAATCTATGGGAGGTTGAGTTTGAAGAAGACAACTATACATGGACCAACAACAGGAGAGGCCAGAACCTAATAGCAAAAAAATTAGATAGATGCATACTCTCAGATCATTGGCTAGATGAAGGAACTTGTGCTAAAATTAATACCTTAACAAGGATTGGTTCAGATCATTGGCCAATAAGAGTTAAAATGGTGGTAAGTGAATTCAAAAAAATATCATATTTTAAATATGAGCAGATGTGGGAAGACCATCCTCAATTTGTTGATATGATAGCACAAACATGGAATTCTTTAGGAAATGGTGGGTTGTATGCTCTTCCAAAACAAATTAAATCTATGACATCTAGATTAAAAGAATGGAACAAGAACACTTTTGGAAATATTTTTGAGAAGAAAGAAGAACTAAAAGATAAACTTTCAAAATTCCAAAAAGGTGATCATAATAATCCAAGCTCAGAGGAAAGGGAGTTGCTTAGTGAATATCATAATATTTTGAGTAAGGAAGAGAAATTTTGGAGATTAAAATCAAGATAGACTTGGTTAAAGAAGGAGATAAAAATACAAAGTTTTTTCATAGGATGGCTATAGTACAGAGATCAACATCCAGAATTAGTAGAATTAAATCAATAGAAGGGGTTTGGATTGAAGATCAAAGTGAAATTAGAAAAGAGGTAAAGTCATTTTATCAAAATATTCTAGGATCAGAGGAGACTGAAGTTCTTAATGATAAACTTCTTCAAGATGTACCTTCAATTATAACAAATGAAGACAATAGGAAACTGATGGAGCCTATTACTCTAGAAGAAGTTCATTTAGCTCTTTTCTCTTTTAATAAGGATAAATCCCCAGGTCTAGATGGGCTCTCTACAACTTTTTACCAACATAATTGGGATATAGTGAAGGATTCTTTATTGGTGGCAGTGGAACAGTCTAGGGTAAAACAATACATACCTTATAAAATAAATGCAACATATCTTACCCTAATTCCAAAAAAGAAGGATGTTGAATTGTTTGATTCTTTTAGACCCATAAGCCTATGTAATATGGCATATAAGATTATCTCCAAAGTGATGGCAAATCGATTAAGGCCATTGTTAGACAAAATTATTTTAGAAGAGCAAGGAGGATTTGTGAAAGGGAGACAAATTTTGGATGGGATCATAGTAGCTCATGAAGTTATACATTCAATAACTTCAAGAAAAGAGAAAGCAATGATCTTAAAACTTGATATGAGTAAAGCCTATGATAGGGTTAAATGGGATTTTCTTTTTGTAGTTTTAGAAAAGTTTAGATTTGGGAAGAAATGGGTTAGATGGATTAAAGCTTGTGTCTCTATAGTTTCTTATTCAGTGTTGGTCAATGGGTTAGTAACATAATATTTTAAAGCCAAGAGAGGCCTTAGACAAGGAGATCCTCTATCTCCTTATTTGTTCATTATTATGGTAGAGGTTTTGAGTAGGAACTTAAAGAAGGCTTACAAATATGGGCTTATAAGTGGACTTAAGGTTAGTAATAACATCGACAACATCACCCATCAATAGTTTGTAGATGATACAACCCTTTTTGGAAGGGCAAGGATAAATGAGGCCAGAGCTTTGAATAAATTTTTAAAGGAATACGAAAGAGCATCAGGGCAAAAATTTAATAGGACAAAATCCAAAATTTACTTCCTTAACACTCCAACTAATATCAAAGCAAGAATTTGTAGGTTACTTCAAATGGAGGAGGCAAATTTACCAACAACTTATCTAGGGATGCCTTTATTTGAGGGGAGAATGAGGATAGAATTATGGAATCTAATTATTAGTAAAGTTTAAAATAAACTACCAGCTTGGAAAGGTAGATGGTTATCATTAGCAAGAAGAGTGCAGTTAATTAAGTCAGTCTTACAAGCCATTCCAACATATTATATGTCATTGTATACTATGCCAAAATCAGTTGAAAAAATTTAATCTATATTATGCGATCCTTTTTATGGTCAGGTTTACATGATAAAAGGAAAATTTCCTTTGGTGAAATGGAGCAAGGTGTGTGATGATAAAACTAGGGGAGGTCTTGGTTTAAGAGTTCTTACAGATGCAAACTTAGCTCTTAGGGGAAAAGTTATTTGGAGATTGTACAAAGAGAGTCAAAGACAATGGGCAAGAATTCTTCTAAGTATGTTGAGCCCAATGACCCAAGTTTAATATTTACTGCATTCTCTCTACCAAATGGTTTTGCTCTTTGGAATGGTTTAAAAAATCTATTGATCTAATGATTAAAGGTTTAAGATGGGTGGTGGGAACTGGAGAAAAAATTCTATTTGGATGGATACTTGGTGTGATAAAAAACCACTCAATTTAGATCCAATTTTGAAACCTTGGATGAGATTGCTTCAAGATAAATATGGTGATAGGGTTTCAAACATTTTGTACAAGGATCAGGAAGGAAGATACAAATGGAAAGAAGATTTTTTTACAAGTATACAAGACATTGATGCTAGGAGGCAATTGAGTAGAAAGATAACAACTATGATTATTTCGAGGGGAGCCAAGGATAAATTGATTTGGGAGTTGAATAGCTCAGGAGAATACACAACAAGAAGTGGATATAATGTAAAGCACCAACAAAATAATAATATCACTAGAATATGGAGAGATATTTGGGATAGCCCAAGCATTCCTAAAGTCAAAATGTTTGTTTGGCTAGTAGGTCATAGAAGAATTTTATCCTAGGATAACCTTATGAAAAGGGGTTTTCATGGCCCCTCTCAATGTGTTCTTTGTAAAAAGGAGGAGGAGAGTATAGACCATCTCTTGGGACATTGCTCAATAGTCTAGAAACTATGGCAATGGATTCTTAATATGTTTGGTAAATGCATGGTGATGAATAGCAGAATTGAAGATTGGTTAAAGCAATGGTAGAGCACTTATAAAAGTGAGGCTTTACAAGACAATATGGGATATATCAAAAGATACAATACTTTGGACTATATGGCTAGAAAGGAATAGAAGAATATTTAAAAGGAAAGGAAAGTAATTTAGAGGTAATGAAAAGGAAGATATGTTTAGCCATAGAGGAGTCTAAACCAACCCTATCAACTCACCCAATCCCTAATCTAGAAGTAGAGAGCCTTGATAGATGGAGTCAAGTCATTAAATGGAATTATGATGTTGGGTACAAGAGAAACAAAAAGAAGGCAAAGAATATAAAGTGGAAACCACCAGATGTGGAGTGGGTTAAATTGAATTTTGATGGAGCATCTAAAGGAAATCTAGGACCAATAGGAGGAGGAGGAATAATTAGAAATAATAGAGGAGATATTTTATCTCATTACGCTTTCAATAGTGGATTTAAGACAAATAATGAAGTTGAAGCTTGGGCGACTTTAGAAGGGTTAAAAATATGTAAACAAATGAAATGGAATAGAGTATGGATGGAAGGTGATTCTCTCATAGTAATAAATGCAATTTTGAGGAAAGCAAAGGCTCCATGGAACATACAAGAGATAATTGTGGAAATTCAAGATCTTGCTAAAGAGTTTGAAGAAATCAGGTTTACACATATATTAAGGGAAGGAAACAAATGTGCAGATAGGCTAGCCAATAGAGGGGTTTTGATTGAGGATCATGAAGTTAAATTCTCCTTTCCATGGTTAGAGGAAGTAGTAAGTTTAGTTGAAGCTGACAAGAAAATGTTGATTGCCTAAATCAAATAATGATTAAGATTTACTTTAATGTTTTCCATTGGTAATATTTACTTTATTTTATAACATTAATGTGTTTTCATATAAACTATTTATTATAATTTTTGTGGTTGCACTTGTGTTTCAAGAAGGAAACTAGCAATCCAGATTTGGTAAAGCGGACTATGATAGTGCGATGTTTTGGAAATATTACTCTACTAAGATGCAATGCATAGATAGTAGAGGTGAAGTTTTGGTATTGTGAAGGTTGCTATAGGAAAATGTCAAGAAGGATGTTGAATTCTAGAATATTTGTATTCATACAAAAAATTGAAAAATAAAATCAAGAATTCAAACATTTTATGTAAAATGATGTAGGTTTCTAGCTATAGCATCTCAATTGAGATGAGAAGTGTATCTATTTGTAAACTCTCAAGCTCTAAAGAAGAGAGTTGTAATTTCAAGGGTGGGGGACCCGAGTACAACCCCTTATTATCCAACAAAAAAAAAATAATATTTTTATATAATAATATATATATATATATATATATATATATATATAATTTAAAAAATTTAATTAAAATCTAATAAAAATTAATAATTATAACATAATATTTAAATATTAAAATTTAACAATTATTCTAGTTCAAAAATTTTAATTTAACTCTAAATTTTTTTTAGTTATCAAAAATTTTACAAACATTTATAATTTTAAAATTATTTTGAAATATTCAATAAAAAATCAAAAATTAATATTAAAATAAAATATAATCTAAAATAAACTATTATTTAAATTATAATTTATTATATATCATCCATATATATAGAAATTAAAATACTAATAAATCTAAATTAAATATCATTCATCAAAAATAAAAATCAATTATATATACTTATTTTGATCTATCACCATTCTAAGAATATACAATTAAATATTTAAAATTTCTCTATTCTTAAACAATATTTGTAAATTTTAATAGCTTTAGATAAATGGTGGTCATATGAAGAAGAATATAAAAAATATTGAGGGAGATACGACCATGTGAAGTCAACCATCCAGAACAAGGGCAATGACAATTTTTCAAGTCATAAAAAATAAAATTACAAATATTTGTTAACTAGGGTTCGAATGATGGGAAGAGCAATGAAGGGCTAGGACTTCAGTGAGGCAAGACATTCTATCTAGACAAAGAATTTTTTAGCTAAGTTTTTTTCCCTTTCTTTATCTTAGAAATTTTGCATGCAAATTATTATAAAGTTTTTATCAAATATTATATTTGCTATAGGATATTCTAGATAAATTTCAATAGATTTTGAGTTTTAGTTTCCTTTCCATGGATCGATTTATAGTTAAATCCTTAGAATCATCTCTAGTGGTAGAGGTTAGTGAGCGCACCTCAGAGAGATCCTCATTGCTCCAAGATAGGGTAATTTTTGGTAAATTTAATGGGTATTGGCCAGGGGCTTCAACCTTGAGAAAATGGATTGATAGGAGTTGGAAGTCTCCAGGAGTGATTCTATCATTTCTTCCCAAAGGTTTCTTCCTAGCCATTTTTTGTTCTAGGGAAGAAAGAGAAAGAATCCTAAAAGGGGGTCCTTGGTTTATGGGAAGAGCAGGACTCTTCCTTACCCGCTAGTATGAAGGCTTTTCACCTAAAAATGTAAATCTATCCCTAGTACCTTATTGGTTGTATGGGTTACCCATTGAATTTTGGGAAATAGATACCTTCAAGGCAATAGGCAACACTCTAGGAGAATTCCTTGAGATTTAATTAGAAAACAAAAGATGGATTCTTGGCTATTTATGCTCGAATATTGGTCATGATTGATATAAGTAAAGCTTTACCAGAATCAATCATTCTTAAGTATGGGGATAATATGTGGATCCAAACTATAGATTATGAAAACATATATTTTAGATGTAGAAGATGTCATGAGGTGGGGCATATTGAGAGATCATGCCCTAAGAAGAGCCCAACAGAATCATATGTAGAAAACCGCAAGAGAAACTTACAAATGGTTATGGATGAAGATGGTTTTCAACTTCCAAAAAATAGATCTAGAAAAATAAAAGAAAATAAATAGTGGAGACCAATAAGGAAGGATATTGGAAGAAATACCAACTCTTTTGAGGCTTTAGCCTATGAAGAAAAAGTAGATCAAAACTTAGAGGACACAGTACAACAATTTCAACATATTAACAAGGAACCATCTATTCAGTATGATCCTAATTTAAGGAAGAACATTCTCGATGAACCTAAGGAATGTGTCTCATCAGATTTTGAAGACTCTCTTGAAGTACCATGCACCATTCAGAAGAAAAAAATTGGTAAAGAAAATGTAGTTTTAGAAGTTAATACCTCTACCATTAATAAGGAAATACCAAAAAATGAGCAGGACAAGTCAAAAGCTTCTATCAAGTAGAGCCAAGAGAGGATAAATATGATGAAAAATAAAATTGTGAAAGAATATTGAGGAATAGAATAATAAGACCTACTCCTGATATAGGCAAGGCAAAAAGAGGAAAACCCTCAAATTATCAAGCAAGATCTAGGGAAGCAAGAGCAAACATAGAGAAAGGAACACAAACTAAGTTGGTTGAACTTCTCTTTACCAAACAACAAAATGATATTGGTAATACGAGAGGGGCCAAAAGCCCCTAATGAGACATGATTATCATCTCATGGAATATAAGGGGTGCTAATGCCCCCTCAAAGCAGAGGTGTATTAGGGACCTATGTTTAAGTAATAAGCCTGATATTCTTTGTATCCAAGAAACTAAAATGACAAAAAGAAGTTTCAAAAACTATGAAAGCAGTATGGGCAAGATGTGAATGGGATGCTATGGATTCTGAAGGAGTGAAAGGGGAATTCTAACTTGTTGGAATCCTTCTAGAACCTCTTGTGTAACCATTCATAAAACTAGGCATTGGATAGCCTCTTTAGTCACTTGCTACTTTGCAGATATTCATTTCATCCTTATCAATGTCTATGGACCTACAACTCAGTCAGGTAGATTAGAAGTTTGGAGTGGGATTGAAGCCTTTATGAGAAGTAAAGACCAAGAAACCTGATTCATGATCATAGGAGATTTTAATGCCATAACCAAGTTGGATGAAAAATTTGGGGGAATTAGGAAATTGACCCAAAGTATGAAATATTTCTCAACTTTTATTCAAAACAATAATCTATGGGAAGTTGAGTTTGAAGAAGACAACTATACTTGGACCAACAATAGGAGAGGCCAGAACCTAATAGCAAAAAATTAGATAGATGCATTCTCTCAGATCATTGGCTAGATGAAGGAACTTGTGCTAAAATTAATACCTTAACAAGGATTGGTTCAGATCACTGGCCAATAAGAGTTAAAATGGTGGTAAGTGAATTAAAAAAATATCATATTTTAAATATGAGAAGATGTGGGAAGACCATCCTCAATTTGTTGATATGATAGCTCAAACGTGGAATTCTTTAGGTAATGGTGGGTTGTATGCTCTTCCAAAACAAATTAAATCTATGACATCTAGATTAAAAGAATGGAACAAGAACACCTTTGGAAATATTTTTGAGAAGAAAGAAGAACTAAAAGATAAACTTTCAAAATTCCAAAAAGGTGATCATAATAATCCAAGCTCAGAGGAAAGGGAGTTGCTTAGTGAATATCATAATATTTTGAGTAAGGAAGAGAAATTTTGGAGATTAAAATCAAGACAGACTTGGTTAAAAGGAGATAAAAATACAAAGTTTTTTCATAGGATGGCTATAGTACAGAGATCAACATCCAAAATTAGTAGAATTAAATCAATAGAAGGGGTTTGGATTGAAGATCAGAGTGAAATTAGAAAAGAGGTAAAGTCTTTTTATCAAAATATTCTAGGATCAGAGGAGACCGAAGTTCTTAATGATAAACTTCTTCAAGATGTTCCTTCAATTATAACGAATGAAGACAATAGGAAATTGATGGAGCCTATTACTCTAGAAGAAGTTCATTTAGCTCTTTTCTCTTTTAATAAGGATAAATCCCTAGGTCCAGATGGGCTCTCTACAACATTTTACCAACATAATTGGGATATAGTGAAGGATTCTTTATTGGTGGTAGTGGAACAATCTAGGGTAAAACAATACATACCTTATAAAATAAATGCAACATATCTTACCCTAATTCCAAAAAGAAGGATGTTAAATTGTTTGATTCTTTTAGACCCATAAGCCTATGTAATATGGCATATAAGATTATCTCCAAAGTGATGGTGAATAGATTAAGGCCATTGTTAGAAAAAATCATTTCAGAAGAGCAAGGAGGATTTGTGAAAGGGAGACAAATTATGGATGGGATCATAGTAGCTCATGAAGTTATACATTCAACAACTTCAAGAAAAGAGAAAGCAATGATCTTAAAACTTGATATGAGTAAAGCCTATGATAGGGTTAAATGGGATTTTCTTTTTGCAGTTTTAGAAAAGTT
Organism: Wollemia nobilis; assembly: GCA_028583015.1. NCBI lineage: Eukaryota > Viridiplantae > Streptophyta > Pinopsida > Araucariales > Araucariaceae > Wollemia > Wollemia nobilis. The sequence continues at coordinate 3,474,446 of JAQPPZ010003615.1, forward strand.
TAGTTTCGGTAAGAAATGGGTTAGATGGATTAAAGCTTGTGTCTCTACAATTTCTTATTCAGTGTTGGTCAATGGGTTAGTGACATAATATTTTAAAGCCAAGAGAGGCCTTAGACAAGGAGATCCTCTATCTCCTTATTTGTTCATTATTATGGCAGAGGTTTTGAGTAGGAACTTAAAGAAGGCTTACAAATATGGGCTTATAAGTGGACTTAAGGTTAGTAATAACATCGATAACATCACCCATCAATAATTTGTAGATGATACAACCCTTTTTGGAAGGGCAAGGATAAATGAGGCCAGAGCTTTGAATAACTTTTTAAAAGAGTACGAAAGAGCTTAAGGGAAAAAGTTAATAGGACTAAATCCAAAATTTACTTCCTTAACACTCCTGCTAATATCAAAGCAAGAATTTATAGGTTGCTTCAAATGGAGGAGGTAAATTTACCAACAACTTATCTAGGGATGCCTTTATTTGAGGGGAGAATGAGGATAGATTTATGGAATCCAATTATTAGTAAAGTTCAGAATAAACTTCCAGCTTGGAAAGGTAGATGGTTATCATTAGTAGGAAGAGTGTAGTTAATTAAGTCAATCTTACAAGCCATTCCAACATATTATATGTCATTGTATTCTATGCCAAAATCAGTTGAAAAAAGTTTAATCTATATTATGCGATCCTTTTTATGGTCAGGTTTACATGATAAAAGGAAATTTCCTTTGGTGAAATGGAGCAAGTTGTGTGATGATAAAACTAGGGGAGGTCTTGGTTTAAGAGTTCTTACAGATGCAAACTTAGCTCTTAGGGGAAAAGTTATCTAGAGATTGTACAAAGAGAGTCAAAGACAATGGGCAAGAATTCTTCTAAGTATGTTGATCCCAATGACCCAAGTTTAATATTTACTGCATTCTCTCTACCAAATGGTTCTGCTCTTTGGAATGGTTTAAAAAAATCTATTGATCTTATGATTAAAGGTTTAAGATGGGTGGTGGGAACTGGAGAAAAATTTCTATTTGGATGGATACTTGGTGTGATAAAAAACCACTCAATTTAGATCCAATTTTGAAACCTTGGATGAGATTGCTTCAAGACAAATATGGTGATAGGGTTTCAAACATTTTGTACAAGGATCAAGAAGGAAGATACAAATGGAAAGAAGATTTTTTTACAAGTATACAAGACATTGATGCTAGGAGGCAATTGAGTAGAAAGATAACAATTGTGATTATTCCAAGGGGAGCCAAGGATAAATTGATTTGGGAGTTGAATAGCTCAAGAGAATACACAACAAGAAGTGGATATAATGTACAACACCAAAAAAATAATAATATCACTAGAATATGGAGAGATATTTGGGATAGCCCAAGCATTCCTAAAGTCAAAATGTTTGTTTGGCTAGTAGGTCATAGAAGAATTTTATCCTAGGATAACCTTATGAAAAGGGGTTTTCATGGCCCCTCTCAATGTGTTCTTTGTAAAAGGAGGAGGAGAGTATAGACCATCTCTTGGGACATTGCTCAATAGTCTAGAATCTATGGCAATGGATTCTTAATATGTTTGGTAAATGCATGGTGATGAATAGCAGAATTGAAGATTGGTTAAAGCAATGGTAGAGCACTTATAAAAGTGAGGCTTTACAGACAATATGGGATATATCAAAAGATACAATACTTTGGACTATATGGCTAGAAAGGAATAGAAGAATATTTAAAGGAAAGGAAAGCAATTTAGAGGTAATGAAAAAGAAGATATGTTTAGCCATAGAGGAGTCTAAACCAACCCTATCAACTCACCCAATCCCTAATTTGGAAGCAGAGAGCCTTGATAGATGGAGTCAAGTCATTAAATGGAATTATGATGTTGGGTACAAGAGAAGCAAAAAGAAGGCAAAGAATATAAAGTGGAAACCACCAGATGTGGAGTGGGTTAAATTGAATTTTGATGGAGCATCTAAAGGAAATCCAAGACCAAGAGGAGGAGGAATAATTAGAAATAATAGAGGAGATATTTTATCTCATTATGCTTTCAATAGTGGATTTAAGACAAATAATGAAGTTGAAGCTTGGGCAACTTTAGAAGGGTTAAAAATATGTAAACAAATGAAATGGAATAGAGTATGGATGGAAGGTGATTCTCTCATAGTAATAAATGCAATTTTGAGGAAAGCAAAGGCTCCATGGAACATACAAGAGATAATTGTGGAAATTCAAGATCTTGCTAAAGAGTTTGAAGAAATCAGGTTTACACATATATTAAGGGAAGGAAACAAATGTGCAGATAAGCTAGCCAATAGAGGGGTTTTGATTGAGGATCGTGAAGTTAAATTCTCCTTTCCATGGTTAGAGGAAGTAGAAAGTTTAGTTGAAGCTGACAAGAAAATGTTGATTGCCTGAATCAATTAATGATTAAGATTTACTTTAATGTTTTCCATTGGTAATATCTGCTTTATTTTGTAACAATAATGTGTTTTCATTTAGACTATTTATTATAATTTTTGTGGTTGCACTTGTGTTTCAGGAAGGAAACTAGCAATCCAGATTTGGTAAAGCGGACTATGATAGTGCGATGTTTTGGAAATATTACTCTACTAAGATGCAAGGCATAGATAGTAGAGGTGAAGTTTTGGCATTGTGAAGGTTGCTATAGGAAAATGTCAAGAAAGATGCTAAATTCTGGATTAATTGTATTCATACAAAAATTTGAAAAGATCCAGAAAATGAAAATCAAGAATTCAGACATTTTATGTAAAATGATGTAGGTTTCTAGCTATAGCATCTCAATTGAGATGAGAAGTGTATCTATTTGTAAACTCTCAAGCTCTAAAGAAGAGAGATGTAATTTGTCAAGGGTGGGGGACCCGAGTACAACCCCTTATTATCCAGCAAAAAAAAAAGATAGAATATATAACTTAGAAACTTATTTAAAATTTTCCTCATTACTTTTAAAATAATATGTTTTAAATTAATTATATATAAAAAAATCATATAAAGTAGGATAATTAAAACTAGTTTTAAAAAGTTAATAACAAAATAAAATTTTCAACCCTCAAGGGTTAGGTAGATTGGTAGTTATTTGTGTGGTTAGGCACTTACCAAGAAGAGACTTGGGTTCAAACCTTGGGGGTGCCAATTTGCAAAGGTAGTAGTCTGCTCTAAATTCTGAGTGTGCGTCAGAGCGACAACAATGGTACAAATCCCAAGCGACCGATGGTCTCCCCTCACATTAGGTCAACAATAATGAGTTGGAATAGGCTTGTTGGGAAAAATCCCTGTGGTTTGAACCCTGTGCTTGTTAGTTACTTAAAATAGTGTGGTTGTAACCAACTCCCCTATGTATCTAAAAAATACAAAATAACATTTTCAAACTAATCAAACTTATTTGGTTTTTCTTCTTACTTTATTTTGGATTTCTCTTAAGTTTATTTACATTATTATAACTATGTGAGGGTTGCACCTTGAAACTTAAGCTTATTTAGTTTTTCATATTACTTTATTTTAGATTTCTCTAAATTTTATTTGAATTATTATAATTATATTATAGATGAATATAATTATATTATTTGATGTGGTGATATTACTTTATACCAAAAAAAGGTATTTATAGACAAGGTATTTATTATATTATATTATAATATAATGTCGTGATATTCAACCTGATTTGCATTAGATGATCATGAGCCCCCATCCCAAGATCAATAAACCTGCAAAGAAACAACCCACTAAAACAACCAGTAAGAAATATTCCAGCCCCACCCTTGCCTGCCAGAGGAAAGCTGCAGCTGCACGTTTGGGGTCCCCCATAGGACCAAAAGGGCAGACTATAGGAGGAAATCGAGGATCCATCCAAAAAAACAAGCAACCACCGGATCTACAAGGAGATCCCGAAGGCAAAGAGTTCCTGGAATGACTGGGAAAGAACATCATCTATGGGAATAGGCCCCCCCCGAAGCCAACAAGAGCGCAGATGAGGATCCCGAGCAACGAATAGGAAACCAGAGCCAACCCTCTTCTAACAGCCACCCCCAAGCTAGCTAGAAACCTGCCAAACCAGGGTACTCAGGGCCAAAAACCACATCCTCCTTGTAGAATAAAAAACCAGTCAAAGACGAGAAACCTGAGAAATCCAAGGATCCCAAAAACTAGGTTGAAGAACAACCCAGGGAGGGGGGCAGGGAAATGGAAAAGTGGGACTGGACAGTCCCAGGGAACCTGGCACCAGAACCATCCCGCCCTCCCCTTGGCTTATCACTTGGGTAAAATTTGAATATTTGATCCCTTAAAAATAGTTTAACACCACTTCTTGTTAACACTTTGATATTTGCTTTTGTTTTCCCATATCAATATCCCTCTGATTTTAATTTTTCTCTTTGTTTTTTCTTCTTGGGTCTTCCTCTTTTTATTTTCATTCCTAGCAATACTTTCATCTTCATCAATCTCTTCAATCTTCTCACACTCCTCATAGTAAAACTTATTATCTTTAGGTTTTCCTTGTTCTGAAGGATCCGAAGTGCAAGGAATAACCTCAAAAGCACAATCTTCTTTATGTTGCCTTGGAAACCCTAAAGTGCAAGGATGCTCTTCTATAGCAATTACCTTCTTATTCTGCCCTAAAAACCCTAAATTGTTATGGGTTTCCTCCATCCTCATTTCTTTATTATGTTGCTTTTGAAACCTTAAAGTGCAAGGGATAACATCTTCACTGCTTTCACTTTTATTATTAGAGAGGATTCTATACTACTTGAGGAAAAAAAAGATGATTTACTTGGAATAAAATTGACCTCTATTTTTGTCTTTATTTTAGGATTTAACTCCACATCTTCTTTTGTACCTTTAATTCCTTTTGAGCTTGCCAAATGATACTGTAAATAGGCTTTCTTTACCTCATATTTTGGAGTGGAATATCCTTGATTTGGTCTAGCTTTTATCACTGTATGATTTCTTTGTTTTGTATCAAAGTTTATCTTATGGCTAGAATTTTTTGTCTCTTTCTTCATAGTTTTTACCTTGCAAACTCTTGCCATGTGTTCAATCTCATAATAATTGTGGTAGTGGAATGTGATATTTTCATAATCTACTTGTTGATCCCATTCTCTTGATTTAGATTTAATCTTAATGGATTGTGGCAAAGGTTTTGAAATATCCATGGCAACACATTCAAATATATATATAACATGCTTTTGTTCCTTAGTAGTTGGTCCTTCATTGATGAATTCCCTTAGGGTATATCCAATATTCTTTAAAACATCCCTATTTATAAGTTGATATGGAAGTCCAAAAAGCCTAACCCATAGTGGAAGATTCTTAATAGTTTGTCTCAATAAAAAATTTCATTCCATGGTCTCAAATAAAGTGCATCTCTTCCTTTAAACCATGGGCCACAAACCATTATTTTATCCCTAATTTTTGAATTGGAAAAGATGATGAGGAAAAAACCTTTAGGAAGAAAAATCACATAGTAATTTGAATTCAATCCCCACTGGATGTGATCCAATTTTGAATCTCCAAAACCCTTGTCATGATCTATGGAACATACATATTAAACCTCTACTTTTAAGAACCATTGTATCAGGCTCAATCATCTCATCCTTGATACTTACTTGTGGTGAAACATCTACTGCTTGGATCGAACATGCCATGTATTCGATTTTCTACTTATCTCCAACTTGGGCCTCCATACTTCTAACTAGGGCATCCTAACTTCCCATTAGGGGTTTCAAATATGACTTTCCTTCTATACTAGTTAATGGGACTCACTCTTGGCTTACACTCCCTCTTGGATTGCACTTGCTCCCAAATCACACTCTCTCTTGCCTCAAACATGCACTTAACTTGCACTCCCTCTTGGCTCATAATTGCCCCTGTCTCTTCTTTTTCTCAATATTTCTTTGCTTCAATAATTTTTGAAAACAATCTTCCTTGCATTTATGGTAAGGGTTTGAAGCATTTATGCACTTCGGATGAACCCATTGCTCTTGCCTTGAACTCTCTCCTACCTCACACTCACTCCCTGCTTGCACTCCCTCCTAGCTCACAATTGCCCCTATCTCTTATTTTTCCTGATGTTCCTTCGTTTGAGCAATTTTTTGGATTTTTTTCAACTGAATCCTTTAAATTCTCATAAGATTTGGATCAAGAAGTGACACTTGTTCCTTGATTTGACTTTGCTTTCTACTTATACTTCCTGCTCACACTTCCTTCTTGCTCTTGGCTCACACTCACATTGTTTTTTACTGCACTCACTCCCAGATCACACTCGCTTTTGACTGCACTCTCCCAGCCCGCGCTCGCTTCTAGCTACACTCACTCTCGACTCATGCTCGTATTTATATTTAAGTTTACACAAGTTTATTCTAGTCCCCTTGTACCAAGTGGGGTTAATTTTTTTCAATGAGTTTACACAGGTTATTATGAGGCGTCCTGGTCCCCTCATACTGAGTGGGGTTTGAACCTTGGACCTCTCAAAAAGAGGCCAAATCCCTTACCATTGCAATAAGCTTGCATATATCTTAAACTTTCTATATATTAACTTGAGGTTGCAAAATATCCTTCTTGAATTTATTAAAGCAATAAATCAAGATAATTTTGAACACTAACATAAATTTTTACATCTTTTTAAATACTCCTTTTATTTATAATTAATTTCTTATTAAAGTATTAAAATTTTTTACTTTTAATAAATATATGTATTGTAATAAGCTGCAAGCTTACTACAATGGTAAGGGCTTTGGCCTCTCTTTGAGAGGTTCAAGGTTGAAATCCCACTCAGTATGAGGGGACCAAGACTGCTCATAAAAACCTGTGTAAACTCATTAAAAAAAAATATATGTATTGTAAAATAGTTGTAAGCTTACTACAATGGTAAGGACTTTGGTATCTCTTTGAGGGGTCTAAGGTTTAAACCCCACTTAGACCTCTCTTAGAGAGGTCTAAGGTTTAAACCCCACTTAGTACGAGAGGATCAAGACCCCTCATAAAAACCTGTGTAAACTCATTGAAAAAATACATGTATTGTAAACATCTAAACTAATTTTATATATAAATCAAGGTAGGTTGTTAGGATGCATACTCATACATACTGTATAGGCAAGGTGTAGAAATAAGATACACAAATTTAAACCATGTAGGTTGTTAGGATGCACACTCATACATAGTGTATAGGCAAGGTGTAGAAATAATATTCACAAATTTAAACCATGTACTTAAGAAAATGAGAATACAGGAAATATGAAAATATAATAATATATAATATATTAACTCCAAATCCAATACATATTAAATATATTTATATATTATTATTATAATATATTTATATTTTATTAGATGATTCTTGGACCAACATGTGTGGAATTTGAAGAGCTTTAAAATGAGTGGTCATATGAAGGAATCCGAGCAGTATTAAAGGAGATACGACCCTATGAAATTAGTCATCCAGGACAAAATTAGTGAAGATTTTTAAATTGCAAAAAAAAATAACAGATATATCTATCAATCGGGTTAAGCAAATTAGTTGTAGTTTAATTTATTTTTGAAGAAAATTTATAGAATTATTTGTTGATAGCAAGAAATAAAGGAGATTTAGATTTTTTGAAAAACCCTTAGTTTTTTTCCCCAAAAATCTAGCTGCTTTAGGAAATTTTTTGAGTTGAGATCATGGAGTTACCAATTTTGACTAGAAAGGATGATATTGATGCTCAAGAATGGTGGATAAGTTTAGATATTTATATTATAGTGATCATTTTTGATAAATTCAACTTATGAAAATTTTAAGAGAGGAGAATTAGTGTTAAAAAGGAAAGGGATTGTCATTTCACTTGGTACAAAATGGAACATGCATTCTTGAGTCAGTGGGACCCATATAAAAATATAGCTAGTTTGAAGGTCACCATCAAAGGATATGAAGAAGAAATAAAAAGGCTTCAAAGGGAACTAAAATAAATGAATAAAGATAATATAACCGAAAAAAAAATACACATGACAATGTGTAAGTTCATGGTTGCATTAAGAAGGAAAAACTTAAGAAGCAAGGATCTAAAGAGAAGCAAGAAGTAATTATGACAAAGGAACAAGTTGAAGAACCAACAAAAGACTCAAAAGTTAAATTTACAGTAGCCACAAAAATAGAGTCCATGGAAGAAGTAGTAACAAAGTCCAAGGAAGCCTTGCCATAAGTGCACAAGGACACACCAAAAGAAGGGCATAAGAGAGAAGATTGTGAAGAAGAATTTAAAATAAAGAAACAAATTGTTGAAGAATAAAAGAAAACAAAATGTTAGGTTAAGGTTGCAGCATATCGACACCCACACCATATTGAGCGACAACAATCTTGAAGGTATGATTTAAGGCATCAATATTATAGATCTACTTAGAGTCAGAAATGCATCAAGTATGATAGTGTTTGGCAAAAAAAACATAGTGGTTTTGGATTTCAAAGGGGTGTAGTAGCATCAGGGAACAATAGGACCAATGGGAATAATATGAACAACTGTTCAAAATATCATAGCAGAGCAACAGAAACATGGAGCCAACAAAGTAGTTATGAATATTCAAGTGGCACAATGACAACTTGGCATTATCAAAGACCACCACTAATCAATATTTCACTTGGATGGATGAATGAACAAGATTGAAAAATGTCAAGAAAAATGATATTGGATATTTGTATTTACAAAAAAAATTGACAAAGACCCAAAAAATTAATATCAAGTATTCAAACTTTTTTTTGTAAAAAGATGTAGGTATCTAGCTATAATATCTCAATTGAGATGAGAATTGAATATGTTTGTAAACTCTCAATCTCTATAGAAGAGAGTTGTGATTTGTCAAAGGTGGGGATCTAAGTACAATCCCTTTTTCTTAAGCAAAAAAAATATTTATATTTTATTAATAAATACAATATTTTATCCTGAGGGATATTGTAGCGATAGTCTTTGGGTTTTCATCCAAAATACTCAATTTCAAATCTCGGTACGAGAAAACTGAAACCCTTATAAAAACCCACGAGGGATATCGCAATGGTAGTACTTTGGGTTTTACCTAGGAGACCTAAGTTTAAACCGATAAAAGGGATTGAAACCCCTCGTAAAAAACAAACCTATGATTTTAACTCATAATTTTAACCCAAGATAAAGCCCTTGATGGATTGAGACCACTCATAAAAACTAACGTTTTTTACTCAACATTAATCTAATGATATTAGTTCAAATGATATTCCTCGACTTTGAAGTAGGAGATAATAACATTAGCTCAATCGATTAGATTCCTCTTCCTCCACTTTAAAGGAGAAGACCAAAACTCAATCTTACTTACCTGCCTAAAACCTCTTGTAATACTATAATCCATTTTAATTTCATTTTTATTAAAATAATATATATATATATTTAAAATCACAACTACCAAACATCATTAATGTAAACGTGTCATTTCCACCAGCATAAACTTACCATTGCAGAAGTGACGTGAAACTTGTATTTCCTTTCTCCACACTCGTGTTAATTTTTTGAACTCCTAAAGAACCTCCAACAACGTCAAGGAAATTGAGTAAAGCTGATTACAAAAGCGACTTAACTTTTATGTTCATTTCCTCTACTCCCGAGTAGTGTTTACGGAATTAACTTCAAATTAATTATCCTTAACTTATTTTTAAGTCTCACTTATCCTGTGCTTCCCTTTATTCTTTTTAACTTTTTTATTTGCTTTCTTTATTCTTTGAATTTTTTATTTTTATTTTTATTTAGAGGTGCTGGCGTAAAAATAATTAGTTGTTTTTAAATAATTTTAAAATTTAAAAACATTGAGTAAAACAATTTTTATTTTTATTTTTTTTATTAATACTATCGTGGACGCCTTTATCCCTAAATAATTTGTAATTCTTTAATAATTAAAAATTTTATTATAAAAAATTAATAATAAAAATATAAATAAACATGTAAAGGTATTGAAGATGCGCAGGAGGCACGCTGACAATTGGAATATTCATTGTGTCAGCTCACAGAGGACTAGTGATCGAATTTTTGTCACCTCACAAAAGACCAGCGATCGAATTTGCCCTCGGTGAAGAAAGGTCTCAGCGTCGCACAGGTGGGAGGAGAAGTTCCCCGCTTGAAAAATCACCCTATAAGAATACAAATAATAATAGTTTGTAATAGAAGCCAAAATTAATATTAAAAAATTAATAATAAGAATATAAATAAACATGTAAAGGTGTTGAAGATGCGCAGGAGACATGCCTCATTTGTAAGCATAACTGGAACATTCGTTGTGTCAGCTCACAAAAGACCAGCGAGCGATGGAATTTGCCCTCGGTGAAGAAAGCTCTCAGCGTTGGGCAGCTGGGAGAAGTTCCCCGCTGAAAAAATCCCCCTATAAAAAGTGTAAAAATGATAAAAACCTTAGCTTGCTTCACTCTGCCACTATAGAAACTCTCTTCCACCTCGCTAGCCCAAGGAAAAAAAAAAAAACCGAGACTGTTGAGTTTGTATAGTGTTTGAATGGCGAAAGCAGACATTCATCCCGTGGTCACTGATTTGATCGATTTCTTGAACGCTTCCCCCACAGCCTTCCATGCCGTCGGTAAGCTAGGTTTTTTTCGCTCTCTGAAATTCCTATTTTTTAAAATTTTTTATTATTAATTTTTCATTGTTCGTTCTGTACTACGTAGACGAGGCGAAGAGGCGGCTGAAGGAGGCGGGTTACGAACAAATATTCGAAAGAGAAGACTGGAATTTAAAGCCTGGTGGCAAATATTTCTTCACGCGCAATTATTCCACCATCGTTGCTTTCGCCATCGGCCACAAGTGAGATTTTTTTTTTTTTAGTGAAAAATTATTTTGAGGCGTTTGTTGGCGGTTATTTTATGCAAAAGATTTGTATTTCGGCCAGTTTAAATGTCAAAAATGTTTCAAGCAAATGAAAGTTTTCCTTAGATTAGCGATTTATCCCTGCCTCTGTATTATGATTGTAGTTGATCTTTTAAGTAAAGAAATATAACCTTACCTGATTTTTTCATTCCTAGGACGTGAATGTTGAATACCTTATGCTCGTGAATGTTAAATACATGATGTATACCAAGATTCAATCAAATATGACACCTCAATGAAAATCTAATAACACAGTTAAATTAATTTTATATGGATTTCGTCCTTATATTCCTACAATGGATAAACAAACGATGTATTTTAGGTGATTTTGATGAAGACACTGTTTAATTGAGATTATGTTATATTTCTGGGTAGTACAGAATGTGCGTTGTATAGGCTGTTCTTAAATTTGTTATTGAGTTCTTTGCGTGTGTTGTGTAAATTTTGATTTGTATAAATTCTGCAGGTACACTGCAGGGAATGGATTTCACATAGTAGGTGCTCACACAGACAGTCCCTGCCTGAAGTTGAAGCCTTCTTCTAAGGTAATTGTTCTTGTTTCTTCTTGACCAGCTGTTTGTCCCCATAATTTTCACGAGGTTGGATTTTATACAAGAACCTTAGGCAATTTCATCTGGGCGAAGCTATTTATTGAAAAATTGTTGGATCAAATTGAATATTATCTAACTAGTATATGGAGGTTTGAGCGGATGCATGATATAAAAAGCCATTTGAAAGATGAAACCACTGGCAAAAACCGATGAGCAAAAAGAATAAATTTGTAGCATGGAAAGCTTATGAGCTTGGACTTAAATTCGAGTATATGCACAATAAATCTAAAGCTTTAAGAACAAAAGAAAATTGCAAGATAGGTAGAAACTAAAAAAAATGATCTGTGAGTTAAACAGAGTTGATTACTAACTTTTGGGGCTGTCTACTGAAATTCCAGGTGTGGAATTCAGAAATTTTGTTTCTGGTAAACAAATTTAGTTTGGTTCTCTACCAGAGGATTTTGATGGATAATTTCAACAGTAACGCGATTTTCACAGGAAGTCTACAATTATCTTTTTATTTTATTTTATATTTCAATAGTAACATGTTTTTCACAGGAAGTCTACAATTAACTTTTCTTATTTTATATTTAGATAAACAAAAATTTTAATTTGATCAAAACAAATAATAAGCACCTAACTTCGTTATAAAACAAATTTGATATGTGGGAGCATGTTCCTGGCATACACCATAGGGTTGAGGTTCGAAATAATAGTAATTAAGACATAAAATACTAGTCTTACCAATCAAAGCATTGTAAAAGTTCTTTTCGGTGAGTACCACTGGCCTACTTTGGTCATCCGCAGGCATTAATATAATTATCTTATCTTATCTCCAGGGCAATCAACAAAAAGGTGCAATTGTTTCTGACAATCTCTAGAAATGAAAGAGGGATAATCATGAGAGAAGTGTAGACTGTGTAAGAAGATTTTTTTACAAGTATATAAGACATTGATTCTAGGAGGCAGTTGAGTAGAAAGATAACAACAGTGATAATTCCGAAGTGAGCCAAGGATAAGTTGATTTGGGAGCTGAATAGCTCAGGAGAATACACAAGAAGTGGATATAATATAAAGCACCATCAAAATAGGAATATCACAAGAATATGGAGAGATATTTGGGATAGCCCAAGCATTCCTAAAGTCAAAATGTTTGTTTGGTTAGTAGGTCATAGAAGAATTTTATCTTGGGATAACCTTATGAAAAGGGGTTTTCATGGCCCCTCAAATTGTTTCTTTGTAAAATGGATGAGGAGAGTATAAACCACCTCTTGGGACACTGCTCAATAGTCTAGAAACTATGGCAATTGTTTCTTAATATGTTTGGTAAATGCATGGTGATGAATGGCAGAATTGAAGAATGGTTAAAGCAATGGCAAAGCACTTTCAAAAGTGATGCTTTACAGGCTCAAATCAGGGAATTAATCATCAATAGATGTGTCCAATCAGCTGGTAGGAAACCTTTGCACAGCTCGGCAGGGGCGCCATCCACCTGGACATAGAAGCTTCCAAGTTGGGGCTGCTCTTAAAATAAAAAAGGCAATCGTGCTCTTATCTTAAAGGAACCAATGGGATATGGGATATATCAAAAGATACAATACTTTGGACTGTATGGCTAGAAATGAATAGAATAATATTTAAAGAAAAGGAAAGTAGTTTAGAGGTAATGAAAAGGAAGATTTGTTTAGCCATAGAGGAGTCTAAACCAACCCTATCAACTCACCCAATCCCTAATTTGGAAGCAGAGAGCCTTGATAGATGGAGTCAAGTCATCAAATGGAATTATGATGTTGGGGACAGGAGAAACAAAAAGAAGGCAAAGAATATAAAGTGGAAACCAACAAATGTGGAGTTGGTCAAATTGACTTTTGATGGAGCATCTAAAGGAAATCCAGGACTAGGAGGAGGAGGAATAATTAGAAATAATAGAGGAGAGATTTTGTCTCATTACACTTTCAATAGTGGATTTAAGACAAATAATGAAGCTGAAGCTTGGGCGGCTTTGAAAGGGTTAAAAATATGCAAACAAATGAAATGAAACAAAGTATGGATGGAAGGTGATTCACTCATAGTAATAAATGCTATTTTGAGGAAAGCAAAGGCTCCATGGAACATACAAGAGATAATTGTGGAAATTCAAGACCTTGCTATAGAATTTGAAGAAATCAGGTTTACACATACATTAAGGGAAGGAAACAAATGTGTAGATAGGCTAGCCAATAGAGGGGTTTTAATTGAGGATCGTGAAGTTAAATTCTCTTTTCCTTGGTTAGAGGAAGTAGTAAGTTTAGCTGAAGCTGACAAGAAAATGTTGACTGCTTGAATTAAATAATGATTAATATTTACTTTAATGTTTTCCATTGGTAATATTTGCTTTTATTTATAACATTAATGTGTTTTCATATAAACTATTTATTACAATTTTTGTGGTTGCACTTGTGCTTAAGGAAGGAAACCAACATTCTAGACCTGGTAAAGTGGGTTATGATAGTGTGATGTTTTGGAAATATTACTCTACTAATATGCAATGCATAGATAATAGAGGTGAAGTTTTGGTATTGTGAAGGCTGTTGTAGGAAAATGTCAAGAAGGATGCTAAATTCTGGAATATTTGTATTCACACAGAAAATTGAAAAAGTTTCAGAAAATGAAAATAAAAAATTCAGACATTTTATGTAAAATGATATAGCAACTCATTTGAGATGAGATTTGAATTTGTTTGTAAACTCTCATGCTCTAAAGAAGAGAGTTGTTATTTGTCAAGGGTGGGGGACTCGAGTACAACCCCTTGTTCTCCAGCAAAAAAAAAAAAAAAAGTGTAGATTGTGTGGGATGTGTCTGAAAGACGATGTTATGTGTTGCGCCTTGACACCTGGAAGGCAAGCAAAGGATGATTTTGATCATGTTCATCATTACCAACCCCTGCCCTGGGGGCTTGGGATCAGTGTTTGAAACTTATACATCATTGGTTTTTTTATGCATCATCCAGGTGAAACCCCAGGTCTAACTTTGAATACTTAGGTGACTGAGGCAGTTGGCTCTGTAACTAAGGAGCGAACTCAGGACCTTTGAGGCTTTAGGTTGTGAGCACCACTCTAGTGGGATCAAATTGGCAGACTAAGTTGGTGAAGGCCACAGAGAATTTTTCTTTCTTGGGGGATGGGTGCACATGTGTGGCTGATGGTGGGTGTCAACTGGCTGTTGGGTTTGAGCCATAGATTATTCCTCTGGGATCTGACTGACTGTTTATAGGATGCTCCGTCGTTGAGCTGTACACTGTTGAAGATGATCCGATGCCATTACAACTTTCCATTTCGATTTGGATCATCAAGAATAATTTACAAGTTTCACTGTCATTGTATAAATTTCCTTCAGAGAATGTTTTATTGCTAAATACATTATAGTTTCAAAGCTTGTTTAGCGAATAATTCAAACATTGGCCAAGATAGAGAAAATGTGTGTCTACCATAAAAGATCTCTAGCAGAGGCACTTTCGAAGCACTTACTGAGGTTTTGGAAGAAATACTGTGCGTATTCCCTGCCTGGCTTGTCTTTGAATGCATAACCAGGAGGATTACATGTGTTTCTATGTCTTGATCATCCCTATATTATGGCTTTGCTGTTTATCTAAATATTTTTACACTACGGAGCCATGTGGGGAGTGGAAATGAAACTTCCATTGGTGGTAAAGCTTAATTTCATATGGGGGCAAATATGCTAGCCATTTGGCACTGATAAGATTTTCTGGGCATGTAATGGAAAGTAGCTTATCAGTTGTCCATTTGTGGTCACAATACCATGGGTAAGAGGATCTGACATTGTCAGGAATTAGATGTTGAACAATTTATATAACAAATTTCTCTTTTTTAGGAATTAAGTCATTTTGTTGTCAGGTTTGCCAAAAATCTATTGCCTAGAATGTTCTTTTTTAGCAACGCTAACTTTGGCTTTCAACCTGTTCCATGGGATTTAGTTGTCTAGCTGATAAGAAGATAATTTCTGAACTTTCTTGATTCCTTTCCCTTAATCTTTTCTTGGGGTAAGGGAGATGCATCATTATATATATATTTGCATCATTATATTAGTCCATTGCTTGGAAAAGGAATTTACAGATGAATAATAGGACTACACAAAAATTATCTTCGTGTGTAAACTAGCAAAGAAGCAAATTACATTCATTGATTCCTTTCTTGTTAAAAAGGAAGGGCATAAACCTAGTATCTTCAATAGTAACTTGTCATTGTGCAGCAGTACGGGTGGCAACCAAAGTCAGTGTTCATTAGGAAAAAAAATATGTCATTCCAAAAAAGCTCTGCTTTCCATTTAGATTGGGGCATAAGGGCTTCCAAGCTCTTAAATGCTCTAGGCAATAAAACTTCTGAAATTTTTGACAGGTACTAGGGTCATGAGCAAACTGTGCAGCATCAAACATTTTTGCCCTTTCTTCCCATAAGAAGCAGTTGCACAAGTGCAGTGTCTTAAACATACCTTGCAGACTTCATCACTATCAAAAACAAACTTGCGGCAGAATTGATCAGGCACTATCTCTGTAGATATATTGGCATCTTTTTCCTTATATATTTATCTTTATAGTCTTGCACCCAATGCATGCCAAATTCTACTGGATAAATTTAATTAAATGAAATGATAACATGTGTTGTTTTTACCTGATTACTATTTAATTTATACACAGATCACGAAAGGAGGATTTTTGGAAATAGGTGTTCAAACATATGGAGGTGGACTATGGCACACTTGGTTTGATCGAGATTTAACAGTTGCTGGTCGGGTCATTGTAAAGCGAAATATTGATGGTGCTATTTCATACAGTCATGAGCTTGTTAGGATCCAAGAGCCCATACTCCGAATACCAACTCTTGCTATTCACTTGGACAGGTAACTAATAGAATATGGATATTACAATTATTCAAAATGATTGACTACACATTTGATTGTTCCATCACTGGCACTTTGTATCAAGTTCCTTTCCATCTATTACTTTATGTTTCTTTTTATTAAAACTCAAGTTCCTATGTATTTATCTTTTGTGCACCATTCTGAGATTTTAAATTAATTAAGGGGATCTGTGGATTATCAATATTTGTCCTTTAATCTTTTTGAATGGGAAAGCTTCATTAATTGTATAGGGAACTCAAATTCAATGCCTATTGAATATTATTCATGGAAATCTGAGCCAACTTTTAGGAATGTCCTCAAAAATAGGAAAACTGTTGCTGTAGGCATATTTATAGAAAGAACTTCCTTTGAGTTGCATAAGGATTGAGTTTGGACTTTGGATAATGTTATAATTTTGCGGACTGTGTAGGGATGTGAATGATGGATTTAAGGTTAATACACAGGCCCACCTTGTACCAGTTCTGGCAACAGCTATCAAGGTTTTAACTATATCCTCTTCTACTTCTATCAGTGATTTCAATATGTGCACTTTGCATTCATTGTCTTATTGAATGGGTGGAGCCCCAGTATTAGCTTTTCCATTGGAAATATTGTGAAAGTCAAGTTTCATGCAGCATAAGCATATTACTCTTTTTTGTTTTAAATAAAAACACCGAGCTAAGAATGCATAACGATTGTTCAATAAGTTGATCACTAACTTTCATAGACAACTTGTATAGTTGCTACAAGAAGAACCACTATGACTTTTCGACACATAATAACTAGGGCTATATTTTGCGTTCAACTAGAGTGAATTTGAAAATATATTTGAGAACAAATGTGTCTCTTGCATATTAGTCTTTATGCACTGTGCAACCTTTGAGAAGTTAGATCCCTGTAACACCGGCTACATATGATTGAGATGGATATGCTTAAGGTATTTCAGTGCCATTTAGGATCAGATTCACAGCTTCTGTGCTACTATAACTTTGTTTTGCATGGCTACTGGTTCATTTGGTGATATTGTAAACTGCAATATCCTTTGTCTTGAATGAAATGAGTAGAAATTGTCTCTAGTTGTCCCTCATATGTTATCTCTTTGTTCACATATGTCATTGGCATTACACCAAACATCCTATCCAGCAGGCCCAATGAGAATTATTGGAAGATAATTTTGCTCTGCTATTGAGACTTATAATTTATCTACAATAATGCATTTATAGAAATAATAAGTGTGCTCTTATCTTATGAAATGTTGCCTTTTGCCAATTGTATTCATCAATTAATAATTGATCTACAGGCTGAAGTTAATAGGGTTGCAGTGTCAAATGGTAAATCCACATCAGAAGCCAATGGTGATGCTCATGCCACAGAAGGTGAAGATTCAGAGACTATGAAGCATCATTTGCATTTACTAGAGGTACCAGAAACATTTTCCCAATGGCGTGTTCAAAATATGGTTAACTGGAACACAGTGGTAGTTGTTCAGTTATTCTAAAATGCCAATTAGCTGGAGCATTCTGTAGAAAAGTTTTAAAATCATCTTTTCATTGACCTGCATTTTAGACTTGTAGCATGCATGTAGCTTTTTATAAAGCAATTTATAACGATTCTTTGCTTAATTTTCCTTGTATTTGGACTCAGATATTAAGATCATTGGAATGCTATAGGATTTTGATTTAGTGGAAGGAGTTTAGATATGTTGCAATGAATATTAACTATTTTTTTATGGCCTCTTGATTCTTGCAGTTGCTTGCTAGTGAGATTGGCTGCAAACCAGAGGAAATTTGTGACTTTGAATTGCAACTATGTGATACACAACCAAGTGTGATTGCAGGTGTCGCAAAAGAGTTTATATTTTCAGGCCGTCTTGACAACCTATGCATGTCATTCTGTTCTCTCAAGGTGAGCCTTATGCCATTTGATACAATATCTATCTATCTATCTATCCATATCAATTATTGTGATATTCTTTAAATTTTCATTGTACTTTCATTCTATCATTTCGATGGAAGTAGTATCTATGTTATACCAAATATATCAGAAGTTTTATAAATGCATTTGTCAGCTACTCATATCTAATTTGTGATATTCTTTAAGTTTCCTTTGTTTTTTCTTTCCATAATTTTGAAGGAAGGAGTATTATGTTTGTACCAAATAAATATGAAGCTTTATAAATGCATTTGTCAACTACTCAAGTTTAAGGGCAAGGATAATCTTTAGCATCAGGCACGCGTTTAGACTAAACATTAAAATTCAGTTTTGACAACTTCTGGTAACATTCCACATGTTGATTGTCTCTAATGTGTAGAAGTAACTTTTATAATGGTGTTTTGTATTGCAATCTAGTATTTTTCCATGTAAACACAATATTTTGTTCACAATATTTCTCAGCAAGGGATTTTTTTTCCAAGGCTTTTGAAAATTCTAACTTCATGTGGACTGTTATGAAATGGATGAGATGGTAATCTGTGACTTTCTTAAGCACTAGAAGCCTTCTATAGCCGGAAAACTATGCACTTATTTTAATTAAAAAAAAACAGAAAGCTGTCAAATATTTTTCAACCGTAAAATGTTTTCTTTCATTGAATTGCAAAAAAAATCACATGCTGTTGCAATAAAAAAATAGGTGGCAGGGGTCATATGTTAGCTATCATGTCAAAACAGGTAGTAGAGATCTATGCAACTATCCTGATAATGGATCATGCTGGTGCCACCGTTGCAGGAGGAACCAATATTATGGGCCAGTACCAGCTAGAGGGAACTGTTGCAATTAGAAGCACATGTTACTCTCTTATGACCTGATAAATCTTCTCCATCCATGGCTCTGTTCATTGAGGGGTTGTGTACCATGTGTAGTATTAAGGAAATGGGAATGGCTACACAACATATCATCTTCCATATAATTTGTGCATGACATTAGGTCCTTGGCATACCAACTTTCCGAATTTGCATGTTTTTTGTTTTTTATTCTGTTGAAACCTACAGCTATTGCAAGCAATTGCCTCTGCATATTTTTATTTTTATTTTTTATTTTGGTAACTTTGTTGTGTACACAACCAAAGGTGTTGAAATGATGATTTATTAACAATCAGAATACATAATGTGGGAATTTGGGGGATGGCATAGTCATGCCAAAGGACAACAGAAAAGGAGTGCTGCTAAGATGCATAAAATGGTAGCCCAATGGGTTTAGGGCAAGCATGGGGGAGCAAGGAGTTTTGCACTGTAAGCCAAGGTTTGAATCCCATGGGCAAACACCTTCTAGAGCTATGAGGACATTTGGAGGCAGGGGTTGAACTTATGGCAATGCATGGAGCTAAGGTCAAGTGGCCATAGGCCTAGGGTTGACTGTATCCATATTATGGATCCAAACCCACCCTAATGTTCTCTTCTAGCTCTACCCTATGTTAACACTTAACATTTCGTCCAAGGCATTGTAGAACAATGGTAAATGGGATGCGATTGTTTGAGAGCAACCCAAGTTCAAATCCCTGCATTGTGATGGGCACTTCCATGATAAGACAGTTTGTAGTATTACAATGATAATATGATTTATTAAAATTGATGTAACATGGGTGGGACCCATTTTGACTTCTATATTAATATAACCAATTAAAAATAATAACGGTAGAAGCATATTTGGGAGAAATTCCCTATATCCTCCTAGGAGTGTTTGAACTGACCCCTATATAGTCCAGGCCATTTATCCATTGATATTGTTAGATCTTGAAATGGCTTCTTCATGGTTTTTGATGATGATCTTGATCTTTTGTCCACTAACACTGAATAGTTCCAGCCTTGACTTATGGTCATGGTCTCCATAGATTTATAGCCCTTGTTGGCAGTAAATCTTTCTGATACATAGCTAGATTTACGTATCGTACTACTTGATGTACATGTGGTGACTTGGTTCACCTGTTGTAAGATTTCCATAGATTTTATTATTTAGCGCTAGCTTTGACTCTAGAGCTCTACCTTTCGGCTTCTCCATGCTAATATAACAAGGTGAGCTTTAGTCCCATTCACCTATTTTGGTCATTCACAGATATTACTAAATGAAAAACATATATATGTGGGAGATGGATTGCAACTGTACTGAGGATGGATGTTACATGTTTCCAGTGATTCTGTATATTAAATCTCAGCTTAATATTGGTTAGCAACACTTGAGGATTATAAGAATTGAGGTAATGATACAGCTTTGTTTTGATTTAGTTTGGAAGCTTGAGAGTATCCAGCAATGTTATTTGTCAGAGCAACATTATAGTTTGCAATTTCATGGCGGCTTTCTAATTTATTGATTTGGTAAATTCTGCACATCACTAGTTAAAGATGAAAGGTTAGATTTTGTGCTTGCTTCATGTTTTCCTACTTGTCTTTCTTGATTTTTAAGGATGTAATAGAACAACCTTTCAGTTTATGAAGTGTATGTGTATTTTGTAAAGGGAGCCTTCGTCTTCTTGTTTGCTTCTGGTCAATGATTCTCAAATTTGGATTTTCTATATTTGTAGGTGTATAGTGTTAAACATGACAATCTTATCAGTATTTTGTAAATAAATATTGGATACTGATGAGAAGCCAATAATTTCATTCTGCTAGGCATTGCTTGATGCAACAGCAGCCAAAGAGTTATTTCAGGATGAGACTGGAGTAAGGATGGTAGCTTTATTTGATCATGAAGAAGTGGGTTCTAACTCTGCGCAAGGTGCTGGCTCCCCTGTAATGTTGGATGCTCTCGCCAGAGTAACTTCTTCTATGAGTGTGTCTGGTTCTAAGGTAGTGTAAATTTGTTCTTATTCAGTTCTTTGTTTTGAGCATCTCCCTCTTATTTTCTTTTTTTAAATTTTGTTTTGCTTAAATATATTAGAATAAGGAATATGCAAATGAGCATTCTTTCTCAATAATTTTAAATATGATTTTGTCAGTTTTGTTCTCTCGAATTTCCATGGATTTCTGGTCTATTTTGATTAGTGAGGTGATATATGGTTTACGGGAACTAAAGATACTGTTACAGATGGTAATAGACCAACAGGATATTGTCCCTGTACCCAAGCTCTTTTGAGATTGGCCCACATTTTTAAAGCTAGTAGTTGGTTTAGTGTCATAGCTTCTCTTTGTCATGCAGTTTTGAACTTGTGATTTTACCATTGGTCTATTCTAGGAGATCTTCAGCCTTGAACATTAGGGAAGCTTTACTCTTTAAGGGTAGTTCTATTCACCAATTGAATCATGGAGTAATTGCATGTTTTACTTGAATTGGCATCAAAGTGATTATAGTTGACTCATTTTTGGCAAACATGGCTTGAACTGGCCAAACTTTAACAAACCCATGAGTAATTGAGAATTTTCAAATTTTCACAAGTTTATTAAGAGATTCAGTCAATGTCTTCAATATAAGCAAAATAGCACCATTTCTCATGTTATTTTGCACTTCAAATTCAAGCTGCAAAAATGGTGGGTTCCTCACAAATTTGTTGACAATGGCTGTATAATTATGACCTTTTTCATCATGTTAAATTTATCAGTGGTTAAAGAAGGGCTTGTGCATTCTCCTCAAATTTCAAGCGGTGTAAATGGATTAGGAAGGGATTTTAGAAGTTTTGGATTAGGAAGGGATTTTAGAAGTTTTTGATTCAATATCAACGTGGGAACAAACAGCTGCAAAACTGATACTTGTTGAAGATGATCAAATATTGTACATATGTAATATTAGAATATAGGATAGAATTTGTAACATGTGGAATGCAATATGTTTTTGGTGAAATTGAAAAGTCAAATGTCATTTGTGACCTATTTCATTTTGACATCATAATAGCAAAGCTCATGGGTGTTGCTGTATATCATATTCTCTTATGTCTGTGCCTATTGTGTTGTACACTGTTTCTCCTTGTAGGCTTTCATGATTCCTATGTATTTTATTACGCCGATAGGCGTCCTACAATGGCAGCCAGGAAGGTCAGCCACGCCGTAAACAATATTAATATTTTATTAAAAAAGCCGACATTAAGAAAATTATCCCAAGAAATGAGATAGGCGCCTCGAGATTGATAACTCTCGGTGTTTATATATATATATATTTTATATATGTAAGCTAGTTTAATGAAATGCAAGACTCTGTGCCTCTGGCAATCGAAGACCATAAAGCAAGGAAGACTAGATGTGTTCTTAATAAGGGGTGCCGCCCATCAAACAATCAAATAATTAGATGCTGTGTAAATGGATTGGAACTCATGCAAAACAGCTAAAACATAGCAGCGAAAAAGACAAGGAACCTAGTAGACTTTTCTAAAATCCTCAATTCAAAAAAACCTACAGGCTTAAAATCATTTTGTGTTCACCAGGCATGCATTTGTTTCACTTGAGAATTTGTGTTTTTTTTTTGTGGCCAAATTGTTTTGAGCATATAATCTTCAGACAAGTGATGGATGTAAGAAATAGAATTTTCAGTATGAATTTGCTGAATTACGTAGCATAGTATTAGCAACGGGCATACATGTTAAATTTTCAAAGAGTTTGGAACATAGTAGCTAGATTTGGACTTGATTTGGTTTTTGCAAGAATTATTGGCCGAGTTGATTTGGGAGTGGATCAAACTCAACACCAGCATTTGGCAAATTGAAAAATCATAAAATGTTGAAAATTCCATAGAAGTGATGGATGCATGAAAGAGACTTGTTTTATGTCCATGTCTGATAAGTGATGGACAATGTCACAAGATTCAGCGAATTTTATAAAAACATATTTTAACTTCTGTGATTTTCTACCTCAGGCAAACATTTGAGCAGACGAGATATATATATATATATATATAACACCTAAAACTCATTTTGATTTCCATCTTTTATTCTAATATCTACTTGATTCCATTGTACATCTATAAAAAGTAAAGGTTGAAACAGAACACCTAAAGAAATAGCTAAAAGACAACAAAATGATTTTAGGGCAACTCATTTATAGAGCCAATTGCAAGTCAATATCATTTTTGTGTGATATGTTAAGTTCTTTATACATATTTATATTTATTTTAGATATTTGCAGTAATGAAACTATTTATTCTCTTTTCAAATATCATGACAAGTTTTAAGGCTAATCTTATCGAACTTGAACTCAAATTAGAACCTGGTAATATAGGTGACGGATACAAGAAATAGAAGCTTCAGACAGATGAATCTGTTGAATTATATACCAATGCATTAGCAATATCTGCATCATAGTAGTCAGACTCGGCCGGACTCCTGAGTACTCGGCCGAGTCCGAGTCCGAGTGGGCCCAGCCGTGCCGAGCCCACTCGGATTGTTTTTTTTTAAGACTCAGCCGAGTCCAGCCAAGTCCGAGTCCAACCCGGACTCACGAATCTCAACGTCGGGATTCGGCTGGCCTTGCGTTTATAACAAATGCTGAAGTACAGATATGATTAAATTATTCTCATAATGCACGGCATGGGTACGAAAGAAGGACGAGGAATTTTCAAGGAGACAAAAATAATGCTCTCAGTGTGCTGACTAGACAGTTGAAAAATCGCTATATAAAAAGGCTGACATTTGTTCATGGCTTTCCTTACCGACATGATTTTGGTACAGTAAAGTGCTCAAGTAACTTATTACCGGTCCACTGCAAATTTCATTGAGCATATGAAAAAAGAATTATCGGTAAAGCAAGAAACATATTCCCGTGAAAATTTAGTTGCGAACATGAAAAATATTTCCCTGGAAAGCAAGAAGCATATCCCGTTAGGATGCACAGTCCAGTGCCAATTTCATTGAGAATATGGAAAAATATTTCACGGTAAAGCAAGAAGCATCTTCCGTGATGATGCAAAATAAAATAAATAAATAACGATACGAAATGTGAAGGCCATGAAGCCACCAAAATTCCATTGCCCACAATTTAAAAAAAAATCGTGTGGATGACGCTATTCCTATGACAGTTTATTTATTTTTTATTGGGTCTGTGTCTAGAAACTTTATAAAACTGTTGGCAAGTCAGTCCTCTATCAATTGCATACGGAGTACGAACATCTTACGCTCTAATATTCAATTTAATTTTTGAGAAAGTGATGTTCCGTAGAGAGTCAATTTGCTAAATTTATAGCTACGAAACTTTTTTATCTCATTAATTAATTATATAGACATGGAAGTGGTTCGAAGCGTAAAAAGAAAAGGTGTTGAGTTGTCTAGAATTTATAATAAATTAATACTGGCCATTATCCATTAGCAAATATATATATATATATTTTTTTTTTGTGGAAAACATCCCAGAAGGGATGCTACTTTCGAGTAAGACCCAAGGAGGTAGGGGTATCTCTTCCACCAAAATCGCCCAGGGCTTGCACCTGGCCTACCACCTTTGACATACTCAAGGAGCAAACCTGAAACAACAAAAAACAAGAACACACAAACACAAACACACAAAAAGATTAAAAAAACAAAAAATAAAAAAACATGCTCCTTGAGTGTGTCAAAAAGATAAAGCACAACCAAACACACACACACAATAAAATAAAATAAAATAAAAACACAAGAACAACATAACAAAATACAAACATAACAAAAAACAACAGAATGCTACAAAGACACTACCAACAAAAAAATGAAAAACAAAAACAACCAAAACCTAAAAAAAAAAAAACAACCAACAACAGACAACAGAGAAAAATAAAAACATAGAAAACACTCATACACCAAAACACAAAAACACCAATTAACACAAACATACAGAAACACAAGCACAAGAACAACAAAAAACACAAAACAACAAAAACACAAGAACAACAAAAAACAACACAAAAAACACAAAAAAAAAAAAAAAGCACACACATAAATAGAAAAGAAAAATGAAAAAAAAAATAGAACACAACAATGACCTTTCTAGACCAAAAGACTAAGGCAAGAATCAATAGAGGAAACAAAAGAAAGATTAGTTTGAGCTAAGGAACTAAAATACCCTGACTGAAATAAAGAGAAGCAAAAATAAAGCAAGAAGAAACTAGGTACCTCCAGAATTGGAGCCATCCAAAGAAATGATAGAAAAAAGAGCTTCCCTTATTTGTGAAGCCCACCATCTAGGAAGGTGGCCGTAGCAAGTAAGATCACCTTTGTCCAAAGCCCAATTAGCTAAAGCATCATCACTCTTGTTCTGATATCTGACCACATGATTGTAATCAACTTTCAAAAATCCCATTTGGATTAAGTGAATCTTCTCAATAATTCTTTTTTTTCTCTAATCAACCTTATGATTCTTAGAAGGAGT